>CM057450.1:1141380526-1141980526 GCA_016271365.2 Neoceratodus forsteri | reverse complement strand
CTTTCCAGGAGGAACACTTCCAGTTTCCAGCCCTCCGCTTTGGCCTTTCCTCGGCACCTAGGGTCTTCACCAAGTGCTTAGCGGTGGTGGCAGTGGCATTATGCCATCGGGTTTTGCAGTGTTCCCTTACCTGGACAACTGGCTCTTAGCAGGCACATCCAGGGCCAGCCTAGAGGAATCTCTTTCCTTCACACTGGACCTTTTTTCCCCAACAGGGGATTATTGTCAACTTCCCCAAATCGTCCCTGATCCCCTCCCAGAGACTTCAATTCATTGGACCAGTCTTGGACACGGTCCAGTGCAGAGCTTTCCTGCCCCCGGACAGAGCAGACACTCTGTGGAAGTAGGTCAGTCTAGTCCTCTCCTCCAGGTATATTCCCACCAGAGCAATCTTGCGCTTTTTTGGTCTCATTTTGGCGACCATTTCCTTGGTTCCCTTGGCCAGATTACACATGAGGATCACCCAATGAACACTACGCGTCCAGTGGGATCAGCGCTCAGATGACCTAGATTATCCTGTCCTAGTGTCCAGCACACTCAGGAAAGACATTGTATGGTGGCAGGATCCTCAGAATTTGTCTCGGGGGTGACCTTTCAGGACACCCCCTTCCTCATGGACTCTCACTACAGACGCTTCTGGTTTGGATTGGGGAGCCCACCTGGGGAATCACAGAACACAGGGATTATGGTCTCAGCTGGAGATGTCTCTCTACATAAATATATTGGAGGGCTGTGTTGTACGCCCTGCAGGTGTTCCAGCCCATTATGTCGACGGGAACACTGATAGTCCAGACGGACAGTATGTCTGTGGTCTGGTACATCAACAAGCAAGGAGGCATCCAGTCGTACCCCCTGTGCAGGGGGGTGATGCGGGTGTGGTTCTGGGCAGTCCAGCATGGTCTGTTTCTCATGGCCATGCACGTTCCAGGTGTCCACAACGTCCTGGCGGACAGCCTCAGTTGGATGCCGTCTCAAGTTCACGAATGGGAACTGAGTCAGGAAGTAGATGATCTAGTATTCCACCGATGGGGACGACCAGAAGTAGATCTCTTTGCCTCCCCATATAATGCAAAATTTCCCAGTTTTTGCTCGCTCGTTCCAGAGCCTGGTGCTTTCTGGCATGATACATTGTTGCTCTGCTGGACAGGGAAGTACTTGTACGCCTTCCCACCCTTTTCCATTCTACAGCATGTCCTTCTAAAACTTTAAGCAGCGGGGGCTCAGATGATCCTCATAGCCCCCCTCTGGCCAAGGCAGATCTGGTTCCCACTCATGCAGCAGCTGGCAATGGAACCCCCAGTTCCCCTCCCTCTTCAACACGCTCTGTTGATGCAGGATCAGGGCAGACTAGTGCATCTGGGACTCAGGACTCTGCATCTTCATGCATGGCTCTTTCAGACATAATTGTGTCATGTTTTGGAGTTTCCCAGAGGGTCGCTCAGGTCCTGGTGGAAGCTAGGAAACCCTCCACCAGGTCCAAATACACAGTGAAATGGAAGAGTTTCTCCATCTGGGCCACATCCAAGGGCCGTGCCTCTTCACTTGTTCAGCTCCTCAGGTCATGGAGTACCTGTTGCACCGGTCTGACTCTTGTCTAAGTTATTCCTCCCTTAAGGTCCACCTGTCGGCTATTTCAGCCTATCACTCCTTTGTGGACGGGAAACCTGTCATTCAATTGGAAGTCTTGAAAACCTTTCTGAAAGGGATCCTCCATTTGAAACCCCCCATCCATGACCTCACCCCACCTTGGGATCTAAATTTTATTGTAGGAAAACTTACACGTCCCTCATTTTGAACTGGCGGTAAGCTATGATTTGCGCTACCTGTCCTGGAAAGCACTCTTTTTATTTGCTATTACTTCTGCTCGAAGAATTTCCGAGCTTCAGGTCCTGATGCATAAGGAAACTTATTTGATTTTTCACAAGGACCAGGTGGTCCTGTGTACAAATCCCAAGTTTCTTCCCAAGGTGGTTTCTGAGTTCACCTTAAATCAAATGGTTGAACTCCCGGTATACTATCCAGTTCATTCAAACGGGGTGAGACTCTACTTCACACATTGGATGTACATAGAATCTTGCATTGTTACATCCACAGGACCAAAGACACATGCAAGTCAGATCATCTTTTTGTTTCCTTTTCCCCCAAATTTTTGGGGTCAGCAGTTTCTAAACAGTGTCTCTCCAAATGGCTGACGAATTGCATCCGCTGCTGCTACCAGAAGTACAATAAACCTCTTCCGAGGGAGGTCAGAGGTCACTCTACCAGAGGCATGGCTGCTTCTACAGCGTTCCTCAGGAATGTTTCTGCAGTAGAGATTTGTGCGGCAGCAACCTGGAGTTCGATCCATACCTTCACGATGCATTACAGTCTGGATATTGCCTCTAGGCGTAGGGCCGGGTTTAGCCTCGCCATCCTGCAGGGCCTGTTGTCTTAGGACAGTCCTGGTCTGTTTCAGTTGTTCCTCCTCCCTTGATTCTCTCAGTCTCTCTCAGAGTGACTGCTTGTGATTCAGTCCTACATGTTATGACCTGCTGCAGGAAGCCTCTCGAAGTAAGATAGTACAGTTACGTAAGAACTTACCGTAACAGTAGATCTTCGAGAGAGGCTCCTGCAGTAGGTCACACATTCCCTCCTTCCCCCAGTTTCTGCATTTCTTACAGATCATTCTGAACTAGGCTCCAGGATTTTCATCCTTCTCTCCTGTCTCATCCTCCTTGGATCTCCGGTGGGAGAACTGGAAGGCCGGCGTGCCCCCCCCCCATACAGAGTCACGCCGACGACTGTCACGTGATGTCAGGTGGGCGGTTCCCTGCCGGACACTGCTAGCAAAAGTTTGCCGTGCAGTCCTGACACCAAGGGGTGCAGCCTACATGTTATGACCTACTGCAGGAACCTCTCTTGAAGATCTACTGTTATGGTAAGTTCTTACGTAACTGTACTTTATTCCTGCTTCCTCATAGCAGGGTTCTTCTACTACCTCCTCGGTTTCCCTCGGAGGCCTTGCATTCATTACCAGTGCCTTCTGGTCACTGACGGGAAAAGAACCAAGGAGCATCTGGGGCCACCTGCAGTTATATATGGTAAGGCACAACACGTGATGTCGTTGATGGCGGTCCCAGGTCAACTGCTGAAAAGTCCTCCTGCCGGAAACGATGCTTGTGGCTGGGAAGTTCCTATATGTGTGACCTGCTGCAAGAGATTCTCTCGAAGAGCTACTGTTACGGTAAGTTCTTATGCAACTGTACTTTAATTGTCAGGGAAAAAGAGTTATTTCAAGGAAGTTTAATGCAGAAAGTAAGAAGAAGACAGTAACTCTAGTGGCTGGCTGTTGGTGTTCTAGGACAGTAAGAAAAAAGGCAGTGGTACTGTAAGGGTTTTATTGAAATATAAAACCATTTCCTTTCAGTGTGCTTAATTAACTAATAAAAGCTTATACAGTTTGTGGAAAATTATTTTGTTATAAATTTAATCTCTGCAGCTCCTTATCTCCTCACCAGCTCTGTGCCCCCCCAAAAAAACAAAACACTAAAGATATCCATAAAAGCTTCATAGTGTCCTTTATAAGCAATGTTTCTGTCCATTATAACCAGAGAAAAATGCATTGAATTTGCTATATTTGGTTTGGGAAATTAGTTTTTTGTCCGCTATAACCAACTAGTAGATCACACTGCCATCTCTAACTATGAGATGATCTCCATTTCATTTTGTTACTTTTCTGTGTTCCCTTGACAACAGGTATTGCACTTTTTCCTGGAAAGGCCCAGCTACTGAGCTGTAAACATTACTTCCATGATCACATTCCACCTCTGGAAAACACAGGGCAGCCAGGAGAAATTGAATGCGACACGGAGCAAATCAACTACACGGATCCTTTTACTAACCAGACAATGGTAAGGAATGGAGAAGTGCAGCATTATTTAATACTTTTGGGGTTAGGGCTATCTAGGAATCATAACCGCAAGTCATCAGGTTCAGGAAACACAAATGAAGATAAATCTTCTGTTTTACAGGGCAGCCGTGACCTGTTCGAGTTATGAAGTGGCATTTTTTTATGGTTTGTCTATTAGTGTGTGTGCAGGCTTTATGTGACCAAGGTATCTATAGAGGATAATGCCTGTGCAGGTGTGTGATTTGAGGATTTTTCATGCACCCGATATGTGTGACAATCCATAAACCTTCAGAGCGAAGCAAAGAAGCATAGAATTTGACAGCAAAGAAGGACTGCTTGGCCCATCCAATCTGCCCATTTCTCCCTACCTACACTATTACTGCAGACCATGCCCCATCTACAGCTTTTTCTCTCCCCACTCCTTCCCACTATGATTCCCTTGTGCTCATCCCATGCATTTTTGAATCCCACCACTGTTTTCACCCCCACCACCTCCACTGGAATGCTGTTCCAGGAATCCACCACTTTTTTTGTGAAGACATGCTTCCTCACATCTCTCCTGAATCCCCCCACGCTTCGTAGCAATGTCCTCTTGTTTTTGAGCACCTTGTGTGAAAACTCCTTATAACACAAATGTGGCATAGGCTGTATTTTTTATAATAACTGGTGCAAGGTTTTTCCATAGGGGAAAAAGTGTTGTGGGAACACGGAGTTGAAAACCTGTCTCAAGCTGCTGTATTTTTTGCACTTTGACAGTAATGACAGTGCGAGCCTGAAAATGCCATAATAACCCGGTGTGACGTCATACCAGGTTATTACCGCATTTGAAAGCTTGTCAGAGTGAGTTGATGTAGGTGGTCACCAGTTATTATATGCAGTGGTGAGGACACAAAAGTCGTATAAACTTATCTGAGCTACTATATGTATAAATCTAGAAACTTAGATTTATAGATGACAAAATCACCACAGATTGATACATACAGTAAACTCTTCATCGTTTTGGACATGCTGTCGATGACCCCTCCTCCCCCAATGCCGGGTGGCACTACTTCCTCCATGGTATCTGCTTCTCTCTCTCTCTCTCCATAGTAACTTCTCCCTCGCTTACAGCACCTCTTTTCTCCAGCACAGAAATCACATAGCAATTTCCACGTGAATACAAGAAAAACAGACAAGATACTTTTTTTGTTCTAAACTGCAGCCACAACCACTTGCCACATCCTGTGCTTTCCTCCACCCCACCCAACTGACAACTCCTGCTCATCTGTCATTCAGTTTACACTTTTACTCCTGTCTCATATATTTCACTGTATCACTGAAATTAAAGCAAGACCTTACTTTCTTTTTGTTGTGCACTCTCCAGCTATGAAATACTTCAAACGCTGCTCCCTCTTATTTATTTTATTTATTTATTGTACAATCGGATTTACAACCTTTGAGCCAGGGTCTTGTTTACAAAGGTACCTCGTCAGAGAGTGGACATACAGTGTCACATATTTACAGAATACAATCATCAGAATAACAAAGTTTTACATAGTTGCTAGAACACAATGAATAATTAGAAACACTTCAGAGTGACAGAATTAGTACCTGCAGGTACCGGCAGTGGGAAGTGAGGCCATGAGGGAGTTGGGGGGGGGGGGAGTTCAGCCCAGAGGGCCACGTCAGGAGTGTCTTGAGCGTAGCAGAGCATCTGGTAGGGACAGGTGCAGCAGCAGGTGTTGAACAGTAGGTTCCGAAGGGCGGTTTTGAAGGGGGCAATTTTGGGAGTGCTGGAGATGGCTGCAGGGAGTGAGTTGAACCTTGCACTCTGCCATTTGCTCGCACCACAAAGCCGCCATCTCTTTTTCAGCCACTTTCACCATAAAACCTAGATGATTTTTTTGAAAATAAACAGGAACGTCAGTGCAAATGTGAAGGACGAGCTGCCTCCATAAACTCCCCAGACAATGTCCCGCACTTGCTGTCAACAGCCAGCTGCACTTGCTAAGCAGTTCCGCCATTTTTCTCTGGAGATTTTCAAAACCCACTAATGCTACCAATTAGCACGGACATAGTGACATTGATTCTACATCCAAACACTGCGTCCTTAATGGCCATAGCAACCAGACCATAGAAGACGCCAAAAACCACACTTTCACCAAAAAATTCCCACATTCTGTTCAAATTTAAAATATGAAGAACACCTATAAAAAAATTAAACAATCACTTAAGGTCCTATTCTATTGCATAAATGAAATATGCAGGGGGACCTTGTGTGATACATGATTTATGCACACCCATGTCATTTGTCCTAGGACACCGAACTCGTGGCATACGTCACTCGTGAGGTTACCCAAGCAAGGTCAAACAGCACTCGTATACATAAATCATGTATCACACAGGTCACCCCTGCATATCCCATAAATGTGTATGTATATATAATCTGTTAGTCCTGTGATTGCCAGTTCTAACCCCTCAGAACTCCCATTTAGGGGTCTTGCTTGGATGGCACCACCCAGCAGAGGTTTAGACAGGTTAGACTGCATCTGCAGGAAGAGTGTTGTGGGAGCCACAGACTGAAATGTCTTAAACCTTATGAGCCAAAGCGATAACTTCAACTTGAAACCTTTACCCTAAGAGGGGAAGCTAAGTGGTTACTTGTATTTTCATCAAATCTTCTGTATAACAATTCCACCAAGAAATTAATGGGTTTATACGACTGTTATTGGCCATATCAAAAATGGAGATCTTCATCAAGGGTAGCTCTTGCAGCAGGCCACACCTGAAGAACTACAGCCGTCAGGCAGTAGGACCACATGGAAACTTTTCTAGCTAGCAGTCCACCAGGGAGATGCCCACTCCAACGTCACACGCTGATGTCACCCTTACCCTATAATAGAGGGCAGCCCCACACCCTCCTCAGTTCTTTTCCCACCGTCGACCATTGCACGTTGGACTTCATGGTGATTGCACCAGCTTCAGTCATCATTTCTTCAATTTTGTGTCTTTCCTTTCCTAGTTGTAGTAGTACTTTATTTTTAAAGTGATTTTTTTCTTAATTTTTATGCCGAGCTCTGTCTCCGACAAGCTCTTCAGGACTTGCACCTGTGGGAAGAAGATCCCTGAGAAGCATGACCACGACGCCTGCAGCTGCTGCCTTGGTCTGCACCATGACACCCAGGCCTGCAAGATCTGCTGCCGCATCAACTAGGCTACCAGGCGGCGCTACCAGAAGGCCTTGGAATCATTCCTGCTCTTGCAGAAGGTTGCCCACATGGAGAAAGAGCTTTGGGCCAGGAGTTCCTCTGCTTCCCTGGCCCAGTCTTTGGGCTCTCGCTCCTCTAAGGCCCAGGACAAATCGGGCGAGAAGCATAAGTACCGGGACTAGGACCGAGCTAAGGACCAGTACCTCTGGCCTGTTCCCAGTCGTCACTTTGTGTGTCGGCCATGGTGGGGCCATCCTCCACCATGGAGGTGGTTCCCCCTCTACCCACGTCCTCTCTTCCACAGGGCTCCCAGTGGTTGCTTCTCCCTCCAGTCTGACTCTGGCAGGTGTTGGTTCCTCTGGCTCGGGCCTTTCCTCAACCCCACCAACTCCTCAGCCCCTGCTGTTTAGGCCCTTATTCTCAATGGGCCTTACGTTAGGTGATACCACCAGTCAGTCCGGTCTCAGCTGGCGTGGACTCGGCACTCTCAGGGGTCCAGTCTACTCCTCAGGTGCCAGCCTCAACCTTTTTTTCGCCAACTGCCTCGGGGCCCCGGTCCCTGCTGGCATCGCCCCATGCTGTTCCTCGGTCATCCTCGCCCTCCCTGATGATGACTCAGGCTGGGGAGCCAGCCCACAGGCCACAGCCTGCTCGACCGCCTTCCCTGGTCCTACCGCCAGCACCGGCCCTGATACCTACACCTAAGTCTACCCCACTGGGCATTCCAGTGCTGATCGCGGTAGATTTCCAAGCTATACTCTACTCCCTGTGGGATTTCATGCAAGTTCGGCTCCCCCTTCCCCCCCACACACAAGGGCCGGCCTCACAGGGGCCTCCTGAGCCCGCCCAGGCACCCCCCACCACCTGCAGTGCCACAACTTGCCCTCCGTGATCGGGAGCCCTCCACACACCCTCAGGACCTGGGGATGAGGATGAATATCACCTCGGCCTTCTTCCTCCAGATGCTGAGGATGAAGGGAACACTAGAGATAACAGAGGTGTCACCCCTTCCCACTCCATTTCCACTGTGTCATCTGATGGCGAGGAGACCCCGAAGTATATCCCATGATCCCCCCCCCACCGGATGACACCTCCTTTTTGTCTGTCGTGAAACAGTTATAGGCCACCATGAGGTTTAAGGCAGAGGAGCAGGACCATGCCTGGCACCATCTGTCCCATTACTTAGGACTGCCAGATGCCCCTCCTCTGATAGAGCCTTTTGAGGATGCCACTATGGCCACTTAGCATAGGCCGACCTGGTCCTGCCATGCCTGGGAAGGTGAACAGATTGTACCAGTCTCCCGTAGAGAAGCCTTTCTTTACTGAACAACCTCACGCAGATTACACGGTCATTAGCGCTGCCCATGACTGCACCAAGAACCCTAAGCATCTCAGTTCCCTTTCCCTGGACAAGGAGTCCAGGACATTGGACTTGATTGGTAAGAGGACCTTTGCCTTGGCTACTTTGACCATCTGGGTTCTCAGTTACATCACCCATGTGGTCCAGTTCTAAACCCAACTCTGGGCTCATGCTAGAGAGGCAGCCAAGGCCCTCCCAGAAGATCCTCTGAAACTGCAGTTACTTCAGACCCTCCAATCAGGGTCTGACATCGGCAAGAATCTTTTACGGTCTGCCTGCAACACTGATGCCTCATCCCAAGCAGCCGCTGCTGGCATGTGCCTTGGGAGGCACTCTTGGTTTAGGGTTTTGGGCTTTGCCCAGGATATACAACAGTCTATTCTGAATGCCCCCTTTAGAGGGTACAAACTGTTCGGGGTGGATGTGCAGGGTATGCTTTCAAACCTGCAGGCCTCTGGCCACATGTAGCATTTGGTCCATTCTATGTACCACACCCAAGCCAGAAATGGTCAGGGGGTACCCTTTTGGCATGCTACCTATAGACCCAAACCCAGTGCCAAGCCTCAGGGTAAATGTAGAGCAGCTGCAGCCCTGCCAACCCCCTACCTCCCACCACGGGGAACGCCCCCAAGGGAGATGGTGTTTCCTTGGTTGCAGGTGCTGTCTCAGCATGACTCCTTGCTCAACCTCCCCCTTCATCCGGGCAAGAGGTGTTAGTAGGGGTTAGCCTCTTCTTGCATCTGGACAAGTGGAGGGAGATCACCAAAGATGCCTGGGTCTTACAGCTCATAGAACACGGCCACAATCTAGAGCTTCTGGAATGGCCTCCAGGAAAACCTCTGGTTCAGTCCTCTTACCCCCCTCCCACCCCGACCACATTCCAGTGCTCTGGGGGATATTTGCTCCTTGCTGCACAAAAAGGCCATAGAACCCATCCCCGAGACTCAGCAGTGTAGGGGGTTCTACTTCCATTTCTTCCTGGTTCTCAAATGTACAAGGGCTCTCAGGCCCATCCTAGACCTCCGAGAGCTAAATTTCTTCATTTACTACAAGAAATTCTGGATGGTGACCCTTCAGGGACTGCTGCCCCTTCTGCACCAGGGAGATTGGATATGCTTCCTTGACATGCAGGATGCATACCTGCATATCAAGGTGTGTACCTCCCACGGACAGTACCTCAGATTCTAGTTTCAGGAAGCACATTTCAAGTTTTGAGCCTTGCCTTTTGGCTTGTCCTCGGCCCCTTGGCTGTTTAGCAAATGTTTGGCAGTATTGGCAGCAGCCCTCAGGGGGGAGGGACTCTATGTCTTCCCCTGCTTGGACGACTGGCTCCTCAAAGCACAGTCCAGGGAGCATCTGCTGGAGACTTTGGAACATGCCATTCAACTGTTCCAGGACCTGGGAATCCTGGTCAGTCTGCCCAAGTCAGTCTTGACCCACTGTCAGTGCCATTAGTACATAGTGGCAGTCCTGGATGCAACCCAGGGTATGGCCTTCTTGCCCCAAGACAGGCCGGACCGTCTAATAGCCCAAGCCCGCCTGCTCTACAACAGCAGATATGTTTCAGCCAGACCCTTATTCCGGCTCTTGGGCATGATGGCTGCAACGATTGTCACGGTGCCTCTAGCCAGAGTGTATATGTGGGACCACTGGACCAATGCACCAACAACCTAGAACAGCAGGTCCTAGTTTCCTCTGTGGTCAAAAAGGTGCTGCTTTGGTGGATGGAACCCAGCAATCTGCTAAAAGGGGTTCTTTTCCTCATTCCTTCTCCTCAGCAGATTCTCACTACAGATGCTTTGGGGCTAGGATGGAGGGGCTCACCTGGGGGCCCCACCAAACACAAGGGACATGGTCCAGGCTAGAAACCACTCTCCACATCAACATCCTGGAGATGCGGGCCATTTTGTATGCACTGCAAGATTTCCAGACTCAGCTGTCCCTGGGTCTTCTGCTAGTGCAGACAGACAACATCAGTGTAGTCCACTACATCAACAAGCAAGGGGGAGCTCACTCACATCCCCTCTGCTGGGAAGCAATGAGGGTCTGGTACTGGGCTCTAGAACATGATCTGAAACTGCTGGCTGTCCATGTTCCAAGCATGCAAAACGTCTTGGCGGACAAGCTAAGCCAGTCACAGTTCAAGATGCATGAGTGGGAGCTACTGACCTCAGTCATAGAAAACCTGTTCGACAAGTGGGGTCATCCAGAGTTGGACCTTTTTGTGTCCCTACTCAATGCAAAGCCGCCACATTTTTACTCGCTTGCTTCATTGCCTGGAGTTTTCTGGCGAGACACATTGTCCCTCTCTTGGAAAGGGCGGTTCCTTTACACTTTTCCTCCCTTTCCCCTGCTTCAGTTGTTGATCAAACTGCAGATGGGAGTGGCCACTATGATCCTCATTGTCTCCTTCTGGCCTTGTCAGATCTGGTTCCCTTTGCTGCAGCAGCTGACGGTGAGACCTCCAGTGCCTCTCCCACTGTGCACAGGCTTGCTCTCCCAGGACAGGGTACCCTGGTCCATCCAGACCTCAAATTACTACATCTTCATGCATGGCTCCTGAAGATATAGCCATGGCCAGATTTGTGGTGACCCCCAAGGTGGCTAATGTACTGGTGACCGCTAGGAAGCCTTCCACCAGGGCCACTTATTCCATGAAGTGGAACCGCTTAGCTCTGTAGGCTGCTTCCCATCACTTTGACTATTTCACTCGTCCAGTGAATCAGGGTCTGGAGTACTTGCTGTCCCTCTCAGACTCTGGTCTGAAGTACTCCTCTATTAAAGTATATCTGTCAGCCATTTCGGCCTTCCACATGCCCATTGATGGCCATATGGTGTCACAACTGGAAGTGTCTTGTACTTTTCCTGAGAGGTATCCTTCACTTGAAGCCTCCCATCCGCAATCCAATCCCACCTTGGGATTTGAATTTTGTGCTAGAGAAACGGACTGACTCCTTTTGAGCCGTCCGCGACATGCAAACTATGCTTTCTGTCATGGAAAGTGTTATTTTTAGTTGATATTCTGCTCAAAGGATTTCTGAGCTTCAGGCTCTCGTGTGAGCAGCCTTATTTGGCTTTCCACAAAGGCAGGGTGTTTTTTCGGACAAATCCTAAGTTTCTTCCTAAGGTGGTGTCTGAGTTTACTCTGAATCAAACCATCCACCAGCCTGTTTATTACCCAGATCATGCCAATCCAGGGGAAGCATTGCTCCATACTTTAGATGTGCATAGAATTTTACGTTAGTATACACACCATACGAAGGACTGCAAGAAGTCCTCGCAGCTGTTTCTTTCCCCTCTGGGAAAGAGGGCTTTCCAGTTTCTAAACGGTGCCTGTCCAAATGGTTGGCCAACTGTTTTACCTTTTGGTACAGGAAGTATGGTAAGGACCATCCTGGAGTTGTTTGTGGTCATTCCATCAGAGGTATGGCCACTTCACTTGCCTGTTAAAGAATGATTCAGCTGCAGAAATCTGTGCTGCTTATACTGAGAACTGACAAGGGTGTGGGTGCTGCCCACTATTAAGGGGAAAGGGTGACATCAGCATATGATGCCAGAGTGGGCGGCCCCCTAGTGAACTGCTAGCTAGAGTTTCCGGTCGTCCTAGTGCCTGGAGGTTGTAGTTCTTCAGGTGAGGCCTGCTGCAAGAGATCCTCTCGAAGATCTACTGTTATGGGAAGTTCTAACGTAACTGTACTTTTTTACAGTTTATATCTCAGCAATCTTAGTCTCTAGGACTGCAAAATCTGATGTGCACAGTCTTAGTACTAGAGGCTGATTTTTGGGCAAGTTTGGTCAAAATCAGTTTGGCATTTTTAAAGTTAGTAATTAATGAAATTACGTAAAAATCTCCAAATTCAGTCTTTTTTTGCTGTTGGGTAGTGAAAAATTGACACCAACTTAAATTATGAAACTTACAATTTTATTATATCCTTTTAAGTTATAAGGTTTTAAAGTTTTAAAATCTGGCACATGCTTGGACCATTTGAAAAAAATAGCTGAAAAAAAATGAGAAACGTTTGTTCCAAGTTAAATTTGAACAATAACAAAAACTTGCAAAGCTAAAAACACAAAAAATACTCTAAAGGTTGACAGTTGCGTGGCTTATCAGAAGACGTCTAATGAGATGTCTGAGCTAACTTTAAAAACAATTATACTTCGAATTTTAATAAGAAAAAAAAGTTTTTGTGATTCACTCAAAAAATCAAGACAGACCTTAATGAACTTCAGAGTGTGCATGCTTTGTAAGACACAAAAACCCAAAATAGTCCAGAATATGCTCATACTGTAGCTTAACACCACCAACTATGAACTCTCTAGGGGTCATGAGGGCAGCTCCAGCTGTGCAAACAGCTACTCTTCCCCACCTCCACCAGTCATCTCAAATACATAAACCCTGATCAGGCCAGTTAGGCCCCTCCACAAGAACCGCCAGTCAGTGACGGAACTTTGTGCAAGAAGGTGTGGCTTAATGAAACCCGGGAAATCTGAACTGTCCTTTGTTTCTCCAAGCTGCTCGTTCATACCGTGCCTCAGCCACCACTTATGGACTCTGTAGAGGTCTGATGCGGGGTCTGCACCAGAAGCCATACAAAGAGAGACCAAAGGAGCTTAATATGTATACCCTCGAGGAAAGGAGGGAGAGGGGGAACATGATAGGAACTTTCAAGTACCTCAAGGGAATCAGCGAAGTCCAAGACAGTAGCATCTTTTAGAAAAAGAGATGTGCAAGAACAAGGGGGCACATTTTGAAGATAGAGGGGGAACGGCTCGGGGACAAAGTGAGGAAGTATTTTTTCACAAAGGGTGGTGGACGCATGGAACAGCCTTCCTGAGGAGGTCATGGGGACAAAAACAGTGGGGGAATTCAAGAATGCATGGGACAGACATAAGACAATTCTAGTGGGGGATAGGAGGCTGTTGGTTAACTAGGATCTGCAGCTTATCCAATATTTAGGGAAATGGGCAGACTGGGTGGGCCAAGCGGGCCTAATCTGCTGTCAAATTCTATGTTTCTATGTGAGGGCAGCACCAGCCGTGCAGTAAGCTGCTCTCCCCTTCCCCAACTGATTGCCTCAAAGCGGCAGACCCTGATCCAGACTGTCGGCTCCCTCTATGAGAGCTGGACACTCAGTGGCAGGACTTTGTGCAAGAAAATGGAAGTTACTGAGAGCCCTGCTTGAGTCACCCTGTTTTTTTTATATTGGCACCCCATTTTTGGTCCAAGGCTGCATGATGATCCATTGTCTTTTCCTGTCACTGCTAGTGGGCCAGAATGCTTTTTCTTATCCCAGTAGTGCTTTGTAGGGCCCACACAAAGCAATACTGTGGCAAGAATGCAACATTTGGGCTCAGCAGTAATAGGAAGAGACAGAGAATTGTCCTACACTGTTGGACCAAAAAAAGGGTGCCAATATGAAACACAGAGTGACTCAATGAGGTTCTGGGTGGAATGACTTTTGGGGCTTAGATATGTAGGGCTGTGGTTGGTATTTCTTGTTTTATGAGGGGGCAGAGTAATGTCTAAGAGGAGACTTTACAATACTTTTGAGGCAGGAAGAGGCAGAGGATCACTGTACAGTGTTGGGCTGGATAATGACATACATTTAAAACTAGAAGACCACTCAATGGCATTCTCAAGGCTTGTCAGGAAAGTGGTGGGCTTGAGCTGAGCAGTGGTGGGTTTTACCTGTTCTAAAACCATGAGAGGATAAAGTGCTGTTGGGGGGGGGGAGGCAATTGGCTATCCTTATGGGGTTAAGTACACAAGTGGTTGCTGTGGGTGGGACTGTGACACTGCCAACCTGATGGGGCAACTCTGGTGCCATGTGAAGGAAAAAATGTAAATTATAAAAATGCAAGCAAAGGGACAGCTAAGTTAGAAAAAAACTGTTGAGGCAGGAAAAGAATGAGAGAATACTGGACAGACTGAAGAAATTAAAAAGATGACACCAAGGACAGTGAAAAGCTAAAGATTATTTACATAAAATGTGGAAATGAAATAAGGGACGAGAAAAACAGATTGGGAAAACAGAGAAAGTCATAATGACATTGCAGATGAAACATTATTTAACATTTATATGTTGCTCCAGGACAATATGCAGTAGTGGGCAAGACAGATTTCAAGCTCACTGCATCACAATTAAAAATGCCACTGAGGGACAAGTAGATTTACTCAGAACATAAGTGCAGCTTCTACGGTTATTTTTAAAGCACAAATAGCTTGACCGTTCAATACAGTCGTCAGTTTTTTTCTAGTCTTTGGTAACCAGGTAAGGTTACCAATGAATAAATCCAGTGTAGCCCACCCCCAATTTGAATGAATCACATTTTGGCTCTGTTTAACTGGCAGCCCTATCTCTTCTACTTCCCTAGCTGACATCCAGCCCCCAGTGTCTTAACATTCAGTGAAAAAATTGTTTGGAGAGCATTGCAAATACCATCCTTTTCCTTCCTGGGTGGGTAGTGTTGCTAAGATGGGTGGAGGTGGGCTACACTAGATTTTAAAAACTGGGCTCAGGCAAGGCTGTGGGGGGGGGCAGGATCATGTTTGGGAGAGGAGAAAATATCTTGCTGCCATCAGGTCTAGGGTGGGGGGAGGTTGCAGAGAGCATTACTTCCATTATGGGGAAGGGGGATGAAAGAGAGCATTGCTACGATTAGGTCTGGGGAAGAGAAGAGAGGAGAGATTATTTATTTATTTATTTGAGCTATCAAAATTACAAACCTTTGAGTCAGAGACTCCTTTAAAAAAGCTCCACGTCAAAACAGTGCATAGGTTACAACTGAGTAAAAAACAATACATACAGCAGGTAAGTTACAAGCATTATGCAAAACCAGTGAGATACAATAGGTAGAGTAACATGTAGTGGAAATAGACAAGTATGAGGCATAATGTTTGAGGCAGTCAGACTTGATCTTGTCAGTGAGCAATATTAGAAGTTTGGAGAGAGGGAGTCGGTAGACCCTGGAGTCAGTTGAATAACCAGTTATGACTGACTTAAAACACATTATGACTGATTTTTTCAACTAGTTTAACATTTATGACTTTGACTCACTAAAGAAAATCCAACCAATTTTTCCAACTTCCGCCATTGTGGAATTTTATTTGTGTACTAGCAAGTTATACTTTTTTGAGTGCAATTAGTGGAAAAACTTTGCAGCACATTCGTTCATGTAGTACATGCAGGCACGCACCTGCACCACGCTGACCAGGGCATAATTCGGTAAAGGAGTCAAAGACATACAAACAACGGGGCCATCGGAGCCCTTCCCAAGTGCCAAGGCAGCATAACATATACATAAACAGAGATGAATTGTCAGACCAGTGTCAGATTCAGCATTCGGTGAGGAATCATGAAACATCAAAAATTCACATCATGACCCTCTCCCACAGTGCCACCACAGAAACAAGTCACCACACTGTATGACAACAATGACTGCACTCCCATGCTGGTCTACAAGATTGCCACTGATCAGAAGAGAGGAAGGCAGAAGCTGTCAGCCTGCCAGGGAGCTTTCCCATGCAAACCAAACCCCTGAAACCCTAGGTGAGTTAGCATAGCAAGGCACACACATACAAACGCATTTCACTCACTACACTGCCCAACACAAGATATTAGTATAGTCTGTTGCTCAATGTAAAATGCAGCACTTGCTTGCCCCAATAAACTTGCTACCGCCCCCTTAAAAAAAGAAAAGAAAAGTGTACAGCAGGGACTCGGGTTGAGGCCAGGGCAGACCGGCAGTGGGCAATCATTCACCCCTGAAAAAAAAAAAAAACTTTGTATCTGTGTTCTTCACTGCTGCAGCCTCCCCAGTTATCAGAATTCAATAAATGAATAAAGTTAATTTTTGTACACATTTCTTTACACAGCTGGCTTTCTTTGACATGATCTGACCCACCCACATGACATGTTGAGATCTAGGCTGTCTGAGTCATAATGGATTTTGCATTGCAAACACACAAAGCAAAGATGAACCCCTACCCAACCCTGCTGCAGCTGCATTCTTTTTTTTTTTCTGTGCTTCTCTCTGTCGTCCCCCCACCTTAGCAGAGCAGAGACTTCACTCAGAATATTGTGTAACTGTTTTCCTCTAATTCAGAAGTGAATCATTCAGAGAAAGTTAACAGGGAGGATTATGTACCTCAGGGTTAACTGCCCCCCCTCAAAAAAAAAAGCCTATGGCCACCCTTAACGCTAAGTCTTTTTTTTTTTCAGATAAATAAGAGCAGCAGCCTATGATGGTAAATTCTAGTGCATTACTGAAGAGTTCAGGCTGAACTTTTGTTTGTAAGAGTTATGTTTGTCACAACAGTGTCACTCACTGCTCTGCGATGACTGATTAGAAAGTCTAGCTCCATTAGTTAACCGAGCCTTGAGGTAGTGGCCTAATGGCCTTAAATGGGTTCAAAGTTCCAAACAAAAAACATTTTAAGAATTTAACACAGTCTATTGTTTCTAGTACTTTCTTTTCAAAAATATTGTGTGGTCTGCCACTGTGAGGAAATGGTTCTTCAGACTGGGAGCCAAGTATATCCTTTACTACTCCCTGCCACACTCAGTGTTATTATTAAACAGTGTTCCCAAGAATTTTAACACATCTGAAGCCACTGAGGCATTTGTGGACTCTCATTGGCCCTCCAATAAATATTGAATACCACCTACCTACCTTCCAAGTTCCACCATCTCATCTCATCTCACAGACCTTTCTGCTCTGAATAACAGATGTTACTGGCAGATAAGGACCATCTGGCCCACCCAGTCCACCCTACTAAGGTGCAACTTATCCTCTTATTAATCTATAGGTCCCCATAGTACCCTCCCCATGTTGTGTGGTAATGTAAGGATTTCCCTATATCTGTCCCATGTCTCCTTAAAACCCTCCACTCTTCTAGCCTCCACAACCTAGGCAGGGAGCCCGTTCCAAGCTCTGCCAATGATAGACACAAGAGTACTGCCCCAGGAGTCCATGCCAGAACTGGACAGCACACAGAACCAGGCCAGCTGCCACAACTACACCAGCCATGGAAGAATGAATGGATCCCCATACCCCACCACAGAGCCTAATAAATTAATTTGCTGCAGTTCATTAGGATATAGCGTTTTGCAATTCATACTTTTTCCAATGATCTTCAGACTAGGGGGATACATTTGGAAGAAGAAATTTGTAGTCTCTATGCATATTGTGTGTTTGAGCTCATTCTATAGAAGTATATATAAACCTCAGTGTGCCCATAAAGACTAAATACCTATAAAAGAAGTTATTTGACATACTGGTTGATGCGGCCATAAAATCAGGTAATAAACAACCAGAAACAAATGTTGCTACAGAGGGATTCAACTTTCATAAATAAAGAAAAAAGATATATACTGTATATTTTTTAAAACTATGGATTAAGCAATAGGGCATATCATTCCACTTTGTTACTGGTAGTTATGTGATTCTAAACTGACTTCTAGTACAGCCCAGTCCCGGCCAGACTAAGCTGCCAAAAAAAGACACCACAACAACATGGAAACTGGCCGATTTAAAAAAAAAAAAAAAAATAAGTCTCTTCTCTGCCAAATAGTACTGTCTGTTACTTTACACTTCTATGCTGGTAAATGACTGGTCTCTGACTTCTGACTCCCTGACTGTTAGAAAGTATGAAGAAGTTAACAACATTTCAAAAAAATACAAATTCACACTTACCAGTCCATCAGCTGCTAGTCTCTCATGCAAAAATGGCAGCCGAACTCGCCTCAGACTTCACTGAGTTCCCTCTCCCCACATGCCTGCGACCATCCTCTCTAGTCTCCGTCATCGGACTCTGTCCCTCCCTCCCTCCCTCCCCTCCTTGACTTTTTCTGTCATCTTCTCAGTCAGGCAGTCCACAGCCCACAGTGTGTGCCCACCTGTTGCTGGCTGCCTTGCTTGTTTGTTTTGCTGCTCTGTCTAACTATGGCCCACCTGGCCTGAGTGCTGCTGCCTGGCTGCACAGTGGTGACGACTAACCCCCGTGTCCTCCACTCCTTACGGGTTCGATCGAGAGACAGAGAGAGAGAGAGATTATGTCGCTCTCTCTCTGGACCTCCTGACCACAGTACTCTGCAGTCTGCACTTTAGTCTCTCCTTCGGGTGGCCACCACCCCACCAGTGACTCGAGTTTGAGACCCTGTCCCCTCCTGGGCAGGTCGGGCCCGCTGTCACTTAGTCTTTCCCTATCTTTGAATTGGCTCTGGCTCTCCCCGACAACCGTCCTCACCTTCTGCTGTCGCTGCGTGCTGGCTCTTCCTACACTAGTGCGGACGGGACCAAACGATTAACAAAAATTATATTTTTTTTACTCTTGAGCTGGAGCACAGCACTCCTCAATTTTCTTCACTTGTGCTGCTGCCCAACTGACTGTCTCGCCACTTCATGCAGCTCACAAAGCTCCTGGCTCCACTCTCTCTCTCTCTTTTTACTGATTGGAGGAGCATTGGCGCTGAGGAGCTAGGGGGGTCATTTGGTTGGCTCAGGCTGAAGAGATTAAGAGAAACATTGCGCCCCAACAACACAAAAAAAAAGATGAGTTTGGGTAAGGAGGCTGTATCTGTATGTCAGTCAGGCTAGTAAATAAGCCACACGGAATCATCGACTTTAAGCAAATTCAACTCCACTCAATTACAGCTTCAATTCAGGGCAATTGCAACTAATTGCAACTGCAGTGAATTGCAGCCCACGATTCCGACGGACGACGGCGACTCCGGGGTCTAGGAGTCGGAAAGAAGGAGGAGGAAGAGGTGGGGCTAGGAGCAATCGCAACTGCCCAGGTCAAAGAGGTGCTGCCAGAGATAGTACTTGAAATGGCCTAATTTGACTATAGCGGAAACTTCCTGAGGCAGCCCATTTAACTATGGGGGTGCCCTGTACATGAACATCCTCTGGCCTAGGGAAGTTCTACAGAAAGGGACCCAGAAAGTGGCTTTGGAGGAACTTCTGGTAGACCTGGGGGTGGAGGCAGGGGTTAGGAGATGTAGGGCTCCTGGAGAAACAAGACCCAAGACAATCTTTCTGGCTAGCAGGTAAGCCTTCCCACGAAGTTTAGCCAGTGTGCTTGCTTGTACTAGTCACAGGTGTCTGTGAGTCGATCGCCACCAGTAACTAGACAACAGGTTGCTGCCATTATGTAGATTGGGAGATGGAGAAGACATTGCTGCCATTAGGTAGGTGGGAGGTGGGGGAGGAGAAAGCTTT
The DNA here is from genome assembly GCA_016271365.2 of Neoceratodus forsteri. NCBI lineage: Eukaryota > Metazoa > Chordata > Ceratodontiformes > Ceratodontidae > Neoceratodus > Neoceratodus forsteri. The sequence continues at coordinate 1,141,960,866 of CM057450.1, read as the reverse complement.
TCTTTTACTAAGTTTTTGAGAGGGAAGAAGAGAGCAGAGAGCATTGCAGTCTTTTGGCCTGGAGTGGAGGTGGGAGCACTGCAGCCATTTTATGTTTGCTTGCACGCATGTGCAAGAAACATAGTGCCACCATAGGAGTTTTCGTAGGTGTGCCTCCCCCACTTCCAATGCCCTGCTCCCTTTTGCAGGCGTGGCCGCACCACGCCAGTGAATGTCGGAGCTGTGTATGACAGCCGCTCAGATGCAGTGGCGTACAGTTGAAAGCGAAAAAACGCTGCAGTCAGCGGTGGTAACGTGTGGGAATTTGCATACTGCTCACACCTCACCACCGCTGACAGTAGTGGTCATTTTGTTTCAACTGTACGCCACTGCATCTGCACATGTTTTATATATACAGCGACACACAGTATTACGCTGCAGCTATTTAGTTCTGTTGTGAATGTGGGCTGGCTCCAGAATTCTTGACTGGGTGGAGATAACTTATTCTGCTTAAGAGGTCACACTTGCAGTCAATGTATAATAAATCCTTAAAAACACAGCTTGTCCAGTCTCTAGTAAGGTTTCAGGGTATTGTAATATGTGGGCGCCATCCTCTCATACACGATGAAGCAGTTTCCCTGGGAAACACTCTGGCAAAGGCAAATTTACTTTTTTCTCCCACTATGCGACTCAAAATAAGAACGGGAAAAAGAAGCGTGGCTCAGCGAAATATGGGGTTTCCAAAAGTCCAACTTTGCGAAATTATTTTCTTTAGAAGTCGCATTAGAAAAACAACTGTTTCTCCTTCTGGCACTTTGCAGCACTGATTTTATTGTACACGTTTAAACCAACTACACATCATCCATAAAATAGCTATGTTTTCATTGGTTCCCCCTTCCCCCACGATGGAACTTAATATAGTATATTTAATTTCTTATGAACGAGGTTTGTAAAGAAAAGGCACACTTTTCCTTGCAGTTTGGATACCCGTCTGCTTTGTTCATTTTTCAGTACTGAAGTCTCCATGTTTGCCTGCTGTTTCCAATACCCAAACATAAATTTGTTCTCCCTTTACCCCCAGTCCCTCTTCTTGCCTGCTTCCCTCGCCCGAACTACATCATCAGGAAAGATGTATTTTGTACTGCAAATACTAAAGACAGTACCCTGTATGGTTCGGCTAGTCCCCTTTCTTTTATGGTTTCCATATTCCTGGCTCATGGAACATGGCAATCTCAGCTTTTGCCTTCCTTTTCCATTCTTGCTCCCTGCAGCTGCACGCCTCATTGCCTTCCTGTGCAAGAGATCTCAAGCTGCTGGAGGATGGGGTGCCCATGCCCTGGCTTGGCCTCCCTGCCCCCAGACCAGTTCCATGTAAATGCTGCCCCACCCCCACACACACACACACACACACACACACACACACAATGTATGTGTGTATACTGGAGCACAGATGAGGGGTCAGATCTACAGGGTCGTGCAAGAAATCCGAGCTCCAAGGTGGAAATATTCTGAAAGACAGCCCTGGTATTCCTTAATTAATAAATGCAATGATGCTGATGATCTGAGGAGCTCTGGAGCAGCAGGGGTCGATAAAATATTCTTCCCCAATTAGACACCAAATAAAGGGTGCTGCATATGCTCTCTTGGTTCTGAGTGCTAATCAGCTCGCCAGCACTGCAAGGAACTAGGGAACATGACGTAACCTGGTTAAATATTTATTTTTTTATTTGCTCGTGTTCTTAAATTCAACTTCAGGTGGATTGTTGATATCTGTACCTCAAGCATTTGCTCTGCTGGGCCAAGTAACAAACAGTTCCAGTTAAAGACCCTCTATTCTCTGTACAGGTTTAACAAAAAAAACTTACAAGACCCTAACAGCCCAATTGTCTTGCAAACTTATTTTCTAGTGTATAGTTCGTCAAAAAGACAACACACAGCTGCCCCCTCCCAGCCGTGTTTGCCTGCTGGGTTTGTTGAACTGCAAAAGCCAGCCCTTGATATTTGAATTAAATTTAGTGATTGTCTTCTGCTGCTCAGAAAGCCCTTTGTTTTGATCACTAAATGTGTACTAAAAATAATACAGCTGTACTTGTTGTTATACGTTTTGTACACACATATTTTTCCAAGCAACAGATGAAAGGATCATGTGACCAGTACTTTCTTCTGCTTGGGGCTCCCTTTGCTTAACTTTCATCAGTACTTCCTAAAGGACACTGGCCCTGGTCTGATTTCCCACTCCCTTTACTCCAAAGCTTATCACAAGGGACAGTAGCCTAAATAACGCCCCCTTTGGAATTTCCCCCCTGCAAGTGGAAACGTCACTTATCATTCATTACATGTGCAGCAGCGCAGCATTTTCTTCAACCTAGTAAAGAAAAAACACCCACCGTTCTTAGTTCATCTAGTCAAGGACTGATAAGTTCAGCCTTATAGTTTCATGTTCAAAAGCTGTAGGTTAGAGGGGAGACTATATTTGTAACATCATTTTTTAATGAAAGGAATAATTCTACATATCTGACGCTGGCCCTAATGCAGAATGAGTCTCAAATTCCAAACATAAACATTTACGCTATATTCATTGATCTTGAAGGAAACGCAGACATTTTGGAGCTCAAACAATATAACATCTGGTTTGTAGGGTGTCACTATTATATGCAGGAAATATGACACTCTGGATATTTTCTCTTATAATGTAGTTGCTCTTGTGATGTTTTTTTGTAAACACATCTCCTTTTTTTGTTGTTTATTGAATTTTAAAACAAGCAGTACCAGCAATAACAACAGTACAAAAGCAAGACAGTACAATAACAATGAATATCAGGTAAGTTTACATCAACCATAAAAGAAGAGGAATAATAATAATTATTAATAAAAATAATAAGAAGAAGAAGAAGAAAAAGAAGAAGAGCGACAGCCCAGAATTTCTAGGGGCCGCTCCATAATTGATCAGTCTCCTAAATTCTGTGCCCTTATTTATTTATTTATTTTGTTTTGTTTTGTTTTATTTATTTATTTATTCTAGGATTACAAGTACCTTTGAGCCAAGGCTCTTGTACAAAGGTTCCACCAACAAGGAAGCAACAATGAAATAACAGTAAACAATTCATGTACAACAGTGCTACTGAAAGGGGTCAATTATAGGAAGAGTAAGGTGTAGAGGAGGAGGAGAAGTGCAGGTAGTTAACAGAGGCAGCTATAGTAAAATGGTGAACACAGCTAGGATGCATGTGCCCACAAGGAATGGGTAGGGTCAGGCACCCGGGGGAGGCAGAGAAACACGGATGAGAGGAGAGGGGGAGGATGAAGATGCAGCCAGAGGCATTTGTTGAAAAATAAATGGAAGGAGTGATAGATGATAAAAAGGGGGCAAGGTGAGGGGGAGAATAAGTGTTATAATGGGGCAAGGAGAGACAATGAGGTGGTATGAAGACCTGAGATTTGAAGTGGCGCCTCAGAAGCTGGGGGGAAGGGGCCTGGGGTAAGCAGTATATAAGTTAGGATTAAAGCTGTGTCAGTCATCAGCTAGGAGAGACAGTCACAGGAGCTTGAGGCAATGAGATGGGCCTGGAGCCTGGTTTTGAACAGACCTAGTGTTGAGGCAGAGGATATGGTGTGGCTGAGATCATTCATCCATGGAGGAGCCCCACAGGTGAAGAAGTGTTGGCTCTGCGTAGTTCGACAGCGAGGAACTTGTAGAATCTGGGTTGTCGAGCTCCTGGTGTTCTGTCGGTTGGTGTTTTGATGTAACAAGATGGCAACACCGGGGGGTGTGAGGCCATGGTTGACTTTTCCCACCACAGCACATGTGAGATACTTTATACTGTTGGAGAGTTGGAGCCATCCGAATTGTTCATAAAGGGCACAGGTGTGGGTGAGGCAGTGGGCACCAGTTGTGAATCGGCATGCTTTAAGTGCAGTTGTTATGCGTCGGAGGGCAGACGTCGTGGTGGAGCCATAGACAATGAGGCCGTAATCAATAATTGACACCACAGAGCTCTGAACGGCAATCTTCAGGGCCTCGGGGGTGAGGTGCTGCCTGTGTTTGTAGAGTAATCCAAGGCGTGTGTTAGCAGCTTTAGCCATGCTGTCAATGTGAGCCGTATAGGAGAGATTGGGGTCAAGCAGAATCCCTAGGTATTTGAATGAGTAAACTTGTTCGAGGACAGTCCCCTGCTTGGTGGAGATGGCAAGGGGGTGTTGCTTGTAACGGTTATGTGAACTGCAGAATAGCAATGGCTTGGTTTTCTTGTGATTGAGGACTAGTTTATGATTGGAGAACCAGGTTTCAGTGGCACTGAATCGAGCTGGAGGCTGTGTTGTAGTGGAGAAAGGTCCTTGTGCGTAGAAAATACAACAGCATCATCTGCATACAGGATTATTTGTTCCAAGCAGGATTGTGGTAGGGAGTTTAAAGAGAGACTGAAAAGGAGAGGGCCCAGTATGGACCCCTGAGGGACTCTGGAGCGGACAGGCAAGGTGTCCAAGATAGCATTGGCAATTTTTACTCTTTGAGAGCAGTTGTCAAGGTAGCTTCTGAACCAACAGGCTGAGTCCAGTGCGAGGCCAGCAAGGAATAGTTGGTCATACAGCAGCCGATGATGGACCATGTCAAATGCCTTTGAGAGGTCGATGAAGACAGCCCCAGTAAGAAGACCTTTATCAAGGGAACTATGCACTGCATCGGTAAATTCAAGCAGGGCAGTGGTGGTACTATGCCCTTTTCTAAAACCGTGCTGTTGTGTGCACAGAGTATTACATTTGTTCAAATAATCAGTGAGCTGGTCCGCAACAATATGCTCTCCTTGCATATTTTTAAATTGCCATTTTCTAGCCCTCTCAGTTTTTTAAATATATATATGGCTGACTGGATAGAACGATTGATAAACACTGTGTGGACTCTTCAGATATTAAACTAAGTTCTTAAGTAAAGGAAAGTAGTGTGGCCAAGAGGTTAGATCTGGGGTTTGGGCACTAGAAGATAAACTGTTTAAACCTCAACAGAGACAAATACTTACCATCTAACCTTGGGCTATTCACTTAAAACAGATGTATTTGTTAGTAGTTTTTAGTATTAATATATTTCTAACAAAATTAGATTTGTCAGCAGTATATTTTTATTTCTCTGTGATGTTTTTAAAACAGCTTCTACTACTAATTATATAATTAATGATTCAAATTATATGGCCACCAATTGCAAATAAAAATACCCTTCCTTCCACCTTTCTTTTTGACTTTACATACTGGATTCATACTGTGGATGTATTCGGAGAGGGAGCACATCAGTTCGCTCCCGCAAATTTGCTTCAGGACAACCCGCTCCTGACAATTCACTCCCTGCCATTCTCGCTCCAGTCATATTACCGCCTCTGGCCAACTCACTCCCTAAGGCAAAAAGCTTAAATGCAGAAATGTCTATCACTTGCTCACTCCCACTGTTTACTTAACTCAGCTCCTTGAAATGAAACAGGATTACTTTTCTGTCGTTAGCTTGCTCACAAACAGCAGTACTATGTTCAAAAGCCACTGCCTTCATTCAGTCAACTTGCTGCTGTTTCCAAAATCGAAAACAGCATTAAAATCCTATTGGAAACAGTGAGGGATACCAGATTACATGCTATCAGAATTAGATGGGTTGCATCACAGTTAACAAAGCAATCTCAAAAAGTCAGATTAAATGGCTTGGTTTCTGAGTGGGACTGCATGACAAGCGGAGTTCTGTAAGGCTCAGTTTCTGGATCCGCACTATTTAGTTTATTTGTAGCCAAGATGCAAAGGAAACGTGGCTGGTTTGCAAAATTCATTGACCATGCCAAAATAGGTATGACGGCAAATACAAAGGAAGAGAGAGAGTGTGTGTGTGTCGGGGGGGGGGGCTAAGATGCCCTTTAATATGGAAAAATGTGTTGTGTATGTCAGCATTCATAACATTATCTGCCGACACTGTCTATGTATCTATGTATGTATGTATGTATAAAGCAATATATACACTGAATGGTATTCAGTTGTGAGAATCTAGCAGCAAGCAGGATGTAGGGGTTATCAACGGTGATCTTAAGCAGCTGACCCCTTATGATCTGACAGTAAAAAAGTGCTACAGAACCATAAATTCCGTTAAATGTGGTCACCAGAGATAAGGATGTTACACAGCCATTATTCAGGGCCCTGGAGGGGCCCCACAAGGTCTGGGCACTGTCAAAAGAGAGCTGAAATTTTAAGAGTGGAACAGAGGCAATGCAGGTTCACAAAATCAATAAATGGATTAAGAAATGAAACAGAAGTACTTTTCTATCGTTAGCTCGCTTCCAAACAGCAGTACTACGTTCAAAAGCCACTACCTTTATAACTCGCTGCTGTATCCAAAATGCCATTCAGTCAACTTGATCCAAAACAACATTAAAATCCTCAAAAGCAAAGGCAGCAAGACTTTATTCAAAGATCATATTTGCTTACATTACTGAATAAATGTGTTCACTTCGTTCATCTGGTAAAATTATTAAAACTATTGTTCCTTTGTTCTGGAAAGTTAAAATTTAATTTTGGCTTTTGAACATTGTACTGCCGTTTGGGAGTGAGCGAGCGATATAAAAGTACTTCTGTTTCATTTCAGATCGAGGCAGGACATTTCTGCATTTAAGCGTTTTTGCCTTAGGGAGAGAGTTGACAGGGGTCAATATGACAGCAGCGAGAATGGCAGGGAGTGAATTGTCAGGAGCGGGTTGTCCGGCTGTTAGCACACATTTTTCAGTGGTAAATAGCACTGCACCACAGAAAAATGTTAAATGTATTCATAGTGGGAATGGCCAGAGAGCAGTTACTTTTAAACACTTGCAAAACCTCATATCTCAATTCAAGAGTGAAGCACTATGAAAAGAAACATGGATATATTAATTCTTTTTGCCAGAAATTCATTATCTTCATAGAGGTTTTTTTTTTTTTTTTACTTCCTTTTTATCCCCCCACCCCTCCCCGCGGCAATTCCACTCTTTGGGAGTCGCCATGCCTTGTATGTCCCCACTCATGCCTTACCTTTAGGTGGTCCAACCCCACGGGAGCCTTGATCTACCCTCCGCGGGGTCGAGGAGCCTCATATCCCATACTTCTTGTTGCGTCGGGATGCTGGTTCGGAGGCAGGTAGGAGGCGTTGGAGATCAGGGTGGTTGCTGCATCTACCGGAGGTGCCACCGGCCATTTTCCGCATCTGTGTATCTGTTTTTGCTGTATGTACCGACTGAACTACTTAACATGTATTTTGACCTGATGTTGAGGTATGCTTCCACCCTGTATTGTATTTCTGTTGTTGCCTGCACCATGTATTGTATTTCTGCTATTGCTTGTTGCCTGCCACTGTGTGGCCCAGGTCATGACTGAAAATGGTCCTCTGGATATGCTCACTTACCCAGTTACCAAAGGCATAAATAAATAAATAAATAAATAATTCCTAGTTAAAGAAATTGTAAAAAAAACAAATCAGAAAAAATGAAACAGATAGGAACATAGGAAATTAGGCGAAAAAAAGACCAATCTTGCCATCACACCTACCATCCAAAACGCTGCAGTATTCAGTACTATGAGCAGGGGTTATATTTTATTTTATTCTTTGTTCACTGGGTAAGGCCTACTACGCACAGGTGCCTGTTCTCAGGGGTGACCCGGGAGCACTGGGGAGGTTAAGTGACTAGCTCTGAGTCAGACAGTATGCAACTAGAGGCTGTAGGAATCAAACCCAGGTTTGTCTGCCAGATGTACCAAGCTCATTCATAGCTCCTTACTCTAACGTGTAGGCTATACAGGACAGGAGCCCACAGGAACTCAGTTCCACCACATCCTAAAGGAGTACCAAAGTCAAAATTTGCAAAAACGTATGTTTTGCTTAGTGTTTTGATGTGTCTGTTTAGTCCTGGTGTGTCCTTCCCTTTGTTTGCTATAAGGAGTTTTTTTCTCAATTCGCCTACTAATTTTATGGCCTCTCCTACTATTTTTACGGTGTCTGGGGATCTCCATATTGCCATGGCATATTGCTTTTTTTCCTACAATGCATCCTGTCCTATGTGACAGTGATGTGTCTTGGCCCTTGACAGGGCTATCCTAGATCTAGTACTGACTAACAAAGAAGGGATCACAGATCTCCAGGTAGAAGGTCACCTGGGGGCCAGTGACCATCACATGGTATGGTTCAATTTGGCTACTACATCTAAATCATCCCATTCCAAGGCAAAAATATGGGACTTCAGAGGAGCTGACTTTGATAAGATGGCCAACAGAGTTAAGCTAGCCCTGGCAAAAGAAACACAGGTGAGGAGGTACAGGCAAAGTGGGCAAGCATTATGATACAATACTTGAAGCAACATCCCATTGTGTTAGACAGAAAAGGAAGTGCAAAGAAGAAGGAAACCACTTTGGTTCTCAAATACAGTAACGAAAAGGTCAGAGCCAAAAGGCTGGCCTCTCAGAAAATATAAGGGAACACAGCGGATGAAGATAGGGAGGCATACCAAACTGCCCTAAGGGAAGCAGGTAAGGCAGTAAGGCAGGCAAAGTCCCCAACTGAGGAAACACTAGCGAACAGTAAAAGAAGGTGACAAGACTTTCTATAGATACATTAGTGAAAGGAGAAAGTCCAGAGGGGGTATTGCTGTTTAATGGAGAAAAGGAGCATGTGAGGAGGAGGACCCTGTAAAGGCATCTATCCTAAATAGATACTTTGTCAGTATTTACTGAAGAGAAGGTAGGGCAGGGCCCACAGCTCAGCATCATGGACACAGGGGGAGGGAGGTGAGCACTACTCCCTTCACAAAAGAAAGGGTCCTACAAGAGCTTGCTAAGCTCAGGGTGGATAAGGCAATGGGACCTGATGGCATACATCCCAGGGTACTTAAGGAGCTAAAGGAGGAACTAGCAGAGCCATTAGCAGAATTGTTTAGTGAGTCTCTGAGCACAGGAGAGGTCCCAGAAGACTGGAGAAGGGCTCATGTGATCCCACTCCACAAGAGTGGTAGCAGGGAGGAGGCGGGAACTACAGACCGTCAGTCTTACCTCAGTAGTGGGCAAGATTATGGAGGCACCTTTAAGGAAAGGATAGTGCAACACCTGGAATCCATAGGGGCACAGGATCCAAGACAGCATGGGTTTACAAAAGGAAGGTTCTGTCAAACTAATCTCATAGATTTCTTTGACTGGGTAACCAGAGTGGTGGACCAAGGGGAGCAGTTGATGTCGCCTACCTTGACTTCCAGCAAAGCTTTTGACACTGTTCCATAGAAGATTGATAAATAAGCTAGGTAGGCTCGGGTGGGTCAAGTTGGTCAACTGGGTGGCAAACTGGTTGACTGGCAGAAAACAGAGAGTGGTGGTAAATGGTATACAGTCAGAAGAGATGCAAGTCACAAGTGGGTACCTCAGGATCAGTCCTGGGCCAGTCCTATTCAACATCTTCATTAGTGACCACGAGATGGACTAGAGGGTAAGGCTTGTCTGTTTGCAGATGACACCAAGATCTGCAACAGAGTAGATGATCCAGATGGGGTGGGCAGAATGAGAAGAGATCTGGATAAACTAGCAGAATGGTCAGAAGAGTGGCAACTGGGATTTAATGCAAAGAAGTGCAAAATCATGCACATAGGGAAGAGAAACCCTGAAGCCACTTATAGGCTGGGAGGGGAGTTGCTAGCAGTCACAAAGGAAGAAAGAGACTTGGGCATCATCATCACTGATGACCTAAAATCATCCAAGCAGACCTCTAAAGCAGTAGGTAAGGCTAGGGGGGTGTTAGGGTGTATTAGTAGGGGTATCACAAGTCGTGAAGGGGAGGTAATCCCTCTGTACAAGACATTGGTTAGGCCCCATCTGAGTATCATGTGCAGTATTGGAGGCCACACCTTCACAAGGACATTAACCAAATTGAAGCAGTCCAGAGAAGGGCAACCAAAATGGTGCAGGGACTGCATCAGAAGACATATGAGGACAGATTAACGGAGCTCAATATGTATACCCTTGAGCAAAGGAGGGAGAGGGTGATATGATCGAGACATTTAAACACCTTAAAGGCATAAACAAGGTGAAAGAGTCTAACATGTTTAAATATAAGAAAAATAGCAGGACAAGAGGACACAGCATGAGATTAGAGGGAGGCCGATTAAGGGAATGTGAGGAAATTCTTTTCACAGAAAGAGTGGTAGATGCATGGAATGGCTTACCACAAGAAGTGGTGGCTATGAATACAGTGCAGGGCTTCAAACAGGCATGGGATAGGCATAAGGGAGCAATACAAATGACTATGAATAGATAGGTCACTGACAGAGCAAAGGCCGATGGCACATTTATAAGGTAGAAAAAGAAATGGGCAGACTGGATGGGCCTTGCGGTCCTTATCTGCCGTCAACTTCTATGTTTCTATGTTTCTATGACCATGGATTCAGCAAATAGCTCATTTGTTTTTCACTAAAATGCCCCTCGGTACTGTGAAAAGTTTCTGCTATGAAAAGTGTGAAATATTTTTAACAAGTGCCGAACACGGCAGTAAGATTTGAGGGATCCAAGGCAGGAAGAAAGTAACCAGTCTGCAGGTGTAGTTCTCTTCTAGGTTGAGTGAGGACTCAAAATAAATACAAGTGTTTTATTCTGAGTTGCAGGTGTGTGGTCCCAAGTGAGGGGAGACAATAAAATAATGCTGGGTTTGATGAAATGAGTGCACATGTAAGCAGCACTCTAGGTGGGACGAGAGAGTGTTTAAAAAAAATGCTAACTAGCAAGAAAGTATTTGACTTACTAATTTATGGAGGAACTGAGTGACTAAACGATGGAGCAGATTTACTTGCAGAAGACAGAAGGCAGAAGTGAGAGGGCAGGTTGGGGCGTGGGGAAGCCAGTGGAAAAAAAAAATACTCAAAGAACAGAGAAGTACTTCAGAAAAATTGTTTGGAATGGAGCTACTTTCTAGTTGTGATGCCAAGAAGATGTGTAAGTTAGTAGATGCTATGTATAACATTGCACATTTTTGTTTCAGTTAAGAGAAAAATAACTGGCAGTTAAAAACAAAAAGTTCAGCGTAGTTGGCACCAAGATACAGTTGGAAATGCATGTTAGTTGGCAGGGTCATGAATTGTAGTTCTCTCTCAAAGCCATGGGTAAAGACCAGTCTCAGCCTATAAGGATGCAGAATTTTCTCTGCCCATTTTATACACCTGCTTTCCTATGTATCCGAATTTGCCACTGAAAGTTTTCTGAAACGTCTTTGTAATGGTATGATAAAAATACATATTTGGTTAGATTTTGTTGCATGCAGATTAAATCTTACTTTAGGGTTCAGTTAGACTTCTACTATCATTTTTACTATGAGCATCAACAGTGCCTCACTGGAGCAAGAGAAAGAGTTGCAGCTGTGCTGCTACTTCTTTCAGACTCCACACAGACATTAGTCCTTGTATCTCAGCCTTGTCAAGCCCTCAGTTGCAGATAGGTCATTTTCGATTCATGCCACCTAAATATACTGTAGTGTAGTGTTCCAGTAACTCAGCTTGTTTCAGTAATTCTTTTCTTTTTCAAAAATGAGAGGTAGTTCTGTTTGAAATTGCAGTTTGAAAAGTGAAACCTGGACTCTGTACATGTACGAGGTGGGTTTCACTTTTCAAACTGCAATTGCAAACAGAAATAGCTCTGGTTTTTGAAAAAGTATTGCTGAAACTTGAGTTACTGCAATACCACAGTATATTTAGTTGGTATGACTCAAAAATTGCTGAACTGGTAAACAAACACACTGTGTCCCTGACATTGAAAGCTGATCTGTTTGCTGACCCAGCTTCATGCAAATCAAAGGACCAAAGACCTCTCTGATTGGAGCAGCTTGATCCTTTTCAAGTACAAGATGTTTCTGCCCTGCAAGCAGCAAGTGGTGTCACGACCACACTGCCTGGTCATCGATCTAGACTGCCGAGCCACTTCTATTTTCAACTGCAGTGGGCTCAGCAGTGATACCCCCGCCCCCGCAATCCCCTCTCACTGAAAGCACAACATCTGGTCTACACATGCATCAAACATAAATTGGAGGGGCCAGAGCACAGGCCTACATTGATGGAGTTCCAGAGGCAGGGCAGGAACTGAAAGGGCCTGTCAGCCTAGACATGTTGTAACCAATGGCTCTGCTAGGAGCAGGAGGTCAGCAGAGCAAACAGTTCAAGTGCAGTTTCTTGGCCTAAGTAAGGCCCCATCCACACTACACCTGAAAGGTCCATAACGGTCTGAAAATGGTACAGACTGAAACCGTTATAGTGTGTCCACACTATATGTGAAAATGTGTCCAAAACAGTATAGCCTGTCCACACTGCTACTGGATCTGAAACAGTTACCAACCCAGGTAGAGCTGGGCACATCCCATGATGCAGCAGTGTTTAGAGTACCATTCCCAGTCCTGGTATGTCCTCCGCAGCACAATGTCATTACCGAGATCCTAGCATGTGAATGCCACAGTGCCATGGTGTGGTATTGAGTGCAGCAGCCACAGTGTAATGTCCTGGCAGCAGAACATCCAGCATGTTTGCTCAGTGGGCTGCTTGGAGCACTGCTTCCTCACGTGAGGCACCACTACATGCTGCCAACGGACATCCTGCAGATAGGCTATGATCCAGAAGTGCAGGCAATGCATAGTATGGTGCCCATCTGTGGTGTGAGGTACAGCTGCACGGTACTGCAGTGGCTCCTCCACCGGAGGCCCTGGCACTAGGCATGCTCCACACCGCACCACACATCCATGTGCCTGTGGCAGTGGAGCAGCAGCAGACACGTGCAGATGTGTCCCACACCACAGAAGGGCACCGGACTGTGTATTGCCGCACCTACAGCTACAGACTGAACTGCAAGACGTCCTGTGGCTGCAGTGGGTCTATGACACGTTGCAGATGCCTATTCACTTCCCATGGACCCACTTCCAGTAATCTGCCCTGGCTCTACCTCACTCCAGTACTGTACACACTGGTTGATATGCCCCTGCAGGATATGTGGTGCAGGGACATACAGATCATATTAGGCTTGATGTCCAGGGGAACACTGTGTGGGCTGTGTGTCCAGTTCCCAGTTCACCCCTGCTGGCCCCTGCCTACCCTCATTCTGCCCTCATCCCACCCTGTTCTTGGCCACAGCTGCTGCATACCAAGCCTGCCCACCTACCTTCCAACTGTGTCATCCATCCTAGGCCCTGGATGCTGGGAATGAGCATATATGCTCAGTCCGTCCTGCCATGTGCAACCATGTACAGTTTCCCATCGGGCAGGGGTGTGGATCGTAGCTGTGTAGTTGTCCCCATGTACCGATACCCCAAGATCAGCGGCCATGTCACAGTTCCGAACTGCACCTGTACAAGATGTATGCATGGTGGCGGGGAGTCACAGTTCCTCATCTGTGAGGTTTGGGGGGCATCACTGTGTCCTTTGTATCCATGGATGTTATGGGCTTCACTGCCAGTACACACGGACTGGCATACTGTGACGCACGAGGGGCATTACAGCCCGGGAAGGCAAGGGATGTTAGAGAGCAGCAGATGGCTGGCCTCCCTGTGTGGCACGGATGTTGTCTGTTATATGTATATATATGTCTGTGGGGCCGCTGGAGTACTTGTTCAGGGATGGCTGCATGGGGTGTCTTGACAGGGAGCGGATTGTCTGAGGAGTGTCACGCTGTGGGCATGCATTGTCAGAAGCAGATTGCCGTGCTCCCCTCTGTGGTTGCCTTCTGTGCTGGGCGCTGGGTGCTGACATCATGGAGCTGCTGCACAGCATTATGGTTTACCGGTGGGCAGGAGGGGACCAGAGGCTACACGGTGTCTGTTACTGGCGCTCTGTGAATTACAGCAAGTGACGTTACAGAAACACGTTAATGGGAACCACCCAACAGGTTTCCACAGTGGTTTCGAAACGCCTGCTGTAACGTTACCAGTGTAAGCGCTAGCTGTTACAGTACCGTTATAGGCACTCTGTAACGTTACAGAGGGTGTTTTCCAGTGTAGTGTGGACAGGGCCTTACACTAACAGGGGAGAGAGGCCACACTCAGGATCAGGAAGAGATCTGTAAACTTTACAGATCACAAAAATAGTCTTTTTGTGCATGGGTGGAGGGTCATCCGAGGTCACAGTATTTACTGCAGCGGTCAGTTCAGTAGGAATACAGTAAACCAAACTATCAGAACTTGTTAAACACAGTAGTTAGTTTGCTAATTTTCTTAGCAGTGGCCTGGATATAAATAAGTGATGCATAGTGTGTTGAGTGGATCAGAGTGAATTTAACAATGGCAAGTGCTTTTCGGGAATCATGAATTGCTTTAACCTGTGAGCAACACCCAGTTTTCAGTTAGTGCTTTTGCATATGTGTGAGATGTGATGCAAAGGTCTTAATCAGAACACCTAAATATTTTGAGGCAGAAACCTGCTTCAAGGACATAATACCGGAATCAAGAACTTTGGTGAGGAGGCCAGTGTTTTTGTTATCTGTATGTCCTGGGTTTAATTTTTTTTTCTTTCCTTTTCGCTGTTTAGTAGTTGCTCAGTAGCCACTTCTCAACAGAATGAAAAATCACTGCTCAAAGTCTGGGAGATACCTGACTTAAGCCCAGTTACATTAGCCTTTTCTACACCAGTGTAGATGATTTGGAGGCACACAAGTGCATATTTGTGTGTGTAAATTGCATAGACATCAAACTGTTGTGACTCTTCTGACATGTTTATACTGCCATCTTTGCACTGCTTCAACCAGCATGTGCGAGTTGCAGCAGCTCAGAAGTGGCCAAGTGAACACTTACAATAGTGTGGTAAGTTGTCAGCTTATCCTCTCTCTGAGCCATTGAAGGAGTAAGGAAATGTTCCCGAGAGAGTGGTTTAAGCAAACATGTGGACAGGCTTGCTCTGGTCCACAGCCTGTGCTGACATCCTCAAGTTGTTGATTGCCCTAAGACTGATGGCCCCTCTCCAGCATGTTTTGCAGCAGCACAGAAGGGGGCAGTATAAACCTTCTTGGGGATCATATGAGGTGGTGCTGAAAGGATCAGCACTGGGAATCAGAGACATTGCTTTGGCAGTGTAAATATGTATTTCTACTCCAGTCCCAGACATAGGAGCTGAACTGGTGTAGGTGGTTTCAAGTGCTGTGTAAACTGTGGCCACATTTCTCCTCACAGCCTAAGGGTAATTCTGTATCACAACACAAATGGAACTCCTTGCAGAATAGTTTCCACAATGCAGTTACCAAAGCCGTGTTTACAAGACCGACCTCGCTCCTTTAACAGACCATTGCAGAGCTGCCCTGACCCCCAAAATCCTTGTCTCGTGTATGTACATAGCCCCCCTCAGTGCTGATGTAAGACACTCTGGAGAGGGGCTGGGAGTCGGGGCAGTAAGCTGATAGAAGTGCCCACAAGGTCTCTCACATGGGAGAGAATGGTGCAGCCTTGCCACGTGGCCACTTAAACCATCTGCTTCCAAACGCATTCCAAGACTTTCTGGGACTGCAAAGTGGAGCAGGGAGCTGCTTACCGTAATTTGGTAAGTGTCCACACAGAGGCATTTGCACCGCAGCAATCCGAGCGCTCAGGTTGCTGCGCCACAAATGCCACCGAGTAAACATGGCACAAGACACTGGTCTGGAAGCAGATGTCCTTAAGTGGTATACACCTCTGGCTTCATAAATGTCCAGGTGCAGACTCACACCCGTGTGAGCCACACCAATGTCAAACAGCTTGTTCAATATAAATGGGGCTTTAGACTTGCAGGTAGAGTAACGGATCAAGCTGTCAGCATAAAATAGGGAGGTGTTAATCTGGCATGTCTTTGGGGACAATATTAATAATAAAGAAAATAAATTGTAGCCCAAAATGGACCCCACTGAGAAACCCATTTTATGACTATTGGTGGAGAGGACACGTGCCTCCATGACTCAATGGCAAAATGGACTTCCCAGAATGCATGTTTGTGTTTTCTGAAATGGGACTTATTTGCAAAACAAAACGAAATTGTTAAGAAAATAAAAACGAAAGTAGTGGCAGTAAAATTTGTTTAGACCATCCTAAATCATTGACAGAGAATAAATGCATTCTGCATGGAAGTATAATAATGTGCATTTCCACATGCAAGGGAAAGTTTCTTAATCCACGAGTAGATTCTTTGAGGTCATTATAATATTCAGCCTCTCGGACTCTCTTTTACTTTCTTTTTCTCTCTTTCTTACATTCACATACATTCCCCCTCTCCCTTTCCCTTTCCCTCTTTTCTCTTTTCCTTTCTGTCTCTCTCAGTGTCTCTCTTGCCCTTCCTCCCTTTCTCTCTCTCCATAAACTGAAGCAGATATATAGAGGTTATAACAGGTTTGATGTGAGCATTCACTTTAATTTGGGCTGGCAGTATAGCCTAGAGGTTAGAGGAACGAGGTGTGAACAAGCTTGGTACATCCAGCAGACCAGAACTGAGTTTGATTCTCACAACCTCCACTTGCGCTGCACTGGCATTAGAGGAAGACTGCAGCAATGTGAAATTCAATAGCCTACAGTACATGTTAGTTTTTAAAAGCTCTGAGTTTTTGTTCACTGGTCCCACTGTCTTCCCGGGGCTAAGTATAGTCACAGAGGACTGCACTTGGCCCCAGGAGAACAGCAGGACTGGCAAACATCTGATCAGAACTCCATGAAATCTCTAACATGCAATGCAGGCTATTACATATCCCACTGCTGCAACCCTCCTCTGATGTCAGCTGCAGGGGATTCTGGGATCTCTAGTTTTAGAACATCTCAGCTTAAAAATATTTTTGCACACGAAGTACAAATTGGAACTGGCCACTTACTTGGTTGTTGGGCTCTTAGTGCTGCCTGTTCCACTTTAATTCATTGAATGCACATGTTCTGTGGTATGTCTTATTTACACCACCTACGGTTTCTAACCATAACGTCCCACCCTGTACAGACTAACAGGTGTCAGTGTTGTGCCTTTGGACTGCCGGCTGTAATGCTCATGCCATTCCACCCCCACCCTGCAGCCAGTGACAGGCATCGAGGTGTGCTTTGGACTCTTCGGCCCCAGAGTCCACCCCTTTCTTCTATACTGCACCCATTTCAGCGTATGTCCTCATGGAATGGGGTGACTGTAAAGCAGAACACCCCAAGGCACACCTCAACACTGGTTGGTATCTGCAGGATAGGGTGAGGTGAAATGGCATGAGCATTATTGGTGACGACCCAAAGGCACACCCCAGTGCCTGTCTGTCTCTGCAGGGTGGAGGTGGGGTTGGCGTGAGTTCAATACTTCACTGCCATTCCTATTCTGCATCTGTCTACACCCTGCACTTCAAATGCTAATACCAGCAAGCAAACATTCAGCATTGACAAATGCTTGTTCCTTCAGGGAAAGGGGAGCTTTGCCTGACTTAGAAACATATACAATGAGACTACACAGAGACAGAAGGGGGAAAAAAAGGAAAATACAAAAAGCTAGCTAAGCCACCCTACTAGCTCAGTAGTAGTGCACTGAGGTTCCATCAGGGCAACCCATGATTAGCTGCGATCCTAAGATTATCTGCTCTAGAGCAGCCCATGGTCAGATGGTGTTGTGTATGCCAGGGCTTTCAGGCTAGGGGGAGTGAGGTGCACATGAAAGAAAACTAAAAAATAAAAAATGAAGTCAATGTAAGAGAGATGACAACCAAGCTAAAGATTATTTATTCAAAATGTGACAACTAAACAAGGAAAGAGTGAAACGGAGAAAAGAAATAATCATGCTGACACTGCTGATGTTTAATATTTTTTATATATAGCAGTTTTCAGGGTGGCAGTACGGGGAGGCTATGTGCCAGTAGCCTGCCACCCCCAACTAAGACTGTGTATTGGGCCCCTAATAGGTGTTCACAGAGGATGGGAGTCTTTTGGTGCTCCATAGCTAGGCTACTTCAAGCTGTCCCTTGGAGAACAACTATTCAGCTATTTGCTTTTGTTGCCAGTACGCCAGTGTGTAGAGGGAGTGCCTGACAGTAGTCATTAATGTTGCATGACATAGCACTAAGCCCTAAATAGATTTAGATAAATATGGAGAGCCAGAACAGCTTCTCAAAAGCAAAAGAATAAAACTGAAGATTTAAGGGAAATAATGTAAGTTACATTTATATAGTGGAACGTCAAGGATCCTCCTCACAGGTCATCCTTGCTGGGGTCCCCCAAAACTGTAAAGCTAGCTCTATATTATTTATATATAAATGTGCCGCAGAACTTTAAACGTTGCCACAGAACTTGACCTAGTAGTACCACAGTTTAGAGTCCCTGCCACAGATGTTACATAAGTTTGCCGCAGAGAACAGGGGGCCTTGCTAGAATCTAGGTATACCTTTATTACAGGTTCAGGAATTTTTTTTAATTTGCAGTTTACCAGGTGTTGTTCTACTGTTGTCTATCAGAGGGGTTGTCCTTTACAGTAGGCTATTACTCTAGGACCCACATTTACACCCTATCCTTAGGCTTTGTACAAATTAGGTATCCAGGCTACACCCTAATGAGGTACAGTCCAACTCCTGCTTCTGTACAGAACCTTTATTGCATTAATCAGCTGTTGTAATGGTTCACTGTTGATTCAGCTAATAACTAATTATTGCATTTGATTGTTGATTATTGCTCCTACTTATAGTAATAGTCAAGTTGCTTCTACTGATAGTTTAGTTGACTTAACAAGTATCTCAGCAACACCCTTTGTAGGTGGAGCCCTGTTCCTAGGTTCAGTATAAGGATGGGGTACAGCGGGGACATTGTTAAATGTGGCAGCTGTGGGGTGCTCTTCTCCAGTGGTGTGCTGTGGAGGAGGGGGCACTGCCCCATCTGCAGAGCTTTTTTGGTGATCGATGCTCAGCTTGCAGCAGTGAAAGATGAGATATCTCTGCTGCATCACCAGCTCAGCTGGAGCCAGCACCCCCCACTTCCCCAGAGGCCCACTGGTAAAGAGGGATGGATTATGGTGGGGAGAGGGAGGAAGAAGGGAGCCAGAGCTAGCCATGAGGAGGATGTCCAGCCCAACACCATCTAGAAGGCAAATTACTTTGCACCCCTAGAGGGGCCTAGGGTACCCGACTCCACTGGGTTGGACTCTGAGTCAGTCAGGAGGGAAAGGTGCTGGACAACTAGATGGCACCCAAGGGAACAGGAAGATACCAGTTAGCCTTGATGGTCAGGGATTCAGTTATCGTGGGAGGGGGTAGAGAGGGTGGTACAAGGAGGGTTGGATGGGAGGGGGATAGTCAGGTACCTTCCTGGGGTGATGGCCATCTGGGATGTGATAAGATAGGGAGGATGGCAGAGAAGGGGGGGAGCTGGGGATACTGGTACACCTGGGTACCAGTGATCTGGAAAACCAGACTGTGAAGATGGTAAAGCGGAACTTTTGCAGTCTGGTGAGCACACTGAAGGCAGACTTGGCCTCCCTGGCCTTTTCTGAGGTCCTTTCTGTGTAGGGCAGAGGGAGATAGAATAAGGATTGGGGACATGTAGGAGTTTAATAGGTTGATGAGGGATTGATGTCAGGAGAAGGGGTATCACTTTGTGGGGGATGGGGGGGAACTTCTAGGATAAGAGGCTGTTAAGGGTGACTGCCTTCACCTGACCAAAAGAGGGGGCTAGTGTGATGGGTAGGAGTTTGACTTCTTTATCGGACAGTTTGACTGCGGTGGGAGACTTCGTCTAGGGGAACCAAGGTGGTAGGAGGGAGGAAGAAGATCCTTGCTAGTACATTCCCTAATCTTGGGGCTTGTAGAGGCACAGCATGCAAAAATAGGGCTGAGGTCCAAATTGGGGTGTGGAAGGGACCAAGGGAGAGAGGAATCACAAAGCCTACAATCAGCAAGAAAGGAAGGAGACTAGAGAGAAATAAAGAAAAAGAACAAGTAAATAGCCAGAGGGTCTCATGGATTAGGAGGAAGGAGGTCTCCTTCAATGCCAATAGTCTAGGTAATAAAATCAGCAAGCCCCAGACAATGATGGCGGACACTGAGGTTGACCTCATAGCCATCACAGAGACTTGCGCCTTGGAAACTAACTCCTGGGACCTGACAGTCCCAGGCTACATCATGTTTAGGAGGAGTAGAAGAAAAGGTAAAGGGGAGGTATAGCCCTCTATGTCAAGGATGTTATTGAGGCTGTGGAAAATGGACACATCAGGGGAAGTAATGGGGAGACGGTCACTGTGAGTGCAGCTCACAGTGGCTTCGGGCAAGAAAATACTGGTGGGGATGATCTGTAGACCACCAGCACAGGCAGAGGAGAGGGAAAGGGAGCTTGGGGAAGAACTAGTCAAGGGAGCGGCAAAAGGGGAAGGGAGGTAGTGGTGATGGGTGACCTGAACCTGCCAGACATCAGCTGGGATGTTTCAGCTGCCAGGAGCCCAGAAGTCAGGCCTTGCTGAATACCATTCAGTACTGTCATCTGGTGCAGCTAGTAGAGAACCCACCAGGGCGGCTGCCATCCTCAGTGTGGTGCTCACCAACTCAGAGATGGTAGGAGCGGTGCAGGTAGGGGAGCTAGTAGGGAACAGCAACCATAACTCTATCTGGTTTGAGCTAGCTCTGGGGACTGGTAAACCCAAACCAAAAGCTGAGGTCATTGATTTCAGAAGGGCAGATTTGACAGAATGAGGGAGTTGGCCCGATACAAGTTAGTTGGAGTAGACAGCATAAGTGGGGTAGAGGAGAGATTGGGCAATAAAGTGTGGGCCATTCTTGAGGCATCAAAGATATGCCTGAGGACAGTAACCAGGAGTATCAGTACAAGTGACTAGTGTGATTCTTGGAAAGGGTCAGGGAAGTGGCAGGGGCAAAACAAAAGGCATTCATCAGGTACAAGAAAAGTGGGTGAGGGGGTAGAGAATACAAATTAAGAACTAGGGAAGCAAGGAGGGCAGGTAGAGAGGCTAATGTAGACAATGAGCTGCATATTGCTGAAGGAGTTAAGAGTGGAGAAAGGCAATTCTTCAAGTATATTGTGAAAAAAGGAGGAAAGGAGGGGTTAGATTGTTAGAAGGAGATAGGATAATAGAGGAGGACGGGCAAAAGGCAGTCATCCTTAATGACTACTTTTGCTCTGTCTTCACCAGGGAAGACAGCAGGTTTTGCCAGAAAGTGGTATCAAGGTGGCCACCAAGGGGTTCCCGAAGAAGAGGCAGCCAGTATTTACAAGCAAAAGGCTTCGGAAAAGGTTGGCAGCCATTAAGACTGATAAGTCCCCGAGACCAGATGGGATGCATCTGAGGGTGCTCAGAGAGCTGGCAACTGAACTAGCTGAACCCTGGTAGGTCTATTCAGTAGCTTGTTGCAGACAGGGGTAGTTCTGTAGATGTGGTTCTGCTTCACAAGGTGCAAGCTGGGAACTACATACCTGTCAGTCCTACCTCAGTTGTAGGGAAACTGATGGAGTCACTAGCCATGGAGGACCTAGTGGACTACCTGGAGAGCAGTGGACTCTAGGATAGTAAATAGCATGGATTCATGGTAGGGAGGTCTTGTCAGACTAACCTAATAGTTTTCTTTGCCTGGGTGATGAGGATATTGGATGGGGAGCACACCGTGCATTTACTCTATTTTGATTTCCGCAAAGCCTTTGACACAGTGCCTCACAAATAGTTGTTGTAAAAGATGGAGGATCTGGGGGTGGCAAGGGACATAGCAAGATTGGTAGGAAATGGACTGAAAGGTGGGCAGCAGAGAGTCATGGTAAATGGGGTCAAATTGGACGAGAGGGAGGTCACAAGTGGGGTGCCACAGAATCTGTGCTGGGGCCAGTCCGCTTCAGAATGTTCATCAGTGACACTGGAGGAGGAGGAATACAGAGCAGGTTGTGTCTCTTCGTAGATGACACAAAGCTCTGCGGGAGGGTGAACAGTGACAGGGGACTTAGGGAGATGCAGAGTGACCTGCATAGACTGAAGAGGTGGTCTAAGATCTGGTATTTTAAATTCAGTGCCAAAGAGTGCAAGGTAATGAATGCACCTGGGGAGCAAGAACCCCAGGGCAGAGTACTTTGTTTATTTATTTGTTTATTTAGATCTAGGATTACAATTACCTTTGAGCCAAGGCTCTTTTACAAAGGTTCCACATCAGGAGAGTACATACTTGTTAAACATGTTAAGAAAGGGCATACAACATTAAAGAGAGCATACAACCATATTCATCAGTTCAGGTACGGCATCACAGTAAATAGGATACATGAATAACTCATACAAGGAATCATTTTAGAAACCTAGAAGAAATCAGGGAGGAAGGATGAGAGGATAGGGGGGTGGCAGCCAAAAAAGAGACTAGAGCAGCTCACGGCATTGTCAAAGAACATCAGAGGGGGGTGGTTGATCTCAGTGGGGAAGGGGGAAGTTAGGGGTGGCAGTCACACGAGCTGGAGGCCATGAGATGATGATGGAGGCTTGATTTGAATATGCCCGGTGAGGAGGTGGAGGTGATGTGAGCGCTGAGGACATTCATCCAGCTGGGTGCACAGTGTGCAAAGGATCTTTGGCCCAGAGCGGTGCGGCATCGGGGGACCTGTAGAAGCTGACGTTCAGACCCTCTGGTGTTACGAGGATTAGTGTTTGGGTGCAGGAGGGCTTGGACACTAGGTGGAGTAAGGTCCAAAGTAGTTTTTTTCACCATCAAGCAGGTAAGGTACTTTATGCGGTTAGCGAGTTGAAGCCATCCCGTTTGAATGTAAAGCTCACATGTATGTGTGAGTTGGTGGGATCCAGTAAACAGTCGACAGGCCTTGTTAAGGGAGGTCATTATGCGCCTGATGGCAGTAGTAGAGGCAGAGTCATGGATTATGAGGCCGTAGTCTATGACGGAGACCACAGAGCTCTGGCTAGCAATCTTCAGTGCTGCCTGGGTAAGATGCTGTTCTATTTCAGTAGAGAATTCCAGTGCGTGAGTTTACCACTCTGGCAACACTATCAATGTGAGTCCCATAAGATAGGCAAGGGTCAAGTGAGATTCCAAGGTATTTAAAAGATGACACTTGTTCGAGGGTATTACCAGTGCTTGTATTGATATGAAGGGGGTATCGCCTGTGTTTGTTTTGAGAGCTGCAGATAAGCAAAGATTTAGTCTTTTTGTGGTTTAGAACCAGTTTATGTTTTGCGAACCAGTTTTCAACAGCGGAGAAAGCAAGCTGTAGGTTGTGAAGTAAGGGTTGTGGGTCCTTATGGGGGGTGAGAAGCACAACGTCCTCGGCATAGAGGATAATTTGTTCTGGGCAGGATAGTGGAAGGGAGTTCAGGAACAGGCTGAAAAGTAGTGGACCCAGTATGGATCCCTGAGGGATGCCTGAGCGAACAGGTTTGGAGTCAGAGAGTACTCTTGAGATTTTTACTCTTTGTGAGCACTGGTCCTGGTAGCTATTAAACCATGCAGTAGAGTCCTGGGAGAGCCCGGCATTCAGCAGCTGTTTGGTAAGCAGGCCATGGTGAACAGTGTCAAATGCCTTAGTCATGTCGATGAATATGGCTCCAGTTAGATGGCCTTTGTCCAACAAGTTGTGAAGGACTCCAATGAATTCCAGGAGGGCTGTTGATGTGCTGTGCCCTTGCCTGAACCCGTGTTGTTGTGCACATAGGATGTTATATTTGTCCAGGTAGTCTGTAAGCTGGTCAGCAACAATGCGCTTAAGGGCCTTGGGGGTAATATAGAGATCGCCGCAGTTCCCCTGTATGGACTTGTTGCTGCTTTTAAAGACCGGAGTGACAATAGCAGATTTCCATTTGCTTGGGAACTGACTGAGGCTGAGGGAGAGGTTAAAGATTCTGGTAAGCAGGCACAATACCTCTTCAAGGGTGAGGGATAGCAGTTTAAGGTCCAGTGAACCACCACTGGCTCTGGACTTGGAGATAGCCTTTGTTATGTATTTGCAGACATCATTTGCCTTGACTTTTTTGAAGTGGAACAGCGGATGATTTGAGGTGGTAGGTAGGGAATTTGGAGCAGGGGAGTCAGTTTCGGAGAAAAAGTCCGGGGGGAGAACAGCACTAAGGTCAGTGAAGGCTGCACTGAAAGTATTGGCAGTGACCTTTGGGTTAAGGGTGGTGGCTCCATCAACCATCAGTAGGGTTGGGGAGGATTTGGACTGCTTCCATGAGAGGGGTTAAGCTGAGCGCTATGACTGAGGAAAGGGACCTACAGTAGGAGTTATCACAAACGATACCCTCAAAAAATAAAGCCAGTGCAATAAGGCCTTTAAGGCAGCTATGGTGTTAGGATGTATCAGGAGGGGTATTGACAGTAGAAGAAAAGAAGTATTACCTCTTTATAGATCATTGGTGAGGACACACCTGGAGTACTATGCCTAGTTCTGGAGTCCTCCCCTCAGGAAAGATAAGGACAGGCCAGAGGCGGGGCAGTGAAAGGCGACCAGGGCCAGCAGGGCAGATCCTAAGAGGACTGGCTCAAGCACAGGTACTTGCTTGAGACCAGACGGGAGAGGGGTAATATGATAGAGACTTTCAAATTACTGCCCTTGTCAGTCGAGCAGTGCCCTTGAGAGCGGCCATTCCTTAAAACGGGACTTAAAGTGGACTCCCATTGACTTTAATGAGGCATGCCCCCGCACTTTCCCTTGGCACATGTCATTACATGTCTGAGCGTCGGGGCAGAACTGAGCTACTGGGAAGTGAAGGGACTGGCTGGTACCTTGTAGTGGCCAAATTACAATCCACTGCCAGACAGAGTTGTAATAAAATATAAAATCCAGTTCAAATGACTTTCGATGATATAGGTTTTCAAGGCATGTAAGTTACTGTTGTAAATCACTTTAAATCACAAATCATAGTGAGAAAGAAATAATGTGATCTACTGAGAACTGAACACTGGCCCCCGGAATACCATGTCGGTGCTCTAACCACTAAGCACACAGGCCCACATGCTTGGACCTGGGGTTCTTGGACATATTTCCTTTCTTTCTGCACATCCTGCAACTAGGAATAATCAAGATGACAGATGTTTTTGGTGCAGTATTAGCCACTGCTAAGCAATGTAAGTCACAAATTTTAGTTTGAAAGAGCCATAATGTACAGATGACATTTATAATTTTGAGTTTAAAAAAAAAACTATTTTATTTTTATACAAGATATTACTATTAGGGTGAACCCTGTTTACAAAGTAGTCCTGTGTAGAAAAGTTTCTGTGTGTGTAACAAAATACATTTTCACAACATGCATACAAATACAAAACATTAAAAGTACATAGTCATGGCTGATAGTGCAGAGGGCTGAGGCGCTGGACGCCACACCTCACACCATGCTGTCGACCCGGGTTTGGGAGTGAATTGGGGCTGCCAGGGGTTGACTGGGGGGAGGGCAAGGATTCAGGATTGAGCAGCTGACAGGCAGCTCTCCTCTCCAGGGAGGGACATGAGGTGTTCCCAACTCTTGGCTGCCACCCAGTGGAAGCCAGGTGGCATTGCCAGGCCAGGGAGCCTAGGCGCTAGGCTGAGGAGGGAGGATGGGTCCGTTACGAAGCCATGGGGCCTTGTCTGCGCCTCCACTGCGCATGCATGCCGTGTGCGGGGTCTCAGGAACAGGGGAGAAAAATAAATACCATGTCTCCCCCGGTGGCGTAAGGTGGGAGGGGTACTGGTGGAGCACCAGGTTAAAGGGACACTGTCAACTCCCTTAGGTCTCAAAGTGTCCCTAGTTTAAAAAACACATTTTATGATTGCCAGTATTCTGTAAAGATTGGTGATGTAGCTGGTAGTTTGATTCTGACTCTTATTTTCTTTAAAAAAGTAAAAACAGACTGCCCAACATACTGGTGTTAGCACACCAAAACAGGTTTGTTTACATTCCTTGATCAGCTCCAAATACATCTTTCCTGGACTTGGGAATGCCCACAACACGTCTAGCTCCTTATGATGCAGTAAGAGGTTACTGCCTTATGAGTGACTGCACTGTTTGGGTGTGTTTCTAATGCTCTCGAAACATGCAGTGAGAAAAGATTCAGGATTATAAACAAAACAAGGTTGTTTATAAATATACATTGCCATGCATTTCAGGTCTAGAAAACAAGGAGACAGACAAAACAAACAGCAACATCAATGAATTTTAGAAAAGGTAAACAATCATAAAATGTAAGGTTTCAACTAGAAATAATATGATGAAAAACAGGTCGACAGTGTCCCTTTAAGTAAAAAAAAAACCAAAAAAAAAACTACATAGGTATATGAGGTGTCGTTGAAATGATATCCTGTACATATCCTGTACATGCAGGGACCTGGGCAAAGAAAGTTAGGACTGATCTCCTGTGTGTAAAAAGTTATGAGTGACCTCCTGTCCAAAGAAAGTTACGATTGATCTCCTGTGTGTAAAAAGTTATGAGTGACCTCCTGTCCAAAGAAAGTTAGGACTGATCTCCTGTCCAAAGAAAGTTATGACTGATCTCCTGTCCAAAGAAAGTTAAGAGTGATCCCCTGTCCAAAGAAAGTTAGGAGTGACCTCCTGTCCAAAGAAAGTTAGTGACCTCCTGTCCAAAGAACGTTAGGAGTGATTTCCTGTCCAAAGAAAGTTAGTGACCTCCTGTCCAAAGAAAGTTAGGAGTGATCTCCTGTCCAAAGAAAGTTAGGCTGACCTCCTGTAAGGAGAAGGTTATGACTGATCTCCTGCTTCGTGCAGGGCCCTGTGCAAAGTTATAACTGAAGTCCTGCACGAGGTAAGTTATAACTGGTCTCATCCTGCAGGCTCTGTGTGGAGCAGTAGACTTGCAGTGTTTGGTTCTGGACCTGTATCTAGAAGCAACAGACCCATGAGGCATGGCCCGGATCTGTAACTTGACCTTGGGTCACAAGGGTATCTGCTGGGGGACGGGTGTGGACTTTAGAATTGAAAAAAAAAAAGTCATATTTCTACGTTTTTGTGACTTTGTAACCCTTATGATGCATAATAATAATAAACAGTGTGTTGGGGCGGTGTTCGTGGATCTATCAAAGGATTTCAATAACGTAGACTACTCACTATTATACAATGTGCTAAATCCAATGTCTCAAATACTGCATCCTGATTGGTTGGCTGGCACCTTTCCCAGCATGGTAAATCCTCCGGTGTACCCATGGGAAAAAGTGCCAGCCAGCCTTATCTCGTGCCAGTCCAGTCACTTTCACCTTAATGGAAACTGCCGCCATTTGTCCTGTTGCCGCTTCACTAAAACACTGCAGTAAATATTTCAAAAATGACATCCTCCTTCCAACTGTACGTACCTCAGTTAGTTACAAAACATATAAAAAAAATAAAACAACATTTGCCATTGTATAGTATCAATTTATCCCTCCAGGATGTAGGTATGCTGGAGGATCTAACCCGACTGGTGTGGTTCGGTCACGAGGCGCAACCAGCCGTGGTAAATCTTCTAGTATACCCACACCCTGGAGGGATAAATTGCTTAAATGTTACATAAACTGGAATTAAAGGGGTTTAGTACAGAGGTAATACACTGGTTTAAATCCTGTTTATATGGACGTAATCAAGTAGTGACTATGCTTGGTGTACTGTCAGATCCAAAGGAAGTGAACAGAGGCGTGCCTCAAGGGTCTGTTTTGGGGCCGCTTCTGTTCGTTATATTTATTGATGAGTTACTAAATGTTCTTACTGAATGTTCTGTAAATTATACGCAGATGATACAGTTCTACTGTATCCTGAAAGAAACTATAGTAGCATAGAAAAAGTACTCCAGCAACAGTTTAATAATCTTGAAACTTGGGTAGTAAGATAATATTGTTATTGAACATAAAGAAAACCAATTTGATGTTATTTAAATCCAAGGCAGGAGGTGTTGGTACAGCATTGACTGATACCACAGTTGCATCTTTATTTATTTATTTATTAAATTTTGTTTGACCGGGTAGGCCCACTGAGCCCCGAAGATCCCTTTTCCAGGGGCGACCCAGGATAATAATACAAGTTATAAGAATGAACAAGGACATAAGGAACATTGGAGGCATTGTGAGTTACATCATAAGGTGGTTAGAGTAAAGAAAAATAGTGGATACAGGCATGGTTACAGGCACGGTAAAAGAAAAGCAGTGGATGCAGGCATGGGTACAGGCATGGTTATCATCATGACATGGCCTTTGGAGAGCAGTCTGTATAAGGCAGGTAGTAGGAAGTTTAAGCTAGGAGACGGGAGTTGGAGAGGAGGGGAGTACCTTAGGAGCTTGCAGCTAAGTAGTTTTAGATCAGGTGACGTCTGTAAATATTTGGGACTGTGGGTCGACCCTGAGTTAAGCTTTGACACTCACGTAGAGTATGTTTGTGCCAGGGTTTCTCAAACATCAGGTGTCCTCCACAGATTTAAAAATGGTGTGACTCATGAGACTAATCAGTTAATACAGTAATAATTCCTTTAATAGACTACAGTAGCATTTTCTCTTCTTCCGCAAATAAGAATACTCTACAGAAGCTTGGTAGATTTCAGTATAGACTAGCAAGATTTATCCTTGATCTGACCGATTCTTATGTACTGTATCACCATTGTAATATTCTTCTCCAGTTTAACTGGAGCTCAGGAGAGAAAGACTCCTGTGCAGTTTCTGATATAAATGTGCAAAGTGTTCAGCACCAGATTATCTGACAGATAACATTACACCAAGTACTACTGGTTATTCACTACGAGAAGTTAAGGGTATGAGCTTGAAAGTCCCAAGAGCAAAGACCAGATATGGGTGTATGTGTTTTTTTTTTTTGCTACCCTCATCGCTGCACCAGGATCCTCTCTTCTGGGATCCCTAGGTCGTCTGCGCTCCCGTAGTCCCACCCCAGGTACCTCCCTCCGGGTACCGGTAAGCCTGTCCCCATCCTGCTCAGTTTGCCTCTCTGGTGGGGCAGAGGGGGACCCCATTCCCCTCTTTTAGTCCCAAGTCTGTGCCGAAGGCTCACCAGCCCTTCTATGGGAGCCTGGTTATGGGTGTCTCTGGTTGACTAGGCCCTGTCTACGGGAGCCTGGTGCAGGGTTTTCCGTTTTCTTGTCTCCCTGCCCTCAGGGCGATCCCACCTGGGAAATCCTGAGGCGGAGTGTCATGACGTGCTGGCTCAGCTCTCGACAGAGCTCACTCCCACCCTGCTGTGTGCGGTCTCGCTGCCTCCACCTGTGGTCACCCAGGTGGCGGGTATGGCAGCAGGACTTGCATCCTACCCCCACCCGGAGGAGGAGAGCAGCCACTGGGTGCTCAATCCTCCTCCCCTCGCCGCCCTCCAGCTGCCTGAGTCCTGCTCGAACTCGGTCACTGGATGCTTAATTTAGCGTAGCCCTACCGCTGTGCCGGCAGGCTGGGTGTATGTGTTTTGACTATATTGCAACAACTAAATGGAATCATCTTCCCCCAAAACTACGTAACATGTCTGCTTGTAAAAGTTTTAAAACTGCTGTCACAGAATTGTACCCTTTTGTATGTAATTGTTATTGGCTTTCTGATTTTATATACCATGTATGTAATTTGTCATGTTATTAATTTGTATGTATGCGTTTACAGGACAGCCCTGAAAATAGGTTCTGACTAGTCCCTGTTAAAATATAAACTTTTTTTTTTCTAATTGTTTAACCTGGTGAGACACACTAAGCTGAAAGCTTGTTTACAGGTGCAGCCTGGGAGCACAGGGAAGTTAAGTGACTTGCTGAGGGTCACACAATATGCAAGTGGAGGCTATGGGATTCAAACCCAGGTCTCCAGATTTGCAGCTCAGAGCCTTAAACCACTGTGCTATATTGAACTTGAAATTAACATAGTTTTTTGTAATGAATGTACATAATTTAAACAGGAGGTTGTTGGTTCAAAGAAAGAGAAGAAATCTACAGCTCTGCTAAGCAGGTATAATTCCTCTGTGTTACTGGGGCAGAGTCGGCTGGTAGATTTGCTTTGTGGTTAGAGGTTGGAATTTCAGAGTCCGATCTGTTCTTGTTTTTATTTGCAGTGATACTGTAATAGTAAGCAGTGGCCAATAGATGGCAGCAGAGGTGAACCTTCACATTTTGTATAACTAGCTGCTTTTAGGTCACAAGAACACTGATGCATTTTGACTGTATGGCTTTTCCGTCTTGCGGGCATGCCACTAGACTGTACACTATGTAGTGTTCAGATGTGCCAAATGGCAGCATTCATGGATGATGGGAAAACATGTTTTTCTATGTTTTAACATTAAAATAATTGGCTATACACAGTGCACTTTATGGTATTTTCACTTTTGAAATATGTTTGCAACATAATATTCTTTATACTGAAGAAACAACATTGCAGTATACACCGAATATTGCATTTTCGTCACGTTTGTCCCAAGGGCTCAGAGTGGCAGCATTCCATTGAAAGCAACTTGATGTCCATATATATATGTAAATGTATTTTGCAAAATGCTCTAGTTAGAGGTAAAGCCACAACAGTAGGGCTATGTGGTGTTAGGATTTCCAACCCTAATATCCCAACCCCCACCCTTCACACACCAACAGGCATCGAGGATGTGCCTTGGGGTCATCAACCCTAACACTCACCCCATTCCATAAGAAAATGAGATGGGTACAGTGTAGGAGAATGGGGTGAGCGTTAGGGCTGACGACCCCAAGGCACACCCCCCAATGCCTGTTGGTGTGTGCAGGGCGGGAGTGAAGTGTTAAGGTTGGACCCTAACACCACAATTCCATACTTTTGTGGCTTTAACCCTAACTAGAGCATTACCAGTTTTTTGCAGTTTATTTCCTTATTTTTTGAGATAGTGTAATCGTATCCTTATTTGCAGGCCCTGCACTCCCATCCATCCTTATATGCATATATGTATGTATGTAGCTGTGGAAGCACTGGGCACTCTGAGCCCTGCACTTTCATTTATAGGACAACAGTGACCAAATTGTCAGCAAGCGCCATCTTATTATTCCACCTCATGTACCTGGTACAGAAAATGTTCAAATCCCCACCAAAGTGTAATTCTGAGCAACTGCAACGCTATTCCGTGCCACAGGTGGGAAAAAGACATGCTGGCCAGGAATTGAAAAATGGCAGCTGTGACATACATGAGGTGGGGTAATAAGAAGGCTGTGTTGAAAAGCCGTGGTCAAAATGTTTAAAATTTCCAAAGTTACGAGTGTGCATAGCGAAATTGCAACAATGGTCATAACTTTGCCATTTTAATAACTGTGACCCCAAAGTTTCAACATAGCCTTTTTATGACCCCACTGCAGGAATAAGGTCAGGAAAGTGGTCAACAACCAACCGCAAAATCACCTTTTGGGCTGGAGTTCCTTAATGCCAGTCACATTGTTCATGAGGTGGGTCCCCAAAAGGCCATGTTGAAAATGTGGGGTCAAAATCTCAAAAAATGACTAAGTTATGCATAAAAGTTGAAACCCCCATTGAAATACATTGAACCATATCTATTGAGTATTCCCAATATCACTTATCAGGGTTTTAAATAAGCATTTTCAATTGATTAGCACTTTTGTGCGGAAAAGTGCTACTCAATGTAGCAAATGTGTAGCAAAGGGATCACATTGATTAGCAAAATGAAAAATGTGTCCTATTTATATGAGACTAAATATATTGTTTTTTCTCACCCAATAAGCATATCTATGACTTCATTTGGTGTGTGGTCGTATGTTTAAAAAAAAAAAAAGGTTGTCAGAGTAACTAGCTTTGTTTATTGACAAGTTTCAAGTGATCTTGAACTTGTCAATAAACAAGGCTGGGGTACACTTCTGACAACCTTTTTTTAAAAAAAAAAAACATTTTGCACATAGGAAGACATAAATCTGCTTATCAGGTGACAAAAAACAGTGTGCATATTCAGTCTCTTGGATGCCTGACTTCAAGGAACATTGATACAGATATTTACCTTAAGTGCAGCATTTTAGTTCACTTTCTCCACTATCTATACACAGTGCACTACTTGCTCTGTTCAGATGTTTTAGCTTTCCTGAACCTGCTCACATTTATGTAATGCTTTGTGCTAATGGTCAAAATTATCTGTGGCCGTTCAAAGGTGTTTAGAGTATTGGGATGCTTAGTATCAGGATTGTTTACTCTGCTTAGTCATAAAATCAAAAACAAAAAAGGCAGCACATAGCAAGCAGGAGACTCTACGTGAAGTGCAAACCGTATCCAGAAAATAAATATGGCATCACAGTTCAACCAGCAGAGTTTCAAAATTAAAAATGGTATAAATGTATATACGTACAGTATTTTAACCCGGATCAAATCCTTACTGAAATTAGCTGTTTTTGCTTTGTTTCTTTCAAAACCCCCAAAACACACACACACACATTTCTAGCATCTTACCAGCCCCCATGCACCACCCTTGAGGCGGTTTTCACTCCAATTTGCAGCTTGCCTTTCATATTTCAGTTATTTTATTGATACTAAGCCTTGCTAATGCATATGGTCTACAGTGCTATTAATTTCTAAGCCAAATGTGGTAGAACATTTTTTTTTTCCTTGAGGGAAAAAAAACCACTTGTAAAACACTCAGAATTTGCTGGAACTGTAAGATGCCCGGAAATTTATACTGAAAAACAGTAGGGTCAAATTTTGTTATGCCCAATTTCAGTGTGCTGCAAAAAACGCAGCAACTGCACGAGTCATGGCTAAGTGTCCTTCAAACAGGATGGGCTATATTTTACTGGTCTGAAAATTTGACAAACTAGAGTGTTAGACAGTGTTATAGCTCAATTCAAGCTCTGCAGCTTCTGAGTTGGAGTTGGTGTCAACAGTCCACAGCCCACCAGCCAACCGCACCATAAAGAATGAAAAGAACGAGAATCGGCACTTACTTGCCACTGCCAACCACCTGCCGTTCTTGCAACTTCCCAGACTCTGTCCCGGCAGACCCCGACCAGCCCAGCCTCTGCTCTTGCTGACCTGTCCTGAACAAAACCAAGCATAGCTACATTTTGATCAGAAATCAATAACCCCGTTTACTTTATTTGCAGCACTAGCAGGCAAGACAGGTCTTCTCTCCTCCTGATGCCCTGTATGACTTTCTGTTCGGCCGGGGTTCAACCGCGTCTGCACTGCACAGAGCCTGACAGCAAGCACACCGCTGCTGTCACGATGTCACAGTCACACGGACGCAGCTGCTTTCTCACTCCTCTGTTTGCTGCTCCACACTGTGAGTCCATGATGACGCAGACTTCCCGCTTTCCACGATGTGACATGCGCACTGTGTGGCTAAATGCCAGCTGCTGGGAGATGTGGGAAACAGTTTTTTTTTTAATTTAGCCAGCAGCCTACGAAATAACGGGCATCCTGACCAGTACTGATTCAAGTGCGGGCCACTCAACCAATTAGGCAGCATGACAGGCAGGAAACACTTTTGTTGAAATCAGAAGCACACAGTATCATGTTGGAAACCTAGAAATGTATCGCATTTTTCTGCTAAGCACCCAACAGTTTGAGTCGCACAACCTCATGATTTGCATCGCAAAATGCGATGCGATACCGGCTATTTAAATCCCTGCTTATACTAGTTATCTTCCCTATCACACACCAGCACAAAACAGTAACGGATTTATCAAAGGTAGCCTAGCTGAGATGTAACATCTTGTTTACAGTGGGATCCTATTTCTACCCATTTGTACAGCTGAGTGGAAAGGAGCACAGGGAGGTCAAGTCACTTGCTGAAGGTCACGCTGTTAGTATTTGGCTCTACTGAGGTTTGAATCTGATCTCCCAGGTGCAAATTTGGCGTAAAAACCAATAGACCATACCGCCTCTTATTACACAAAATGATGCTAGCGAAACACAAATTATACACAACTGCTTCAATACAAAGAAATGTAAAACAGCACGGGTGCAAACATCGTTTTGAGTGGTACTAGCAGGACTTTGCAAACCTCACAGGTGCAAAACATTTCAGTCAACTGTAATACACAAAACACTGTACAAATCAACAGAACCCCAACGGAGCTCGGAAAAAGTTGGCGCTGGCAGCATGCAACTTTTTTTTACAACAGGGCAATATACTTGTAGCTCCATGAAACAGGGGCTTTACAGATTTGTAAGCTGGCAGGGATGCTGATGCCTGAAAATACCATCGGCACAATTTACCGCAAAATGTCACTGAGAGTTGAGGGGATCAAAAACTATTCACTATAAATTACTGACAGCCTTGTATTTTCCCTCAGTTTTCCTCTGATGTGATGTCATGTCCTGTGCCTGTGATTTAGAAAATGGATGCCTGCAGCTATAAAGGGAGGGGTTACAGTTCTGACACTAAAAATGTTACAGGTTCAGCCAATAGCTTATGTAAAGCAGATTTTAATTGGTAACAGTATTGATACATTTTGTAATGTCGTGATAGTTTCCCTTTAACTGTAGCTGAAATAAGCTTTTTGGAAAACACGTATTTTTTTCATTGCACTGCTGCTTTAAGTGATTTGCTCAGGGTCACACAGTATGCAAGTGGAGATTGTGAGACTCAAACCCAGGTCTTCTGCATATACCTATATAGTTGCTAGCCTCCTCTGTGCTGCCGCTCTTATGTAGTGGGACAACGTCAGCTCTTCTCCAGTCCTGTTTTAGAACCCTTGGGTATATCCTCTCCAATTCCATAGCTTTGTCCACTTTCAAAGATGCAAGTCCCTTCTGGAATCTTTCCTCTGAAAATTGACTTTTCTCCACCTGCTCCTATCCCCGTTCCTGCTGCACTCTGGTGGTCCCCCCCCCCACACACACACACACCCGCTCACTGTAAAGACTGAGCAGAAGTAGCTGTTTAAGATGTCTGTTTTTTCTTGGTCTTCTTCCACACAGTCTCCACCCCCTCCTCCCTTCTAACCCTCACTGTCCCTCTCCTTGCTTTCCTCTTGTCACTAATGTATTTGAAGAAAGTCTTATACCCCTTAATGACCCCTTTGGCTAGCTATCCTTTCCTCTATCTGCACCTTTGCACTCCTCACCTCCTTACCTACTTCCCTTTACTTTACTAAGTATACCTCCCTGTTCTCCCTCTGTGTTTCCTTATACCTCCCGAATGCCACCTGTTTTTTCTTCACAGCTTTTTCTACTTGCTTAGAGAAACATAATGACCTCTTATTCCTTCTGCTTTTACTCACTTATTTCCTCATCCTTGTGTGGTTAGCCTGTTCCTATCTGTAACAAGGGGACTGCCCACTGTGATGTCTGCAATGCTGTCCCTGTTTGTAAGCAGCAGGTCCAGCACTGTCCCATCCCTAATGGATTCTTTGACTGTCTGCCTGAGAAAAGCCCCTTGTACTCCCGTCAAGGATGGTCCTACTCCTTGCTGAAACTGCAGCTGAAAGGCAGCACTACATGACTGTCAGGTTGCAGTCACCAGCTAACAGCACCTCCCCCTTACTTGTCATTCTGATGATGGCTTCTCGAAGTGCCTTATCTAACTCCTTTCCCTGTCCTGGAGGTCTGTACACTGCTCCGGTGTGGATAGTGACCCCTGAGCCCGTCTCCAGTGTGACCCATAGCACTTCTCACCTCTCCTTTTCTTCATGGTGCCCTGTTACCTACGTGGTCTTGATTCCCTCCCTCTCAAATAAAACAATCCCTCTTCCCTGCCTTGTCTCTCTCTTGAACATAGAGAAGCCCGGTACAGCCATGTCTGAGTCTTGGTGCTTAGTGCACCATGACTCCATTATGGCCACTAAATGCAGGTCAGCCTCTGCCACGATGGCTTCCAGGTCTGGGATTTTGTTTCCAAGACTCATTGCATTAATGCACATGACTCTCCACACCTTCTTTCCCCTCTTCCGGCTGCCTGCTCCCTGTCTCATCCTTGCCTATGTTTTTTCCTGAAGTTTCCCCTGACGCTCCTGTTCCCCAGTTCCTTGTCTCCTTCAATTATCTTCCCTCTCTTACCTGACTTTTACCCCCAT
The DNA here is from genome assembly GCA_016271365.2 of Neoceratodus forsteri. Taxonomy (NCBI): domain Eukaryota; kingdom Metazoa; phylum Chordata; order Ceratodontiformes; family Ceratodontidae; genus Neoceratodus; species Neoceratodus forsteri. Next base: position 1,141,925,049 of record CM057450.1, on the reverse strand, counting down.
TTTCCTCTGTCTTTTCCCCATCCCTGCCTTTCTGTGCCCCTGCTGCTCCATCTGGGGATGGGCAGTTGTTGCCTCCCTTGGTTTTATTGCCTCCCCTGCCTAGTTTAAATGCTCATCCAAGTAACATTTAAACCTTCCACCATGGATTGCAGTCCACTTCCTGGAAGGATGCAGACCATTTGCCTTAGGACAATATTCTCCCAGTCAGGCCGCATTCACCAGTGTAGCCAAATCCCACCTCCATGCACTGTGCCTTCAATCAGTTGTTAAATGCTCTGGTGCAGACTACCCTTGCAATACCCTAGCCATACACACAGGTAACACCTCAGAAAAAGCCACCATGCATGCCACCTGCTTGAGGCCCCTTCCCAACTCCCTGAAATTACCCTGCACTACCCATAAACACTTGGAAGATCATAACTGAAGTAAACCTTTGTATCTTCAAAGAGCCCCTTTGTTCAGTGTCAAAAGATAATTATTTGAAACTTTAATGTCTCCATTTTGCCACAACACATCTTAATGAAAATAACTTTGGAGAGTTTCAAGAGTTACTGGTTCTAAAAACTGCAAACTTTATGTAACTATTATAGTTTAGGAGACAATGATTATTTTTTATAATTAAATGCCCCACAAATACTTAACTCAGTTCATCAGAAGTATTAAAATATTAAGATCCTATACTGCAGGCAAACACAGCACCCATAGTTTTAAAATAATTTGAAGAAAACAGGTCACACAACGATTTTTCATTGTATAGCAGGCAGTGCTGCTAAAGGTCTGTATCTGTTTTGAAATAGTGAGTCCAACATTTGACCTTTAGTGCTGTCTTTCTCTGGACTTACAGCAAAACAAATACAATAGATGGTTTTTAACACTAGCGTAAATAATCACATATCCCTTATGTGTCGCTGAACAAGATTTTTAAGAGTATAATGGTAGTTTTTCTTTGTAGGATTGTTACTAAGCCACTTGATTTCACTTGTATAACGTAGAAACTCAGAATTTGACAGCAGATAAGGACTGCTTAACCCACCCAGTCAGCCCATTATTTCTCCTGCCTGTAGTGTCACCATAAACCCTACTTGATCTCCTGCTCTCACCTCCCCCCCTTTCATCTAAGATTCTCTTCTGCCTATCCCATGCATTTTTGAATCCAGCCGCTGTTTTCACCCCCACCACCTCCACTGGAAGTCCGTTTCGGGCATCCACCACTCTTTTCTTGAAGTACTTCCTCACATCTCTTCTAAATCCCCCCCTCTCTCCCCACTGCATTGCCCTTGTTCTCGTGCATCTTTTTTTTTGTTCTGAAATATACTCATCTCCTGTACCTTATTTACTTATGTGTGGTATTTATAGGTCACTGTCATATCCCACCTCTTCCGATTCTCTTCCAGGGTGTACCTATTGAGGTCCTTTAGTCCCTCCTTTTAGGGCTTCTGATGCAGGCTCTGTACCATTTTTGTTGCCCTCCTCTGGACATTCTCTACTCTGTCTGTGTCCTTCAGGAGATGCAGTCTGCAGAACTGGACACAGTACTGCAGGTGGGGTCTCACCACCGATCTAGACAGCGGCAACAGCACCTATCTCCTTCTGCTGGTGGTTCCCCTTCCTGTACATCCCACTGGCCCAACCAACTGACTTATCGCACGCACTGCCTGGCCACCTGTAGGACATCAGGTATGATTATCCCCAGGTCCCTTTACTGTTTGGTGACAGTCAATTCCTCTGCTCAGTTTTGTACTCTGCCTCTGGGTTTCTGTGTCCTAAGTGCGTGATTTTTCACTTTTTTTGTACTGAAACCCAGCTGCCATGCCCTTGAACACTCCTTGAGTTTTCTTAGGTCTCTCACGTTCTGTAAACCCCCTCTGGAATGTTCACACATAGAAACATAGAATTTGATGGCAGATAAGGACCGCTAGGCCCACCCAGTCTGCCCATTTTCCCCACCTACTACAAAAGCCACAGACCCTACTTGATCTTCGGCTCTACCTTCAGGTTCCTATTGCTAGGGGATCCCCTATGCCTGTCCCATGCATTTTTGAATTCCCCCACTGTGTTTGCCTCCACCACCTCCACTGGGAGTCTGTTTCATGCATTCACCACCCACCCTTTCCGTGAAGAAAGACTTCCTCATGTTACCACTTAGTCTACCCCCTTCAAACCTTATGTCATGCCCCCTCGTTCCTGAACATCTCCTTTTCTGAAAGATGCTACCCTCCGGTACCCTATTATTGTTCTTTAGATATTTGTAGGTTTCTGTCATATCTCCCCATGTTTCTCCTCTCCTCCTCCTATCACTCAACCAGTTCCTAGCCCAGTTTACCACCTTGTGACCCACTACCAGGTTGCCCAGCTTGTTCACAAGTCTTCTATATGAACCGGTATCAAAGGCCTTACTGAAATCCAGGTAGGCCACATCCACTGCTCTCCCCTGATTCACTTCCCTAGTCACCCAAAGATTTCAATTAGATTTGTTTGACATGACCTTCCCGCTGTGAATCCATGTTGTCTCGGATCCAGTGCTCTGCTGGATTCAAGGTGTTCCACAGTCCTTTCTTTAAGTAGTTATTCCATAATTTTCCCCACTGTTGAGGTGAGGCTGACTGGTCTGTAGTTTCCAGCCTCCTCCCTACTTCCACTTTTGTGAAGAGGGACTACATCTGCCATCCTCCAGTCCTCTGGAACCACTCCCATGTCGAGTGATTCGTTGAACAGGGCTGCCAGTGGTGCTGCCAGCACCTCCCATAGTTCCCGTAATATTCTAGGATGTATCTCATCCTGTCCCATTGTCTTGTCCACTTTCAGTTTTGTGAGTTATTTTAGGACTCTCTCTCCTGTAAATGGACTGGTGTCCACCTCCCTCCCTCCCGTATTTGCTCATGTTGCCTAACTGTGGTCCTTCACCTTCTCCTTCTTCTCTGAATACAGAACAAAAATATTTGTTCAGTATTAATACGTTTTCCAGGTCTTCTTCCACACACTCCCCATCTTCCCCTTTAAGCCTTACAATCCCACCCCTGTTTTTTCCCCTTTCACTAATGTACCTGCAAGAAGTCTTGCCCCCTCTTTTACCTCCTGTGCTATTTGTTCCTCCATTTGCACCTTTGCACTCCTGACTGCTTTCCCTCTGTTTATCCAGGTACATTACCCTATCTTCCTCCTTCTGCATTTCCTTGTAATTCCTGAAAGTCATCTTTTTCTCTGTTACCTTCCCAGACACTTCCTTTGAGAACCATAGTGGTTTTCTCTTACTCTTGCCCTTGTTTACTTGCCTAATGCAAAGGTTTGTCACCTCCAGTATGGCTCCTTTCAGATGAGCTCACTGCTCTTCAACTTCCCCCCATTTGTCCCTCCCTGCCAGGGCATCCTTGAGACATATCCCCATCTTAGTAAAGTCCACCCTCCTGAAATCCAGGATCCTCGCCTACTCATACTGAATCACACCATGCGATGATCACTGGACCCCAGGTGTCTGCCCACCCTGAATTCCGCAATTCATTAATGAGCAACAGGTCCAGAATTGCACCCTCTCGTGTGGGCTCTAGCACTAGCTGCCTGAGGCCTGCCCCTTGCACGGAGTTCAGGATGTTCCTGTTCCTGGCTGAGGCAGCAGCCGGGATGCTCCAATCCACATCTGGCAGATTGAAATCACCTACCAGCTGCACCTCCCCTTTAGCTGCCATCATACGGATGGATTCCACTAGAACCCTGACCACCTTTCCCCCCCGTGCTGGAGGTCTGTAGATCACTCCTGTATGAATAGCTGTGCCATTGCCTATCTCAAAGGTAACCCACAGTACCTCCGCCCCCACTTCCGCATTCCCTATATCTCAGTTGCTCTAATGCCTTCCCTGACATAAAGTATTGCTATTGCATATTTTGTTTTCACCTGCAAAGAGGCATACCTCCTCTTCCAGCTCATCTGCAATGTCACGTATAAAGTCATTAAAAGGGCCAACCCCAGTATTGAGCCCTGAGGCACCCTGCTGGTCACCCTACCTTCTCCAGAGTGAACTCTCTTTACCACAACCCTCTTGTCTCCTATTCCTTAGCCTGATTCTGACCGACCCACTGAGCTGCCCAGTTTCCTTATGAGTCTCATATGCTAAATGGTGTCAAAAGCATTACTGTTAGTTTATTGTTCGATCATTAAAAGATCATTACCTTTTAAAATGTTGTTCAACATGTGCACATAAGACATCACGTGACATTATAGCATATAATACTACAATACTATACAAAGCTCCCACTTTTAAATATATAATTACATAACATCCCCAAATCAGAATATTAAACCATTAAAGCAGCTCACATTATCAGTGTTTAGGTCATATTTTGTTTACAGCACAGAGATACCCAGCTACTCTGGTAATAACATAATCATCTTCAGCAATAAATACGATTGCCAAAAGTTCATGTTTGTTAACAGTTTGTATACCATTCCATATTGGGTTGAGCCATATTCATCAAGCCTTATTATACCAAGTGCACTCAAACATTATATGAAACAAATGTTCACAGTTCCGTTTATCACACCAGCACTTTTTATTATCAGTGTTATCTATATTATTGTACCTGGCTTTTAATACATTACAATAAAACAATTCAAATCTATAGAGAGTGAATTGTCTTCTTAAACGTGACTCAGTCAAGGAGTCCAGAAAGTGTCTTAAACAGTGCCTGACCTCATTCTGTACAAGCCATGGGAAGTATTTGGAACGTCTGATTCTCTCTAGATTTTCATTGATGTGAACATTTGCTATCTTATTTTTAATATATGTCTTACATTTTTGGCTAAGGGTGACACCTTTTCTGACATATTTTTCCAAGAATTTCAAATCATATTTCTTAAAGTTTTAAAAAATTGTCATAAGCCAATCTAATTGCCTACACCCTGTGTCATCCCAGCTCTGCTTCTCCTTCAGATTTCTGAGGGAGCCTGTGTTCTAGTAATTCTTAGCAAATAATTTATTCTATGTGTGGAAGCCAATACGTTTAGACTTATAGTACCCAACTCAGCTGTCACGTAGTGAACAGAGTTTAAATTCCCTACACCAAGCAGTGATCTATACATTTGATTCAAGGGGACTTCCATATGATCAGTATTCTTGGGGTCCCAAACTTCAACTGAAAAAAGAGCCTGAGGTATGTATTTGCTCTTAGTGCTTCCAACAATGGACGCATACTATTGCTCCCATATTGTCTTTTAAATCTCTTCAATGCCACTGCAGTCTGTCTCAATTTTAAAAGTGCTGTACTTCCTTCATCTGCTTTGCCCATAATCTTTTCTATGCGAAGGTTAGGCCCAAATAAGTATATGTCTTAACTGAGTTCAGTATTTTTAATCCAAACTTCCAGACCCATTTAGAATTCTTGGATCCAAATACCAAAACCTGACTTTCTGTTTCATTTATTTTAAGTTGAAATTGTTCTGTGCATTTATTCCAAAAATCTAGCTTTTTCTGTAAGCCAGATTTTGTAAGAGCTATTAAGGCCAGGTCATCTGAAGAATCACGTATCTTTGGAGAATCAGAAGCTAAATTTCTCAGGTCTACAAATGGATTGTTTAAATAAATACAGAAAAGTGTTGGTGCCCGCACACGTAGCCCTGTCTCACCCCCCATTAGTAGGAAAGGTTGAGGAGCTGCCCCAAGCGTCCCCAAATAAGCTGAGCCAGGTATTAGCATACAGATCTCTATTAATATTAATAAGATTGGGTCTATATCCCATTTCACATTGTTTCTCACAACAGGTTACATGATACTGTATCAGAAACAGAGTTGAAATTGATAAAGGCCACATGTAACTTTTGCTTTCTCAACCGACCATATTTCTCAGTTAAATGAGCCATTATAAAAGTAGTGCAATGTAGGTAGGCCACGTCCACCACTCCACCCTGAGTCCTTGTGCAGTCAGGTCCAAAAGCTTCTCATACCCTTTGTGTGGGCTGCAGGAAGGCACAGAGTAAGTAAAACCTACTGTCTCTCCCCTGGGTTAGGGGTGGTTTAGCTATGTCAGATCTCAAATCTTATTATTTGGCAGCCCAACTAGCCCCTACCATCATGTGGATTAAGCAACCCACTGATACAAGTTGGTGTGAAATGGAAGCCCAACGGCTTTGCAGCATCCCTCTGTTTGCTCTGCCGCACGATGTTCTCCCCTCCACATTGTTTTGGAGGGCGTTGACAAAACACTGGACAAAGCATTCCCTCAGTCTTGGAATGTGCTAGACGTATCACAAAGACTCTGAATGAGATAGGCCCCTTAATGATTATTATTGGTGACCATGACTTTTCCCTGCCTTGTACAGATCCATATAATAGACTAAAATTGACAAGATATCAGGTAATAATTAGTAATGGAGCCATTCTATCATTTTGAGAACTCCAGGAGAGATTCGGTCTCCTGTAAAATGATTTTTTAGATAATTATAAGTACGACACTACCTCTAGTCCCAAACCCTAATACCAAAAATAGGGAACTTGCACCCCTGGAAAATGTCCTTTATTGGGCGGCCATGCTGAACGGCAGAGGGGGGACTGTGTTGAGAACATTTAAAATGCTAGGGGGAAAAACGCATACTGAATGCTCTCTTCTGAAAGAGTATTGGGAAAAGGATGCAGGAATTACTACATCAGAGGAGGTTTGGGAAAAGACCTGGGAGAAGGGGTGGAAAGTGACAGCCTCACTGGGCTGGAGGGAATACAGGTGGAAGTGTATGTCCAGATTTTTTCACACGCATACAGTCACTCAACATTTTCAAACAGGAAACACCAGCAAGTGCTGGAGAGGCTCCCAATCACATATTTTGGGCATTCCCGAAAATTGCCTCATTCTGGTCCGAGACTCACTCACTGCTGACTAGTGTGCAGCATGTTCCCATCCCAAAGAAGTTTGAGAAGCTTGTTCTCGGGATGCAGGTTAATGGAATAGAGGACCACAGACAACAGGGTTTATTGTGTATCCTTTGCACAGCAGCTCAAAGGAATAGCACCCTGTCTTGTTTTTTGGGTGACGAATGTAGAGGGCATTAAGCAGATGGATGAGGTAACTGTACAACTGAGATTAACACTGAACTGTGGGCCAGGTGGAGCTCGAGATCAGAGAGAAAACCGCAGGAGACGAGGCAACGGAGCGGGATGTGGGATAGGAGAACAAAAGATCCACACTGACCCCTAAATAGTAGACTCCCTCGTCGTCTCTATAGGACCTGAGATCGCTCCGTACCAATGGAATACATGAGTATAAATATACTGTAATGTCATATCTGGTTAACCAGAATTGGTTGGTTGGTTGTTTTTTCCTCCTTTTGACAGTTTAGAATTTTAAGGGAAGGTGTTTCTTCTTATAAAAGAAGGCACAAAAGGCAAAGCAGATTTGCAAGTTAATGGACGTTACTGAATATGGCATTGGTAGACAAGTAATTGTAGTCTCTTTCTTGGATATAATTAGAAGAACAGAATGTATATTCATGTATAGATACACTGATGTTCTATACTTGTAATGCCAGATCTTCTCTTAATAAAACTGAGTTTAAAAAAAAAAGATACTCCACAATCCTTTCTTACAGCAGTGTCTCCATTAGCCTCCCCACCACCGATGCCAGGCTGACCGGCCTGTACTTGCCAGCCTCCTCCTTGCTGCGATTTTTGTGAAGCAGGACTACATCTGCCCTCCTTCAGTCCTCTAGAGCCACTTCTGTTTCCAGGGAGCTGTTAAGTAGGACTGTCAGAGGTGCAGTTAGTACCTCTCTGAGCTCCCTCAATACCCTTGGATGATATAGGTAACCTTTCTTGGCCATACTTTCAATTTTCTGAGAGTCCTTCTCTGGAGGGTGGGAAGCCAGAGGGACTTTAGCCTTGTCACAAGCTGCAGCTTGCACCACCCCTTGGTGGTCAGGGTATGAAAATAAGAATTCAGCCCTGTTCTGTCAAGCTGATACTTTTTATCCAACCTTTTGTCCAAAGGAGGGACAGACCCAGGAGCCTGGAAGAATTTTAAAATATCCCTTTTAAAGAACTTGTTGATGGGGAGTGACAGTTTTTAGTAGGAGTCAGACCCATCATTTCCACATATTCAGCCTCCTCCTCATCCTCTACAGCTTCAGTGGTAGGGATGTCCAAGGCATCAGCAATTTTCCTGATGAAGTAAAAATGGGAAGAATAATTTTCTGTGGCCCTGGGAGGGGAGCCAAACTCCTGTTCAGGGGAGACCGCAGGCTCTATAGGTGCAATTTCCTCTTGGAAGTTGGTTGGAAGTTGCAGAAGTCTGGACTGGAGACTGTGAAACCACAGGCAGCAGACCCTGCAAGGTTTGCATTATTTTTATTGCTTGTGCAATCTCAGAGGGAGAAGGCACAGTGGCAGGCATCACAGAAGTCCCCTTTTCCACAGAGGGTTCAGTGTGCTTTGTCTTCTTTAGTTTTTTAACTGGAACTGGAGAGTTAGCCAGTTCAGAGGGTCTCTTTTTACCCGTATCAGGGGTAGAAATAGTAGAAATTGTGGTGTCAACCACAGACCCTGAGGGTTTGGGCTGGTCAGAGCCAGAGGAACCCTTGAATCTCTTATTCAGTCTGTCCAGATGTTTTTCCAATGTTTTGTCTGGGAAAGATTTACAAATGACACAGTCAGTCTTTAGATGGTCAAAACCCAGGCAGAAAACACAGACAGAGTGCTTATCTGCCTTGGCCAAGACCTCACGACACTCAGAACAATTTTTAAAACTGGGTTCCTGGTTCTCTTTTTAGTTTTTTTTCTGACATAAGGGAGAAAAACTGCTACTGCAAAGCACTACAAGTTTTAAAATAAAAAAAAATAAAAAAATTTATCGGTTGCAGTCGGTTCAGGAACCGATCGGAGAAAACCGAGTGAGACCGAGAACCGATAGAAATAGAACTGGGATTAGTGGTTCGGAACCTAACTTACCAGTTCTAAAAAATAAAGATTAAAACACACGAAACTTACAGAAACTATTAAATAAACAGGGAAAAAAACCAAAACTAACTAAAAGTACCTCAGTTCCTCAACGGTTATTCCAAACCGAGAGAAACCGAGAAAACAATACAAAACTAACTAAATAAACTAACAGTTATTAAAATAACACCGATAAGAGGCAGCAAATGAAAATAAATGGAAAATACTTAAGTATTTGTAACGGCTTCTTAGACTTGATGATAAAGAGGAAATCTCCAGGCGTCTGGTCTTGACAGGCAGAGAGAAATCTGAGTGTTAGAATGTAGGCAGTTGATAGGTGGCAGCATTTGAAAAGTGGCTCATGCCAATGATTCCATCATTTGCATAGCATTCTGACTGGGCAGATCTGACCTTAAAGGTATACTGCAGAAGAGTTAGGAATATTGGAGTATTCCTGGGGTGAGGAAGTCTAGGTGTGTTGGAGCAGGTATGAGCAGGATTGTGATCATGAATGCAGGTGAGGGTTCAGAGTGTGTGCCTGGCTGCAGGTGAGGGTTCAGAATGTATGCCTGGGTGCAGATCAGGGTTCAGAGTGTGTAACTTGGTGCAGGTGAGGGTTCAGAGTGCGTGTCTGGGTGCAGATGAGGGCTCAGAGTTTTTGTTTGAGTGCTGATGAGGGGTTGGAGTATGAACATTGATGGTTATGTTCATGAAAATGTCATGCAAAAGTGTGATATGAAGGTTCCGCCATCCTAATACATCCCCAGTATGAATCTAATATTTAGATCTTACTTCGAGATACAGCTGTTGCAGCAGGTAACACCATTAGGACTGAAGCCGGCAGGCATCAGGACCCCACGGAATTCTTCTAGCTAGCTATCTTCAGTGGGGACCGCCCGGCGTCGGTCCCGCCTCCGGCGTCAAGCGTAGTACATAAAGCGGTCCTGACAGATTCACAGTTCTTTCCACGCGTCGACTTGCATGCTCTGAGCCCTTGATTCAGTTTCTAGCGGCGCAGCGTGGTGCAGTGTTTTCCCTCACGGAAATTCGTTCTCTTCGTTCAGCTTTTTGTCTGATGTCCTCTCCAACCTCCGATCATTCCTCGAAGTGCGCCTGTGGGAAGCAGATCCCATTCAAGGATCCGCACTCGGCCTGTATCCGGTGCCTAGGCCCAGACCACGACACCCGGTCCTGCACCTTTTGCCAGGGTTTCAACAGCAGAACCCGGATCCGTCGCCAGAAGGCCCTACAGGCGTTCCTGCTCGAGGAACAACTCAAGACCATGGCTTCCAAGGGGGATTCTTCGGAGAAGGCCCGTAAGCATTCTGAGAAGCACAGAGAGAAGGCCTCTTCCAGGTCCCCGTCTAGGGCCTCCGACTCGCGCAGCTCCGGTTCCAGGTCTGACCGCTCTCCTTCCCGGGCCAGCTCTCAGCCTCCCCCCGCTGCGGTGAGAAAATCTTCAGGCTCCTCTTCTCAGGCCAAGACTCCCAGGCCTTCCTCGTCCTCCAAGGCCCTGGCTAAGTCAGGGGATCGCCACCATCACCACAAGTCGGGTTCCCGCCATTCTGAACCCGACGTCAGGTCCGCCTCCTTGCCTCCTCCTCTCCAGCGGAAGACCAAGGAGCTCACCTCACTTAAGCCGTTGGACCCGGCGGTTTGCCCGGCGTCGGCCTCTACTCCCTGGTCCCCAAAGCCGTCGTCCATCAGAAGACCGTCGCCCCATACTTACTCATCCCGGACGTGGTAGGGGACGGCGCCGCCCTATCGAGAAGAGGACCCGCGCCTCCGACCGGCGTTGGTCAGGAGACCATCACTGAGGAGGAGTTGACACAGCCGAGGACCAGATGGGCGACCGGTCCTTTGAGACTCCCAGGGAACCCTCCCGCAACCCGAGGCCCTGTGGAGCCGGCGCGGGACCGACGACTGACCACCAGCTACGGCGTCCGTTTATAGCGCGCGCCGTCCCGGAAATCCTCACCACAGACGCCTCAGGACTAGGGTGGGGAGCACACCTGGACGGGGTGAAGTCCCAGGGAACGTGGACCTCTCAGGAGGCTCACCTCCATATCAACGTCCTAGAGATGAAGGCGGTCCTTTATGCCCTGCAGGCATTTCAGTCAGAGATCCCGCCAAGTACTCTCCTGCTTCAGACAGACAACACGGCGGTGATGTATTACCTCAACAAACAAGGAGGCGCACACTCTTACCCCCTTTGCAGGGAGGCCATGAGGGTGTGGGATTGGGTAATCCAACACGGCGGGAACCTGATCACAGTACATGTTCCCAGAGTGGACAACACAATCGCAGACGGCCTGAGTCGTTCCCAGGCCAGATTCCACGAGTGGGAACTTCTTCCGGAGGTAGCAGAGGATCTGTTTCTTCGCTGGGGAACTCCAGAATTGGACTTGTTCGCTTCCCCATCCAACGCAAAACTGCCCAATTTTTGCTCGCTAGATCCAGGGCCTGGTGTTTTCTGGCGAGACGCGTTGTCCCTCTCCTGGGTGGACAGATTCCTCTATGCTTTCCCTCCCTTCCCGTTGATCCAGAGAGTTCTTCTCAAACTGCGCAGGGAGCATGCAACAATGATCCTGGTGGCCCCCTTTTGGCCCAGACAGATCTGGTTCCCTTTGCTAATGCAGCTATCGGGAATCTCGCTCCGTTGCCGTTCAGCTCCCATCTCTTGTCTCAGGAGGAGGGTTCACTGGTCCACCGGACTTACTCTCTGAACCTGCATGCATGGCTCCTAGAGACATAGTCATTTTGTACACGGGGTCATAAGAAGTGGCAGAAGTCCCTTTCCGCAGCCAGAAAGCCGGCAACGCATGCAACATACACCATGAAATGGCGCCGTTTTTGTTTATGGTCACAAGCTCGCGGTCTTTCCCCTGTAGGTTGTCCGGTGAAGGCGGTGCTAGAGTACCTGCTCTCCCTTTTCCGTTCGGGTCTCGCCCACTCCTCTATTAAGGTGCTCTTCTGTGCTATCTCCGCTTCTCACCTTCCGGTGGGACAGCGCACTGTGGCGCAATTAGACGCCTGTCGAGAATTCCTGAGAGGATGTTGCATCTTAGGCCTCCCATTAAGGACCCTGTGCCTCCATGGGATATACTCTTGCCGTCCTGGAACAGCTCACGCTCCCCCTTTGAACCTGCAGCGGATTGCGAGCTGCGTTTTCTGTCGTGGAAGCGTTATTTTTAGTTGCTATTCGTCAGCGAAGAGTTTCCGAGCTTCAGGCTCTCATGTAAAGAACCTTATTTGGTTTCACAGGACAGAGTTTCCCTGAGGGCGAATCCTAAGTTCCTGCCTAAGATGGTCTCCACACTCACTCTCAATCAGGACATTGACCTGCCGGTCTACTTCCCTAATTATTCTAATAGAGGGCTGCTTCACACCCTGGATGTTCACGCGAGCTAAGGTACTACCTAAGCAGGACTAAGCAACTCAGTAAGTCAGACAGCTTTTTGTTTCCTTTACTGAAAGGATGATGGGCCAGCCAGTATCAAAACAGTCCTTTCTCGCTGTCTTGTCCAGTGCATATCATACTGCTATGATATCAAAAAAGCCCTCCGGGATCAGTTGGGGCCATTCCACTAGAGGAGTGGCCACCTCCTTTGCAGCACTTCGCAACGTCTCCACCTCAGCCATTTGTGCTGCAGCCACTTGGAGCTCTGTCCATACCTTTATCAGGCATTATAGCCTAGACATTGCTTCAGGGCGAAGAGCCGGCTTTGGCCTGGCCATGCCGAAGGGTCTCCTGTCCTAGAACCAGGACTTGGAATAAGCCTTCTAGTTTCCTCCTCCCAGAGTGTTTGCAAGCGCTACTGCTTGGAAATCAGTCCTAATGGTGTTACCTGCTGCAAGAGCTGTATCTCGAAGTAAGATAGTACAGTTACGTAAGAACTTACCGTAACAGTAGATCTTCGAGAACAGCTCTTGCAGCAAATCTCCGCCCACCTTCCCCTTGGAGAGGCATGGCTTCTCGAGCCTTTAACAGGACTTATACCTCTTTGTCTTCTGACGGTGGATCTCGGTCTCCCATTCTGATGTCATCCTAGCCGGAAGTCTCCGGCGGAGAACTAGGGAATCTGGCGGGACCGCCCCCTTATGTACTACGCCTGACGTCGGAGGCGGGACCGATGTCAGGGGCGGTCCCCGCCGAAGATAGCTAGCTAGAAGAATTCCGTGGGGTCCTGACGCCTGCCGGCTTCAGTCCTAATGGTGTTACCTGCTGCAAGAGCTGTTCTCGAAGATCTACTGTTACGGTAAGTTCTTACGTAACTGTACTTTCCAGCTAGTAACCCCAACGAAATAGATTTTAAAAAATTGAGTGTAGCAACCATCTTTAATGATATCAGTCATTAATTACAAACTGAGCCATAAAAGCCATTTTAGAAATATCTGGGAAAATAAAAATACACTGAGGATGAATCTGAGGATGTCAAAATTACAATTTTTGCAGAAAAACTTAAGTGATAACATTTTTTTTGCCGTCTAACAAATATGGCTGCTTCAAGCTTTTGAAGATCCTGTGACTCAACAGTAAAGGGGGCTATGTTGTGAGATAACTCACTTTAAAATGCCTAAGAAAAAGAAGTTCATAATGTAACAGTGGACACCAAACACAAGTTGTTAACGTAACGGCAGACACTACACTTGAGTTGTTAATTTAACAAAGGTTGCCAAAAGACTGCTTAAGTTTAGAAACATTTACTAATTATGCTCTATATGGTAAACTACTACTGAAATTCTATGGCAGTAATACAGAAAATAATAAATGGTGACAAATTGTACATTTATGTCAACTGGTGATACTGTCAAAGAGTAAATGGACTGCACTGAGTGGTGAGTGTAATGTAGACACCAGAGTTTCATGTGGCACAAGAGAACATGAACACTAAGTTTGCCCCAAAGTGTTATATGTGATTAAATAATTTTGTTTGAAGAATTACATTTAATTCCAGTGCTTCTGGAGCTTTTCATATCTCCTAACAATAATATGCAGTACAGCTGATGTGATTTCAAAAATGACATGTCGAGACAGATTTACTGGCCCATGATTGCCTGATAGCATCAGCGTCCTGGTGTTGTGGCCATGTGAAGAACTCATCACCATGTTGGTGTAGGAATGTGACACTAAAAACACGTTTAATTTCATGAAATGAAATCCCTTTCAAATAGTAAATGACATAGAATTTATCCAGTTGTATATTTTCAGGGTTTAACCTTTTTGTCAGGGTTTAATCAGTTGATGGACCTGCTGTTTGCACTTTAGGTTGAATAGAAGCAGTGGGTGGTTCCATCACAGAAGTGCTGGGAGCGGCAGTGGGGTCTATTGCAGGAGTACCAGGAGCAGCAGGGGGGTCCATCACAGGAGTACTGTGAGCAACAGAGGGATCCATCATAGGAGTGCCCTGAGCAGCAAAGGGGTCCACACAGGGGTACCTGTAACAGGGAGGCTGGTCCCTCACTTCTGGGGCACTTGGCCCCGACTTCAGCACTGTAGGGGGCAGGCTAGGGAGCCTGGGCTGTACGTTTTCCCTGGGTATAGGGAGCGGATCCAGGCCTACTAGTCTTTTTACGAAAAGCAGGCCACCCTCTGCCCCTTGGCTTGGTATGGAAGAGGGAATGGATCGATTTGATGGCCGTGCTCAAAGCCTGCAGATCATTTATGAGGTCCTGGACATCAGGGCTGAACAGCTTATTGCCATTGAAAGGGCATTAAGCACTTTGTGCTGCACATCCGCTGCACATCCAGAAACTCTGAGCCAGGAGTGCCTATGGTATGTCATACAGTGCTCTGAGGAGATGTTTGCTAACATCCTCAGCCGCCTGGAAACACTGAAGCAACTCCTGCTTCTGGGTGCCCTCGGGAAGGGCCTGAGCCATAGCCTTTCCCTTCTTCCAGTTAGTATTCTGGTGTTTGACCATGTATAACAGATAGTTTGCAATCCACAGGCCTAAGGTAGAGGAGGCATAAACCCTTTTTCCCCAGAGCTATATCCTATGAGATTCTTTGTCCGGGGGAAGGGAACTAAGGTGATTAGGCACCTTAGATCTGTCATGAATAGCCCTGATGACCACTGAATCGGTTTCGGCGTAGGCAAATAAGGGAGACACTGAGGGGTGTGATAAAGTTTGTCTGCCCTGCGTGGCATAGCTGACACCATGTTTGGTCTGTGCCAGATTGCCTTGGCTGCATTCTTTACTGCTGGGAGCATTGGAGGAATGATCTTTGGGGGAGATTCTGGAATCTCCAGGAAGTCCACTAGGTCTTTCCTGGTGATATTCTCCTCCTCAGTGTGGAAGCCCATTATAGAGGACAGCTGCTTTCACATTAAAGAATGTGGGATCCTTAGGAGGGCAACTGGCAGTATGCTTCACAGAGTCCTCACTGGCAGAAGAGGCAGTGGACTTGTCAGAAAGAAGGATTTCTTCCTCCACATCAAAAGGAAGAATGAGGTCAGGATGATACTTCTCTTTGACATTGACCTCTTCCACCTCTGGGTCTGGCATTGGATTTGCTGGTGACGACCCATGGGGAGACTCCCGGTGTCAATGAACAGGCGCCGACAAAGAAGCTGCTGTCGACGGCGTCAGCGAAGTTGACCTATTCAAGGCACCTAGCTGCTAAATGAGTACATACGTGAACTTGACTAGTACTTTGTTCAGGTCAATAGTAAACGTCGACAGAGGGGAATTCGACTGTACAGGTGTTGATGACCCACCTGCCGTGTCCTGGGAACCCGACAAGCCTGTAAACATGGTTGGCGAAGGGGCAGGCATCGACGGGAGACTCGTCGACGATAGAGGGGCCGAGGACCTGGAGGTTGAAGGCTGAGCCACCTGTGAATTGGGCGGAGGTGCTGTTGGTATGGTCTGGTAGGCACAGAGACCTGGACAGCAATTCTCTTCATCGGCGAAGCTGCAGCGGACGAAGATCCCCCAGAAGAAAGAGAGGCTGATGGGGAGCGAGATTGATGCTGGGGGAAGCGGTCATGATCTCAGTCTTTTGACTTCCCCGAGGACTTTTCTCGGGCTTTGGAGGCCTGGGAGCTCGAAGATCTGGTGGCGACAGGAGGCCCTGAAGAACCCCCGGAGCTGGCTACATGTTGCTCCATTAGAAACTTCTTATGAGACTTTGCGTCGCTGAAGGGTGGTTTGGTTAAACTTCTGGCAGAGCTCACAGTCAAAGACTCCGTGGTCAGGCCCAAGACAGCAGATACAAATGAAGTGTTCATCTATAGAGGCAATCTTTTTTTTGCAGTGGTAGCGACAGAAAAGAGAAGAGGAAGGATTAACTCTCGACATAAACAAATCAAGAAATCTCTTGAAAAAGAGATTTGTACAAAGTAAGTGAAAAAAGCTGTAAGATGAAAAAAGGCACAAATACTGCGATGGAGCTTCTGTTGAGACCCATGCAAGCAGGACAAAGACAGGAGAGAACTGAGGAGAGAGCGGGGCTGCTCATGCCCATATAGGGTTTGTGATGTTGGCTGAGGATGGCATGGGCAGCCCCAGTTGTACTGCTGAAAATCTTCCATATGGATTCCCCTTCACCGATGGCGAAGCTTCTTATGGTGTAATATGATGAGTGAGATACCCCTGAAGAAGATCAGATGATACAACAGAATAAAGGACAGTTCAATTTCTTGACAACAGATGGTAATGATAGAACAAATGAGAACACATACCATGGAATGAAGGAGAGTGATGCACAGCAATTTTTCTTCCAAAAAAGTTTAACTCAAACTCCTGCAGTATCATGTGAAACATGAATTCCTGTCTAAATAATAACAGTCTTAAAACAGTCTGTCTAAATAATAATAACAGTCTTTAAACAGTACTTCTAAAGAATAAAATGATCTTTGTGAAATAATGGTAGTCACCCACTGTGGATAAAAAATGGAGGGATAGAAACAAAAATGTAAGGGTGGAAACAAAATAGAGGCTGAGGACAGTGGCACCCTGTGGCAGGAATGAGGACAAAGCACAACTGCAGGATTGAAAACAGAATGGAAGAACACCCACAGCTGCAGGGGTGAAAACAAAATGGAGGAAAACACACCCACCCACGTGGTCTCAACAAGGCTGAACATCGAACACCAAACAAAGGGGTGCTTGGCATCCAGCCATGTTAAAGCCATGTGGTGGTGGTTTTAAATTCCCCAACATTGCTTTTTAACCCAGCAAATCAAACTCAACATTTTAGTGCAATACAAACGATAAACAATAATGATTATGCAGAGCAGCCCCTCCGTCCCCCCCACACACACACACCACTGCATAGGCTCAACTTGGTTAAATGTCAAGCACCAAACAGTGGAGTGCTCACCATCCAGCCAGGTTAAAACCATGTGGTGGCTGTTACAAATTTGTTGACATTGCTCTTCAGCCCACCAACTCAAATAAATATTTTAGTGCCATCCAAACAATACACAGTAAATCTGCTGTCGAAAACCAACCTGCCCAGACACCGCCAGGAAATCCTAAGATGATCAAACACTGGAGACTAATGTAAGATGGATGCCAGGCACACCTGGCTGTTGACAAACAAAGACACAATCAGGTGTGGCAGCTGAATCCAGTAAAACCACCAAAAGGTCCCCCCCCCCCCAACAGTGCTGCATATATTTTAGGAAAAAGACGGCATGCATCATTTATGCAGGAGCTCCCGGAAGGCAGACACATAACTTTCACCCCATACCTGAGTGTAGAAGCTCATTGTCAAGTCCCATTGTAATACCTGAGCGGATGGTTGTGAGTGTAACATCGGTGGTAGAAGGCAGTCACAGTGATGACTCTCATCTCCGATGATGCTGGCAAAGAGACTCAGTAGCCGAACACAATATCTTTAGTACCCGTCTGGACCCGTACATGTCAGAAGCCCCAGGAATCCTGCTGCCTATTCAGTTTTATGTCGGGGGCTGGAAGTTCTGAATGAACATCCAGGGATATGGACATGACTGGGGGGCAAGGAAAATAAGGAGTTTAATTTCCTACAGGAAATGCCCTTATAGAACCCTACTTGGATAGTATGTCATGGAGGCAGATGCATAGCAAGGGTGCACAGTGTATGTTTACTAAATGTACTAAAAAATGAAATAAAATGACCGGTTCTGAGCGTAACAGCAGTGGACACCAGCTTGTTATATTCAGAACCATCATTTCAAGTTTACCCACAAACAGAAGTGCAGAAAATCCCAGAAAACAAACAAACAATATCAGAACCTTAATAGTCAAATTTTATTAAATGACTATGCTATAAAAATATTTCTTTCAAGTGCCCTTATTCACTGTACCTTTCTGTGTCACTCTTTGGCTGAACAAAATTGGTCCACCTCAGTGGTTGGATGTATTAAAAAAAGTAACATTTTTAATTTTTATTTTTTGCTTTATATTTTCTCTCCTCCTTGGCTCCGGTCAGCTAGGACATCCCAACCGACCTCCCGGCCCACACACCCGACATCAGGCCACCTCCTCAAATTCCCCCACGGCTTGCCCCCCGTGGTGGGATGGTGAGGAACCTCCCCTCCCTGAGCTCCACTCACCAGGAAGGATCTGGTCTAGCAGGTGCCATTCGAGGTTGGGCCACAGAGGTCGGAAGATCATGCAGCCTGACCAGGAGCCACATTTTCCTCTGTGTCCCCAGGAGATGTGGCGATACGTGACATCGATGTAAGGGGAGGCGCGCGCGTATTACTGTCTAGCACCTACCAGGCGTCTGCCCATCTCCGACCCCTAGTTTACAGCATTGGTGCACTGACCCCCAGCCTCTGCTAGGGGCCAGTCTAGGACCGACCACCATCATCCCCCCTCCCTGGAGAAGGAGAGCAGTCCATCGGACGCTCAATCCTTCTCCTTCCCTGCCAAACCCCAATGGCCCATGCTCATTCCAGAACATGGGTCGGCGGCGTGGCCCAAGGTAAGGTGACCAGCGCCTCAGCCCTCAGCGCTACCGGGCTTGCTTAAAAAAAGTTACATGTGTCCAAGGACTGCAGCCTTATTATATGTATTTGTGCATCTATGAAACTTTAAAACACTGTTTTTAAAATCCAGGATTCCCTTTTTGTTTACATGTAATCTGATGCATTACTTTAGCAGGCCAGTAGTACACCTTTTTCATGAACATGCCCAAATGCGTGTTGGTGTTTGGATCATGGCTTGGTACCTGGAAGGAGTAGGATTGTGACTGTGGATGTAGGTGATGGGGTAGTAGTATGGACCATGTACGGGCCTAGGGAAGTGTTAGTGAAAGGCAGTCCCCTCAACAAGGCCCTTTTCTAGCACCACTGATCTCTCATTAAAAAGCTCTAACAAGTCCCAAAAATGGACAGCTGTAAGTGCTAGCATGGGTGATGTTAAGGTGTATGGGGATGAGTAAGAGGTAGAAACACATCGAGATGAGTGGGAGTGTGGTTGTTGGTACAGGTGATGGGTCGGAGTGTGTAAGCGTGGATGCCTTCGTCAGTCAGACATCATCTGAGTAAGGAGGTGTCCAGCAGAAAGCATGACTAGCGTGGAATATAGTGATAATGCATGTACTGTGTTACCAGGCAGTCTACAATACCTTATCAACTTTTTTTTTCTTTATAAATACACAGTCAGTCATTGTTGGCTTTAACCAGTTTGTCATTTGTTTTGTGTTTTTCTACAGAGATATGCCATGATTGTTCGAGGGCCTAGCAAAGTCAGGCAGAGGGAGCTGGTTTTCCTTCAGTTTCGTCTGAACAGAACAGAGCAGGATTTCAATGCCATTGATTACCTTCTCTTCTACTCCTTCCAGGAGTTCTATAACAGGTAGGCAGACTCATTTCTTGCTCAGCCTTTTATCAGCTAAATATGCATCATCTGCACTGTGAAGAGCTGGAATATACTTGAATAAAGTGTTTACAGCTATTGCATCCACATAAGGTGCATTTAACTTTAACATTATCTAGGATTCTGTTTTTTTTTCCATTATTAGCCTTCTAAAGATTTTGTATTAACAAGCACTTATTCCACAGTCTGTTACAACTGACCTCACAATTGCTGTGTTTATGACATCAGTCTGTTGTCATGATAAATATGGTTCAGTTATAACAAGAGCACCATGAGATCATAAAAGCAGAGGAAGGCTTTTTGTACACACTTCATGGAAAAGCTGGCAACAGCGTACTGCAAAACCTGTGAAAAAAATAAGTGAAGGTGAAAAAAAGTGTCCTGTAATAAACTAATGGCAGAATACAGCATGTTTATGAAATTCTGTACTGACGTGATTACTGGTTCTCTATATGAGTGGTAGAAGTGGCATTGTAGCTTGGCACACTGTTGTGCAAATGTGTTGGCATGGCACCAGGAAAGTCACTGTGCAGCTCTGTTGCCAGGCAAGGACAGACAGAATTTGTCCCAATTTGCACTGGCAGAGAAGGACTGAAACTTGGTGAGTGAAATGATCTCGCACCAAACGAATTCCATACACTACAAGAACAGCAGCTGGCACTGGACAAGTTTGGGTGTGAACAAATGTAAATTAGAGTCACAATTCCACCAATGTGGGATATACATGTAGAAAATTTGGAATGAAAATGTCATTTCAGATAAATGATTGTGGGCACATACACTTAACAGTAGCTGAGGACCATCAGACTTCCTGTGGGGAGATGAATCCTGTGGAGTACCTGAATAGCTACTGACATGTTAGAAATAACATAACTAGACCGGGGTGGTAGTGGGTTGCTGAAGTGAAGGCTCTTCAGAGGAGAGACAAACAAGCCTATCCCCTGTACAAACTGTGTTGGAAGCAGGGAGGGATCAAAGGGTGGGTCTGAGAAGGGTGGGAGATTGCATAAGGAGTGTAAGAGAACATCTTGGAGGGTTGTCTCCTAGAATGCAAGGAGTCTGGTTAACAAAACTGCAGAACTACAGGCTCTGTTGGTAGAGGGGATGGTGGATATATCTGCGATTACAGAAACACGGGCCAGCCAATACCAGGTCTGGGACCTATTGATCCCAGGGTATAGGATTTACGGAAAGGATAGGGGCAAAGGGGAAGGGGTTGTGAAGTACGTAACGGAAGGGATAAAGTGTGCAAGGGAAAAGTGGGAGACAGAGGCTTTGTGGATGCAATTCCAGGACACGAAGGGTAGGATTCTCAGGATGGAGGTGATATGCAGGTCACCGATTCAGGGAGAAGACCCGGACAGGAAGCTGGCAGAGCAAATTAGGAAGGTGTGTGAGAAAGGTAACACAGTGATCGTGGGGAACTTCAGTCTACCAGCAGTGGATTGGGGTACCCCAGCCACCTCGAGTGATAGGGAATAAATACTCCTGGATGCCTTCTAGGACTGTTTCCTAACACAGATGGTCACCGAGCTGACTAGGTTGGGGAATACACTGGATCTAGTTCTGGCCAGTGGTGAGGCTGTAACGGAGGTGGGGTGGAGGACCCGCTGGCTAGAAGTGACCACAACTCAGTGTGGTTCACACTTAATATGAGCAGAGAAGCAGTGGGTACAGGGACCAGGGTGGTGGACTTCAGACAGGCTGACTTTGGTAGGATGGGTGATCTGGAAGGAATACAGCCACACTGGGATGCGAATCAGAAATGGGAAAAAATCTAATTGGGGATATTGGAGGCTACTGAGACATGTACCAGATTACAGAGCAAAAAGGGAAGGGTAAAAACTGAGCTGGTTAAGTAGAGAGGTCTTAGAAATGGTGAGAGCTAAAAAAACAGCGTTCAGGTTGAGGTGCCGGATGCCACACCTCGCGCCACGCTGGTGACCCGGGTTCGGGAATGGACCTGGGCCCTCAGGGGTCGGCAGGGGAAGGAGAGGATCAAATGTCCACAGGATTGCTCTCCTCTCCTGGGGTGGGTTTCTGGAGGCACCTGATGCAGTAGTAGCCTCTGTTGGAGACCAGGGTGCAGCGCAGATGGGCTGCAGAAAAGGGGGGTGGGACAATGGCAGGTACCAGCAGTGGAGGTGCCACACAGGATGCCACTGCACATGCGTCCCGTGGGGAGGAAACACAAGGGGAAAAAAACCCTACTGTCTCAGTAGGTGATGGTGGGGACCAGTGGCAGGTCCCCATGCCCAGTGCCAGGCCTACCAGATCATGCTCCTGGCTGGCCTCCCCCCTATGGTTGCTTCACTAGATAGAGCGCCGGAGAAGTTGGCGGTCCCACCCTGGGGGGCTCAGAGCCAGGGGGTCGTGCAGCCGGAGGAGGAGGATGGAGGGTTCGGGGAGAGCCAGAGGGCGTGATCAGGAGCTTCAGGAGGGCAGGAGAGACCTGACTGAGTGCTCCAACCGGGGAGAGTCAGAGACAGGTAGGGTGACAAACAAAGAGCACAAAAAAGAAAGAAATACAAGAAATCCGGGAATGGGGAGGATAGAGAGGAGTACGTGAAGAGGTCCAAGGAAGTTACCAGGGGAGTCAGAGCAGCTAAGGCCTCCAGGTAATTGAGGCTGGCGCAGGGCATCAGGGATGGAGAAAAGGACTTCTTCAGATACATATGAGAGAGAAGGAGCTGCAAGGACCAGATAGTGAGGATCAGGAAGGATGGGGGTTTGGCAGAGAAAGTGGTGGATCCGGCAGAAGCACTGAGTGAGTACTTCTGTATTCACGAGGGAGAAATGGGGCCAGCTACTGCAGGGTGGGCAGGGGGGAGAGGGGGTAATGGGCGGGTTGGTCACTGAGGGTAGGGCACTGAAGGAGTTAAGGGCTCTGAGGGTGGATAAGGCACTAGAACCGGACGGCATACACCCCAGGGTGTTGAAGGAAATGGCCGAGATCCTGGCTGGACCGCTGGTGGAACTATTCAATACCTCCCCTGGAAACAGGGTGCATACTGTATGACTGGAGGATGGCCCACATGATACCCATCCATAGAAGTGGACCAAAGGATGAGTCGGGTAATTACAGGCCGGTAAGCTTAACTTCCATCTTGGGGAAGCTGATGGAGACGATACTTAAGGAAAGTCTGGTGACCTTTATGGAAGACAGTGGGCTCCAGGACAGTCACCAGCATGGGTTTGCCTCTGGAAAATCCTGCCAGACTAACCTATTTGAGAATTACGATTGGGCCATGAGGGAATTGAACAAGGGTCATGTGGTGGATGTCATATACTTGGACTTCAGTAAGGTCTTCGATTCGGTGCCGCATGGGCGGTTGGGAGGGAAGTTGAGATACGTGGAGGTAGGGACTAAGATGGTTAAATGGATTGAAAATTAGCTGCAAGGGAGACAGCAGAGGGTGGGGAAGGGACTCTCATCTCCAAGGGCTGTGACAAGTAGGGTGCCACAGGGATCAGTACTGGGGCCAGTGTTGTTTGGAATATCCATAGCGGACATCTTGTATGGTGTCAGGAATAAGATCAGTCTATTCGCTGACGATACCAAGTTGGGGGCGGTGGTGGACGATATAGCAGGTTTGCAGGGGCTGCAGGATGACCTGACCAAACTGGTGGAGTGGTCGGAAGTGTGGCAGTTGGGGTTCAGTACGGAAAAGTGCAAAGTCCTGCACTTTGGAGCAAAGAACCCAGGGAAGGGTTACCAGCTGGGAGGGGGTGCAGCTAGGTTCCACCGAGGAGGAGGAGAAGGATCTAAGGGTGGTTATAATGGGGAAGATGAACAATACAGAGCAGTGTAAGAGGGCGGCAGCAAAAGCCAACTGAATGCTGGGTTGTATCACGAAAACGATTTCCTCCAGGAGCAGGGAGGCGATCCTGCCTTTCTTCAGGGCACTGATCAGGTTGCACCTGGAGTACTGTGTGCAGTTCTGGTGCCCATATCTGAAGAAGGATGTGAAATTACTAAAAGTTAAAATTGCAGGGCAACAAGGATGATCCGGGGATTGGAGGACAGACCATACGAGGAGAGGCTGAGAGAGCTGAACATGTACTCCTTGGAGGAGAGAAGGGATCGGGGGGGAATATGATTGAGACCTTTAAGTATGTAAAGGGGATAAACAAGACAGGCACTGAAGGGATACTCAGGCTGAGGAGGGGGAGGGACACGAGAGGGCATGGCCTTAGATTGGAGGGGGGGAGATTTAGGATGGAAATGAGGAGACACTTTTTCACGGAGAGGGTCATGGCAGAATGGTATGCTCTACCGAAAGAGGTGGTAGCTTGTAAGACAGTGGGTAGTTTCAAAAGGGGATGGGACAAGATGAGGGTGGGTAATTGGGAAGGGGAGGGGGCCGGACAGTTGCAAGGTGAGGGTGCTTGCTGCACAATCGAGCGGACTTGATAGACTAGGTGGCCTGTTTCTTCTGGCAAATTCATATGTTTGTATGTAATTTTAGACACAGATATAGTAAAGTCATATTTCTGAATAGTTTGTGTATAGTTTCCTTATAACTGGGTGCATTAACATGAAAAGCGTCATTGGTCCAGTAGGTCTTATCTGCACTGGCTACTTGTCTACATCTCACATTTTTATTTATTTATTTGTAATATTTGATGCAAACTGACTTGGTAAATCAGGTTAAGCTGTTAGTGGTACTTTTAAGTGAAGTGGGGTAAATATGGCCATGACACCAGGGAAATTCACCTGTTTTTTCGACAAATGCCATGGGATCTATAATGCCCCCCTGAACAACCACCAGAAGGGGCAGGCAGGACTTCAGATTAACATCTCATCCAAAAGATGGCATCTCAGGAGTGCAGAACCCATTTCATAAAACTGCAGTATCAGTATTGAGATTTATCCCAAGTTTCTGGTGTGGGGCTAGAACCCACTACCTTCCAGTCTTCCAGCTTCAGAGGCAAATGTGCAATCCACTGAGCCACCAACAATTTTTTTTTAATCAGGTGAACTTATTGATTTTTCAGTTTATACAAGTACCCAACAATACATTACAATACATAAACATTACCTTTACAGAACTATACAGTACACGCCCCTACTCATGAGATTCAGTTCATATGTCATCATTCTGAGTTGCTTTTATTGTAAGTGAGACCATTCGGCACATGAGATAAATACTGCGTAGATCCATGGTTGCTTGTGTAGTACCATGGTTATCCACAGTACGTTTCATGGCAGAGTTTTAGTTGTTTCCCACCCACCAACTCAGATAGACAAAGTTCACTGGTTAAATATCGATCTTTGAGCATAACTGGCCACAAATGTGAGACCAGCTTAAGAAGTTGTTTGTCTTCACCTGCCACAATTACTAACATAGTACCTTTTTTTTTAACTTACAAGTCAGAATTGGTGCTAGGTCCTTCATATGAGCTACTATTCAGAAGCTGATTTCTCAAGAGAATGACAGAGCTACTGTATTACTCATGTTATTTACATACCCATAATGCAGTGCTTGCAAGTCATGGAAGCAATGTATTTTCATGCATGGTAAAAAGCAAGTAAAACAGGTGTAAAATATTTTATTGATTACTTTAGGAAAGGGGTTGTGTTACTTTGCTTTTCTGTGTTTTGAACACAAAAAAAAAGTATTAAGTTCATTACAATATAAATAAACACTATTCATACATTCTGGGAAGCAAATTATATAAAGTGTTATACATAGTTAATCTGCTGTTGATGAATATCTGTATCCACAGATGCAGTATCGTGGTGACACAGAAAAATGTGGCTAATAATATGAGTAGAAATGGACGGTGCTAGGATCTTCATATGAGCTACTGTTTTATTTATTTATCTATTTATTTAAGAGTTTTACCAGGGAGGCACACTGAGCAGAGTACTTCTCGATTCTAGGTGCGCCCTGAGGGAAAAGGAACATTGGAAATGGCTGACAAATTTTTTTTTTTTTTTTTACAGATCAGTAGAGGACATTTCACATAGCACTGCAAACTAGGTAAATACTAGCAGACATTTTAGATTGGCAGTCATTTTACAGAGCAGTAGAAAACAAGTTTTTTTGAGTAACATAACAGAGCAGGCTAGCAAATACAAATTAATTGTTAAATAATACAGGATGCGTGGACCTCGCCTGAGTTCAGAGGTCAGAGATTCCTAATGAAGGAACAGCCAGTGCAAGGGAGCATGTGTAGGAAACAGCTTCAGTTACCGCAGGAGCAGGTGGAGGAGAAATGGGCTCATATGAGGGAGTCGACGTGCTGGGTAGAACGCCCATGCCGGGTGTCCTCTGGGAGGGAGTTCCACAATTTAGGCATGTGATGTCTGAAAGCTGCTTGGCCAGTCCAGGAGGCCATGCGAGGGACGACAAGACACCGGGTGTCGAAACTTCTAAGAGGATACGCAGGAGGGGGTTGGTGGGTTAGGGCAGAGGCAAGGTATGGAGGTAACGAAAGTGACCAGAATGTGGCTGTGAGTTTTGCGCAGTAGATCAACCTGCACCCCTGGAGCAAAGGCAGGTCGAGGGACTGGTAGAGGTCACAGTGATGAGTAGAAGGCAGGCAATTGAGAGCGAAGCGGGAGAAGGAATGGAGAAGGGGGGTCCAGTCTGGCTAGGGTGGACTTGGGAGCAGCACTGTAGACTGCATAGTCAAACATGGGGAGGATCATTTTCTGCACAAGTGTGCGGCGAGCTGCATGCATCCACGGTGGCAGTATAGGGCACCCAATTTTGGGTGGAGCTTTTTATGGATGACATCGACATGCACAGAAAAGTCGAGGTGCTGGTCTAGCCAGACCCCAAGCTATCAAAAGGAGGTGCAGGCCTCCAGAGTGGTCCTGTCCAGAGTGTGAAAGGTGGGGGGAGAGGGGGGCCGAGAGAGTCTCTGCGTTGTGCTGAAGGTCATGGAGATGGTCTTCTTGATATTAAGAAAAAGATGTTTTTTGTGAAACCAGAGCTGAATCGCGTTTAAGTCCTGCTGTAACATGGATGTATACAGTACTGTGTCGACTACATAAATATGTATGGAAGTGTGTATGCAGGCGGTAGGCAGGTCACTGAGAAAGATGGAGAAAAGGAGTGGACAGAGGACTGTTCAGAAGTTTATTTTTCAGAGAATGACAAAGCTACTGCATTGCCCATATTATTTACATACCCACAATGCAGTGCTTGCAACTCATGGAAGATAATGTATGTTCTCGCATACATAGTAAAAAGCAAGTAAAACAGATGTAACATATTTTATTGATTACTGTAGGAAAGGAGCTGTGTTACTTTGCTGTCCTGTGTTTTGAACACAAAAAAGTTTCTAGGGACATGGATATGATGTTCATCCACACTTATTGGCAGGTTTCTTGCCGCTTTAAATCTTGCCAGAAGGTCTTCAAGCTGGCTCCTCCCACCCACCCGGGTGGTAAAACTCTCTGCTCCGCCCCATGATGCCAGATCTTCCTTACCACTTGGAAGCTCAGGTTCCCTCCTTAGCGCTCTGCATTTTAGACTGGATCCTAACTCTTCGGTTCGTCCGAAACTAGTTTTGAAGTTTTCTAAACTTCGGTCTTCTTATCCCTTGCGGCTGCCATGGACAAATCGATCCCCGGCTTTCAGAGGTGCCCTTGTGGGCAGAAGATGTCCAGGACGGATCCGCACTCCACATGCATCTACTGCCTAGGCCTAGACCATGACCCACAGGCCTGCGAGTTGTGCTGCTCTTTTTCAACCACCGTCCTGGAGGATCGCGCTGCCCGATTGAAGCTCGGGTACCCCGAGGAGCGTTACCTGCCGGTAAAATCCAAAGAGGCTCGGTGGGCAGTGTCCGCGGCAGCTGTCTCGGCTGAGCAGCTCGAGCATATGATTGCCCTCGAGGAGGAGGCGGCCCAGGCCGCATCTTCCTCCTCCTCAGCCGCGGCATTTATCCCGCTCTCTCTGAGTTCCTTGTACTCGGCTTCATTCAAGGAGCTTTGTCAGTCCCTTTCCAAAAAGGGAGAGGGGCCATCGGGACATTCCTCTCGGCCCAAGAAGAAGGAGTCGAAGGGTAAGTCCCACCGTCGGCGTTCGTGGGAGCGGAAGAGGTCTCCTTACCCGGACAGCCGGCCGTCGACTTTGGTCGAAGTTGCGGCTCAGGCCACTGGTTTCACGAAGTCCCCATCAGGCCAGCCTGCCGAGGCTCCCGTCGACGCAGTCGAGATATTCCTCGACCCATCGGACGGGTTGTTGACTGGTGAAGCTGACAACCCATCTTCACCGGTTCCCTGGGTGGAGACCGAGGATCTGCCTGCGCCTTCAGGGCGGCAGTCCCTGGCTAAAGTGCCCAAGCCGAGGGAAGAGCGGGTGTCCCCTGCCCCTTCCCAGGCCCGCCCTCGGTCACCCTGAGGGTGTCGGTCTCGGTCTTGGACTTCATCTCAGTCAAGCCGTTCCCGCTGACATCGGCGGTCTCGGTCCCGAAGTAAGCGGTGACACCATTCCTCCTCCTCGTCCTCCTCGGATGAGGAGAGGCTTTGACGTAAATTGCGTTGGCGTTACGAGGAGCTTATGTGGCAGCAGTTACTGTTGTCTGGGAGTAAATCGACTCCGATTCATCCCCCGGCCATCAAGTGGCTGTCGCCCGAACAGCCGAAGCAACCGCTCGCCGCAGTCGAGATGCCCATTTCTGGGCCGGTTGTTCGGCCGAAACTAGCTGCTCCACCAATTGTGGTAGAACCTCCGCCTCCACAGCCGAAGTCTGGGGCACCGACCAAGGATTCTCAGTCGGGTCACGGCCTGCCCCACAGGTTGTCGGTCAACCTCACTCCCGACTGTCCTTGGCAGGTGGAGGGTGGCTTAGGCCCGAGGCAGCTCTTTGCAGACTCTTCAGAGTCCGATGACGACTCCTCCCTGTTCTCCAGGCAGGTTGACCTGGAGTCCTCCGGGGGCCAGTCATTGGACGATAGCCCATCGTCCTTCATGGGTCTGCTTCAACTCATCTCGGAGTCCACCGGGATGCAGCTCCAACCCGTGTCCAAACGGGCCAAGTATCCCCTGACGGAGATACTGGACCGAGGGGATTCACCCATGGAGGCCTTCCCTATGGCTGAGGCTATTGTCGTCCCAGCCTTAGAGCTTTGTCAGTGGCCTGCTTCCTTTCCTATGCCCTCGGCCAGGATGACCAGGAAGTATGCGGTCCCTACCGGCTCTTTGCCCTGTTTCTCGGAGCACCCCTCTGCCGAGGGGTTAGTCACCGATGGCGTCTTCTGGCGTTCTGGAAATGCTCAGGACGTGGATAAGCCCCCCAACAAAGAGTCCAAAAAGCTGGACTTTGCCGGGCGCAAGGTGTACGCTGCATCCTCCCTCGGCCTCCGACAGGCCAGCTCAGCCGTGCTGATGGCACACTTCTCCCACGCCCTCATGGGCTCCCTGGATGAGGTTGTCCCTCATCTCCCGGCCGACCTGCAGACCACGGTCCATCAGGTGCGGGACCAGGGTAGGGTGGTGGCGAAGCAGCAGGTTCAGACTGCTCTGGACATAGGTGATTCCTGTGCCAGGTCATTAGCGGCCACGGTGGCCATGCGCCGCAGGGCATGGCTGAGGATATCCACCTTCACAGTGGATACCCAGCACAAGCTGGCGGACGTCCCCTTCTTGGGGACTGACCTCTTCGGCCCTGGAGTGGAGGGACACCTCTAGCGGATCGAAAAGTCCAGTGCTACTCTGGACTCGGTCACCTCCGCCCAGAGGGACAAAGGCCGCCGTCAAAAACAGTATAAGTCCTTTCGTCCTTCGACTGCTGCAGATGACCATTAACAACGCAACAACAGGGCCAGCAGGCTCGCCACTTGGCATCCCAAACCCAAGCGTGCTTCCTCCAACAGGAAGCAAGGAGGTAAAGGCCCAGGAGGTCCCTCGGCGGTTCCTCCTCCAAGCCTGCCCAGTGATGGGTTGAGGGGTGTCGCCCCCAACCTCTTCATCCTTCCCTGGGTCCCCCCTCCCATGGGGGGAAACAGCTCCGCCACTTCCTTTCTGCCTGGTCCGCTATCACCAGGGACCATTGGGTGTTGGAGGTGGTAGGAAAGGGCCTGCCTCTGGAATTCAAGCAGACCCCTCCCTTTTGAGCCATCTCCCCCCAAGGGGCCACGGGGTCCGCAGCCTCGCTGTCGGCCCGCTGAGCCGATATTGCCCTGCTTCTCGAGAAAGAGGTGATCAGGAAGGTGGCGGATCCTCCTTCAGACCCGGGGTTTGTGTCCAGGTATTTCCTGGTCTCAAAACAGATGGGGGACTGGTGCCCCATCCTCAACCTACACAACCTGAACAGGTTCCTAAGGTCTCGGACCTTCAGGATGGTCACTCTGGCTCAGATAATCCCATCCTTGGAACGAGGCTTGTGTTTCTGTTCCCTGGACCTCCAGGATGCGTTCTTTCACATCCTGATCCGTCCGTCTCATCAGAGATTCCTCCGCTTCAGAGCGGAGGGATCCCTTTATGAGTTCCGGGCCATGCCCTTCGGCCTCTCTCTAGCTCCCAGGGTCTTCACCAAATGCATGGCAGTGGTGATAGCATTCCTGTGGCGCCAAAGGGTCCGGGTGTACCCCTACCTGAACGACTGGCTGATTGCAGCCCCCTCCAGAGCAGAGGTGGAGCGGTCCAGAGATCTGGCCCTCCAGGTTTGCTCTCAGATTAGCCTCCTCATCAATGAGGCCAAGTCGGAACTCGTGCCGAAGCAGGTGATACTCTTCATCGGGGCAGAACTCGACTCTCTTCAAGCCAGAGCTCGGCTCCCAGTGGACAGGGCCGAGGTTCTTTCCTCCTTTGCCCAATCATTTCTGGTTGGGCAATCGCACCCTGCCCGGGACTTCCTGTGCCTCCTGGGCCTCATGGCGGCCTGCACCAGCGTGGTCCATTGGGCCTATTGGTACATGCGTCCCCTTCAATAGGGATTGGCCAGCCAGTGGTCACAACGCTGCGATCTGTTGGACCAGCCCCTGACAGTGACCCAGGAGATGTGGAGCGCTCTCCAGTGGTGGACCGTTCCGGCACATCTGCAGGAGGGCATCCTGTTCGTCCGCCCCGAGCCGACAGTCTCTCTATCGACCGATGCATCTCTGATGGGTTTGGGTGCCCATCTGGGGGAGCACAGAGCGCACAGCCTCTGGTCCCCTCGGGAATCCCAATGCCATATCAACCTGCTGGCGCTCCGAGCAGTCCACCTAGCTCTCACCGCCTTCACTCCGTTTCTACGGGGTCAAGTGGTTCAGGTCCAGATGGACAATACCACGACCATGTACTACCTAAACTGCTAGGGCGGGATGCACTCCATGCTGTTATGCTAGGAAGCTCTCCACATATGGTCCCTCTTGCACAGCCTGGAGGCAGATCTCCTACCCATTCACGTCGCAGGAGCCTCCAACACCCTGGCTGATGCCCTAAGCCGGATAGGGGCTGTGTCTCATGAGTGGTCTGTCCTGCCGGAGGTAGTACAAGATCCCTTCCCCCATTGGGGCATGCCTCAGGTGGACCTGTTTGCCTCCATGGAGAATGTGAAGCTGAGACTGTTCCATGCCCGCCCCCCTCAGCAGGGCTCACTGCAGAGGGATGCCTTCTCGAGGCCGTGGACCCCAGGCCTCTTCTGTGCCTTTCCCCCAATTCCCTTGATCCACAAGGTGCTTCTCAAGGCAAGGAGGGACAAGGCGCAGGTGATTCTAGTAGCCCCAGACTGGCCCTTCGGTTCTGGTATCAGATCTCCTCAGTCTCAGCTCCAGGCTCCGAGGTGGCTTCCAGCCGCCCGGACCTGATCTCAGTCAATCAGGGAAGGTATTCCATCCGGACCTTCAATCCCTGCACCTGGGCCTGGTTCCTGGCTAAGTTCCAGGCCTTGGGTCTTTCGACGAGGTCCTCAAGCGTCGTTGAGGCGTCCCGTAAGAGTCGACCAGGAAATGTTATGCCTTCAAATGGAAGAGATTCTCCATTTGGTGTCAGGAAGGGCTTGGACCCTTCCGCCTGTCCCTTGGCAAGCATTCTGGACTACCTGTGCTCCCTTTCTCAGCAAGGGCTTCGGTCGACGACCCTTAAGATGCACCTGGCAGCCATATCTGCTTACCGGGCGCGAGCCGGGAAGGAGTTGGTGGCACAGGAGAAGGTGGTCAGGTGCTTTTTCCAAGGCCTTGACCACATTTCCCCTCCAGTGCGAGAACCTCCACCTCTGTGGGATCTACTGCTGGTATTGGCCAAGCTCATGGGCAAGCCATTCGAACCAATGTACAGGTGTGATATCTCCCACCTGTTGTGGAAGACCGCCTTCTTGGTGGCTATCACATCAGCCAGAAGGATGGGAGAGCTCCAGGTGCTTTCCATCGAGTCTCCTTATCTGGTCTTCCGCAGGGACAAGGTTGTCCTGTGCCCCCACCAGAAGTTCCTTCCGAAGGTGGTGTTGGAGTTTCACCGTAACCAGGTGTTGACTCTGCCAGTGTTCTACCCCAATCACACCTCGGAGGCCGAATATAGGCTCCATACTTTGGACCCTAGAAGAGCGCTCGCTTATTATAAGGAGCGGATGGCTGAAGTTCGGGGAGAGGTTCGCCAGCTGTTTGTCACCTACGCTGAAGCCGCTCCTGGCAGACCTGCAGCCAAGCAGACGATAAGCAGGTGGGTCACCTCCTGCATAGATCTCTGCTATAGGTTGGCAGGCATGGAGCCTCCCAGAGGGATAAGAGCTCATTCTACCCACCATACGGCTGCATCGGTGGCTGCTTCCAGGGATGTCCCTATCCAGGATATCTGCAGTGCTGCTACCTGGAAGTCGGCACATACCTTCATTACCCACTACCACATCGACATTGAGTCATGCTGGGATGCTGGTTTTGTGGCCTTGGTTCTCCAGTCTTTATTCCCTAAGTAGGGGGTGTGCACCTTGCCTCCCTCCTCCCGGAGAACTGCTAGGAGTCTGCCAATAAGTGTGGATGAACAACATATCCATGTCCCTATAAATACAGATTACTCACCTGTAACAGGAGTTCTAGGAATGGCATATGTTCATCCCCTACATTCTACTCCAACCCGGCCTTTAACTTCTAGCTGGCCCAGGCTAGGTCTGGCATCATGGGGCAGAGCACGAGTTTTACCACCCAGGTGGGTGGGAGGAGCCAGCTTGAAGACCTTCCGGCAAAATTTAAAGCGGCAAGGAACCTGCCTATAAGTGTGGATGAACAACATATACCATTCCTAGAACTCCTGTTACAGTTGAGTAACCTGTATATTTTGGTCATTACAAGATAAATAAACAACACTGTACTCATATACTCTAGGAAGCAAATTAATATGTTAGGAAAAGTGTTATACCACTTTTCAATTCAATTTAATTACCAGGTAGGATAACTGGGCCAAGGCCCTTTTTCAGTATTTACCTGGTGTTTCAGACGAAGAAGCAAATTAAATACAATAATATAAACATACATACATACAATAAGAACTTGGTCAGTGAACACAATAATACATTTATATATAAAAAAACAATTACATACAGAAAGTGATTGAAAATAACAGTACAAAACTTTTTTTAAACTTTCTTGCTTAACAGCAGTAACACAATTATCCAGTAGTGTATTCCATAGTCGGACATTGGAAAGAAAAGGCTCTTCCTCCCATGCAGGTATATAATCTAGGAATAAATAAGAGTTGCACATTAGTTGAATGTAAAAATCTAGTATCTTCCTTTAGATTAATCAGACTATAAAGAGGTGATTTACAGCCCTGTACAAAAACGGTATTGGTCAAGCAGCCTAACCTATAAAACTAGGCCAGTTTAGGAGGTAGCCAATTAAGTTAATTATATAAATCACAGTGATGCATATTGTAAGATTTAGCCAGGACAAATCTACAAGTGGAATTAAAAGACTTATTTACCAAATCCAGGTCCTTAGTAGCTATTTTGACAAAAAAAGAATTGTAATATAAAGTCGTAAGTAATACATTTTTAGATATAATTTCTCTTGCTTCTCTGGTTAAACAGTCCTTAATCGATATAAGGTACCTATTGTTTGATTTACAGACTTCATTATATACCTAATATGTGCCAAATAAGTTAAACTGGCATCAAGTATTATTCCTAGATATTTAGTTTCAACTACTTGTCTAATCATATTACCTGTCGGATCATTTATAGCCAAAGATTTAGAAAAGGTGCAGATCCAAATAAAATACATTCAGTCTTTTTGGAATTCAGCACTAAACAATGTTCCTGTAGCCATTTATTCGGAGCTAAAAAGTCCTGCTGTAGAAAAAATGTTAATATCACTGATTTTTGAAGAGCTGGTAAACAATATTATATCGTCGGCATACAACAACAATCTGGAATAATGTGGAACTTTAACAATAGGATAAATGAAAATGGAGAACAACAAGGGCACCAAAATACACCCCTGTGGTACCCCATACCGAAGCTCACCCTGTGCTGATTCCACACCACCAAGTTTCAACCTGACTGGCCATGCAATTAAGTAACTGTGGAACCAATCACGAGTTATCTCTGAAACCCAAGGCTCCCCAGTGTCCGGAGCAGCATGGAATGACTGACTAAATCGAAGACTTTTGATAAGTCAATAAATAAAGCTTCAGTCAACTGACCAGCGTCCATAGATCTTAAAGTGTGGTCAGTAAAGTGCGCCGGTGCTGTAATGCCTCCGAAAACCATGCTGTCTGGGAGTTTAAGACCCCAGCTTCCAGATACTCCACCAACTGGCAATTAGCCAATTTTTAAAAGATCTTACTTAACCGGGAGAGAATAGAAATGGGTCGATAATTGTCAATTTAATGAGGTTAACCAGATTTAAATATAGGTTTAATAATAGTTTGCTTCCAAACCAGAGGAAAAACACCAGCGGAAAGGGACAAATTAAAAATGGTAGTTAAAGGTTCATATATGAAATTGGAAACAAGTTTTAAGAACAGCGGTTCTAGACCATCTGCTCCTGCACTTTTATTAATAGACATTTGTCTAAGCAACTTGAGTACTTCCTGAGGCTGTATCATACTAAAACAATAAGAATTGCCAACATGAGGATATTTAGGTCCAGAATCATTCAGAGAAGAAGAAGAATCAACATCAATCAATTATTTAGATGGTTGATTCTGGGTGACTTCAGTGCCTGGATCGACGATGAACTCTCACATTTTGGATATGACGTCCTGCAGTTAATGACATCACTGGGCCTCACACAAGCAGTTGCTTCAGCAACCCACCACCACAGCCATGCCTTGGACTTGGTATTCACACTGGGGCTT
The DNA here is from genome assembly GCA_016271365.2 of Neoceratodus forsteri. Classification (NCBI taxonomy): domain Eukaryota; kingdom Metazoa; phylum Chordata; order Ceratodontiformes; family Ceratodontidae; genus Neoceratodus; species Neoceratodus forsteri. Next base: position 1,141,890,086 of record CM057450.1, on the reverse strand, counting down.
GAGGTCACTGACCTCAGGATTGATCCGGTTGCTTAATCCAATCATTGTATGGTGGAGTTCTCGTTTGAGGCCCTCCTGATAGTCCTTTCTCTGTTGAGATGGTCCACTACTGCCCATTGAGGGGATTGTCCCCAGAAGGACTTTCGGCAGTAGTGGACTTTTTTGGTGTGAGTGCTGAGTGTGCGGTTGGTGCGGGGGAGGTGGTAACAGCTTATAATTGGGCTCGCTCCAAGGCACTCGACGCCATTGCACCAGTCCATATACGACCCAAGTCTTCTCACTTGAGACCCTCGTGGTTTGATGGGGCTGTCGAGGAGATGAAGACAAAGGATCTGAATTTGGAGCATTGTTGGCAAAGAACCCAGTCCAAGGAGGATAAACTGTCATTGAGAGTTCACTACGGTGATTGTCAAAAGGCAGTCAACCGTAAGAAGGCAGAGTTCCTGTCCAGGGAGATTGCTGCAGGGAGGAAGAGACCAGCTCTGCTCTTTTGGACTGTGGACAGGCTACTTCATCCTGGCTGTCCACAGCTGAAAAGAGCATTTGTAATCACTTTGTGCAACGAAGTTGCTCAGTCCTTCTCCTACAGGGTGTCCTCCATTCGGTCCAGGATCTCCCCAGTGGGACAGAATCATCCCTGCAGTAGTGGGCCTTGCAGAGGCAGTCTTATTGTCTGGGGTGAATTTCGGCCAGTGGAGGTGGCTGAGGTTGTGGAGATAATCTCAAAGTTGCGGCCCACCTTTTGTGAACTGGACCTGGGCCCGACTCATCTCCTAGTGAGATGTGCCGAGTCCATTGGTCCAGTGTTCGACGAGATAGTCTGGTGTTTGCTCTTAGAGGGGTTCTTCCCCGATGCCTTGAAGGAGACATTTGTGAAGCCCCTTCTGAAGAAACCATTACTGAACCCACCTCCCATTCATGGGGAAAGTTGGTGGGAAAGTGGTGGCTCTGCAGCTCATGGAACACCTCATGGCCTTTGACATCTATGAGCCATTCCAATCTGAATTTAGGGCAAGGCATAGCACTGAAACGGCATTGGACAGGGTGCAAAATGACCTCCTCAGGGTGAGAGATAGGGGAGATCAATCAGTTCTCATTCTCCTAGATCTCTCCTCAGGATTTGACACTGTGGACCACATTGTGCTTCTGGATCACCTTAGAGAGTATTATGGACTCATCGGTACTGTCATCGACTGGCTCAAGTCCTTTCTCAAGGGCAGGATGCAATGGGTTGTGATAAGCAATTTCTCCTCCTGTCCGAAGCTCCCGGCCTGTGGAGTTCCTCAAGGTTCGATCTCGTCACCAATGCTGTTTGCGGTGTAAATGCTACCCCTGGGTGAGCTCATTAGATGTTACAGTCTGGATTTTCACTGTTATAAACTTTATCAGAAGGCCAAAAAGTTGATTACCCTAAAGGCCTGGTACATTTTTTGGAAATTTCGCAATTATTGTGTCACCTTAATCAGAAAATCCAGATCTTCTTCTAATAAGGCCAGCCCAACTGACTCAAGAACTAATCCAAAGAAGTGTTGGCACTTGGTTGATTTCATTTGGAAGGTCTCATCTGCATCAGGTGTTTCAAACTTATACGACAGGTCTGCAGTTCATTCCAGCGACAGCATATGTGGACTGTTCAGTACATTCTTTTTGGAAAGCCCTGGTCTATTTTTGGAAAAAGCTGGTCTGTCGTTTGCAGATTTGCCCTTTGATAATAAGTCATTTTCTCTCTCTCTTTCTCTCTCTCTCTCTCTTTCTCTCTCTCAAGGCCCAAATTTTATTTTAGGCATATTAGTCTTGAGGAAGTTTTTGATCTCCTGAACTCTTTGGGAGAAGACTCAGCCACAGGAAATGATAACTTATATAATTTCTTACTGAAGTTCTGTGCCAATATAATAACCCCTCTATTAATTCATATATTCAGCTTGTCCCTTGCTACCCAAACCCTTCCTGCCTGGAAACACTTTGTAGTTATCCCTTTACACAAAGGTGAGAACAAATCCCTGGCTGAAAATTACCGTCCAATTTATTTTCTTTCTGTCATCTCCAAATTTATGGAAAAGATTGTACTTAGACAGATTTCTGATTACCTAACCACTTATCAGGTTCTTTCTCCCACTCAGTCAGACTTCAGGCCTAATCATTCTACTCTAACAGCTTTGATAGACTTTCACTATTCTTTTTTATATATATATATATATATATATATATATATACTTTATTGCTCCTCTGCAGAGCCTACGGATAGCTCCGGCCCTCCCTCGGAGGGACTTGTTCTCCGACCCAAACGTGTTGGGTCATCATGGACTCCATCGGCTCCCAGACTTTTGTTCCTCTTTTCTCCCCTGGGCACCCAAATCATGCAGTGAGCAAGGCAGCTACCCCTGCCTCCATGGAAGCAGCCATACGCCCTGGATGGGTGTTCTGCCCTCTTCTGGACGATGCACTTGTGCCGAAACCCAGTCACCACTGGGTGTTAGTCAGCAGTGCGCCGCACTGTCCCCCCCCCCCCGAGGAAGGAGAGATGTCTACGGACGCTCAATCCTTCTTCCCCCTGCTGACCCCCAAGTGACCCAAGTCCTTTCCCAAACCCAGGTCGCCGGTATGGCGTGAGGTGTGGCAACCAGTGCCTCAACCCTCAGCGCCACTGGACTAGCTTGACTTTTACTATTCTGTCTCTAGAGTTTTGAATAAGGGCCACTGTGTTGGCACTATTTTCATCGACTTGTCCAAAGCTTTTGAAGTCATTAACCACCAACTACTTTTGGCACATCAACACTGTCTTGGGTTTTCCTCTAATGTAGTCACTTGTTTTTCTTCTTACTTACTTGCTCAGTAGATCTTGATCTGTTCTGTGGAATGGCTGTCTATCCTCTCCTTATTCTATATTCACTGGGGTGCCTCAGGGGTCTACTCTGGGTCCTATTCGGTTTAATTTGTTTGTGGATCCTTTGCCTTCTGTAGTTGATAGTTTGGTTCGACTTTATGCCGACAACACATTCTTTTTTTCAGCCACAAAAATCTCTCCTGTCTTACTACTACTAATTTTTAGTAAGACTTTGATAAACTTGTTAACTGGTTCTCTGATAATCTCTTACTCTTAAACAGTAAAAAGACTCAAGCAGTGTTGTTTGGGCCCCAGTCTGCTGTGAACCAAGCACACCTTTCCTTTTCTATTACCCTAAACAACACCTTATACAACTTGTACATGAATTCAGGTACCTTGGCCTTGCCTTCGATTCCACCTTAACATTTAAACCTCATATTGAGAAAACCATTTTAAAATCTTGTCAATGTCTGGGGCGCTTAAAACAGGCCAAACATTGTTCATCATCATCATTAGATCGAAAATTTATTGTGGCTCAGGCAATTCTTCCTATTCTAGATTACGGTGACACAATCTATCGGAATGCCAACACCTCCAGTCTTTCCTTAGTGAACATGGTTTATTATCAGCCCCTGCAGTTTAGCCTAAAATCCAAATGGAATGTACATCACTGTACCCTACTTACACAATTAAACTGACTATCTCCTTTGTCCAGACGCACCCTTCACTGGCTAGCTTTAATTTACAAAACTGTAAATCATCAGACACCAACTTATCTATGTGATAGACTCCCAGTTACTACCCATAGCCACAGTCTCAGGGATGCCCTAATTGAGGTCTGTCTTTGCCTACGTTTCAAACTCATTATGGGAGAGATTGTTTTTCATACGATGCCCCACTGTCATGGAACAAACTTCCTCCCGTTATGGAGTTCTCGCGCTTTGCTAATTTTTAAACAAAATCTGAAAAAGTTGCTCCTACGGGAACAACTCACCTGCACTTGCTTTAATTGATTGTTCCTACACTACCAATTGTTGTATTTATCACCATTGTAATTCGTGGTCCATACTATATTTTGGACTTATGTCTTCTGTACTTGTCTGTTATATATTTTATATTTTTTTTAAATGTGTTTTGTTTATTCTTGTATTTATGACTTGGGACTTTCTGTAAACAAGACTTGTTTCTCATGGAACTTATCCTGTAAATCGTTAACTTTTAAATTAAAAAAAAAAAAATTAAAAAGCTGTATGTCTTTTGCTCCTGGGACAGATAACGACATGGAACTGCTTAACAACTGCCTAACCGAGATCCAAGATTGGCTGTCCTCTAACTGGCTGTGATTGAACCCCGACAAAATAGAGGTACTGGTGATCGAGCCTGGTCACTGGTGTTCAAGTTCAAGTTTATTGCAGGAAAACTCCATTGAGCAAGCTTATTCACAAGGAGGTCCTGTGACATAAACACTTAAAGTACAAACACAGATAGGTAATAACAGTATATACATTAAATGCACGTTACATGATACAGGCTGGATATACATACAAGGGTACCACATAGGGTGACCGCAGGTGGTAAACATTGATATGAGACAGGGAAGCGACTTACAGGTTGCATACTGATAAATGAAACATGATGACTGGTGTGTGCAATACATATACAGTATTTTGGCAGCTAGAACAAACAACAGTCTACAACTGATATGGTGGGGAGGAGTGATTTGATAGAGTAGCAGTGGAGCGTAAGCATAGATAAAGCCAGGAGTAGAAGGGGAAGGGAAAGCAGTTAATATGACAAATCAATTATACCTTACCAGTGGATAAATATGGCACACATGGGGAAGGAAGAGACTTAATGACAGTTACAGGTGTCTTTTATTTTGGCTGAACTTAGCAATTTGTAGAAGTTTATTGAAACTGTGCTAGTTAGTTTCAGTACGGTTTGTAATTGGTTCCAAATAGAGGAAGGGCATATGCAATATACGTTTACCAAAGGAAGTCAGCGTCCTAGGTATGTCAAGCATAATAAAGTCAGATTTTCTTAACAGTATGCACTATGTGAGATACTAATAAGGGAAGAGATAGCTTGGCAATTTCTGCAGGAGCAGTTTAAGAGTCCTAGCCCAGCATGGAGCAGGCGTCTAGTAGTAAGGGATGTCCAACCAACAGCTGCATATAAGTCACAGTGGTGCGAACAGTAAGGAGTTGGTAATGAACCGTAACGACGGTGATAAAGGGATGTCCAGTTTACTTAGATTTGCAAGAGTGGTGGAGGAATAGATTACATCGCCATAGTCGGTAGGGGAGAAAAGTGACCTGTACAAGCTTGTTTCCCGAAGTCTCAAGGGGAAAAGGGGCCTATTTCTGTAGAAGAAACCTAACCTTGCTTTTAACCTTCTAGAGACATCTTGACGTGGTCACTGAAAGATAATTTATTGTCGATCCAGATACCTAGATATTTAAATTTGGTTACAACTTCCAGAGGCTCGTTTAAGCGTGGTGACAGTGAAGTCTTTGGGCAAGGGTATTGGGGGCCTGTGACAGCACTGCGGGAGAATATCATCGCTTAGTTTTCAGGCATTGAGCAGAAGCTTTGCCTTTATTAGATTATGCTCAAGTTGTGCGAAGTCCGCTTGAAGCACTCCCTTGACTTCAGATAACGATGAGCCAGAAGTATACAACACAGTATCATCTGCAAAAAAGTGCAGATTGGACGTAGATATGTTAGCATCTAAGTCATTAATGTACAGAAAAAACAAGATAGGGCCTAAGATGGATCCTTGGGGGACTCCTCTTGCAACTGGCAAGGCAGCAGAAAAAAAGCCTTCCGCCTTTACTTTTTGGAATCTTCCAGTTAGGTAGCTAGAGAACCACTGGGTGGTATGGTATGTGGCACCCAAATTTGCAAGGCAGTTGACTAATAGTATGTGATCAACAGTATCAAAAGCTTTGCTGAGGTCCAAAAAGACTGCACCAGTTACCTTCTTAGCATGTATAGCAGAGATCCAATCATTGGTTACTTTTGCTAGTGCAGTGATTGTGCTATGATTAGCCCGGAAGCCAGATTGAGCTAGGTTAATGGAGAGAAAGTTTCAAGTGAGATTTTAACTGAATATGGATCAGTTTTTCGAGAACTTTAGAAAGGATAGGCAATATGGAGATAGGCCTATAGTTGTTTACATCCATGGGTCACCAGATTTAAATAGAGGAGGATATGTGCTGATTTCCAGCAGGCGGGACAGTAGCAGATGTAATGGAAAGATTGAAGATGTGGAAAATTGGGGCAATGAGATGGGCGTAGCCTGACCTTAGAAAAAGGTTCCAAGCCATCGTCCCTCGCTTTTGGTGTCTAAGTTAAGAAGAGAATCTTCTACTTCTTTATAAGTTATCTCGCGCAGTTGGAAGGGGCTGGGTGCAGGACTAGATGTGGGGAGGGGTATGCTGGCTCACCGTAGCACCAGCATAAGGTGACGAGTCAAAGCTAATCCAGCTGTGGCAAAGTGGGAGTTAAGTTCCTCCAGGATTTGGGGACTTGTTTTCCACAATCTTGCCACTTGCAACTATCTTTGTTGGGACAGAGGGGGCCATGGGCCGTCCTTCTATAGCTTTGATAGTCTTCCATATTTTATGAGGGTTACCTTTAGCTTGTTCGAGAGTAGAAATATAATAATTAGCTTTAGCAGAGCGAAGTTTTTTCACACAGTTATTCCTGGCTGTTCTAAAGGCCTGCCAATCCGAAGATTCTTTGGAATGTCTAGCTTTAGCCCAGAGCTTATCTCGAGCTATAAGGGCTGCCTTGAGATCCGAGGTGAACCAGGGGTTGGAATTGTTCCGTACCCTTACTTTGATTAAAGGGGCATGCTTATTTATTATTGTAGTGAGTTTGTCAATAAGGATGCAAGTTGCCTTGTTGACATCTTTGGCTAGGTAAAGATCTTGCCATCTGATCATGCTCAGGTCAGATAGGAAGTTTACTGCACTGAATTTGATGTGGCTGCTGCCGGGTCAGGAATGGGGTTGTTCCCTGGCCCTGTTCCAGTGGTAGCATCCACTAGGGTGAGAACTCTGGGCGTCATCCTTGACAGTGGTTTGACACTTGACACTCAGGTGTCATCCGTCATGCAGAGTGGTTTTTACCACTTAAGGAATGTCACCCAGATTAAACCCCTAATTCCGACAGGTGATCTGCCTGCACTGGTACATGCCTTTTGTCACTTCAAGGCTAGACTACTGTAACGCTGTTTACTTCGAGATCAATGGAGGGAACCTCCGTTGACTGCAGCTGGTGCAGAATGCAATGGCCAGGTTGCAGACGGGCCTGCCCAGGTCTTGTCACATAACCCCAGTCCTGCAAGATCTGCACTGGCTGCCTGTCAGATGGAGGATCATCTTCAAGGTGGGCTTGCTTACCTATAAGGCTCCATATGGCTCAGGCCCTGGCTACCTGAGTGACCTCCTAACCCCTACCTTCCCAGTGCTCTCCCTCCGCTCCTCCTCCTCCAATGGCCTCCTAGCGGTTCTGAGGTTAAAACCTCTGGGAACCATACATTTGAGGTGGCTGACCTGGTCCTCTGGAAGTTGCTTCCCAGATCTCTGAGGGAGTCTCCACTGGTGGAGGCTTTAAGAGGGATCTGAAGTCTCATCTTTTTAAAGAAGCCTTTTCTAACTAGTGGCAGCACTGATTTTATTGTTACCCATTCATTATTGATTTTATTGTTGTTTGTGTGTTGACCTTGTGTATATTTTGTGTTGTAATTTTTTTTTATGTTTTTACACCCCTTGTAAAGGGTCCAGAGCCTCTGGGATTGGGCGCTGAATAAATAAAGACTTACTAACGTACTAGTTAATGTAAAGAAGACTAAGATCATGCTCTTCAGATCAAAATTCAGGCTAATTAGGGCAGCAAGGAACACTACCCTTCTTACTATCCTATCTCCTGAGGGCTCTTCCCCAAGAATAAGTGACTTCCTTCAAATACCTCAGAGTCATCCTTATTCTTGCACTGACTTTCACAAACAACATCAGTCATACCCTCCAGCACGTGAACCAGAAACTGGGAGTTTAACCCTTGAAGTCAGACTTGCCATTGCTCAGGGCACTCTCCTCACACTGCTGGATTACTGCTGTCCCATCTACACACAAACCTCGCCCTCAGGACTTTCCATACTCAACACAACCTACAACAGTATCTGCAGGTTTGCCCTGATGGCTCCGTACTCTACTCAGCACTGCGCCCTCTACTAGGCCTTAGGCTAGCTCCCCCTTCAGGCCCACAGAGACTTATCTACTAGGCTGCCTTGTTGATAAATCTGTTAGGGAAAGTGAGGTATCCCACCTCTCCACCCTACTCAAGCCAAAACCTTTCCACTAAGTCCTCTGTAATTCCTCTAACCTTATGTTAGGGTGCCCAAAAGGTCACCACATGTATGGGGCAGAAGGCTTTCTCTTCTGCTGTGCTAAATCTGTGGAACAGTCTGCTTCCCTATAGACTCTGGGCTCATACCCCCTATTCAAGTCCCATTTGAAGTTTTCCCATGCGGTAACAGTCACCTGTACCTGCCACCCCCGGGTTGACTGTCAGACCTGGCCCAAGGGAAGCCAGACTGCCCTAGTCGACTCTGGAAATTGTTGTCTTAGCCTATGGGAATCTGCGCTGCTGCTACTTGATTGTGCTGCCACTGTAATTCTGCACACTTGACCTGTCTCAGGGTTTTAAATAAGCTGAAAAAATTGATTAATAGTTTGACGTGTGAAATTGCTAATCAGTTGTGAAAAGGCATAGCAACTGCTACAGAATGAGTAGCAAAATTGATAAAAAAATATATAGTTTTGTAAATATTGTCTACTGTGCCGTGGATTCACTCAAAAATGCTTAGCAGTCACTGAACAGGGTGGTCTCTCATTTTTTGTGGGGTCCACATAAACCCAGGATTCGGCTCTCAGCCCTCCAGATTCCGAAAAAGGCTGGGGGCCTTTCATTACCTAAGTTTAAGTTATATTATCTTGCGGCTTAGCTGAGGACGGTCATGTACTGGTTAGATAATTTATACATTTCAAAATGGAAAAATCTAGAGCTTACGGAGGGGGCACTCTCTGGCCTGAACAAACTGCTCCTCAGACAAGGGAGGGGACCTTGTTTGGGTCAATGGGAGAATCCTTTCACAGCACTCACGCTAGAATTGTGGTATAGCATTTTAAAAGACAAAAGGGCCAAAAACTGGAAATTCCTGTTGCTGTCTTTTTTTAATATTTAGACACCTTCTCTCCTGGAGCTTGGGACAAAGGGTTTAAAAGGTGGGAAGCAAGGGGTCTGCATCTAATTTGGCACTTCATAGAGGATGGAGAGATTGCTTCCTTTGAGGCACTAGTTAACAGATATGATATCCTTGGCAGGATAGATTCAGATACTTCCAAATTAGGAACTTTATCAGAAAACTTGTCTCGGAGTTTAGCTGGGGGACTGTCTCACCCCCACAGATTGCCTTCACTTTTAAAAAAAGCGATAGAAGGGGCTCCCATCAGGACATATATTATCTCCAATCTATATAGGGACTTGTTGACATGGAAAGGGGACACTACGGAGTCTATAAAGAGGGCCTGGGAAAAGGATTTGGGCAGTCAGATTTCAAAGGAGGTCTGGATATGGGCCCAATCTAAAATACATTGGGGTCTATCAGCCATTAGCTGGCAGGATTTTTCCTAGAAAATCTTTATCAGGTATTTTCGTTCCCCAAAAATTATAAGGCAGATTCTGTCTAGTAGCCAAGCAGAGTGCTGGCGGAAATGTGGTCAGATGCAGGCATCATATTTACACATGTTATGGACGTGTCCAGCACTTTCCACCTTCCTGTTGGATTTGCAGCAAGCTCTAAGGATAATAATTACCCCAGACTTGATATTATCCCCCACGTGTTACTTGTTCTTAGAGACTCTGAAGGAATTCAAAGATCCTCTTTCAATTAAATTTTTGAAAATAGCTTTTTTAGCCGCCCAGAAGGTTATAACCAAGAACTGGAAGTCTCATATCCCTATCACCTTAAATAAATGGCAGGAAATTATGATAAACATATATAGGATGGAGGCACTGTCAGCCGCCTTGAATAAAAGACTACCCCAATTTGAAATCTTATGGAGACGCTGGGTCTTATACGTGGCAGGAGAAAGGCCTGATTTTATTCCTTAATGTAAGGAGCTTTCACTAAAGTAGTATAGACCCTTCACTGAAAATGATGTATTTTATTTATTTATTTATTTATTGTGTAAAATCTGAATTACTACCCTTTGAGTCACAGACTCATTTGCAAAGGCTCCACGTCGGTTACAGGGGTGGAGGGGGAACGTAATACAGGATACGTATATAGTAAAGCAGTATACAAGAAAAAACATAGACTCATTTTTGGACAAACAGTACTGGCATTTCATACCAGGCTCTATCTTAGATTTGCATAGGCAGAAGTGGGCAGTGTTCAGGGCATCATTTGTTAGAGAATGGGGGGAGGCGTAGTCGAGGGGTCTAGGAAGACCCTGTATCTGAAGTTAATGGGGTTAGGTAGCATATTTAGGAGGGCAGAGCTAGCCACAGTCACAGGTTGCAGACTCAGTTAGGTGGGCTTTGAGGCCTGCTTTGAACAGGGAAATGCTGAGAGTCTGAGTGAGTCGAGGAGGTAGAGCATTAAGCCACATGGGAGCATGGTACCGAAGCGATCTTTGACCCATTGATGTCCTACAGTGGGGGACCTGGAATGAGAGTTTAGTAGCGAGGTGAGTATTATGCCTGGGGGGGGGGCATACCTCTCAACCTTTTGTCCCCCAAATGTGGAACATTGCCTCTCAAAATGTGTAACAAATGAGCAAAATGTGGAACACTTAATCAAATCTTTACCTAGGAAGCTCAGAACACTGTTAAAAAGTTTGCATTTATATTCAGAAAGTTTGTTATTAATTGAATAATATATTTTTTGCATCATTTACTACAGATTTTTGCTTTAAAATGTTAATACTGAATGTGGGACAAGTCCTCACAATGTGGAACAGGGAGCTTTTGTGAAGTAAAATGAGGAACATTCCTCATAATGTGGTACAGTTGAGAGGTATGGGGGGGGCTGTTTTGATTATGGGGAGAAGACCAAGTGGGGCTTTCTGGCGTTGTATTTTTTTTGCCAGTATGCAGGTGTGGTACTGAAGTCTTTGTTGGAGATTTAGCCAACCAGTCAGGGCATAAAGGTCACATGTATGAGTAAGACGATCACTGCCGGTGACTGGTCGGCAGGCTTTATTTAGGGCAGTGTTAATACTGTGTAAAGCGGTGGGTTCTGCTGATCCATATATCGTAATCCCATAATCAATTAGGGAGAGGATTGAGGCGAATACAGCTAGGTGCAAGGCCTGAGGGGGTAAACAGTGTTTAACTCTATAGAGGACTCCCACTCTAGTGTTAACAGTGGTGGAAAGCCGTTGAATGTGGCTATGGTAAGAGAGAGAGGTATCTAACGTGATACCCAGGTATTTGAAATTAGAAACGTGTTCAAGGGGGGTTCTTTGTGTGTTTTTAATTAGTAGTGCCGAATGGCTGTGTGGGCTTTGTCGGTGCACAAATAACATGGATTTTGTTTTTTTATAGTTGATGATCAGTCGGTGCTCATCAAACCATGATTCAAGCTCCCCAAAGAAACCCTGTAAAGCTTGTTGTAGGGCGCTAGGTTGCGGGTGTTTCCAGAAAAGTACCGCGTCATCCGCATAGAGAAGCAAATGGCCACTGCAAGCCTTGGGAAGGGAGTTTAAAAAGAGGGAAAAGAGAAGAGGGCCGAAGATAGACCCCTGTCGGACCCCCAAGCTCACTGCTTTGCGAGTGGAGATGGAAGTATTTAACCTAACTTGCTGAGACCGGCCTGATAGGTAGTCCTTGAACCAGGCTGTAGTCTCGGGGACCACGTGTAGCTGTGGCATAACACGAAGCAACAGGTCGTGACTAACCGTGTCAAAGACTTTGGTAAGGTCCACAAAGATTGCACCTGCAATGGCTCCTTGGTCTAGGGCCTCATGTATGAACGAGGTGAGCTCGGAAAGTGCGGTGACGGTGCTATGGCCTGTCCGGAAACCGTGCTGTGCGTGGCTTAGAAGGTTGTATCTAGTTAGGTGTTCAGTAAACTGGTCAGCGACTATTTTTTCCAGTGCTTTAGAGAGAGGAGGAAGTATAGCGATAGGTCTATAGTTGCTTGAGAGCGTGGGATCTCCACTCTTCATGATGGGAGTGATTAAAGCACTCTTCCAGGTTGAGGGAAACTGACCGAGGCAGAGAGAGAGAGAGACTGAGAATTTTTGTAAGGTGGGGAAGTATGACATCCAGTGTCAGCCGAAGAAGTTTAAGATCTAGTGAGCCATTGCTGTACTGGGAATTGGAAATAGCGTTGGAAATGTAGTGTTTTGCTTCCCAGTTGGAAATGATTCTCAGCCTGAAGGGTAGTGAACCTGAGCTAGAAGGAGTGTCGGGGAGGGTGGGGGGGCGGACAGGGTGGAAGAATTTAGGAGGGAGGATATGGGAGAGGTCCGAGAATGTGGTGTTGAGGGCTTCTGCTATAGCGGAGGGTCTTGGGTGACTTCTCCATTTATAGAGAGTTTTGGTGGGGGAATCCCATTTAGTTCTTTATGTTTCTCCAGAATTTTTTCCCATCTCCCCAGGAGGGAGGTAAGAGTTTGGTGGTAGTATGAGGCCTTAGCCTGTCGTAAGGCAAGTACATTATTAGACCCACTGGGTATAATTGTCTATCATGTGTGCTTTTGGGAATCAAGGGCCTTATGCCAAAGGTTATCCCTCGATTGGAGCATGTTGAGTAGTGTGGGTGAGAACCAAGGGGTGGTTCTGGATTTCCGTGCTTGTTTGGTGAGGGGTGCAAAAATGTTGCAGGCCTTATTAAAGGTGGTAATGAAGTGATCGAGCGCTGAGTCAACAGATTGCGTGGTGTAAATAGGGAGTCAGTTGCAGGTAACTAGATGTGCTATGAGTTTACGTAGACCCCCTCTTTTTAGCTGTCTCTGCATGGAGATTTGCGGGCGGGCAGGGAGGAGTTTGCCAGTCCACCAGCTGGTCACCGGAGAGTGGTCACTAATTGAGTCCGAAAGCACTGAGGCTTGGGAGAGGTTCCGAGGCCTATTTGTGAATATAAGGTCTATGAGGGTGGAGGCCCCAGTTCTAGCGTCCCTTCTGGTAGGAGAGGTGACTATTTGGGTTAGGTCATATGCCAGAGCTGCATCCTTGTAGCTGGTCGAGGTAGGGGATAGCCAGTTGACGTTGAAGTCTCCCAATAAGATGAGTTCACTATTATTGGGTAGGTTGGAGATTGTCCGGAGGATAGAGTCAAAGGCTAGTTTTTGGTTTCTCAGGGGGATGTAGGCAGAAATTATGTACAGCGTTTTGGTGCCCAGACTGAGTTTGACTGTTAATGTCAAATGTTATTGGTCTTTATATGCAATTTATTGGTAATAGAGAATGAAGACCCCAGTTCATCATAGGTTCCTTGATCATAAATTATAAAAATTGATTGCAGGACTTATTACTTGCAGTTATGATGACCTGTATATGTAGACAACTAGTTGATCCAAACGACTACCCATTATATCTTTTGATACTCTTGATCAATTACATGTATATATGAACTTGCCTATGAAAATACCTTCGTAACTGTTTATGATGGAAGGATGAATGTAATCTGTATGTATTTTATTTATAAAATCAATAAATAAAGAAAGTTTAAAAAAAAATGGTTAGCAGTGTACTGCTAAGCATTTCTGGAAATTGTCAGCATTACCTCGTTTTGTGTAGCATTTTGCTATGCTATACCAGCTATTTAATACCCTATGTCTGTACTATGTTCACTTTATGTACAATTTTTGCACAAAACTGCTCCATTTGCGCAGTGTTACTCAACTGACATGTTTACACTGTGTTCACTGTATGCCCAATTTTGCACAAAACCTGCTTCGTTGTTTAGTATTACTTAATGTGTTCTCCTGTGTTCTGTAACTACTTGCAGTCACCTTTGCCTATTTGTACCCGTTTCCTTGTACTGTGTTATTGTGCCATCTTCATGGCCCGGATCATGCCTGAAAGTGATCCTTAGGATCAGTACACCCACCCAGTTAACAAACTAATTCATTTTCCTATGCATCTTCAGTGTTTTGTACCCTTTCGCCTTCCACCAGGAGGCACCTGTCAACGAGGCTTGGCTCAATCTGTCTTCCTGGCCAAGTATTTTAGATAAATACATTAGTTATCAAGAACAAGGGGGAGCTAATTACAGAAATTATATGAAGTAAGCTACAATAAATCTAAAAATTGTGTTTTGGTTGTCTTGTGGTTCATACCCCCCACCCCACACACACACACACACACGTGACAGTGCTGCAGTGTGTAAATTGCAACCTTTCATTTTACATCCAGATGTCATGCAGCATTTTTGGTAATAGTTGCTGCACTTTGGGACTGGTGGACTTGTATTGAACCTGTCTACCATTTGTGTCACGTTTGTTTTCCTGGCTCTGATGGTCCACTTCCTTCTTTTTGTCCCCCAATTCATCTCTTTGTCCCACACCACAGTTCTGCAAAAGTGCATGACACATCAAACCTTAGCCGTTTGGGTCACAGATGTCAGCTGAGATCTTGTTGTAAAGTCGTACTTATTTCTGAGTTGAGTGATGCTACAGAGAAATACACCATCTGTACAGCTACCAGAGATGGGTTGAAGGGACTTCATTTTAACTTGTCACTCACTGGATGGGGCCTCCAAAAGTATAGAACCCTGTAGTATTGCAGTACAGTATCAGCATAGGGTATAGGCCCAAGTCCCTTGTGTGAAACTGAAACCCATGCCCTTATGGCACCAAGGCTAGTTACTCTTAACAGTGCATATATAATTAACTTAATGTTTCATATTTTTTAATCTCTCAGAGCCCCCAGCACCTCCCTCCTTCAGATCCTCCTATCACCATGCAGCCCACTGGACTTAATCTATATACAGTATATCCATTGTCTGCTGACAGGCACCCTATGTCCCTTCATGAACTCGCCCTGCTGTCACTATGGCGTGAGAGAGCACATGTAACTCCAGCAGTGGCTTGGGGGGGGACTCGGACTGTCAGAGAGTCATGTGCCTGGGGGTGTGGAGACCACTTTATGATTATTTCCAGTTTCTCCTCAGTATTCCCTGTCCACCTTCCCTATGAGTGTGCATGCTTGCAATGACCTGGGGATTGCCAGGTAGCTTGTAGTCACTGACGCTGCCAGTGGCCCCCACTATCTTACCTGCACTAGATGTCACTCGTGGAGCAGGGTGATGCAGCCATCCACTCCTGGGATGAGTCATGTATCTTCTTCGAGGATGTCTTTTCCATTAGGTCACACCTTTGGAACTATACCCACCAGGCATTGGGACCACATGGAAACTTTTACTAGTTGGGGGCCACCTATGGTGACATCATGCATCAGCGTCTGTATAAACATGGGTGGCCCCATCCCTCCCCATTTCTTTTCTTGCCGTCAAGCATACTCGTTAGACCTGCTGAAGGAAACATTGTTACGTAGCCATTGACATTTATTTCTTTTTATATTTAACAAAGTGTTTTTTGTCATCTCTGCACGCTGCCGAAATCACACAAAACTTCATTTTGGTACTACAAATATACGAAAAAGCTGGCAGAAAAAGGCTCAGAGGTCTATCGAGTCTGCCTGAGTGTGCAGCTCGCAGTATACTTTTACTGCAGCTCCCTCCCCCAATTCCCATCCTATCATCCGTACCCCAAGCATTTCCCTCCCTAGGTACTTATCTGTACTTACCCTCCCTTTGACTCTATCCCAACCTCTTTCAAAACTATCCACTGTCTTCAACGTGATCAATTTCTCCAGCATTTTTTGTTCTACTCAGCCACCACCCTTTCCGTAAAGTAATGCCTCCTCATCTCTCTCCTGAATCTTCCCCTTCCAGCTTCAGACTATGCCCCCTCTTGACTCTCCCTCCTTAAGCAGAACAATTCCCCATCTTAACCCTGTATATGCCTTTTAAGTATTTGAATGTCTCTGTCATGTCCCTCTCTCCCTACTGTCCTCCAGGAAATACATGTTGAGCTTCCTTTATCTTTCCTCATAGGGTTTGTCTCCCAGACCGAGGATCATCTTCATCGCCCTATGCTGTACCTCCTCCAGAAGTCTTGCATCCTTTTTTAGGTATTCGCGCCAGAATTGCACACAGTACTCCAAGTATGACCTCACCAGTGATCTATACAGTGGCAGGATGACCTCTTCCCTTCTAGAGGCAGTATAGCGCAGTGGTTTAAGGCTCTGAGCTGCAAATCTGGTGACATCCAGCAGACCAGACCTGAGTTTGAATCCTACAGCTTCCACTTGCATACTGTGTGACTCTGAGCAAGTCACTTAACTTCCCTGTGCTCCCAGGTCGCTCCTGTAAAAAAGCTTTCAGCTTAGTGTGCTAATCCTGGTTAAACAACTAAAAAAAAAAGAGGTGATGCCCCTGGCAGTACACCCCAGCATTTGGTTGCCCCTTGCTGCAGCCATCTGGCACTGTGCTGATACCTTCATGTCTCCTGTGACAAGTACCCCTAGATCCTTCTCTTCCTCAGAAATAGATACCCCGACTCCTCCAGCCAGTAGCTGGACTTGGGGTTTCTGGCTCTAAGATGCATATCCTTGTACTTCTTAGCATTAAACCCCAGCTGCCATACACCTGGCCAGTGCTTCAGTTTTGCCAGATCTTCCTTGAGTTCCTGCCTCCCTTCCTCACTATCCACTGTTGCACATATTTTTGTGTGATCAGCAAACAGGATGACCTTACTCTTGATCCCTTCTGCTGTATTGCTGATAAAGATGTTAAATAAAACGGGGCCTATCACCAAGTCCTGTGGTACTCCACTGGTCATGGGCCTTGGTTTGGAGCTTCCCCCCTTACGATTACCCTCTCTACTCTATGTTCTGCAGCCAGTTCCCAACCCATCCCACTAGCTTCTTCCCTGCCCCCAGATTCCTCAACTTGCCCAGCAACCTTTTGTGAAGCACCAAGTTAAAGGACTTACTGAAATCTAGATACAGGACATCCACTGTAAGTGCGGAGATACAATTTAGAAAGAAGACACACACATACAGTCGGTGTGTATTGTTTGGGCCTATCTCACAAAATTGAGGAGTTGTGAAGCCAGCCTGGTGGCACAGAGGGTTGAAACATCGTGCCAGCGTGTCACACTGGTGACCCAGGTTTGGGAGCGACCAGCCCGGGATGATAGGAGCTGGCAGGGGGTGGAGGGGCTAAGATTGAGAAGCCTATCGAAAGCTGTCCTTTCCGGGAGGTGGTCCTCGTAGTTCCTCTGCCAATGGGTGGAGGTCCGATGGCAGCGTAGGCAGGAGGGGGTGGCAAGATGGAGAGCATCTCGGAACATGGCGTGCATGTGCCTCCACACACTCACGCATGCACCCAAGATAGGAGCTGGCATAAACCGGGGCCAAAAATAACATAAAAACATTGATTAAAAACCAAAACTTTAGAACTTGTGAAATCTGCCAGAGCTTCAGCCAAGCTACAAGGCGATGCCAAAAGAAAGCTCTAGAAAGTTTCCATTTACAAAAAGCTTTAGTAGTCATGGAGAAGTAACAAGGCCCAATATCTGCATTGCCATCACCATTGGCAGGGAGGTCCGTGGCAGACGCCATTAGGTGGTACTGCATCCCAGGCTGTCTTCCACAAAGTGCCAACCTGCCTCCCATCCTGGCCCCAGTAGAAATGGGAAGCATTTAGACCACCCTGCACAGGTGTACAGCTCTCTCCATATAAACAGCATCACCAGCGGACAGGCAGGTAAGCAGTGCAGAATCCGCAGATGGAAGCAGTACAGGTCAGGTATGTATAAAACACACCTTTAGGGATATTGAACCCTACAGCTTCCAAGGACACTAAGTTTTGACTTGAAGTTATTTATCTACATGGTCTGATCTTTGTTGTTTCTTCTGGAGGTGTTGCAGTGTGACTAAGGCGATATTACATGGCTGTGTGTGTGTGTGTGTGTGTGTGTGTGTGGTGGGGTGGGGAGCAGTGGGATACAAAGTGGCAAGTGGTGTGTTGCTGGTGCCTGATGTCCCAATGTACACCTCTGCCATTTTATTCCTTCCATATCACCTGGCCCGCAGCAGACTTAGAATGGCTGATGAAGTGGGTTTTTCAGGCAGTTGGAAGGGAGGCTGCTGTGGTGCACCAACAGCGAATTGAAACCAAACCGATAAACGGAGTGAGATCTTAATGGAGACGATGGCAGAAATGCTTTTTGGCAGTCAGGATATTAAGCAGGAGGGTACCGATACCGAAGCACTGCACCAGCGGGAGATCGTAACGGATACTGGAGTGTCAGTATATTGCATGGCAGCAGTGTTTTTTGGCATTCGGGATGCAGGAGGGAGAACAGAACGCTGCACTGATAGTTTTCTTTGTCCATTGTACTGATGGTGCCCAGGCTCAGGGAGGAAAGTGAAAAAGTGTGGGTGGGTATGTCTTTAATAATTAATTATTATACAGTACAAACAGTGCTGGGTGTGAGCCCCAGCATTCTGCCGCCTTTTAGCAGGCTGTCAGAAAGCTGCTTCTCGGGCTGCTGAAAGTCACCAAAATATACCATTTGGCTTAAATTTTTCAAAACTTTTTCTGGGATAGCATGCCCTCGGACCCCCTAGAAAGGTTTGGATTTTGTGGCCCTCTCCCCAATAATTCTCTCTGCATGATGCCCCTATCCACTATGTGCTGGAGGGGGAGCACTACCAATTCGGGGTATTGACCTTTGGCTTGTCCCCTGCATCACGGGTCTTTATTAAATTCCTGTCAGTAGTGGCAGCAGCCTTTTACATGGAAGGCCTATATGTTTTCCCCTATCTGGACAACTGGCTGCTGAAGGCCAGCTCCAGGGAAGTTGTCTTGCATACCCTGTCTCGCACATGGCACCTGTTTAAAAGGTTAGGCATCACAGTCAATGTACCAAAATCTGTGTCGATTCCCTGTCAGAGACTGCTATATTTAAGGGTAGTCCTGGACACAGAGAAGGTATGTGCTTTCCTGCCGCAGGACAGGGCGCACAATCTGATTGTCCAAGCACTGTTACTATCCAGGAGTCACTATGTCTCTGTGAAAACTATGTTATGCCTCCTGTGGTTTATGGCTGCAGCCATAGTAACAGTGCTACTGGCAAGATTTCATATGAGGATTTCTCCAGTGGACACTCCGGGTGCAGTGGTGTCAACTGATGGACAAACTGGACCAAATGGTTCTTGTCACCTTCCTGCTTTGCAAGCCATTATTATGGTGGATGGATTGCAGAAATGTATTAAAGGGCATTCTGTTCTTTACACAAGATCCTGTACAGATCCTCACCATGGATACCTCGGGTTTCAGCTGGGGTGCTTACCTGAGCCCTTACCAGACACAGGGGTCACTGTCCAAGGTAGAGGCCTAGATTCACATAAATGTCCTGGAGATGAGAGCTGTCCTATACAGCCTCCAGGCATTTCAGGAACATCTGTGCCAGGGTCCTCTGTTAATACATATGGATAAACAAGCAAAGGGGCACTCATTCCTACCCCCTTGGCAGGGAGGCAATGAGAGTATGGTATTGGTCTCTGTCCCATGGCCAAGAGTTGTCAGCCATGCATCTTCTAGGTCTCCAAAATATCTTAGCAGACAGACTAAGCAGATCACAGTCCAAGATTCATGAATGGGAAGTGCTGACCTACATGGTAGATGACCTCTTTGCAAGATGGGGTTGTCCAGAGTTGGACAGTTTGCGTCCACACACAATGCAAAACTGCCACATTTCTGCTAGCTTGCTCCAGGGCCTGGAGTTTTCTGGCAAGACATGTTGTCCTGCTCTTGGAAAGGAAAATTCTTGTATGCATTTTCGCCAGTCCCTTTAATACAAAGGGTACTGACAAAGTTGCAGACGGAGAGTGCCAGTCTCATCCCCATTGCTCCATTGTGGCCTCACTAAATCTGGTTTCCAGTTCTGTAACAGATGGCAGTGGTACCTCTGGTACCCCTACCATTGTGTTTGGACGTGTTGTCACAGGACAAGGGATCCCTGATCCATCTGGACTTGAAGTCCCTACATCTGCATGCATGGCACCTAAAAACATAGCCATAGCACATTTTGGGGTTTCCCCTAAGGTTGCTGATGTACTGGTTGAGGCATGTAAATTTTCCACCAGACATACTTATTCCTTGAAATGGAAGTGGTTCACTTTGTGGGCTGCTTTCAGGAATTTGGACCTCTTCACATGTCCGGTGAATGCTGTGTTGGAACACTTGCTGTCCTTGTCAGAATCTGGCTTACAGTATTCCTCACTTAAGGTGCATTTGGCTGCTATATCAGCTTTTCATGCCCCTATTGATGGTCTTATGGTTGCCCAATTAGAGGTGTCCCATACTTTTCTGAGAGGTGTTTTGCATATAAAACCTCCTATCCTCAGTCTGGTCCCACCTTGGGACCTGAATTTTGTGCTGGAGAGTCTGATGTTGGCTCCTTTTGAGCTGGCTTCAGCTTGTGATTCACGTTTCCTGTAATGGAAAATCATGGAAAACATTATTTTTAGTTGCCACCACTTCTGCTTGAAGGATTTCAGGGCTGCAGGCTCTAATGTGTGAGCCTCCTTATTTGATTTTTCACAAAGATAAGAGTTTCTTTTCGCACACATTTTAAGTTCTCACGAAAGGTGGTATCTGAATTTACTCTGAATCAAATGATACACCTTCCTGTTTCTTACCCTGAGCATGCCAATCAGAGTGAGGCATCGCTCCGTAATGTAGATGTACATAGAAAACTCTGGTATTATGTCACTCACACTAAGGACTGCAGAAAGTCCTCTCAGCTTTTTGTTTAGTTTGTCTTTGGGAAAGAGGGCGCTCCTGTTTATAAGCAGTGCCTTTCCAAATGGCTGGCACATTGTATTACTTTCTGTTATAGGAAGTATGGTAAGGAACCTCGTGGTGCAATGTGTGGTAGCTCCACGTAAGCAGTAAGCCACGATGAAGGTGGCATCTAATGGGGAATTAATGCATGGTTGTGAGGGTTGTGGCACTAGGCCGAGTGCCTACAACGGCCCAACCATGCATTAATTCTCCATTAGATGCTACCTTCGGAGTGGCTTAATGCTCTTGTAACATGGTGATATATAATGTTTCAAGGATCTTTTGTGTATTGCTCACTAAATAAGGAAAAGATTCAGGTTATTACGTTCAAATATGTTGAATGCACTTTGGATCCACCTATATACATCTATTCAATAACTGATGTTGTTAATAAGAAAGCAGACATCTGCTACTATGAGTATGCCTACTCTTTTTTGACAGTTGTTTTGAGATTTTTAACTGTAGTTATTTCAGTACACTGCTTAGGAGATCTACCTTTCTTCAGTCTGTTGCTACCACAATCTCAATTGCGTGATATCTACGAAGTAATTTACATATTTACTGCCGTGCTTAATGTGCTGTTCTTAGTGGTCCAGTGTAGTTCCCGACGTCATACACAGCATTCTCTCACTGCCACAATCGTTATTTTATTAATAATTCAAACCTATGTCCCTACCATGCTCACAGTTTCCTCTAATATCCACTTTCACTCACAGCTGAATGGTGTCGATCTTTGCAGTGTTGCCAATTCCATTGGTGCTGTGTAAGCCGGACCAATTTTCTGACTGCTTTCAGTACTCCCTTCCTCCCTATGCTCTCGGTCAATCGGTGGTTGGGTGGTAGAGGTAAGGACTTCTGTTTGGCAGCTTCTGCTCCACTATTTCATCACTGCTTTTTTTCTCTTTGTGGCATACATTGGTACTTCAGTTTGGAGACGGCATTATTGTAAAATGAGTGCTGTCTCCAAACTGACATGTGATGCCTTTGCTCCAGTCATTCTTGCTCTTTTGTGTCTCTCTAATTTAGCCATGTTACAAAAGGGATATGGACACTTCCGTTTCTTGTTTCAGAAATGTGTCAGCTACTCACATTTATGCTGTAGCCACATGGAGCACTGTCCACACCTTCACTAAGCGTTAAGAGTCTGGTCATACTCTCGTAGACATTTCTGGTTTCGGGCTTGCTGTGCTGCAAGGTCTGCTGCCAAGAATATCAGACTGTACCATCCACCCGCTTGCTTTTGGGACTGCCTGCGACTCGTTCCAAAGGTGTAGTCTAATGGAAGAGATATCCTCAATGAAAGTAGAACAGTTTTGTACTTACTTGTGTTCAAGAGAATCTCTTCCATTAGGCCATGCTGTCCCTCCCTCCATCCCTCCTTCTGCTACAGTGAGGGTTACATCAGATACATTCCTAATCCATGGCTAACATATCCAGCACCTGCAGTTGCCATGTATGCATGGTGCTGGTCTGTTCTTCTGGTTCCCACAGTTGGAGGTCTTCCAAATCTGATCTTCAGCCCGGAACTGAGGAGGGAGGGCACCATCCATGTTCATGTAGATGCTGATGCATGATGTCATCGTGGGAGGCCCTCAGCTAGCAAAAATTTCTGTATGATCATAATGCCTGGCAGCTGTATTTCCAAAGGTGTTGCCTAATGAAAGAGATTCTCTCGAAGAGCTGCTATTAATGGTAAGTACTGAACTGTTCTTTAACCCCCCAGCCCTCACTCCTGCTGTTCCGGTTCAGGGCATGAATACAGGTTGCCGGCATGCCAGGAAAACCCCATGCTGCCCAGCACCACAGAGCCAGCAATACATGTTTCATATTTTACTAATTCCATGGTCTTTACGGTTTACATTAATTTACATATCTACTTAAACATTTGCTGAATCAGGTTTGTAATGACACGTGGTGTTTACAACTTTTTTCTTTGACATCATTGAAGGACATCTTTACATATGGTCATGGTGCAGGTTCTAGTCAGATTTTAACAAGTACGTCTTGGTTGCCTGGCCTAGGGTGCTAGGGGATGTGTGTTGGTCTACCATGTGGAAGACCTGGGTTTGTATCCTGGCCTAACGTTCAAGCCCCCAGTGCCCGAGGAGCTGGAGTGACATTGCAGAGTCCATACACTGCAAGTCTAGGGAGAGGGTGTCAGCAGCCCCACTCTTTGATCACCTCCTCAGGCCATCTCGTGCAGTGTCATAAATGTCATAGGTGACCACATGATGCCTGCTTGCTTCAGTCTGAGTCCAGGTGCATTGTGGTTGGCTTCAGTGTGTGGGTGGGATTATAGGAGGGTAAAAATGGATAGGGCTACAGTGAATGATGCTCTCTCCTCCCCCACATTGATTGCTTGCTTGCTGGCAGCCTTGTCCCCACATTGGATCTTGGGATGAAAGCTCACATGATTGGGTGGCAGGAAGACATAGGGGCAGATGTGTTGGGGGATGCGAAGACACAGGAACAGCTGTGCTGACATCTGAAAGTGACTCTGCGATATCATTCATGGTGTCAATGTGGAAGTTAGGGAGTGGGATGCTCAGCGCAAGCGGGGTCTTGGCCTGAGAGAAAAGTAGGGATGAAAAAAATAAACCCTGGCTCGGAAGTGATAACGTTCAGTGAAGTCTGTACATGTGGCATTAGAACATGAGATAAAATCTGGGGGGGATCAGTGCACATTGTTTAGCTGCTGTAGTTTTGAGAATCTTTTATATATTTATTTATTGTGATTACCGAGAGGGCTCACTGGGACAAAGTCTGTTTTACAGGAGTGACCCGGGACAAGGCTGTACATGCAGACTGATGATGATACAGACTTACATACAATACATGGATGGGTATATATAATTTGAGCATTTATAACCCATATCCATAAACAAGTATTCTTTGAGTTATGCTTTGAAGACAGCATGTGAGTTAGTTGACCTTAATGTGGACGAGAAAGGAGTTCCAAGTTCTGGCAGCTCTGGAGCTGATAATCATAAGACCCCTGGAGGAATTAAAGGATAAAACAGCTTGAAGTAGGGTTTGCAAGCCTGAGCATATCTTTCCTGTCACTGAGCAGTAACACCATGCATTCTATTTTCAGTGCTGACCAAGCTCAGTTCATGAAGGACTGTGAAAGCTCCTATTCAATCTGGACTTTCTCTGGAGGATTTCGAACGTGGGTCAAAATGTCTTTAGTGACTACGACAGAGGAAGATGGCAGTCGGTCTGTTGAATTCAGGCAAGAGGTAATGAAGCAGTACAAATAGCCTGCTATGATATTAATCCAGACTTTTAATGTATTTAAGTCCCTATGTCCTTCATTCCCTTTAGTGCCTTTTCTCTGAAGTGGTTATTTATCTATTTAGTTTTTGTTTACCAGGTAAGTGCACTAGACAAAACTTTGCCTCTTTTCAGGCACAACCCGGGGGAGAGTTACAGACAGAGGAACAGCATTACAGGTGATAATACGGTACAACGTTTTCATTCAGAGGGTAACAAAATTTAGGTATCAATTACAGTAATTACAGTTGTTGCAGCAAAGCAAGACATCTATTTATTATTTGGTTTTTGTTTACCGGGTAAGTACACTAGACAACAATGTTGCCTATATTCAGGCACGACCCGGGAGAGTACAGACAGGGGAGACCAGAGTCAACATTAAAGAGTATTTCATGACGCAGCATGAGGTGAGAACAAACATTTGAACAGTATACAGCCAGGTACAGTAATTATCAGTAATGACAAAGGGAAACAGATAACATTACATTAATTATTTTCATCTTATGATACATCAATGACTAAATTGAAACGACAAACAGCAAACAAAACTTAAATGAAGTAGCATTATAACAATAGGATTTCTGCTGGATGTGGGAAACTTTCAGATTTTGGAGACCAGTAGGAAATCAGTAAGTGCCATAGGGAGGAGAAAATGCTAGGAGAGAAGCTCAAGTTACAGCACAAGAGCAGCAGTCGGATTCTAATAGGTGTGCTCAAGACTCAGTTTAAAGGCCTTGTGGGATTTGGAGAGTTTGATGTGGAGGAATGGAGTTCCAGAAGCGGGGGCAGATATGGCAAGGATCGTTCTCCTTTTTGTGTGTGAGATATCTGGGAATTTCAAGTTGGGTTTGAGCAGATGCCCTGAGGAGGTATGCTTGGGAGGGCTGAGTTAATAGTTCGGCAAGGTATTTAGGGGACCCTGTTCTGATCATATTATCAATTGTACAGCCTGCAGAATAGTGTCTGAGCGAGTCTGGGGAGAGCCAATTTAGTTTTGAGTAGAGCAGGCAATGATGGGGTAAGTCTGTGTGCGGAGAGAGCAAATCTGCATATCTACCCAATGCACCTAACCAGAGCAATAAGCAAATAGTACAATGGAGAACAATTTATATAACAAAACAATAAATATGTGCTGAAATATATTCAGGAGGGTATGCTAATAGGGCGGGAGGGTCTATAAACAGTTGCAAGGGACTATTGGTAAGTGGTTGCAGTGACTGCTAGCAATAGCCCTTTGATATGTGCCGTATGCATATATGAGGTTGTGAGCCATAATTGCTAAACACACAGCAACTGTGGAGAAGGGACTGACGTGCAAAGGGCCCACAGGGTCATTTACAAAGCATAGAGACCTTAGCAAGCCCTGGTTGCAGCCTTGATTTATTTATTTGCAATTACTCCAACCAGTGTAACTGAATGAAATGTTGCATTTCTTTTTCATGGGTTCCCACAGTTGACAGCAACAGTCAGCAGGTTGACATAGTCCAGTAGGAATAGTTAAACAGGCTAAAATATACAAGGCTATAATGAACCGTAAACGTAGATACATACAAACAGTAATCAGAGGAGGCTAACAAAGTGAGGTCGCAGCAAGTAAAGAGCTAGAACATTGGTGTGCAGTATGACAGTGACTCCCATTTAGGGCCACCCACATCCTGTAGAGCTATAACAGGCAGGCGGTAGGGGTGTGGCTAGGTTGTGACAAGGAATTAAAGAACTGGTGAGGGACAGTGATTGTCATGGGAACAAGTTATTTGGTAACAGTTTGCAGGTGTCAGGGGCTAGAGAGTGGGGTTCCAGTAGATGCCAGGGACTGCTTAAGGACTCAGCGGTGGGAAAGGGGCCACTGGACCACTAGGGATGGACCATGGATATTGTAAAATGTTTCTGGAGCTGTAACACAGAAGCAGGCTTAACGGTGAGGGTCAGGCGGTGGGAGGGGGTATAGCACAGAACCGTGGTCCACGAGCTCTGTACATGGCATGCTTCTGTCCTAGGGGAGTTTTCTCCCCACGGGCCCTCCTCACTGACACTTTACTATCGGGGGGAGCAATTTATGCCTCTCTTGGTTTTACTGTCTGTCTTCCCAGCTAGTTTAAATGCTCATCCATGTAGCATTTTTTTTTTCATTTTATTCTTTTTCCTGACGGCCGGCTAACCCCGCAAACGGGCTCGCGCAGCTCCAGGTACCATCCCCCTCATACTCGGGGATGCCTCCCGAGTGGGGCCACCAGTGAAGGAACTGTGATGGCCAGAGGGGAATCACCAGAGCCAGCTCATCAGCGGGGGCCAGCATATTTTTCTTTTTTGTATGCTTCATTTGGGAGTGGGGTGGACACGGGACATCATTGCATGTTGGTGCTGACCACTGAGGTACTACTAGCCTCCGCTGGGGGTCCCTGGTGCATCAGACACTCTACCCCACCTCCCCGGAGTAAGAGATCAGTCCTGCAGACGCTCCATCCTACTCCCCCTGGCCGGCCCTCCAACTTCCGGATCTGTTCCCGAACCTGGGTCATCAGCGTCACAGATGACAG
Organism: Neoceratodus forsteri; assembly: GCA_016271365.2. Taxonomy (NCBI): domain Eukaryota; kingdom Metazoa; phylum Chordata; order Ceratodontiformes; family Ceratodontidae; genus Neoceratodus; species Neoceratodus forsteri. The sequence goes on along the minus strand of CM057450.1, from coordinate 1,141,863,511 downwards.
CCACGATTCTGTGCCAGCAGGCCAGCCTCATCCATGTAGCATTTTAATGTCCCACCAAGGATTGCAGGCCCCTTCCTCGAAGGATGCAGGTCACCTCCTTATATCCTCTCAGGTTGGTCCCCAGTCCCCAATGTAGCCAAATCACTCCTCCATCCCTTCAACCAGCTGTTTAATGCCCTGGTATGGAGTACCCTTTCCTCCCTCCAGTAATACAAAGGTAGCACCTTGGAGAAAGCCACCATTCATGCTACTGTACCTGTTTTAGTCCCCTCCCCATCTCCCTGAGGTTTTTCTGCACTACTGTTATCTTCTTCCTTGCCAGGTCATTTGTCCTAAGATGGACAGTGATGTGTAGCTCCCTCTCAGCTCCCACTGCCGTAGCAATCCTCTGGATACACTCTCCATCCCTCCTGACTGAAGCACTGCTCAGGCATGCCACCTCCCTATATGTCATCCCCTCAGCTTTCAAGTCTGTTCCCCCTCACAACAGAGTCCCCCACCAGCAGCTGTGTCCTCTAGGGCTTGGGGTCTCTGCCTCTCTCCTTGGGGCTTCCACTTCTGAGGACCCCTCACCTCTGCCCTTCACACTGAGATGGGTACCTCCTTTCAGATGTCCCCTTACACCAGTACAGTGATGGTGTTCTGCAGTGGTATAGCTGAGAGGTATGCACCCTTCCCCCACCCTCCCGGAGCCCAACAAGGTCCATCGGCTCTGCCTCTGTCCAGGCATCTTCTGGGGGAGCAGCGCTGGACTTGGTGGCCTCTAGGTGGAACAGAAGGTCTGCTGTACCCTTGGCAGTTTGACCCACAGTCCAGCAATCTAAGCCCACAACCCAAAGAGGTGAGTACATATAGGGCAGCACCTCTGTCTCCTGAGATCTCTTGAAAGACTGTGGCCTCCCAACCATTGCACTGCGCCACTCTTACAATTGATATCTTCCATCACTTACTATCTATGCAAGCTCTGTTTACCCTTCTACCCTTTTCCTACTTCTTTGATACTACTACCACCACCCCCCCCCTTTTACTTCCCTGGCACTAGCTTGTTAACCTACCCTAGATAGCATGTCTCTTGTTTTCCCTTTTCTAAACCTTCTGCCTGTTCCTACTTTTCCTTGGGAGTCTGTTATCCCTTACACTATCTCACTGCGGATACACGCTTAAGCTGCCTTCGACTTAGCTAGTTGCCACAGTACTTACGTAACACTTACTACCTTATTCTAGTGTCCCACCTAGAAAGTCTCCTGTGGACTTCCTGCTGATGCCCTGCAAATACACCAGAGACAGATGCTTCACTCCCTTGGTGCTCCACTTACATGATGGGACACTGTGGGTATAGCAGAATTTAATCTCCTGGTGGCCCTGCATTCGCTTCCCGACTGGCTGCCTGGTCCTCTTAGTCTCAGCTCTGTGTTTGATGGCCACACAATATGGCCATGTTTCCTGTTTCCTTCTGGGGGGAAACTGCAGAGTTAAAGCAGCTCCAACAACTCCAAAAAGTGAATTACCTTTGCAGTTCGGTTCCTGCTAACTCACTGATGGGGCGTCACCTGCCGGAGCTGTACAGTACCTGTCTGGAAAAAAAGTCAGCAAATGTAATCTCCTGGTGGCCCCTCCTTTCAATCCCCAATTGGCTGCCTGTTCCTTTAGTCCTGCATCTGTGCTTGCTGGCTGGCCAACATGGCCGTATTTCCTGTCGGGCGGGGGGAGGGGGGGTGGAAACAAATTGCAGAGTTAAAACAGCCCCAAAAAGTTAATTACCTTTGCAGCTTGGCTTCTGCTGACCCCCTGATGTGGCGTCACCTACCAAAATCGCTCAGCCCATCTAGTCTAGGTATATTCGCTATGGCTGATTTGCTAAACTTTTGGCCAAAATGTAATCTACATTCGATAATGAGATGGGGTGACAGCTGGACTGATACAGCTCTTTCCCCTGTTTCTCTAGGACACTTCTGGCCACCTCTTGCATGGACCATGGCATCCTGTTAGTATCCTTTGCTTCTTGAAGGGCATTTAACAAGTGTGGCTCCAGAAGTCCCCTGCTACCCTGTAGGCCTCCACTGGGAAGTCATTAGGCCCTGGAGGCCCCCCCAACACACATACTAGCTATTACCCCCACTCAGCTCCTCGATCTTGATAGGATCAGCTAAGGCCTCCCTGTACCTTACCTCCACCCTTGGTAATGTCACAGATTCTGAAAACTGGGCTAGCTTCCCATCCTATTCCTCCCCATTCTCAGTCTGTATGGGATACCATGACCTTTTAACAGTGTATGATTGCATGTTGTATTGTCCTTAAGGTACGTTTTTATGTTGTGGCAGAAAAAGAACTTCTCCCAGTTCACCTGCTGTTTTTTTTTGGGGGGGGTTATATATATTTACTCTCTTTGCAGCCCCTTTCTCTCCCCCCTGACTGCCACTCTTCTGAGACTCTACACCGTGGATCCCTCTGCTCCACCCCAGGTAACTCCCCCTCTAGAACTCCGCCAGACCGACCCCCATCCAGCCATGGTTTGCCCCCCCGGGCAGGGAGTGGAGGCAACCACTTACTCCACAGTCTATAAGTGTGCATCTGGTGGTCTGGGTGATCCATTGAAGAACCTGGTACTGGAGGCTAGCGGCAGCTGAGTCTGCTCTACCGGCAGCCAGGGCCGGGTATTTTCCTCTTTTTCTGTGAGAGTGCCTGCACTCGGGGGAGTCCAAGGAGGCGGGACACACTGAGACAGGCCACCGCTTCAAAACTCCGTCTGACGCCCTCTCCCATGTATTTTGCGTTCCTGTTGTACCTCCACCCATAGTCATCCAGGTGGCGGGACGCACAGACTCCCCTCCTCGGACAAGGAAAGCAGCCCTCCAGGCGTTCGATCCTCCTCCCCCCCCTCCGGCCGGCCCGCCGGCATTCTGAGGTCGCGCCCGACTCAGATCACTGGCATCGCAAGCTGTAGTGCTACGGCTGCGCCGGCAGATCGGCCAGTTCACTTGCTGGTTAACAAAAAATTATTGATGACATGAAATAAATACAGTGAGTTGTAGTACCTCTTAAAATAGGTGTTCTCCCCTTTTTTTAAAAGATATCCTCTTCATCCCCTTGATCCCTGGGATTTTAGCATCATCAGCCACCATCTTTAAATGATTGGCTAATAGCCTGCATTTTCCCACCCTCCTAATGCAAAGTCCACCTGCTGTGTGGTCCTTTTATTCAGTTCACACCTGACACTCATCGTCTGGTACACTAGGCTCCGAGACCTTTCCCCTTTATTGCGTATCCCCTTCAGTCCCCAGAGCTCCTGTTGCAAGAGCTGTATGTCTTTTTTTCTCATCTTTTTCCTTGCTGATGCAAATCTATCACCCTCTCTCTTATAAAAGCTCAGTAGCCTTACCATACCCTCATGGGATAAGTGTTCCCCTTTGTATTTATGTGGAAGTACTTCCTAAGCTGTTGCCAGAACTCCGAGTCCCTAAGAAGTGATGCATTTGACCTCCATCTTTTTCTGGATTCCCCTGGCCCCGCTAACCAAAACCCACATGACATGGGTACATGGGTTGAAATGACCCTTAGGGCCCCTTGTGCCACCACTCTTGACGCCAGAAAGTGGTTAAGCCTGCTTAGCTGTCATGCACTGCTGAGCAGAAGGAATAGTCCCACCCATCTGGGTTACTCAACCTCCACAAATCCTGCAGCCCCCCTTTTCTCATCATTTCCTTGAGTGTAATCGTTCCTTTGGTTTCCTGCCGCCCTCCCCACTGTGTGCACAACTTGCAGCTCATGTAGAATCACATCAGCATCTTCCCCATAGCACCTCTGCTGCCCCCAGCTCCAGGAACATTTAATGGAGAGGTTGAGAAAGAAATCCGCAGAATCTTTATTCGGCCCATAGATACAGCCTAAGATCAGAGGCACTCCATCAAGGACTCCTTTTGACAACACCCACCTACCCTTTTTGTGCCTTTTTACCACAAGAGATACCAGTTTGCCTGTTTGCTGCACAATATTGCTACTCCCCTACTTTTCATTGTTGTCACAGCTGTTATATAACCCCCCCCAAAGTAAACAACCCAACTTCTCTGGCTCTTTCTGCAGCATGCGGTTTTCCTGCTAAAAGATTATCTGACTTCCCAGCTTTCGCAAATGAGTGATTACCCATTTGCTTTTGGTGGAGCTATTCAGCCCCCTCACTTTCCATGTGCTTGCTCTAATCGCCATCACTGAAAATGTCCCTCCCCCTGCACCACCAGCCTCCACCATACCCCAAAACCTTCCCCTGGAACACCATCACCAGCCAGCTGAGTCAGCAAACATAACAAACTGTAACTTGCTAATCCAAACAGGAACACATTTAAGGTCTTTATAGCCTCCATTTAGATCTTCGGTCCCCTCTCATAACCGTGGCTAACGTTAACCCACCAACTGCAGTAGCTACAATAGTAGACTAGGCTGTTGCTACAAAGTCACTCACAGAGCTACCAGTCGGGACTACATTTCTTCCTCCCCTCACCCCTGAGATGATTGCTTTGTGCGGCTCCCACTGAACCCTGTAATGTCTCTTAAATGAGACCTGTGTTTGAGCCCCCATCCTTGATATCATACCAGCAACATTTTAACATTTGAACAGCTCTTTCAACCAAACATTACATTGCAGTTTTTCAGTTTTACCACCTGTCACCCCTCACAAGCGCCCACCATCCACTTCCTCTGTTCCCCAGAGCAAAGAGTGGCTCCCATGTTTGCTTTTCTCACCTGCCATGCGATTTCTGCCTGAGTCAGGGGTAAGGCAGCAGTCCCCCTCTACTGTAGTGTCTTCATTTGTGCCTCAGTGTCTAATTCCCCTTAATCTCTTCCCCCAACCAATTGCCAGCACTCCATACTTTCCCCACCCCTTCAACCTGCCGCTCACAACCACTTGGTCAAGGCACAGAAAGGCACAAAAATTACATTCTTCTCCATTGTGTCCCCTTCCCTTCACATCCTCAATGGTATCCGACCTACAGTATGGCATGGAGCTACTGTCTTTATATCACGACCTCCGGAGAGTGTGGATAATACAAGGCAGGTTGCTTCCAGCTTGATATCCAGCTCCCCACCTTAGTCTCTGCGGTTACTGAGGAAATTAACAGCCTTCCCCCACATCTGAGCTTCCCTACTCTGCATGCATCTGATTACCTCCCAACTGACCTCCCTGCTGTAAGGAGAACCCCTCCATCTCCAAACCCCTCTGTAGATGGTGGTGCTCACTGTGTATGGCTGCTCACCAGGAGAAATCACACTGCAGTTTTATTTATGAGCACAGAATGCTCTAAATACCTCTACTTCCAAGTCCCCAGTGTCTCTTCAACCATTCAGGCCTCTTCCTGCTTCGCCCCTGACATCTGTCCCATGCCCCAGACCTGTCCCCTGGTTCAGTCCATTTCCACCTGGGTCTTGTCTGATCTCCCAGTACTCCCCTCTTGTCCTACTCTCTTTCGAGGAGCTCTGTTGGTGTTTCTCCTCCTGTTTCTCTCTCTCTCTCCCGCCCCCAGCATGGTCCATTGTACCAGGGACTCTGTGGCCTCCTTGGCACAAGCAAACTCCTTGCTTCCACCATTAATATAAATCCTCATCAAGGCTGTGGGGCTCAGGGAGCATCTTAGGCCCTTCTCTTGAACCAGGTCCTGAACCCCGTTGAATGCCTTTCACCTGTTAATAATGCACTTTAGGAAATAAAGCTGGATAGAAAGTTTGTTCCCCTGCCAGATCACTTCTTTCAGCTCCCTGGCCTTCAGTAGAATTGCTTCCTAGACCTGGTATTTCAGCAGTGTCAGGATGATCAATCTCAGCTTGCCTCCTTCCACTCTTTTCTGCAGCTGACCAGCAATTAATTCAGCCCTTTTTGATTTCCACAGGGAGTTCTAAAAGTGATTAAATAATTTAGGGAGCATACTTTGAAGGAGGTCATTTGGGTCAGCACCCTCCATCCTCACTGGGATACCAAAATTTGGATATTGTTCTGACGGTTTCGCATCTCCTGATCATCAGATTTCTCCCAGACCTGCTTTAGCTGCTGCCAGTCGCAGCTCCACACTTGTGGCCTGATTATCCAGCACCTGTACTCTGGCCTCCGCCACTCTTCCAGTAAGTCCTGTCATCACTTCTCTCACCAAGTCTTTAGCATTTCCCAACCCAGGAAAGCTTTTCCGAAATTGTACCCATTTATTTCAGCTGGATTCTGTGCTGTATTGATGCTGCTGTTGTTTCCCCACCTCTGACGCTATACTGGCCTCTAGCAGAAGTACATTTTATGTTTTTTATTGGGCTGGGGTGGCCCTGGTGAGCCCTTGTTTTCTTGCTGCATTAATACCCTTTCACCCACAGTTGTTTCCACAGTGATCTGGTGCAGCTATTTATTTATTCATTTACTTATTTGAACATTGGTGGCCAGGAAAGGCACACTGTGCCAAGGCTCATTTCTAGGTGCATCCCATGGGGAAGGGAACAGGGGATGCAAAATACATAGCGTTGACACATTCACAGTTACAGTGAAGTGCAGTGAGAGAAACACAGTTTAAACAGGCTAAGTGCAGAATGAGCAAACAGCAGACTCTGGCATTTCAGCCACATTTATTTATTTATTTATTTAAGAGTTTTACCAGGAAGGCATAATGAGCAGAGTACCGCTCAATTCCAGATGCGCCCTTGGGGTATAGGGGATAGGCATGATACAGAGTTAATAGAATTCTACACATGTACATATTACACCAGTACAGACATGACAGAATAGGCAAATACATATAAATATATAGTAAATATACAACATGGTAGTACAGGCAAGGTGGCTATATTCACATAATTACATAATTACACAACAACCAACATCATAACAATAAGCAGGGTTGGCAACAGCAGGGTAACATTTAGCAAGGATACTAAACAGCTGCCATCAAGGCTGCAAGGGCTTCAGTGGGCCGGAATGCATGAGCAAGTAGTGGAGAATTGAGTCTTGAATAGAGCATTGCGGTGAGGAGTGCTGGAGGTATGTCTAATATCAGCTGTCAGGGAGTTCCATAACTTAGGTATCCGGAAGCTGAAAGCAGCCTGCCCAGACCTGGTGGACCTGTGGGGGATGTGGAGTAGCCGAGAATCAATGTTCCTGAGCAAGTAGGCTGGAGGAGAAGAACATTAAGGGTGGACACAAGGTAGGAGGGGAGGGTCTGCGACCAGAATTTCGCGGTGGTTCTAGCACTGTGTACCAGTCTTCGATTGTGGAGAGAAGGGAGGTCTAAGGAATGGTAGAGGTCGCAGTGGTGTGTACTGGGAGGGCAGTCCAGGGAGAAATGGCAGAATGAGTTCAAGAGAGGGTCTAGTTTGGTCAGGGAGGATTTAGGGGCTACACAGTAGACTATAACCCGTTGTCCATTACTGGGAGGATCATCTTTTGAACGATAGCCAGGCACGTGGGCAGGGGAATGCAGCTTTTATTACGGTATAACGCACCTAGCATGGGGTGTAGCTTCTTATGAATAGAGTCAATATGCATGGTGAAGTCAAGGTGGTGGTCTAACCAGACCCCGAGGTATCTGTAGGAAGTGCAAGCCTCCAAGGGGGAGCCTTCCAATGTGTGGAATGATGGGGAGGCTGGGAGACGGGAGAGTTTGGCCCGAGTGCCGAACATTAGGGAGACAGTTTTATTTGAGTTCAGGAATAGCTGATTTGAACAGAACCAGCATTGGACAGAGTCAAAATCTTGCTGCAGGCAGTCTGCCACGGCGGAAGGGGATGACCCGGAGGCATACAGCACCGTGTTGTCTGCATACATGTGGATAGACATATGAGGGCAGGCTGTAGGAAGATCATTGAGGAAGATAGAAAACAACAAAGGACCTAAGACCGATTCTTGGGGGACGCCAGTGGTAACAGGACGTGAGGTGGAGATGGCCGAGCCCATTCGGACAGACTGGGACCTGCCTGCCAAGTATGACTGGAACCAATTGGTGGCAGGCTTAGTCAGTCCAGCTTGGGCGAGTTTGGACAGTAACAGAGCATGAGAGACTGTGTCGAAAGCCTTAGCCAGGTCGACGAAGATAGCCGCAGTTATCTCCCCTTTATCCATGTTCGTGAGGATGGTGTCGGTGAGACAGAGGAGAGAGGTGATAGTGGAGTGATTTTTTTCTAAACCCAGCTTGGTAAGGAGTGAAGAAGGAGATGGAGTCGAGGAAGTGGGAGAGCTGGGCTAGTACAAGGCACTCCTGGATTTTGGCTAGGATGGGGAGTAACAATATAGGTCGGTAGTTGCACGGGTAGGAGGGAGGCAAATGTGAGGGGAGCAGTCAGATAGGAGGGGAAAACCAGAGCAGAAGAGGGAGGAAGGAGTTTCAGCTGGTACCTGAGGGAGCTGGAGAGGCGGTGAAGTGGAGGGAGGAGGGGAGTTGGTTCTAGAGTGATGGGAGACAATAGGAAAAGGCTGATTGCGTAGCAGAGGAGCAAGAATGAGGAATGGCAAAGGTGCAAGGATCCCTGGAATAGAGGGAGCAGGAGGCAGAGGGGATGAGGGAGAAGAGTGAGAAGTAAGAGGGAAGGGGGAAGGGACCCATACCAGTATTTGGATATGAACGAGATACAGTGGTTCTGGTGACGCGAGGGTAGAGGAACAATGGATAAGGAGGAACAGAGTGAGCAATGATGAGTACAAGAGGGGGAGTTGGTAGCAAAGCAGCAGAAGGCATCACAGAGGGTGTCCATTCTGGGTAGGGAGGTGAATGGAATGGTACCATAGACCACGTCCACCTAGTCAGAGACCGGGAGCACCATTTTGGTGACAAGCTCACAGTGGACCTTAGGAGACAGACGGTCTTTATTGCAGTACAAGACACCAAGTTTAGGGCAGAGCTTGGCATGGATGGAATCAGTGTGGGCAGAGAAGTGAAGTTTGCTGTCTAGCCACACACAGAAGTATTTGAAGGCTTGAACTACTTCTAGAGTGGTGCTATTCATGGGGGAGAAAATAGGCAGAGTTGGGAGTCTGGACGATTTGTGTCTGCTGCCAAAGGTCATGGATACTGGTGTGTGTGTGTGTGTTGACCCAGAGTTGATTTGACTGGAACCAGTGCAGGTTGTTGTGGAAATCTTGCTGGAGCAGACCTTGCACAGTTGTAGTGGAAGGACTGGAGGTGTAGAGACTTATGTCATGTGCATACCTGAGGATATGCCTGCTGGCACAAGCCGTGGGGAGATCCTTAAGGAAGATGGAGAACAGGATGGTCCCCAGTATGGAGCCCTGTGGGTCCCCTGCCTGGATGGGAAGTGGAGGTGACAAGGCACTACCAATCTGAACTGACTGCAGATGGCCTGAGAGGTAAGAATGGAACCAGTCGACAGCAGGAGTTGAGAGGCCAGCAGAACTCAGTTTATCCAGGAGGAGTGGGAGGGACACAGAGTCAAAGGCCTTGACCAGATCGATGAGAAAGGCAGTTGTGATGTGCCCATGATCCATCCCTGAGAAGACAGAATTTTGTTACATGCACCATGGAGGAGCTAGTGGAATGATGCTTCCGAAGCCAGATTGGAACAGGGAGAGGTAATCGGTGGAGGATAGGAAATTGAAGAGTGTAGTATAGACAAGCTTCTCTTGCATCTTAACAAAGGAAAGGAGATTGGCCAGAAGTTACCCAGAGAGGTAGCATCCCCCCCCCTTGCGAAGTGGAAGAACTTTGGCCAGCTTCTCGGGACTGAGAGACAGCAATGAGGGAGAAGGAGAGAGTGAGTAGGTGAGTCAGAGGAGATGCCATGGCAAGAGTGGAGATGTGGAGTAGTTTAGGATCCAGCTCCTCAGGGCTGTATTTACATAGCTTGAGGAAATAAAGGGCAGTCAGGGTTTCGTGTGTAGTAACAGGGGAGAAGAGGAAACCATTGGAGGGGAGAAGAGATGGAATGTGAGGTGGAGCAGTGGAGGCTGGATGGTGAATGGAAGGGAGAGAATAAGTGGTGAAGAACTCATTGAAGTGAGCAGCAACAGAGAATGGTCAGACACCGATGAACCATTTCTTAGAAGGACCAGAGGGGCAGACTGGGTGGGAGGGTAAAAAAGAGTGAAATAATTTGAAACGTGCCCAGACGAGATCACAGGACTTGCTCTGATCAGTGATTTGAGGGGTAATCCAAGGGTGATGGAGTTTTGACCCTGCATTTTCTGAGCGGGGCATGCCTGTGCCAGACTGAGGGGAATTTGAAGTGAAACAGGGAGAGGGCAACATCAGTATCAGTGGAGGAAGATATGGCTGTCTGCAACAGCAAGGTCACTGAAGAGAGCAGAGGTGCTGAGTGACCGGAGGGACCTGGTCCAGATGTATTCAGGGAAGGAAGATGGATGCCGGATCTTCCTGACATAGAATGTTATTCAATGGTCACTGAAAGCATCTGGCAGGATTCCTGCTGCAACAGTACAGTGGTGATGGGAGAAGAGAACTCAGTCCAGGAGGGAAGGGTTGTGAGAGTGGGGGTTGAGCCAGATGGGTTCAGTGATAAGTTGCGTGAGATTTAGGGACTTAACCTTGTGGATGGTCTGCCTGGAGGTCGGGGATAGCCCATTGGCACTGAAATCCCTTAGCAAGATGAGTTCATCAGGGGAGGAATGAGAAGTGATGGTACAGAGGGAGGATACAAGGAGATTATTTCAGTCCCTGCGGAGCTCCATCAACCAAGCTGCTTTCTGCTCGGCCACATCTTTTGACCCCCCCCTCCCAAATCCTAGTATTCTATTAAGAAAACGTTTAAAACCGATTCTGGACTCACCTCACCACCACCACCACCAGGGAGAAATACCCTATATTGATATGAAAATTTAACATATTCACATGAGCAAATTCTAATGAACACATACAGATGAATGAATTATTCCAAACATTCCAAATAAGTGTTGGTAATGTCTTACATCTTCTATATATTAAAGGGGAACAGGCAGCACTAACAGCTTCACATCCAAGTGTTGGGCTGGTCCCAATTTGCACTTTCTGTGCAAAAACTTTTTTACTTACTGTCTGCTGTTGTATAATAGATTGCATTAGACTTACTTTGCTTACTTCCAGGCTGACATTTTCTTTAACTACAAATCCCGGAATACTCTGCAGCTGACATCAGAGCAGGACTGCAGCAGTGGGAGAATCAATAGCCTGTAGTGCATATTAGAGCTTTTATAAGTTGCGATCAGATGTTTTATTCTCCCGCTGTTCTTCTGGGGCTATATACAGTCCTCTGTGATGGTACTTAGCCACAGGAGGACAGCGGGACTGGCAAAGGAAAGGTCAGAGCTTATATAAACTCCAACATGCATTGCAGGGTATTGAATCTCCTACTGCTGCAGCCCTGCTCTGATGTCAGCTGCCGAGGATTCTGAGCTTTGTAGTTACAGAAAATGTCAGCCTGGAAGTAAGAAGAATTAATCTGATAGAGGCTGCTGTGCAACAGAAAACAGTAAAAAGAAGAATGTTTTTGTGCAGAAAGTACAAATAGGACCAGCCCCACACTTGGGTGTGGAACTGTTAGTGTTGACTGTTCTCTTTTAATACAGCCACCGAGACCACTCTTATGGTTGTCAGAGTGGTCTCACGTGCCTTCTTAGAGTATGAGAACCACAAACCCGAAGGTGAGCGGCTCTGTTAGCCTAATAAAGACATAAGTGAGACCACTCTTACAACCATAAGAGTGGTCTCGGCAGCTGTATTAATATATTATTGATCGAGATTGAGCAAGAGGGTTCAGACTGCACTCAGCAAAGCCTGCAGACTCACCCTGGATGCTGAGCATGGCACTCACACCTGTACTCTGTATGAACGTGCAAATTGGCTGTCATTAAGAAACAGGGTCAAATTCCAGACTTGCATCCCAGGGAAGAAGGCTCTATTGGGTAAAATGCCACCTTGTGTAGGCAGTTTGATCAAGGCGGCCAACTCGTTACAGGTCACCAGAGGGAGGACTAGAGGGGCCTTGGCTATCCCCTTCTGTCGCACCTCACTTGGGCAATGTGCATTTGCCTTCCAGGCCCCCCTGTGGATGAATGAACTCCCTGGGCACCTCTTGGCCACCAATTGTCTGGCACAATTCAAAACTGACCTCAAACAGCACCTAATAACACACTCTAAGTGCACCTGCCCCTGAGTCCAGACACACTTGCTCTCTGTGCCCCCCAGCAAGCACTAGGCAGGTCTCAAGGTACCCACTCCCTCTGTCCCTTCTCATGACTTGCCTCAGCAATCAGTCTGCGTCATGCTCCTTGGGCACCCACCCCCCCAAACTCACAGTCCCGTGAGTTTCCCTAACAGTCATTACTAATGCAGGCTGCCTGACCATACCCCTGGCTCACACCCCACCATTTACTTTAGCATGTCATCTCCACTCAGCCTCCCTTCATCCCACCATTTATCCCTATACTTTATCACCCTTCTTTCCCCACCCTTCACCTCCACCGCATTACATACCTCTCTCTCGTACCTCCTTTCTTCACCCCACTGCCAGCTATACCCGTCCCTCTGCACTACTGACAAGGCACTCTGTGGCTGCTTATTCCCCCACCCTCATAAAGTGTTTTTCTTTTTATTTTAACTTGTACCTAGGTTTTGCGTTATTCTGTAAGTTCTGAATCCAAGCTGTATCGTTCATTGTAATGTACCTTTGCTTTCTCCTATTGTTCCTTGTTTTGCAGTCTATGACGTGGAACCTTTGTAAAAGAGCTTGTGCTCAAAGGTCTTTTCAGAATCACTAAATAAATAAAAACTAAAATAATATATTAACATTTTTAAAGAGCCCTGAACACGCCTGTTTCCTCAGAGTGAGTGTTTCGCACACAGAAGAAAGGAGCATTCCTATAGGTTGGGAGCACTCCCTCGATTTATAATACAAATGTTGACAGGTGTTCTGAAATCCAAATGAATGACTTACTTTCAGTCCAGGAACATCTTCAATTAAAATAAATGCATTTATCTGGCAAATTGTATCTCACAGTCATCATATAAATTAGTTTAATCTAGACATTCACGCCGGCCCAGTGGTGCTGAGGGTTGAGGCACTGGACGGCACACCTTGCGCCACACCGGCGACCCGGGGTTGGGAACGGACTCAGGTCATTGGGGGTCGGCCGGGGAGGGGGAGAAGGATTGAGCATCTCAGGGACTATTCTTCTCCTCTGGGGAAGGTGGGGAGGAACACCCGCGAATATGTTGGCTCCTAGCGGTTGCTGGGGGTTAAAGCGAGTCACAGAGTAAAGAAAGGGATGGTGCGGGCAGACCGACATGAGGTGCGTGGGAGCACAAACCACAGCGACACTGACATCATTGCACTGCTGTGTGTGTGTGAGAGGAAACAGCTGAATCCTCCGGAGCGTGAAGGTCTGGCCACGACGCTGCACCTGTCACTCCGAGGAGCTCCCTCTGGCCCTGATCCCTTGGTCTTCCTTGATGGGGGTCCACGATATGGCCTAGAGAGAGAGGGGGGGTGAAGGCGAAGAGGTGGTAGCCCAGGCACGGAGCCTAATGCAAGGAGCCACCAACCAATACCTGAAATGGGAAACCATAGGACCACCCCAGCTGAGGAGGTAAGGCCACATAAGGAAACAAACAAACAAAAAAATCTAGACATTCACTTCCTGGGTATTGGTAACTAGCATTAATGGGGTGCGTTTGACCACTAAGACTTTTAGAATGTGTTCCACTCTTTAAAAATGGTGTTGCCCACATGCATCGCTGGATCAGATTATTTTTTTCTTGACTAAGTAATGGATATCCTAGTTGCTGCTGAGGAAGAAGACGGAGTTAAATAATTAGCCACAAGAAGCGTTCCCGGCTTTGAACTGTATGTTGCAATTATTGTATGTATCTGCTTGGCTTTTTCTGCCTGCCTCCCATCAGCAGCTGAGCTTATTATTCTTGTTGTTGCATCTCCTGCTGACTAAGTACTACATCCAGCATAGCTACAATGATTAATGAGCTAGAAGAACAGCAGGATCACATTTCCATGAAGAAGATACCCAATATTAAGTCATTTATACCCTTTGTAAGGCGTGTTTTACTTTTCTTGGTCTGTGGCACTGTGCCAGTTCAGGATTTTCTGGCTAATGTTTCACTGTTCATCAATTCATCCCCCACCAGCTGGAGCCAGAAAAAGGGGACAGTAGCCTGAAGGCAGGTACATAGCAGGCCAGCTGATTGATGTGGTCCATTTAATTTTTCTTTTTGACTTGTAAGCACAGAATCTAGGTCTGGTCGAGGCATGGCTACAGAGACTCTTGTTTGTTTATTCTGTACTTTGTACAGTCGTTCCCCCTTCCCAGTGTTGAATCACGTGAGGAAAAAAATGTGAGAATGTCAGACATCAGTTTAAAGATTACTTACTCGCTAAGTTTAAATGCCTTTGTTTTTAACAAAATTGAACCGTACTACTCTGCTTGCACTGATATGTATTGCTCTGCTTGTACCAATATTTTCTGTTGTTAGTACGACCTGTACCATAACGGGCATTGCACTTGTGATGTTTATTTATCACTTCTTAGCTGGGATGTTTACGTACATGTGAACCCATTCCAGTCCTTCCTGTAAATGGAGTCCCACACTCCAGTGACCTTACGCGGTGAACAAAAACAAGCGAATAAATGAAAAGGAGCTGCCTGTTGGTTGCTTAACAGATGTGTGAATTGTATTGTCTCTGATAGTCCTGTTCAGGGATTGCTGCATTGCTTTTTCTAAAACAATAAACAGAAAGATTACAAATTAAATGGATGAACACAATACAAATGCTAAACAGTTAAACACGAAAAATCACTTAGCCTCAGATCTGTCCAGGAGGATTTGTGGCCGGAGATGGCAGGACCCATGTTTTAGAAATCCTAGAGTTACTGACACCTGAACTGTGGTGTTAATGTGTCTCATAAATCTGTGCACCCAGCCATGTGCACACAGGCTGCACCCATCTGTCTCTTGGAGCAGCATATCCTGGCTAACTCTCGTCTTGCCTTCCACTTTCTACTGAGCCCATTATTTCCTGTGGAGCGTGACAGTACTTGCAGTATGCACGACTTGTAAAGAATTGCTGAAAGGATACTGGGAAATCCAAGAGTCACTTCAGTAGTTTAAGTTCCATGGATACCAGCTGAATCAAATGGTTATTGTCAGTGCTATGTCAAGACAGCTCCAGCTGTTGGGGCCTCACATAAGACACGATCAAGGCAGTGCACAACAAGAGGGTCTCTTTTTTTTAACTTTATTTTGTTATAATACACAAGCAAACAAAGCAGAAATACATGACTGCTATATATAGACATACAGAGCAACATCATAGGTATGTTAGAAAACTTTTCAAGCAGCCCCTTGTTACATGCAGCATATAACAGTATAGTCCATAAGGTTTTGCATATTCTGCAGAAAGACAGTAAGTGTGCTTATACTACCTACCTGTTTGCATTTATGTGGTGGTGCAGTCTGTGCCATTAAAACTGATGCATTGCTGCTTCTCATTTACACCTAAACCTCCTGCATCAACGTGACTTTCTGGTGTTTCTGAAGAATTTGCATCTGGTGGGATGGAGGAGACACAGGCGTGACCAGTAACATCCCTTTCTACCAGTGCCCTTACCACCTCTCCGGCTACTCTATCAGCCCTTACCACCTTCTCAACCTACTCCATCACTTAGGAGCTGGCAGTTAACAGGTGAGAGCAGAGCAGGAGGGACACTAGCATGGGGGAGAAGGCTGTGTCCAAGCAGAGTGTTGTCAGCTGTGGACTCGAGAGTGGGGGAGAGCAGAGCCCGAAATTAATGGGTGAGAGGCAGATGAGCAGGGAGGGACACTAGCATGGAGGAGGGGAGCTTTCAGCATGATCAGAATATAGTTATACGGTAGGTGCTGTCAGCTGTAGGAGGTGGGACAGGTCAACCTGCACCAGTGCAGGTAAAGCAGCTGTTTACAAGCTTGCAAACAGTGCCTGCACTGATACGCGTTCCCATCAAAACGGAATACTAATGCCCCAGCAGCTGTTTACATTGCCGGATTTGCACAGGTGCAGCTCATCTGTACCACTGGCAACTGCGCAGATCCTGTAGTGTAAACACATCTAGTGATACTGCATGTGTCAAAAATTAATCTATTTATGAGTCCTTGCAGCATGACATTGAATCAGTAACGAAGGAATGTGTATCAAGACCAATATACCTGTATATACATCGTGGACTTGTGCGGCTGCTGAAAAATAAGCTCCCACTGACTCCTCTGCTGAAACCCCATAAGCTTCCCCCATTGGCAATGGCAGGAGAAGGACAGATGGATGATCAGTACACACATTCACGCACAAAAATGAAGCTGGCATCACAGGATGTAGATGGATCACCTTCACAGAGTCCGGAGGGACGCTGGAACCCTTCTCCAGCCAGCCATACTGGTTATGACATAGACCACGAGGCTGAAAAACTGACAAGAAGCCAGTTTGAGAGGCTTCAGCTTGAAATAAAAGCTTCCTATGCCAACCCAGAGGTGCTGGTTGCTACACATCACGCCACGCCAGTGACCCGGGTTCGGGAATGAGCCCAGGTCGGCAGGGGGAGAGGGGATCGAACGGAGGACTGCTCTCCTCTCTGAGGGGGAGGGTGCCACATCATCCCACTCGTTGATTGACCTCTGGTGGTGACTAGAGAGCAATACGGGTCGGGAGGCGCACTCCAATGTAATCATGTCCGTGGGAGGGGGGATAGGAGGAAACGGGGCCTGGCAGGGCTCCATGACGGTCTGCCACACCAAGAGCCGACCCCGACTTCTGGATTGGGTCTGCAGGGAGGGGGTGCCACCTTCCTGGCCCCACCACTGGGGGGCAAGCCATGGGGGAATTACTGGGGGCGGCGAGTGTGGGGCGGCGGAACCTGAGAGAGAATCCCTCCTCGGAGGGCCAAAGCCCCTGCCAGGACTTGGGAGGATAAAACCTTAATAAAAAAAAAATTTTTTTTTAAGAAATAAAAGCTCCAAGACAGTAAAATTAAACTGAAGTCATATGCCTACACCAAAAGCTTACCAGTGGAAAAGAGAGTCGAGGTGGCTGAAGAGTGGGTCAGCCTAATTGAGGATGGCAAAATTCAGCTTGGATAGGCTGTGGAGACTCTGTAACAGCAGACAGCAGCCCTGCATGAAAAGTTTGTAGATTTGGAGGCGTGCTCCAGGAGAGACAGCTTGCAGCTCTGTGGGCTCCCAGAGGGGTCAGAGACTGGTTTGCTTACAGATTCCTTGGTAGATTTGTCTAAGGACATCTTGGCCCTCCCGCCTGATTTTAACTTTTCCACTGAGCGCACCCACAGGGTGTTGATTCCTAAGCCCACAGATCCTAAAGCCAAACCTGGATCCCTGACTATGAGGTTTGCAAGTTTCAAGGTAAAAGAGGAGATACTGCAGTGCTTGCTGCAGTAAAGTTGCATGGTAGTGCGGTACACCGAGTGATGTACAGTTGCGGTACCCATTGAATAACATGTATACCACTACTGCGCAATGACACACAGTATCAAGCAGCTTTACTGTAGCAAGCACTGTACGTTGGGATTGGCAAAAGAAAGAGGTCTCCTATTTAGGGGCACACCTGCTATTTGACCATGATTATCCATAAGAGATACAGAAGCAAAGGCAGGCGGGACTTCCAGTCACGTCACCAGCAAGAACGCGAGCTTCACTTTGCTGCTTCAGCTCCCGGCTTCAGTAAACTCCTACAATACTTGCTATTTTCAAAATAATCTACCATCCACTGCTATAGAAGTCCTTTTACACTGATGGGCAGGAAAAAAAAAGACAGCAGATTCACCAAATATAATAAATTCGACAGGATTACAACCGCACAGCATGGAGGGAGCTGCACAACTACCAGATGCTGCGACGGGGCCTACTTCCCCTCTTACCACTTCTCGGCACACCAACACAGCTATTCTAACTGAACTCCAAGACTTTCAGTCTGAAACATGGACATTCTACTCAGAACTTAAAGACAACCTAACAGCATTGATAATCAGGTAACGGGTATTGAAACCCATGCCTCTGACACCGATACTTGTATGGACAGACTAGAGCCCCTCATGGTCCACGTCATCGAGGAGAACAAATAACTACAAGAAAAATGTGATGACCTGGAGAATCGCTCCAGAAGAAACAACCTGCGCATAAACGGCATCCCAGAAGATGAGGAGGGCAGTGATATGCTCAACTTTATGTTTTTTTCCCTCAGAGGCACATTGCAACCCAACCTGGCCTTACCGTTCGACATAGAAAGGGCCCATTGGGTCCTGACTGCCAAGCCTAAGCATCCAACTGACCAGCCCAGATCTGTTGCCTTAAAATTCTGATATTACTCTGCTAAGCAGGACCTCTTAATGCAAGCCTGGCAGATGACGCAAGTCCTGTTTAAGGGGAAGCGAGTGATCTTCTTCGGGGATATCTCTGTCATCAGGTCACATCTATGAAACTTGGCCATCAGGCGCTAGGATCACACGGACACTTTTCTACAGCAGTCACGTAGGGGCCACCCACGCTGATGTCTGACTCCCGACGTCACAGCCCTGTATAAGTGTGGGAGGCCCTGCTCGCTCCTTGGTTCTTTCCCGCCGTCGACCATTTGTGCATGAACTCCATGGAAGTTTCATCACTCAGTCAACCCCCAAAAAGTTTTCTTTCCTTTTAATTTATTGCAACCTTTGAATCACTTTATTTTAAAGTGATTGCTTTTATTTTTATATGTCGAGAACTACTCCTTTTTCAAACTACTCTTGTCTCTTTCCGTTGCTGCCGCTGTAGAAAGATTTCTTCAACCAATGACCACGAACTTTGTGTATGCTGTCTTGGGCCTGATCAAATCACACTTGCCTGCAAGCTTTGCCTGAAGTTCAACCTCACTACCCAGTGGTGCCGCAAGACAGTCCTGCAGAGGTTCCTCATGGAGCAACAGGCAGTCAGCGGAGAGCAGGGTTCTTTCGGGGCTTCCCCCTCCCAGTCGCCAGTGTCCTTTTCAGCTTTCAGGCCACCAAGGCCTGGAACAAGTCCTCAGGGAAACATCCTCAATAGGATAAGGACAGACCTAAGTACCGCTCCCCCCAACGGTGATCCCTGTCCCTATTGGATTCTTTCTCCTCTTCTCCTGGGATCACACCGTTGTATGCTTCGGCTTTGACACCTTTCTCTGTGCAGGCCTTTGCCCCTATCAGGCACCCCATGGTGGAGAGTTCTCCCAGACTTCTCACCGCGAGGTCCACAGGTGCTGGGCCCCACCACCTCTACTGTGACTGATGGCGGTTCGTCAGAGCTGGGTCCTTCGCCCTGTCCGTCAATACCTGTGTCGACAGAGCTTCTTTACCCTGCTGTCAACCGCAACACAGTTCTCACTTCCATAACTTCAGCTCTCATCCAACAGCCTGGGCCTTCATCACCCTTACCATTGGGTGCTGCTGCTGTCTCGATGCCAGTTCGACATCTCTGCCCCGCACCATCTAGAGAGCCGTCGGTACTCTGGTCATCGGTCCCTGCTGCAGAACAGGCTGACATAGAGAAGGAATATCACCCTGATCTCATCCTCCCTGATGAAGAGGATGAAGAGGAAACTATAGAGGTAGTCTCCTCTAACAGGTCTTCTGTCTCATCCAGGAGTGAGGACTCGGTCAAACACACCCCAAGGTCCCCCCTGGGGGAACCCTCATTCTTTAATATTATGAAGCAGTTCTCCTCCACTGTGGGGTCCAGACTGAGGAGGAGGAGGATGTCACAAGGAGGAACCTGGTTGATTTCTTGGAGATCCCTGAATCTCCACCCAAAGTTATTACCCCTGTGCTTTAAGCACTGCAGGATGCTGCAGGTGCTGCCTGGCATAGGCCTAACTTGGTACCTGCCATGCCCAGAAAGGCTGATAAGCTTTACCAGGCACCCTTGGGACTGCCTTTCTAAGTATCCCAGTAGGAAACAGATTCATTCATAATCAAGGCTGCTCATGAGAGGTCCAAGGTGCCCAAGTACCTTAGCCCCTTCCCCCTTGACTATGAATCTTGGAGGATTGACCTCTGGGGCAAGAGGACTTTTGCCTCAGCCACTTCAGGCCTTAGAATTGCCAACTACTTGTCTCACATGATTAAGTACCGGAATACTCTCTGGAGGAAGGGCAAGGCTGCTGCTCAGGCCCTTATTGAGGGTTAAGCAGACAGGAAGGACGTCTCCAATCGCGATGTGCCACAGGTAAATTGATGTTCCAGGAAGTTTGTAAGACCAGGCACCATCCACCACAATATACCAAAAGACAGCAGGATATTCAAGCCAAATGTTTTTTATCGCCATGTGTAAGGACACACAAAAAATAGCACAGTGCCATGTAGGTGTGTGACCCTCCAAACAAGGCCCGACCGGTTTCGCGCATGCACGCTTCCTCAGGGACAGCCTTAACCCCAAACACACCACTCTTAAATAGAGATGCAATTTAAAGGAACAGTGACATGCACAAAACCAAACATGGAATAAGGTTAAGGTAAAAACAGTTGCAGTGCCATGATTTTGACTTCATTTCAAGGCTACATTTATGCCAACATTTATATTTGGAATTCACTATCACACTACACTGTAGCAATTTAAACTGGCAACAATTGCAAGAAAAAGAATGGCATTTTTACCAAACTTGAAAAGCCCAGGCAAACCATTCTAAAGCTCCAGTTGTCATGGCAACATACCAGATGCTGATTGGTTCAAAAAGTCTGTGTAAAAGAAAACAAAGAACAAGCAGTCAGATCATAAGTAGGGTAGATCAATACAACTATACCCTTCTATTATCACGCTGACCAGAGCATAGTATCAAAACTGCAGTTCCTATCAACAAAAGTTTATATGGCTAGTTTTAACCTTATTGGTAAGTTATTTTTTCTTATTATTATTCTTGAGAAAGGGCATGATGTCAAGAAAATCATTAAGACCAGGATGGAACAATGAGCCTAACCGGAATATCCAGAATGCTTCTCCGCATAGTAATAGATTGTCAAGATCCCCACCTCTTATACCAACACTCACTTTTTCTGTGCCACAAAAAGAGAAATCATGTATACTCCCATCGTTAGTGGACATAGTATGTTTGGCAAGTGCATTTTTCTCTTCTTTGCATCTGATGTTACTAAGGTGTTCACATACCCTCGTTTTTAAGGGTCGGGTGGTTTTTCCCACATAGATGGCACTACACTTACAGGTGGCCAGATATACCACCCCTGTGGTGGAGCAGTTCACTAACTGCCTAAAGTTATACTCTTGTGTGGCGTTCACAGTTGAGAACTGCTTTTTAATATATGGATCATGAAAATAATATATTAGAAAAGCATACAAAAAATTCCCCATAATAGTATCACTCCCAAAGTGATAATACTATACTTCAGGAGTGATAATACCATCGTTCAGGTGCCGTAATACTATTGTTGGGGACCTGAACGATAGTATTATCACCAAATCACAACAGCGCATGCGCTAGTCTAGCTCCCAACGTCTTTCAAAACGTGTGTTTTCCAATTGGCCACTTTTCCTGTTAGGCGGGCAGAACAGTTCGAAAACATGGCGGCCACTGTCTCGCCATCGAGAGTGTTTTCAACTGGAACATTTTGCAGCTTTTTATTTGGAATATCTGAAAAATACAGATATCCAGCTGACCTCGTTGCCCCGAGACATGGAAAAGGTAGGCTGTCCTTCAGTAAAACAAAAAAAAAAAACACAGAGCAGTGAGACAGTGTGAGCGTGGCCAGGACGGAGAGACTTATTCGCTGCAGCTGCCAACCGCCTGAGAAAAGAAAATATCGAAATTGCATCCATATATTAAAATAAAGGGTTCCTGTGCATTACAATGCAGTATTTATCTGAGTTCTGGGGATAGGAACCTCTCGAGCTCGGCCTCGAGGTTTCCAATGTCCCCAGAACCTCTCGATGGAATTACTACATTGTAATGCACAGGAACCTATCTATTATTCTATTTGTTTTAGTGATTACAGTGGTGCACAACTTTAACTGTAGCAAAAGGGGTGTATTTAGAGCATTCTTTTCCCGTAACCTTGTCCATAAACACTCCTAAAATGTACTTAAGATTATGGTTCAGTCAGAATTGAATGACTCGTAACAGGAAAAACTGTTTTGCCATAATTCCAAACTTTGACGTCTGCCTATGTAACCTGATGAGCTAAAAACGACTATTATGTCTCACATAAAAGCCTGGTATTGACTACAAATTCCCAGGATAGTACATTGTACTGCTGCTGTTAGTTACATCAGTGGTGATTAGCCAGTAATGATGAACATACCTCTCGGCGTCTCAGCATTAAAAATCATAGCATTGGCCTTCAAAAATTATAGCAAATGGGCAGAATGTGTAGCCCTTTCTTATTATAAACTTTATGTTTATTGTTTTGACTTAAACATAAAAGACCATATTACAATAGTCAGACATCAAATTGTCATTACATAAAAAATAAAGTTAAAGACAGAATCTCTCAGTCTAGACATATGATTTACATAAATCGGGGGTATATCAACATTGGTCCAAGCTGAAAATATGTCCCAAAAGCTGTACTCCTACAAGAGAAGTGGCCACTCCAAATAATAATGTCCAGAAAGAGGAGGAATTTAACTTCCTACGTTGATTAGGTCACTGTACTGAACAACTGTTATAACCAAAATCTTAGTGTGCCCCCTCACACTCTTACAACTTTCATAATCAAATTAATTACATACATTGCCCACACTGAGATATAAGTAGCAAAACTATATTAATTAACATGGACAAAGAACCCTGTCCCCCTATTAAACAGTCCTTATGCAAGGAAGACAAAGGATCTTCTTTAGTAACAACTCAATTAAGTTGGGAACCTTTTAGCGTTTTTTTAGGCAGTCCATGAAAACGTTTTAAGCTCTCATAAAAATTAACCTTTGAAGTTGGCATCTCAGAAAAGTACTCAAACAAAGAACAGTTATCACACGAGTCCTCTAATATTACCCCTTCAAGTGTCCTCAGTTTCCAACTCTTGATCCGAATCTGAGCAAGCTGCAGCTTCAGAAGCCTCGAATTCCCTCTGTATTTGCCTACACGTTTGCCTGCTTCTTCTGGGTCGGAGAATTGAAAGGTATGACCACCATAGAAAATCCTCAGGCGTACCGGCATCATCAGTGAATGGGCCAGCCCTAAACTCCTGAGTGTGGCTCTAACCCCGTTGAATCTCTTCCTGCGGGCCCTCGTGGCGTATGATAAGTCCGGAAAGCAGTGTAAGGTGTGGCCTTCAAAATTTAATCTTTCTGCATTTCGAGCAGCTTGGAGTATCTGCTCTTTCACTGTTGCACTCGCTGTTACCAGCAGAGTTGTACGAGGCAGGTTCTTCTGTGCCCTGGCGGATTGCAGTGAAATCCTGTATGCCTTTAATAAATGTACCCCCAAGTTGTTGTCAAGCTGCAAAGCCAAAGGGAGCCAGGATTGTAAAAAGGAGAGAAGGTTTGGATTCTCTGATCCCTCTGGCAGCCCGATTATTCTAACATTCGGCACCCTATTGGCATTTTCCAATGCCTCCAGTTAATATTTCAATTGCGCATTTTCTTGTGTGAGTTTAGCTGATGTAGAGAGGGCTCTGATCGCTTGGCTTTCAGCTGAAGAAGCAGTTTTGGCTGCCGCTTCAATCTTCATGTCTTGCTCTCCCAGTCTCTGCAAGACAGATTCCACCTTGTTGTCGATGGCCTGCATGGCCGCCTGCAGGGCTTTCCAGGGTGGTTCGCCAGAGCTGCCAGCAGGTACGTTGAGCGCGGCCTGTTGATCTGTTGCAGCCTGTGTTTTTGCTTCTCCTGGGCCACTTTTGTTTGTGCAACCCATCCTCGGATTCGGTATTTAAGGCTTCAGGACAATTTCAGGAATTCAAAGATGCCAAGTATATAGTTGTAGCTTCTATATTATTTAAATTATTTATAGTTTAGTTATTCCAGCTTCAGAGCTCGAGGGAACCACGTCTGCTCAGTAGTAGTGCTCAACAGCACCCCCCTTTCTTATTTTAAACAGTAATATGTCTACAAATAGTGGTCCCATATAGTTAATGACAAGGAATGTTTCTATCAATTTAGTTCAATGATTTAATACTTTGTGTGTCCAGAAATAACCGTAACATTATTAAATACGTCAGTAAACCTACACGGAACGATAGTAAATGTGAGTGTGAAATTCATAGCAGTTGAGAGGTAAGATGATGGACAGTGCCATTATTCTTTTTAAACTCGTCATAAAATGACACCAACAAAATAAAATACAAAATAATTAAGACCTCGAGTTTGGTTGACATGAAAACAAGCAGAATGAGCTCTAATTGAAGCAATGTTTATGCTGCAGTGAAAATGTTGCACCTGTACCTGTTTTTTCCATTTTAGATGGTTCCTTTTTCCTGTCTTGTAAGGCCATTTTTTTCCATTTCAATTCTGCTTTATTTTAGTTGGATATAAAATAATTAAGAGAGAGAGAGAAAACACTTTGGGTTTGTGATCTGGAGTTAATCCTAGAGCCCCAGTGCCACGTAAGGTCAGGGAACATGGTCTGTTGCATGCTATAGCAGTTCGCCACTTTAGTGGGTTATTGTGCTTACAGAGCAAAATAAGTATTTTTTTTTTCTGTAGTTGGGCTGTTGCTAGGTAGAATGTGTGAATTTGGTAATGAAGGCCAAGTGATTCCCTAAAATGATTTCCTCAAGTGCATTTATTTTGAAGAAACTAATTCCTTGTTGCAGGTTACTATGTTTCAAAAGTGGAAAAAAATGTTATTGTAATGGGAAAAGATTTTATTTTCATTTAGTTGGGCTGTTGCTAGGTAAATTGGAAAAGGTTCGTTACAAACTGTGTGGTTCTGCAAAGCAAGAAAATACAGCTGCACACCAAGAACCATACTGGGACTTCAATGTTAGGAGACTACAAAAAACATTTTTAATATAACAACGAGGTAGCTTTCCCTCGATAAAACAGTCAATGTTTCACGTCACTCTGATGCTTTTTCAAGACTTGTGTGGTTCCAAGGAAGTTAATAAACAATCCAGTGATGTGTTTCGACCAATGAAGTTTTAGATTCGTTCTTGTCTTTAAACCCCATTTTCTAAAAGAAAACCCTTGTTAGTAAAAACAGTAACTGCCAGTATTTTTTATGCAAAGGGAGTAGAGAGCCTGCAAAGGATTGCTGCAGACGAGGACTCATCTGTGGCCGCTGCCCCTCCTGACTCCAAGTTGGCAGGTCGGAGAAGTAGGCAGGTATACTTCCACAAAGGGGAAGGGCGAGGCAGGCAGGTAGGGTTTCCTGGGGGTGGAGAGCTTGTAGCCAGAGAGGAAGAGCCAGGGGATATTTAACGGGGAGCACAGCAGTGCAGATCCTGCTTGCTTCTCCAGTCCAGCTGGAATTAGCCAGTAGCAGCAGTAGCAAGCCCCTTTGTGAATCACGTGATGCCTGTGACCTGAATAGTGGCTCATCTGTCAGCTCCCTGAGATGCCTTAGTCAGTTTCCACTGTCAACAGCCATCAAGTACTGAAACTGACCAAAATCTACCAGAAACGGATACTGCACAGCTCCTACTACTGAATGATGCAAAATACAGAGCATCTGATGGAGATGGAACAGACCAATCCGGAATTACTTCCACGTCAAGTCTTTCCAGCACTGCAGCCCAGGCTGCAAAGCAGCACAGAATGTCAGACTCTCCTGCCTCACCAGCAAGCCAGCTGACAAAGTCAGACATGATCAAGAGATTCTCTCAAGACCTCAGCACAATCAAGGATGCCATCCTTAAAATAACAGGAACTTCTAAGTTTTGAAACCGGCACTCACAGAACTCACCTGCCGCATGACTGATGCAGAAGAGCAGCTCAGCTGTCCAAAGATAGGGCCGAACGCTCAAAGCCTGAACTCGTGAGTGACTGGAGAAAACTTCAAAAATTAGCAAACCGTGTTGAAGATCAGGAAGGGAGCAGCTGCCAGAACAATCTTGTGCTGCTGACCTTTCTGAACAGTCTTAGAGGACTGATGCCATCTTATTTATTCAACATGTGTGTACAAAAACTGGCTGGCCTCCCACCAGTGGGCAAGCCTACATCATTGTGAGGGCACATCAGGTGCTACGACCCGTGACAAACCCTGACCCATCGTTTTCAGGTTAGTAAACTTCCTGGACTTGGCCGGCCTGGTGGTGCTGAGGGTTGAAGCGCTGGACACCACACCTCACACCACGCTGGCGACCCAAGTTCGGGAGCGAGCTCAGGTACCGTGGGTCGGCAGGGGAGGGATTGGATTAAGCGCCCGTTAGGCTGCCTCCCATCCCGGGGGGGGGAGGGTATCGGGGAGCCCGGCACTCCGGCAGCCCCTGATGGAGATCGGGGGCACCGCAGAACACTGGGCTGCATGTAATCACGTGGCCGATGCTGGCAGGGTTGCCGTGCACCAATGTGTCAGGGCGTGCCCACACCGGGGGCAGTGCAGAACAAAGGAAAAACCCAGCTCGTGGGGCAGGCAACGGCACCAGTTCCCCATGTCCTCCGCCAGGTTCTTCTCGGCTGGTCTTTCAGTTCCTCCCTCCGGGTCCCACCTGCAGTTGGAGTCTGTCTTTTAAGAGAGCCCAAGAGGTGTAGGGCTACCCTCCCTGGGCAGGTGAAACCGGGGGTGCCGGCTGGGGGTGGGGAGGAGGCACAGTCCGGAGATCCACAGGCGGGCAAGATAAAGGACTGGATGCCTGAGAGATGGCCCCACGATCCGCGACCGGAGCGAAAGAAATTAAAAAAAAAAAAAAAAACTTCCTAGACAAAACGCACATCCAGGCGAAACTGAGAAAAACCAAGGAACTGTGGTGGGAGGGAAATTACATTTTTATCTTTAGTGATCTAAGTCCCCAGACGAGAGCCAAACAAGGAGAGTATAGGGACATAGAAGCAAAACTATGAAGCCAGTATTAATTTAGGCTTGTATGCCCTGCCAGGCGGATTGTATCCACCGCACAAGAGCAAAAGCAATTTCAAATTGTAGTGGAAGCAAGGCAAGAGCTACCCAAACTCTTCCAAAACGTCTTTCCTGCCACCTGCAGCCCTGTCTGCTGAGACATGGGGGTTCACACTCATACACCCTACAGAGCCTCATGAAGCAGGTACCAAGCTTTTGTCAAAATAATAAAAACTGAGCACCTCAAGAGATGACGGTACTCACCACAAATGACATGACAGCAGATTACAATTCAATTTCAATTTAAGACCGTTAATTGAGTTTTGCCTTGTGACACATGCCTAAACCACCTTTGAAGGGACTTACATTTCATTCAGTGGGCCCAGATCGGTAGCCATCTCTCGTCATGGTTCATGTGATGACACCATTTTGCAACGAAACCCCTGCATCCCCTACCTGAAACGGAGATAAAATCCAGCTTTACTCAAAATCTGCAGTGCTTTATACTGGGAGGCCGTATAGCGCAGTGGTTGAGGGCATTGAGCTGCAAACCTGGAGACCTGGGTTTGAATCCCATCAACCCCTACTTGCATACTGTGTGACCCTAAGCAAGTCATGTAACTTCCTTGTGCTCCTAAGTCACACCTGGGAACAGGCTTTGGCTTAGTGTGCCTTTCCTGGTTAAACAATTACCCCTTTCCGTTCCCTTCCGTAATATCTTTAGAAACGCTGATGGACCGCTGGCAAGCTCCTAACCATGCACATTTTCAGCCTCAAACTTTCATGCCTGCTAGCCCGAATTCACTACAGTGCCTCAGCTTCCAACAGATGAACATTCTGCATCACTGAATTGGACCACAGAACCAACCCTGGAAGAGGGGTGCAGGTACTGGGATGGGCCCAATATCGAAACTGGGACTTAAATGCCTTAATTAAGCATTGAGCATGGGACACGCCCATGAACAGGCCTTAATGTAAAGGTTGGCTTTACATTATATCATTTCCAAAAACTTTGTTTTGGACCACAGTCTGTGAAGGGTGAAGGAGGGAAGATGTACTAGAAAAGGGCCAAGCCACAAATCAGATTTCTTCACAGCGATCTCTGCTGCAGATTTATGGAGCTCAGCCCATTAATACTGTACCTTCCCGGCACCAAATGATTCAACTTTCAAATCGCATAAAATACCAAACCTGCATTATGGCAAAGAAAGTAACCATGGGCCTCGCTCCGACGAGAGTCCAAGCACTGCTTGGTTCTAGACTAAAGCCACGTAACACCAAGGGCTCTGAATACCAGCTCCTTCAGGTTCCCCGCCGTCGCACCTCTCCGGGCCAAAGATTCTTTGCCTTCAGAGCACCTAGCTGGTTAATGCGCTCAATCCTGACATCTCCTCCACTACCACCCTTGGCTCATTCAAACATAAACTCCACCTCCACCTTTCTAACTCTAGCTCCTGTGAATACTACCTATAATCTCCTCAGCCCTCTCGTTTTTGTTCCCTCCAACTATCACCTACCACATCTCCAACCCCTCCTTTTCCTCTATGTTACTTTTTTATTTCTTTCTTTTCACCACTCCTGACATTCCCCCCTTCACCCTCCCGCCTTTTCTGAGCCCTCAATGATCTTTCTCTTTTTGTTGACTAGTTTCAGCCTGCTCCCAGTTGATAACCATGCCCTTTGGCTGCAATTCCTGCATCTTCATCTTCCACCCTCCCTCCTACTTATCCCTCTGTTACTCTGTGTTCCCATGTATATATTCGACTTATTCTAGCTATTGTATTGATCTACCATTGTAACCTAATATGCCGACCTATTTATTGTTTCGTTCCTGTTTCTGTAACTTGTATTTGTTCTCTGACATGGAACCTTTGTAAAAGAGCCTGGCTCAAAGGTACTTGCCCTTCTTAACATGCTAACACGTCTAAGGACTCTGGTTAACTACTGTAACAGTTTGGTTGTTTATTTAATAGTCTAACCAATGTACAAGTGTCTCGGGGAGCTGAGAAGGGTAGCCTTGTTTCAGCGCCTCTGCGGACCTATTGCTAGGAGGTTGATCACAAGACGGGATACCAGGGGTTCATTGCCCCCTCAGATGAAAGTTTGATGTTCTTCATTCACATTGTTAATGTTATCATTGTTTTATGTGGGACTGGGGGAGTTTTTTTTTCCAAGATCATCTACAGGAATTCAAGCAACCCTAGGTGTAAAAGGTGGTATTCAGACATTGTGCCACGAGGACTTAGGTTGGTGGGATGAATACAATGGTTAAATACTGTATAGCAGTTTTTATAAAATGGGCAAAGGATTTCAAGCAATCTGATTGGTTGTTAGCCATGCATTAGATGTGTCTAATGCACAGCTAAAACTAGAACCCCCATTTCTAGGGACATGGATGTGTTGTTCATCCACACTTATTGGCAGGTTCCTTGCCACTTTAAATCTTGCCGGAAGGTCTTCAAGCTGGCTCCTCCCACCCACCCGGGTGGCAAAACTCTCGGCTCCGCCCCCATGACGCCAGATCTTCCTTACCGCTTGGAAGCTCAGGTTCCCTCTTTAACGCTCCGCGTTTAAGACTGGTTCCTAACTCTTCGGTTTTCCGAAATCAAACTTTAAGGTTTTCTTGACTTTGGTCAACTATTTCCCTTGCAGCTGCGATGGACAAATCGACTCCCGGTTTCTGGAGATGCCCATGCAGGCAGAAGTTGTTTCGGACGGATCCGCACTCCACGTGCGTCTACTGCTTGAGCCTTGAGCACAACCCGCAGGCTTGCGACCTGTGCTCTTCTTTCCGGCCTACATCCTGAAGACCGTATGCCCGCCTGCAACTTGGGCGACCTAAAAGCATTACCTCGGTAAAGTCAGAAGAGGCCCGGCATGCGTTTCGCGAGGACGGCTCGGCGGATCGCTAGAGCAGATGATCGCCTCAAGAGGCGAGGCGGTACGGCCACATCTTCCTCGGCCGCTGCATTTATCCCGCCTCCCTGGGATCCTCATATTCTGCTTCCTTTAAGGAGTTTTGTCTGTCTCTTTCCACTAAGGAGTGAGGGACCTTCATCTTCTGGACCTTCCTCGGTCCAAAAGAAGAAGGACAAGGGAAGTCCGTCCTGTCGACGCTCTTGGGAGCGGGAGAGGTCCCTCCCAGTGGTCGACCATCGACTTGACCACTGGCTTCACGGTGTCCCGTCAGGTCAGTTGACCGAGACTCACGACCGCGCCAGTCGAGATCTTCTCGACCCGTTGGATGGGTTGTCGACGCGGCCGGCAATCCTCTCTCCTGTTCCCCAGTGGTGGTTGAGGATCCCTCTGGCTTGCCAGTACCTCCGTTCCGGAGCCCTTGGGTGTTCCTTCCAGCCAAGGGAAGGCGGGTTTCCGCCTTCCCTGCACCTCCTTGAAAAGCCGAGGTTCGCGGTCTCGGTCTCGGACTTCTTCAGCGGTCCAGTCGATCCCGCCACCATAGGCGGTCCGCAATCAGCGTGAAAGCCGCCGCCTTCGCTGATCGCAGGGGAGGCTTCATGCAAGTTACATCGACGAAACGAGACCTCATACGGCAACAGGTTTGCTGGCGGGAACAAGCGACGACATCGCCTTCCCCGCCATTAAGTGGCTGTCACCGGAGCGCCGAGCGCAACCCCGCTTAGCCGAGGCGCCTGTTTCCAGGCCTGTTGCTCAGCCGAAACCAGCTGCTCCACCGATTATGGTGGAACCTCCGCCTCCACAGCCGTTGTTTGGGGCTCCGACCAAGAACTCTCGGTCGGCTCAGGGTTTACCCCATAGGCTTCGGTCACCCTTACTCCCGATCGCCCTCGGCAGGTGGAGGGTAGCTCAGGCCCGAGGCAGCTCTTTGCGGACTCTTCCGAGTCCGACGATGATTCCTCCCTTTTCTCCAGGCGAGTGGACTTGGAGTCCTCTGGAGGTCAGTCACTGGACGATAGCCCTTCGTCCTTTCTGGGTTTGCTTAGGCTCATCTCGGAGTCCACCGGGATGCAGCTCGAGCCCATATCCAAGCGGGCCAAGTATCCCCTCACGGAGATATTGGACTGGGGTTCCCCTACGGAGGCCTTTCCTGTGGCCGAGGCCATTGTGGGCCCGGCCTTGGAGCTCTGGCAGCGCCCTGCTTCCTGCCCTGCGCCTTCGGCCAGGATGGCCAGGAAGTATGCGGTCCCTACTGGTTCCCTGTCCGGTTTCTCGGAACATCCCTCAGCCAAGGGGTTAGTTACCGACAGCGTTTTCCGGCGTGCCGGAAATGCTAGGGACGTGGACAAACCTCCCGACAAGGAGTCCAAGAAATTGGACTATGTTGGGCGAAAAGTCTCACGCGTCCTCCCTTGACCTTCGTCAGGCCAGCTCGACCGTGCTTATGGCACATTTCTCCCATGCCCTGTTGGGCTCCCTGGACGAGGTAGTCCCTCATCTCCCGGCTGACCTGCAGACTACGGTTAGGCAGGTGCGGGACCAGGGCAGGGCAGTGGCAAAGCAGCAACTTCAGACTGCTTTGGACATTGGAGACTCATGCGCCAGGTCAGTCGCAGCCGCAGTGGCTATGCGCCGTCGGGCATGGCTGAGGATATCCACCTTCACAGCGGATACCCAGCACAAATTGGCGGATGTCCCCTTCCTGGGGACAGACCTCTTCGGCCCTGGAGTGGAAGGCCACCTCCAGAGGATCGAAAAGTCCAATGCCACTTTGGACTCGGTCTCATCCGCTCAGAGGGACAAGGGCCGCAGACCGCAACCCAAGCCCTTTCGTCCGTCTGCGCCCTCGGCACGTCCGGCCCAGCAACATCAGGGCCAGCAGGCTCGCGCTTGGCATCCCAAACCCAAGCCCGGCTTCCTCCTCCAGGAAGCAGGAGGTAAAGGCCCAGGAGGTTCCTCGGCGGTCCCTCCTCCAAGCCTGCACAGTGACGGGTTGAGGGTGTCGCCTCCAACCTCGCACTCACTCCCAGGTTCCCCGTGGGGGATGGCTCCGGTACTTCCTTTCCGCCTGGTCTGCTATTACCACAGACCGGTGGGTGTTGGAAGTGGTAAGAAAGGGCCTGCCTCTGGAGTTCGAGCAGGCCCCGCCCTTTAGAGCCGTCGCCGCCAGGGGTCCTCGGGGTCTGCAGCCTCGCTGTCAGCTCGCCGAGCCGACATCACTCTGCTCCTCGAGAAAGAGGTGATCAGAGAGGTGGTGGACCCTCCGTCAGACCTGGGGTTTGTGTCCAGGTACTTCCTGGTCCCAAAACGGACAGGGGGCTGGTGCCCCATTCTCGACCTACACGACCTAAACAAGTTCCTAAGGTCTCGAACCTTCAGGATGGTCACTCTGGCTCAGATAATACCATCCTTGGAACGCGGCATGTGGTTCTGCTCTCTGGACCTGCAGGATGTGTTTTTTCACGTCCCTATCTGTCCGTCTCACCAAAGATTCCTTCGCTTTTGAGCAGAAGGATCCCTTTTTGAGTTCCGAGCCATGCTCTTCGACCTGTCTCCTGCACCAGGGTCTTCACCAAATGCATGGCAGTAGTGACAGCATTCCTGCAGCGCTGAGGGATCCGGGTGTACCCTTACCTGGACGATTGGCTGATAGCAGCCCCCTCTAGACAGGAGGTGGAGCGGTCCAGAGATCTGGCCCTCCAGGTTTGCTCTCAAATCGGCCTCCTCATCAACGAGGCCAAGTCGGAACTCGAACCGAAGCAGGTGATTCTCTTCATCAGGGCAGAGCTAGACTCTCTTCAAGCCAGAGCACAGCTCCCGGCGGACAGGGCCGAGGTTCTTTCCTCCTTTGCCCGACCATTTCTGGTTGGGCAGTTGCGCCCTGCCCGTGACTTCCTGCGCCTCCTGGGTCTCATGGCGGCCTGCACCAGCGTGGTCCGTTGGGCCCGCTGGAACATGCGCCCCCTTCAGTGGGGGCTGGCCAGCCAGTGGTCTCAACGCTGCGATCCATTGGACCAGCTAGTGACGGTGACCAGGGATGTGGACGCTCTCCGGTGGTGGATCGTTCAGCTCATCCTGCAGGAGGGCATCCGTTTGTTCCGCTGAGCCGGCGGTCTCTATCGACCGGCGCCTCTCTGATGATGGGTTGGGGTGCCCATCTGGGGGAGCACAGAGCGCCACGGCCTCTGGTCCCGCTGGAGTCCCAATGCCATATCACCTTGCGGGAGCTCCGAGCGGTCCGCCTAGCTCTCACCGCCTGCGCTCTGTTTCTACGGGGTCAAGTGGTTCGGGTCCAGATGGACAATACCACGACCATGTACTACCTAAACCGCCAGGGCGGGACGCGCTCCATGCCCTTGTGCAAGGAAGCTCTCTGCATTTGGTCACTCGTGCGCAGCCTGGAGGCGGATCTCCTAGCCATTCATGTGGCAGGAGCCTCCAACACCCTGGCTGATGCCCTAAGCCGGATAGGGGCTGTATCCCACGAGTGGTCTCTCCTGCCGGAGGTAGTATAAGATCTGTTCTCCCAGTGGGGCATACCTCAGGTGGATCTGTTTGCCTCCAGGGTGAACGCAAAGCTGAGGCTGTTCCATGCCCGCCCCCCTCAGCAGGGCTCACTGCAGGGGGATGCCTTCTCGAGGCCATGGACCCCGAGCCTCTTCTACGCCTTTCCCCCATTTCCCTTGATCCACAAGGTGCTTCTCAAGGCGAAGAGGGACAAGGCGCAGGTGATTCTGGTAGCCCCAGACTGGCCCCGCCAATGCTGGTATCCAGATCTCCTCAGCCTCAGCTCCAGGCTCCTGAGGCAGCTTCCAGCTCGCCCTGACCTGCTTTCAGTCAATCAGGGGAAGGTGTTCCATCCGGACCTTCAATCCCTGCACCTGACGGCCTGGTTCCTGAGCGGCTAGAGTTCCAGGCCTTGGGTCTTTCCAGAGGGTCCTCAATGTAGTTGGGGCGTCCCGTGAGAGTCGACCAGGAAGTTATGCCTTCAAATGGAAAAGGTTTTCCATTTGGTGTCAGGCAAGGCCTGGACCCTTTCTCCTGTTCCTGGCAAGCATTTTGGACTATTTATGGTCCCTTTCTCAGCAAGGGCTCAGGTCGACACCTAAGGGTGCACTCTGGCAGCCATCTCTGCTTTCACCGGGCGGCCGGAAGCAGTCGGGTGGCGCAGGAGAAGGTGGTCTGGCGCTTTCAAAGGCCTTGATCACATTTCCCTCCGTGCAAGAACCTCCACCTCTGTGGGATCTACTGCTGGTATTGGCAAAGCTCATGGGTAAGCCATTCGAAACAATGCACAGGTGTGATCTCTCTCACCTGTCATGGAAGACCGCCTTCTTGGTGGCTATTACGTCAGCCAGAAGGATGGGAGAGCTCCAGGTGCTTTCCCTCGAGTCTCCTTACCTGGTCTTCCACAGGGACAAGGTTGTCCTGTGCCCCACCGAAATTCCTTCCGAGTGGTGTCGGAGTTTCACCTTAACCAGGTGTTGACTCTGCGGTGTTCTACCCCAATCACACCTGGAGGCCGAATACAGGCTCCATACTTTGGACTCTAGAAGGCGCCCGCCATTATAAGGAGCGCACGGCTGAAATTCGGGAGAGGTTCGCCAGCTGTTTGTCACCTACGCTGAAGCCGACCTGGCAGACCTGCAGCCAAGCCGGACGATAGGCAGGTGGGTCACCTCCTGCATAGATCTCTGCTATAAGTTGGCGGGCATGGAGCCTCCCAGAGGATAAGAGCTCATTCTACCGCCATACTGCTGCATCAGTGGCTGCTTCCAGGGGACGTCCCTATCCAGGAAATCTGCAGGGCTGCTACCTGGAAGTCAGCACACACCTTCATCACCCATTACCACATCGACCTTGAGTCACGCCGGGATGCTGGTTTTGGGGCCTCGGTTCTCCAGTCTTTTCCCTAAGTAGGGGGTGTGCATCTTGCCTCCCTCCTCCCGGAGAACTGCTAGGAGTCTGCCAATAAGTGTGGATGAACAACATATCCATGTCCCTAGAAATACAGGTTACTCACCTGTAACAGGAGTTCTAGGAATGGTATATGTTGTTCATCCACATGACCCTACCACCTCCGGCTTCGGACGACAACCTGAGCTTCCAGCGGCCAGATCTGAAGGCCATGGGGCGGAGCTAAGAGTTTTACCACCGGATGGGTGGGAGGAGCCAGCTTGAAGACCTTCCGGCAAGATTTAAAGCGGCAAGGAACCTGCCAATAAGTGTGGATGAACAACATATACCATTCCTAGAACTCCTGTTACAGGTGAGTAACCTGTATTTAGAATACACAGGCCATTTATAAGTGCAATAAGCCACTCCGGGATGTGCATTAGACAGTTCTAATGCACGGCTAGGGGACTGGATGCACTCAACCTGTGGCCTCGTGCCTCACTACGTCCCCCTAGCCGTGCATTAAAACTGTCTAATGCACACCCCATTGTATCTTATTGCTTACATAGTCACACCCTTTATATTTAGCACTCCAAGCACACCCCCGCATGTTCACTTCCTCTTATTTTCACTGGTGGTTCACTAGTACTGCTATATATAGTGAGCTACCTAATATTCACTGTCTTTTTATTTTCACTCTAATATGGAACCAGCGAATATAGTGAAAATAAAGACAGTGAATATTTCCTGTTATACAGTATATTTCATGGAACGTGAAAGGGGCAAGGGGGAAGAAAAAACAATATCAGTTTCTAAAACAATGCAAACGTGTAGTTCTCAAATAGCCCTGTTACAAGAATCCCATTTGCTGTAAAGCGACATCAGCAGTTTTAGATGTAACTGAGTAGGGCAAGCATATGGTGCCGGGAGCAGCACCACACAGAGGGAAGTGGTCGCCCTCACTGCTAGACAAGTAAGGATCCAGCTATCCCAAATCACAGCAGATTCAGAAGACGATACCTCTTTCAAAAGCGAGACTGGCTCACTTGGATATGGTTATTGGAAATATCTATGGTCCTAATGCAGACATCCCCCAATTCTTTATGAATCTGCTCAGCATGTTTACTCCCTACAATCACCTCCCCATCATCATGGGGTGGGACAGGAACCATGGTGTGTGCAGTGAGGGGGACCTGGCTCTGTCTGCCCCGTTAAAAGTCATCCAAACAAATTTTAGTACATTTTTTATTCAGGAGTCAGCTGGACTCGGCCAGGAGTGTCACTCCTGAACCAGTTTGTCTTCCCTACCGGCCACCGTTGCCCAACCACCCAACAGATGGCGATACACAAGTTGGGGTCAGTACCTCAGACAGCCAATCTATGTGCACCATCTCGGGTGCTACAACCACGGGTGCAGTTTTACTTTGGTGGTGATGCACGGTCACACACCATTTTGGTGGGATATACAAAAAAGAATCTTCAGGTTCTCGCTCACTCACTGACCCAACCAGGGATTACTGCTGCTTCTGCTGCTGTGGGACGGGATCAGGGAGATGGCAAGATGACACCACTCCTGCTCACTGTGGCTGCTGCCTGCCTGCCACACCCGAACATGACACCGCCAACTGCCACTAACTAGGGACAAGAACTGAGGAGGAAAAGGGACACAACACAGTGATGGTGCTGGTCAAAATCTTCAGGCTGGACCTGGGTCCCACAGCCCCGATGGGTGACATGAACTGTGGTCGAGACGAAGCTGTATTCAAGCAAGAGGGGGATGCCAGCAGACTGAGGGCACCAACTGCAGGAGCATAATGATATCAGGTATTCTTTTCTGTTCTCTGCTCCGTCGGTCTCCATGCTGCTGCAAGAAATCTAACTCTGTCCACTTTAGATGGCACTGAATACGGGGCATGAGCTCTTATTTTAGAGCTAAGTAAGAGTCTCTTACTTCACTCTAAAATGCAGGAAATTGCACCATTTACATTGATGTTCTAAAAAATGTAAAGGGGGGGCATGCCCCCAGACCTCCCTTGCTTCGAGAGGATTATGGCCCCCCTTGTTCACTAACTGTGTGCACACCTATAACAGAAACCTTGTGTATGACAGCACATTACACAAATCTAGTGCCTCAAAAGGGGGTCCATCCCCAGCCCAAAGAGCCGTCAGATATCTTGATGGACTCCTTAGAGTTTGTTGATCCATGGAGGACACTTGAACCACAAACCCGAGAATACACAGTTCACTCTGCTCCACATAATAGCATCTCCCATGATACACATTTCACTCTGTTCCACATAATAGAATTTCCTGTCTGGATTGCTTTTTAATTAGCCATTCTCTCTCACACAGCCTATGCCAGGCCCAGATACTGGTCAGAGTTATTTCCGACCACTTTCCTGTGCTGCTACAGCTTGCTTTCTCCCAGAGCTCTGATAAGGATGCAACCTAGAGGTTAAACACTCAGCTCTTAAAGGATGCAAGAATACTAGAAAAACTCCATGAAGCCATTACACTGACACTAATTGACAATCTACGGATAAACTGGACCTCATATGGGCCGCACTTAAACCATACCTTAGAAGAGAACTTATAAGGTTGGCGTCATGCCAGAAAAAAAAAGAGAATACAAAGCCAACAAACTCCTCAAAAATATACACAAACTAGAAATAAAATTAAGCCCTATCACGCCTGCAGAGACATGGCTTAACCTCCATAACTTAAGGGCTCAATATGAGGAATTGAACCTGGAGAAGCCAGAATGTGGCGTATTCCGCACCCAAACTAAATATGTGGAGCAGGGAGAAAAAGAGGGAAGAGTCAAGGTATTCAGTTAAAACAGCTGGAAGTTGCCAGAGCTATCAAAGCCATTAGGGGTCCTTACTCAGCCACCTCCCCCATAGACACAGCCAGACAGTTTTATGCTTATTACCAATCCCTTTATAATGCAGTCCACCCTCCACCCTCTCAGCAAGACGTAGACAACTACGTGGAAGCCATGCCCCTACCCATTTTATTGTCTGAACATCGGGAAATGTTGAAAGGCCTGATTACTGAAGGGGAGGTCCGGCAGGCAATCAAAAAGATTGCTACAGACAGGGGTGGGGGGCTGGCTGGAATGCAACGAGGAGTTTTGTTGCAGAAAGCAGAAAGACCCAGCCAGAACCTGGGACATCTTGGACCTGCCATTGTTGTGAATCAGTGATCTTGGTGGGGGGTAGGGGGGTTCAACACACTGATAGTGGCTTTCCGCACAGGCCTAGTCACAAAAAGGGGGGACTGGGCACTAGCAGGAAAGGTTGGGGAGCTGTTATTTTAATCAAGGGCCATGTAAGGTAGAACCTTGTGAGTATGAGCATGAGTGCATGGCATGTGGTTACCCACACCCATTCACCTAGTGCAACTCAGGCAATGCTGCGCCGCAGCACTTTCAGAAGTTGCACAACAATCCTCCCAATGCCAATAAGGGTAGATCACATTGAGTCTTGGTTGATCAATTACCTGGATTTGGCAGCCACTCACGCCATGGCAGACGGCTTCAGGGAAAGTTTTAGAATATTGTACGATGGCCTCTGAAAGTCATACAAGGCTGAGAACTTAAAGTTCATCATGGAGTACCCATGGCCAACGACCAGATTGATCCGTACTACATTGCAGTGCCTTGTGCACTGTTCGATAGTACAGTAGAGGTGCTCCAGCCGGTGGGGTGTGGGGACCTGTTAGCTAAGGCTGATGCTGAGTCTGTGTTTGGGCTTATGCCGCTTCACCCAAGAGCACAGGGATTTACTGGGTATGAAGTTTGATAGCTAGTACTATTTTGACAGTTGCATGCCCTGTATTTGAACATTTTAGCACGTTCCTGTACTGGGCAACCACATGCAAGGTAGGTCGTTCGGAGATAGTACACTACCTGGGTGACTTCCTGTTCATGGGTAGGCCAGGTACTAGAGACTACAGGCACTTAGTGGGTTCTTTCATGGCAGTGTGTGTTGGCCTGGGGGTGCCTCTGGTGCAGGGCAAGACTGAGGGACAGTGCACCACACTGTCATTCCTGGGAGTTGAGATTGGCACTGTGGCCACTGAGTTGCACCTAGCATAGGGTAAGGTTGTAGCACTAAGGGAGTTATTGGCCACGACAACAAAGGTACAAAAGATTACCTTGCATGGCGTACAGCAGCTGCTTGACCACCTCAATTTTGCTTGCAAAGTAATACTCATGCACGAAAATCAAAAAATGGGGATGAACTCTATATATACATTTCTTCTTCCGTATTTTATTTTGTCATGATACACATCACTAACAGCAGCATTTGGTGGCCGCTCACCATGTCATCAGGCCGGTTGTGCTATTCCTCTGTTTAAGAGATTTTAAAAAACCTTTTATGCCAATATTACATATTTTACAGTTGCACTTCTCCGTAGTGCCACCATCACCAAACAGCGTGTCTTTTTCACCCTAAATCTTGGCTGTATTGTAATTCGTATTCACCAAATATTAAACCTTAGTCATCTGCTCGCTGCACCTTGCGAGTTCTCAGCAGGACCCTTGCAATTATAAGTGGCTCCCAAAGGTTGTTACCACAAATCCGAGGTGCAGGGTCAGTGCTGTGAAGGGGGCAGCCAGCTCCAAATTAACCCCGAACCCAGCAGGAGCTTTGCAATTATAGACAGTTATTATGACAGTTCTGCAACACGCAAGCTTGGTATGGATTATTTACTGTCTAATCAACTCCCAAGCTAGAATTATTTTTCGTAAGCTCAAACCATTTTGAAATCGCTGTGGCTTCAAGAGTAACATTCTTTAAACACAAAATACCTCACTCTTCCCTCTAAATCTTTTTTCTTTGTTTTGGCGCTTTAAACAGCACCTGAAACAACAGTGCTGGGCCCCAATCCTAATTGCCAATGATGTCGATACAGCGCTAGCCAAATTCATAGAAATGTTTAATACTGTCTGCAACACCTACACCCCCATAACCAAAAGAAAAGTCAGTGGCACTCACAAAACCTGGATCACCCCCCACCTACTTGCCCTAATGAG
Organism: Neoceratodus forsteri; assembly: GCA_016271365.2. Lineage (NCBI taxonomy): Eukaryota > Metazoa > Chordata > Ceratodontiformes > Ceratodontidae > Neoceratodus > Neoceratodus forsteri. Next base: position 1,141,823,745 of record CM057450.1, on the reverse strand, counting down.
CTCCAGGGAACTCCTCTGGCATATGTACAAAAGCACCCTCGCAGACAGTGATAAGCAAAACTACAAGGCTGCATGGAATAAATCTACCCAGACCATCCGCCAGGCCAAAGCCAATCACTGCAGATCTGTGCTCAACTCCTCCTGGGGTAACGGCCGTAGATTCTGGGCAGACATCAGTGCGGTCATTGGAAAGCGGGATACATTTACACCCGCCTTGCTGAGCTATGAAGGGACCACTACACAAGACCCCAAATCTATCGCTGACATCTTTAATAAAGCCTTCTCCGACCTCAGTACTGTACTCTCCCCAACCTCCACAGCCCCGCAAGCAACAACCTACAAAACCTCAACGAACGCAACCAGCAAATCATGACCCCCCCCCCATTCTACCTTAAGGTAATTTCCAAAGCTAAAGCGAAAAAATACCTTTCCAAAGTCTGGGGTAAGTCTAGGCACAGTGCTGAGGGCCTAGATCTAAAACTGATCTCCCTTACACTTGAACTACTAACTCCACTAACCAGAATCATTATCTTGTCCCTCACATCTGGGACATTCCCAAAACTCTGGAAAGCTGCAGTTGTAACCCCTGTCCACAAAGCAGGTAGCACGACTGACCATACCAGCTACCATCCAATATCAATACTCCCCCCCCCCCCCAACTGTCAAAAGCTCTTGAGCAGATAGTCTACGATCAACTGGTCGATCACCTTGAAAAATATCAGCTCCAGTGCCAACAACAGCATGGCTTCCGAAAACTCCACAGCACTGCTGGAGTTCACGGGATTCATTCACAATGCCTTTGATCAAGGGCACTTGGTGGGTGCAACTTTCATTGACCTCACCAAGGCCTTTGACACACTCAACCATGACTTCCTCCTAGCCCAACTTAACACAACGGGACTATCAGCCGATTCGCTGGGTTGGTTCTGGAGCTACCTCACAGGCCATGTACAAAGGGCAAAAATAAGTAACACACTCTTGGATCCCCAGCAAGTATCCACCTGGGTCCCCCAAGGTTCCATCCTGGGCCCCATCCTATTTAGCCTTTTTTTACGCAATCTTCCACAAGCATGTCAACATAAAATACTTCTCTACACGGATGATGCTGTAAACTACTCCGGTCACACTGATCTTACCACCCTAGAACAACGTCTATAGCAGGACTTTAACAAGCAGAGGACTGGTTTGGCTAAGACAAGCTACTTGTTAACCACAAAAAAACCAAGTCCATGCTCTTTGCCCAAGCCCATGGCCGCCACAAGACGTCCACTATAAATATTCATAGTAAACGAAATGCAGCTATTGAAATGGTCCATAGTTTCAAGTACTTAGGGCTCATGTTAGACAGCTCTGTCTCCTTCTCCTTCCAGGTGGACCACGTCGCTACATCAGCCAACAGAAAGACTGGTCTACTGTACAAACACCGCAACTGCCTCTCCGATCAAACCCTTCAGCTCGCCATCACCAGCTCAGTCTTCTCAACCATTGACTATGGGCTTGCCATTTATAGCGCTGCTCCAGACAGCACCCTCAAGCGGCTCGCTACTACACTTAATAAAGCCTGCAGACTAGCCCTAGGAGTACTATGTCTCACTTATACCTGTAATCTTTATTTAAAAACAAGTTGGCTAAATTTAAGCAATAGCCCAATAGCTACCAAGTCTGCCTACTAGCCAAAAAAGCGGCCCTGGACCTGCTTCCCCCTGCAACCAGTTCCCTGTTACAACAGGTTGAACCTGCCAGGACTACAAGGACATCTAACAGACTTTCTGTCAAGGTTCCCTTCCGTCACACCTCTCAAGGGCAGCGTTCCTTTGAATACTGAGCACCACTCTGGCTCAACTCTTGCCAACCTGAGATAGTCTCCATCAGTAAAATAGGCCCTTTCAAATCTGCATTTAGACCTCACCTATCCAGCCAAATGAACTGCTCCTGCTACCCCTGACCACTTCCTCCTGGAACACATCCTGTTTACCCAAACTTATGCTCTTCAATACGGCCCAACAAGCTACTTATCTGCCCATTTCCTTCTCCCCTAACCCCCCCCCCACTTCTTCCCCATCCCTCTCTTATTCTATCTGGGCACAATGCCCACCCCTCCTCTATGTCCCTACCTTGTCATGCCCCCTTCCCTCCACCCATCACCAAACAAGGGTTCCCGAGCCCAGCTACCACACACCCCTACTCTCTCTGACTCACCACCTATCCTGGTCTACTCACCCACCTCCCTCTCTCTCTTTGTTCCTCTACACCAGCTCTGCTCAGTAGCTGTTCAACTTGTCAATCCATTGTTAATCCTATCCCTTCTGCTACCCAGATCTAGGACCTGTACTGTTATTAGTTTCTAGCATCTGTATATGCCTGTGATTTTATGTAACTGTAATTGTTTTCTGTTTTCTGTGCCCTGACATGGAACCTTTGTAAATGAGCTTGTAGCGCAAAGGTTGTAATCCAAGAATTCAATAACTAAATAAATAAAATAAAGTATCCATCACTATTGAGCATTTTTACTCTATACCATTTACAGAAAAAAAAAGGATTCAAGGATGTGGATATGATGTTCTATACACACTTTCTGGTAGTTGCCTTTCCCTGTAAGACTTGCCAGAAACGTCTTCAAGCTGGCTCCTCCCACCCACCCAGGAGGTAACTCCCTCAGCTCCACCCCATAATGCCAGATCTTCCTTTCCGCTGGAAGAAGCAGGTTCCCTCCTTACTGCTCTCACACTAAGTAGGCCCTTGCATCTTAACTCTTCGGATTTACTTCCTAAAACATTCAAATTCATTTGTCTTCAACTCGATCAACAATCCCGACCACGATGGATGACAATTCCACTCTCGGGTTCCACCGGTGCCCTTGTGGGCAGAAGATATCTGGAACAGATCTGCACTCCACATGCGCCTACTGCCTGGGGCATGAGTGCTATCCCCAGGCCTGCAATTTCTGTTGTTCCTTTCATCTTGCAGTTCTCGAGGACCGTCTAGCCTGGCTCAAGTTAGGTCAAATGAACGGAACCCGCTGGTCAAATCTACGGATGCACATTGGGTGGGCTCCACGGCTGCAATGTCTGCTGAACAACTTGAGGCGTTCAAGGAGGAGGCCGCCCAGGCCACTTACCACTTCTCTTCAGCTTCTACCTTTGTGCTGCTCCTGCTGGGATCGACTTTTACAGGGTCCTTCAAAGAACTATGCCAGTCTGTGCCAACCCTTGGTCAGGGACCCCTCAGGGCACAAATCTAAGTAGAAGAAAGAGTCAAAAAAATTTTCCCATTGACGTTCGTGGGATTGGGAGTGCTCTCAGTCGGGAGCTTCGGATTCCCATGCTTCTCTGGATCCAACTTCAGTCAAATCTTTAGCCCAGGCTGTTGGCTACATGGTAACCCCATTGGGCCAGTTGGCTGAGATACTGATTGACCTTCCAGCTGCGATTTTTCTCGAGCCAGTCGACCAGTTGTTGACTGAAGACGCCGACACTTCCTTATCCAGGACTCCAGTCCTGATTCAGACCGTAGGAGGGATGGAACAGTCCACTGACCCGCCGCCTCTGGTCTTCGACCAAGACCTGGAGGAGCCGTGGTGTTCGCCAACTCCCTCCGGTTCCCCCGGCAGTTGAAGTCAAGGTCTCGGTCTTCTTCCTGTGGGTTGAGTGGTTCCTGCTGACATCGGCACTCCCACTCTCGGCACCACAGAAAGCAGAGCTGCCACTACTCTTCTTCCTCATCCTCCTCAGGTGAGGAGAGGCTTCAGCATGAATTGCATCAGTGCTACGAGGATCTCATGTGGCAACAGCTGGTGCTCAATGGCATGAAGCTGGCTCCAGCTACTACGCCAGCCATCACCTGGCTGTTGCCCAACAGGCCGACACCTTCTGCACCTCAGGAGCCGATCAAAAGTCTCCCAGCTCGCCCAACCCCAGCGTCTCCATCGGCTGTCGGTCACTGTCATCTCTGACCGTCCACGGAGGGTCAGTGGGGACTCGGGCAGTTGACCCCACTTTAATGACTCCTCGGAGTTGGAGTTCCTCCCTACACTCCCGTCCGGTCAACGTGGAGTCAGTGGGGGATCTTTCGATGGACGAAGGCCCCTCCTCTGTTATGGGCCTTCTCTGCCTGATCTGAGTCCAAGGGTATGAAAATGGAGCCCATCCAGAAATAGGCTTGTTACCCATTGACTGAGATCCTCGACCGGGGAGATACTCCTACGGAGGCTTTCCTAGAAGTAAATGCCATTCTTGGCCCTGTCCTGGAGCTTTGGCAATGCCCCACTTCTTGCCCTGCGCCCTCTTCCCGGATGGCCCGCAAGTATGCAGTTCTTACTGGTTCCCTCTCAGGATTCAAAAAGCATCCCTCGGCTGAGGGACTGGTGGCCAGTTCTATGTTTTGGCACTCTGGCAAGATTGAGGCTGTTGACAAGCTGCCTGACAAGGAGTCCAGAAAGTTGTCTCAGGCAGCTAAAAACATCTACGCTGCCTCCTCACTTGGACTTTGCCATGCGAGCGCAGACCTCCTAATGGCCCACTTCTCCCATGCCCTGCTGGTCACCCTGGATGAGGTGCTTCCTCATCTGCTGGTGGACCTTCCGACCACAGTCAAACAGGTCTGGGACCAGGGCCGGGCTGTAGCAAAACAACAGCTCCAGACAGCCATGGACATCGGGAACTCCTGTGCCTACTCAGTAGCGGCCGCAGTGACCATGCATCACAGGGCTTGGCTGAGGATCTCGACCTTCACGACAAACACTCAGCACGAGCTGGCAGATGTTCCTTTCCTGGGTAAAACTTGTTCTGGCCTGGGGTCGAGGGCCACCTCACCCACATTGAGAAGTCCAGTGCAACCTTGGACTCCATGACATCTACCCAAAAGGACCCCAAGGGCTCCAAGCAGCAACAGAAAAGGAAGCCTTTTTGGCCCACCTCTACTCCTGTGGCCAAACCAGCCCAACCACAGGCTGGTCCGCAGGCCCAGGCCTGGTGACCTCGGCTGAAGTCAGTGGCCTCGGTTGTCCGTAAGCCTGGGGAGAGATGCTCCAGTGGCCCCTCAGCCAGACCCTCCTCCTCCTCTAAACCTGCACAGTGACAGGATGAGGGGTGCCTCCCTCATGCCCATCACACACCTCCCCTTGGTCCTCCCATGGGGGGCCAGCTCCACTACTTCCTTTCTGCCTGGTCCGATGTCACCATGGACAGGTGGGTCCTCGAGGTGGTGGGTCTGTGTCTGCCTCTAGAATTTGAGCAGTACCCTCCTTTCTGAGCCCACACCCCATGGGAGGACTAGGTATCCGCAGTCATTCTTTCAGCCCTCAGAGACGACATAGCCCAGCTTCACTGCAAGGAGGTCATGGTTCCTGTCACGGATCCTCCGGAACACCCAGGGTTTGTCTCCAGGTACTTCGTGGTGCCAAAGCGGATGGGGGTCTGGTGCCCCATTCTAGATCTGCATGACCTGAACAAGCTTCTCAAGTCCCACACCATCAGGATGGTAACTCTGTCTCAGATCATTCCATCTCTAGAGCAGGACATGTGGTTTTGTCCCTGGATCTTCAGGACACATTCTTTCACGTCCCAATCCGTCCATCACATGAAAGGTTGCTCTGCTTCTGAGCCGAAGGAACCCTCTACAAGTTCCAGGCCATGCCATTGAGCCTGTCCTTGGACCCCAGAGTCTTCACCAAGTGCATTGGGGTGGCAGTTTAACTGAGGCACCAAGGGATCCAGGTTTACCCCTACCCAAATGACTGGCTGATCGCGGGTCCCTCCAGGCAGGAGACGGAGTGGTCCGGGGGCCTGGCCCTCCAGACCTGCGTCTCCCTTGGCCTCCTGGTCAATAAGGCCAAATTGGAACTCTTACCTTCGCAGGTGATCCACTTCATCAGGGCGGAGCTTGACTCTTGCAGAGCTAGAGCCCGGCTCCCAGAGGACAGAGCAGAGGCTCTCGCCTCCTTTGCCCAGTCATTTCGGGTTCGGCCATTGCGCCCTGCCCGGGACTTCCTGCCTCTTCTGGGTTACATGGTGGCCTGCACCAGCATGGTCCGATGGGCCCGCCGGAGAGTGCACTTCCTGCAGTGGGAGCTGGCCAGCCAGTGGTCTCAGCGCAGGGGTCGCTTCGACCAACTGGTCACTGTGACCCAGCGGATGTGCGATGCCCTCCAGTGGTGGTTAGTCCCAGAGCATCTGCAGGAAGGGATCCCGTTTGTCCACCCAGAGCCTATGATCATCCTGAGTTCCGATGCCTCTCTCATGGGCTGGGGTGCCCACCTGGGGGAACACAGAGTCCACGGGCTCTGTACTCCCGAGGAGTCCCGATGTCACATCAACCTGCTGGAGGTCCGAGCAGTTTGGCTGGTGATGACTGCATTTGCTGTGCATATCCAGGGTCAGGTGGTCCAGATCCAGACAGACAACACCACGACCATGTACTACCTCAACAAACGGGGGGGGGGGTGCACTCCTGGCCACTGTGAAAGGAAGCTCTCCACGAGTGGACCCTTGTGCACAGCCTGGAGGCCTATTTCCTAGCCATCCATGTGGCAGGGGCCTTTAGCAAGCTGGCGGACACTCTCAGCAATGTGGGCAAGGCGTCTCAGGAGTGGTCTCTCCACCCAGAGATAGTACAGTCTGTTCTTTCAGTGGGGCACCCCCTCAGGCAGATCTGTTCACCTCCAGGGAGAATGCAAAGCTGAGGCTGTTTTGTGCCCCCCCCCTCCAGCAAGCAACTGTGCAGGGGAATGCCTTCTCAAGGCCCTGGAACCCAGGCCTCTTCTATGCCTCTCCTCTACTTCCCTTGATTCACAAAGTGTTGCTCAAGGCCAAGAGGGACAAGGCACAGGTGATTCTGGTGGCTCTGGACTAGCCCCATCAGTTCTGGTACCCCAGTCTCAGCAGCAGGCTCCTGAGATATCTTCCTCTCCACCTGGACCTGCTCTCCATTAATCAGGGGAAGGTACTCCATCCAGACCTTCAATCCCAGCACCTGACAGCCTGGTTCCTGAGTGGCTAGAGTTCCAGGCTTTGGGTCTCTCCGAAGATGTCCTCACTATTGTGGAGGCACCTCGGAAGGAGTCGACCAGGAAATGCTATGCCTTCAAGTGGAAGAGGTTCTCTATTTGGTGCCAGGGCAAGGGGCTGGACCCCTTGTCCTGTTCAGTGGCTAGCATCCTTGACTACTTGTGATCCCTCTCTAAGTCAGGCCTTCGGTCAGTAGGGTGCACCTGGCAGCCATCTCTGTTTACCGGGCACTTGCCAGTCAACAGTCGGTGGCACAGGAGAAGGTGGTCTAGTGTTATTTTCAAAGACCTTGACCACACTTTCCCTCTGGTGCGTGAACCACCACCACCATGGGACTTGCTGCTGGTTTTGGCAGAGCTCATGGGCAAGCCATTCAAACCGATGCACTGGTGTGTGATGTCACACCTGTCATGGAAGACCACCTTCGTGGTGGCTATCATGTCAGCCAGAAGTATCAGTGAGCTCTAGGTGCTCTCGGTGGAGTTTCTTTAACTGGTCTTCCACAGGGACAAGGTTGTCCTGCGCCTCAACACAAAGTTTCTCCCGAAGGGTGTGTCAAAGTTTCATCTTAACCAGGTGATCAGTCTCCCTGTGTACTTCACCAATCACACCTCGGAGGCTGAGCACAGGCTCCATACTTTCGACCTGTGGTGAGCACTTGCCTATTACAAGGTGCACACGGCTGGAGTTCGGGGAGAGGTTCGCCAGCTATTTGTCACTTACGCTGAAAGTGCACCTGGAAGACCAGTAGCTAAGCAGATGTTGGCAGGTGGATTGTATCCTGCATCGACCTCTGCTGTAGGTTGGCAGGTAGGGAACCTTCCGGAGGGCTATGGGCTCATTCCACCCATCATACCACTGCCTCGGTGGCTGCCTCTGTGGACGTCCCTATCCAGGAAATCTGCAGGGCTGCTACCTGGAAGTCAGCACACACCTTCATTTCCCATTACCACATTGACCTTGTGTCATGCCAGGATGCTGGTTTTGAAACCTCAGTTCTCCAATCTCTGTTCCCTAAGTAGGGGGTGTGCATCTTGCCTCTCTCCTCCCGGAGAACTGCTAGGAGTTTGCCAGAAAGTGTGGATAGAACATCATATCCACATCCCTAGAAAAACAGGTTACTCACCTGTATCAGTAGTTCTAGGAGTGATATATGATATTCATCCATACAGACCCACCCAACCTCCCCTGGCTTTGGCGCACACAGCAGTTTCCAGCAGGCAAGATCTGGCATCATGGGGCGGAGCCGAGAGAGAGAGAGTTACCACCTGGGTGGGTGGAAAGAACCAGCTTGAAGATGTTTCTAGCAAGTCTTAAAGGGAAAGGCAACTGCCAGAAAGTGTGGATGAATATCATATATCACTCCTAGAACTACTGTTACAGGTGAGTAACCTGTTTTTTTTTTTTTTTTCGCTTTTCACCAGATTCTCATTTTAAACATTAACATTTCCATTTGCTTATTTAAAAAAACTCTCATATCGAAGGTTATCCGGGTCAGTGGGGAGTAAGTTCGTATAGCATTATATGCAGGTGATACTTTACTATTTCTGAATGACTGACTGACAGAAAAATCTATCAATCCTTCTCAATATCTTAGAAGAATATGGGGCAGCATCTGGCTTCAAAACCAATAAAGACAAAACTAAGCTATTTTTGGCTTGGGGTGGCAGTTTGGAAAACTTCAGGAAAACATGGGTTCAGTCCTGTTTTGGATATTTAGACATTCAGATATTAACCCAAATATGTCATCTTTATGAGGTAAACATTCACCCTGTATTGCTTCAAGTGGAGGCGGATCTGCGCCGCTGGAATGCTCTACTGTTACCTATTCTGGGCAAGTATTACAGATGAATATCCTTCCTCACTTCTCGTTTATTTTTGCTTGCCTACCTGTCCCAATTCCAGCCTTCATATGGAGCAGAGATACAAGGAGCTGGTCCAATTTCTTATGGGTTGGGAAGAGACCTAGACTCCTTTGGCAGTTATTAATCACCGATCGGAAAAAGGGAGGTCTGGGAGTTCCAGATTTACTAAAATATTACCAGGCGTCCCAGCTGCAACATTTACATTCTTTCTTGAGTGAAGGTTCCAGTGTAGTAGCTTTAGAAGGGGAGGGTATGGTCAGAGACAGGGTATTTAACCTACTGGATGGGACAGGTAGTGAAGCTAGCAGTTAACCCATGGTCCCAAGCACTGTTAAGAACATGGCTGTCCTGAGGGTTGAGGCGCTGGACGCCACACCTCATGCCATGCCAGCGACCCGGGTTCGGGAACGAGCCTGGGTTGCAGGGGGGCGGCAGGGGAAGGGAAAGGATTGAGCGTACAGAGGACAGCTCTCCTCTCCCGGGAGGGACAGGGGTCCCAAATCAATGCTTGGTTGTCCTCTGGCAGAGGCCGGAGTTGCAGCAAGCGCTGACGACGCAGAAGAGGGAGCGGGGGAGTGGCAGACGTTGGTAACATGCCTTGACGTCAGGGTGCCAGCCACTCCCCAAGAAAACAGGGAAAAAACACCGTTCAGCTCCAGTGGAGACGGAGCACCAGAGCTTGCCCTCGATCTGCGGCCATCCACCTGGCACCCTCCCGACGAACGCTACTGACTGCTCGGGGTATTAGGGGTCCACCTTGTCCCCACCCAGGGGGGGGTAAACCAAGGCTACATGGACAACGGAGGATTGTCCAGGCAGGGCGGACCACAGAGGGATGACTCCTTGGTGTCTCCCAAGGAGACCAGAGCTGAGGGGCGGAAAGGAGGAATAAACATGAGAATTAAAAAAAAAAAAAAAAGGAGAACATGGCTGTCAGTTCTCGGGGAATATGTGACCATACCTGCATTTGTGAACACATCTCCATTAGAGTGGCTCATGGATTTTCCCCCCAGTAAAATAAACCCTACTTTCAGTAGGTGGGGAAAAAAGAGGATTTGAGCCACTAGGGCAGGCCATGGATGCAGGGAGGGTTAAATTATTTGAACAACTGCAAGGTGAATTTCACCTCCCCCCAAAAGATGTCTGTTCAATCTGCAATTAAGACACTACCTCACAACAGAGCCTCAAAATGAAAGACTGAGCTCACAGAGGAGCCGTGTCAGGCAGCTGGTGGTGTCCTTTTGGGAAGGGGTGACCATTCTCATTTAATCTCCAGACTACATAGTTTATGCCGTGAATCTAAATTGGATGCACATCTCAAAATTCAAGCAAAATGGGAGGCTGAGGCAGGGGTAGCTTTTACTGAGCAACAATGGGGTAGGTATTGGGAACTGGCAGAAGAGACCACCGCCTCCAGTACCTGGAGGGAACACAGGTGGAAGGTGCTAAGTCGCTACTTCAGAACCCCTGTGATTACCACACATTTGGGGCCTCTTGCTCAGACAAGTGCTGGAGGGATTGCACCAGCAAGCCCATCATACCCATGTGTTGTGGAGTTGCCCTAAATTAGGACAGTTCTAGACCAGTATTGAAGGGATCTGTAGTATTCTGGAAATCACTACCTCTCTGCTGCTGCAGCACCTTATCTGAGGGCTGCTTACCAAAGGGGCTTCTACCAAGGGGAAACAGGATCTCTTTCGCACTTTAATAATAGGGGCTTCAAAGGCGATTATGCAAAATTGGCTTAAAACCGCCTCACCCACCAGGGAACAGTGATTGGCCAGTTGCAAAATAATTCTGAGAGTGCAGTGGCTAATGGCCAGACTTAGCAATACAGTGAAGAAAATCAAAGCAAACTAGATGCCTTTCTTCTCATATTTGGAGAGGTTAGAGGGGGTGGGATTTTGGATCAACTGACACAGTTAGACTTGTGCACTGATTTTCAGGGGACCTTCATGATAAGGCACAGCAAAATATTTATTGGAATTGGCTCAGAGGTTTGTTTAGGACTGGCGATATGTAGTTCTAATACTGTATATATGTACGTGTATGAGGTTAATTGTGACACGTATAGCTGCGTGATCAGGGCTTTATTCTTGTCCTTTTTGCTTTCCTTTGCTACATGTTTCATAGGGTCTTTTCTTTTCCCCTTTCCCTCTTTTTGTTTTGATAGACCTCTGTGAGAAGTGCTGTTATTTGTTTAGTTAGTTAGTTACTGTATGAAATGTCCTATAAAATGCTTGTTGTGGTTGTTATGGTTGGAAATTAAATAAAGTTTAATCACACAAAAAACCCTCATCTTTATTGGCATTTCACTTTGTTTGGCAGGGCCATCCTTTCACCTTTATACTGTTTTCCTCGAGTCTCCCACAACTGTGAGTACACCCTGGTACAAGTAAATGCCAAGGTATGAGTTTTAAAACTTGTACTTCTTTCGCTGATAGCCTCTGATTATGGTCACCGTGCATGGTTTTACTCACTTAGGTCCCTCGGGAAATCGCAGTGCTGACCCGCCGTCTCCTACAGTGTTCAAGGAGTGTCCTGGTCAGTGAGCATACACATATAACTATGCGGGGCGGGGGGGGACCATGATGTCAGCTATGGTATCAATGGCAGTGCCGCCTGTTGCCAAAGCCACTAGAGCCGAGTTTCCCCAGCCACTGCAGACTCCCTGATGGTGTCAAGGAAAGGTTTTGGTCCACTGTTGAGTGTTAAGTAGGAATGACTTTACTTCTGAGGACAATTTTTACCAAATAAATCATGGGATAAGCAATGGGAAGCACAGTGGCTCCTGCATATGCCAACTTGCATATGTGGAATTTTGAAAAGAGGTATATTCCAGACAAAAGAACAAATCCTTTCTTCTCCATTCTGATATGCTGGAGAAGATTTATAGGTGAGATTGCTGTTATATGGCAGGGAGAAAGTGGTAGGCTAGCAGAATTTCACCGATACCTTTACTAGTAGGACAAGACATCTGGAATTCACCGTGACCGTGGACAGAGATATAACAGCATTCTTGGATCTTTTTACCTATAAGGGTGACAGTGGCCTACAAACAGCACTACATCGTAAAGAGGCTGACTGGAACACCACTTTATACAGTACAAGTATCCAAGATCCTAAATTAGTACGTAGCATCCCAAAGGCAGTACATAAGAGCAAAACGGAATCGTAGTGATGATGATGAGAAATTTCAAATGGTTAAGCAGGGACTGGCAGACAGATTCCAGGACAGGGGATACAACCACGGCTATAGTTAACTCCATTTTGGGAGTACTTGACTCCCAAAAATAAGGCAGAAACTTCCAAAATGAAGGGGGAGGAAGTCATTGACTTCCCAATGTAAAAAAAAATAATCAGATGACTTCCAAAGCTGAAAGCACAGAAGCTAAGAAATTATGGCTTTTTCTAAAAGAAATTGTATTTTACTACTAATATTTGTATTAAATCCATAAAGTGATTCTTTTTAGAATACTGGTTGTCAAACTGTGAGATCTGGGAAGTATTTTGACTTCCAAAAAATCGGAATGACTTCCAGATTTTGACTTACAGAAGTATTTGACGTACATAAACTAACTGAACCCCTGGATACAACTACCATCTACTTGGGCATGCATCTGAAGAAGTCACGTGACTGGACAGAGACGTACTTTTGCATACAGAAAAGGAAGCTAAGGTGAGCAGGAGAGTTGTGTTCTCTACTGCCTGAAGCCATAGGAATAATGAGATCAAAAATATTCTTTTTTTGGGAACTGGCATGTAATCCAGGCAGGCAGTAGGAATAATGCCAGGTTCAAAGACCCACTTCAGCTTATGTCCCAAAATAAAAAAAAAAACTGTTAAGGACAAGCTAGTTTGTACAGCCCACGATGTGCCACAAGTTACACTGAGACAGTTATTACGAGGCCCTTCAAACAATGGTAGTTACCCTTGTGGCAGATGTTTTTACTGTAACAACGCAAGTAGAAAACAAGTTTTTGAGCACCCATACACAAACAAGAGATTTGAAATAAGAGAATATATAACATGTGTGACAGACCATGTTAGATATATATGTATATATAGTGCAGTGCCCATGTGATAAACTTAATGTGGGAAAAAGAAAGTGGGAATAGAAAGTGAGAATCAGAAAACACAAAAGTGATATCCGAAGAAAAGATAAAACCTCCACTGTAGCAAGACACTACGAAAGAGCAGGACATTCAATGGCAGCTTTAAGATTTTGGGACTTGGAACGCATGAAATAACCAAGAAAATGAACTGATTGGGACACTGTACTCCAGAGGAGGTAGGTGTTTTGGATTCATAAATATGGACACAGTTAATCCTTGTGTGGGACTGAACGAGGAGTGTGACTAGTCACTCTTTTGGTGACAGGGTTTATAAAGTGTGGATCTTGTAATTTACAACAAAAAAACTGTGGAGAAAACAAAATGGTGCAGGATGGGACAATGTTGGATTCCCTGCACTGGGATCCTTTGACCACAACTTTCTGCTAACTGCTTTGATATGGAGTGTAAATGTTATGTACAACTTTTTGAAAATTGCTGAGTATTTAATTATGAATGGGTGTTGCCCTGCAGAGTCAAGCCATACAAAGACAAAAGTACTGGACTTTAGGAGGGCTGACTTTGCCAAAATGGGTGAGTGCCTAAGGAACGCACTAGCAAATGGGCAAGAAGGAGGGGTGGAAGAACAATGGGGAATAATAAAAACTGCCATCACAGAGGTAACGAGCCTTTGTGTGAAGCAAATAAACAAAACAAGACGATGTAAGAAATCACTATGGTTCTCAAAGGAAGTGGCAGTGAAGGTTCAAGAGAAAAGAAAGCATTCAGGAAGTACAAGGAATCCATAGAAGGAGCAGGACAGAGAACTGTATCAGTTAAAGCAAAAGGAGGCTGGGAAGGCAGTCAGAACAGCAAAGGCCCAAACCGAGGAAAGATAGCCAACTCAGTTAAGAAGGGGATAAAACCTTTTATAGGTACATCAGGGAGCGAAGGAAGACCAAGGGAGGATAGTGAGGCTTAATAAAGGAGGAGACTGTGAAAAGGCAGAGATACTAAACAAATATTTTTGCTCAGTATTTACAAAGGAAGCGGGGGAGGTACATAAAACAAACAGTAGTAACACTCTGGATACAGAAGTTGATACCAGCCCATTTACAGAACAAAGGGTTCTGAAAGAACTCTTAAAACTGAAGGTGGACAAAGCAATGGGGCCTGATGGGATTCATCCCAGAATTCTAAAAGAACTAAGGGTAGAACTAGTGACACCACTGACTACCCTTTTAACAAATCATGGGAGGATGGGGTGGTACCGAGGACTGGAGGAGGGCAGATGTGATTCCCTTCACAAAAGTGGAGAGGCAGAAGCAGGAAACTATAGACCTGTTAGTTTAACCTCAGTGATAGGGAAAATGATGGAATCACTTCTAAGGAAAGAATTGTCAGTATCTAGAGGCCAGAGGGGCACAGGACCCTAGGCAGCATAGATTCACAGCGGAAGGTCATGCCAGATGAATCTGATAGATTTCTTTGACTGGGTGACCAAAGTAGTAGATCAGGGAGGGGCTGTGGACATGGCCTACCTAGACTTTAGCAAGGCATTTGACACAGTCCCACACAAAAGATTAATATACAAGTTAGCCAGCCTGGGAGTGGGTCCCAAGATGACAGCCTGGGTAAAGAATTGACTGGAGAATAGGACACAGAGAGTAATAGTAAATGGAGTCCACTCAGAAGAAAGGAGGGTTACTAGTGGGGTACCGCAGGGTTCAGTATTAGGACCGGTCCTCTTCAATGTCTTTATAAGCGACATTGCAGAAGGACTGGAAGGAAAAGTATGTCTCTTTGCAGATGACACTAAGGTCTGCAACAGAGTTGATGCACAGGGTGGGGTGGAAAGGATGAGAAGGGACTTGGCAAGGTTAGAGGAATGGTCAAATGTATGGCAGCTTAGATTCAATGCTAAGAAGTGCAAGGTAATGCACCTGGGAAACAAAAACCCAGGGGAAGAGTACACAATGGGGTGAGATACTAACAACAACAAAATGGAAAGGGACCTGGGGGTAGTCATATCAGATGACCTAAAGACGGGCAAGCAATGTGAGAGGGCAGCAAGGAGGGTTGGGGGATACTGGGATGCATGGGAGAGGCATCACCAGTAGAAAACAGGAAGTTATTATCCTCTGTACAGACAGCTGGTGAGACCCCATCTGGAGTATTTGTGCAGTTCTGGAGACCCAATCTCCATAAAAGACATAGACAGGATGGAAGCTGTCCAGAGGAGGGCAACTAAAATGGTGCAGGGTCTGCACCGGAAGACATATGAAGAGAGACTTAAGGAGCTTAATATGTATAGCCTCGAGGAAAGAAGGGAGCGGGGGGACATGATAGAAACGTTCAAGTACCTCAAGGGAATCAACAAAGTCCAAGAGGGTAGCATCTTTCAAAAAAGAGGTGTGCAAGAACAAGAGGGCACAATTTGAAAATAGAGGCGGCTCAGAGGTAATTTAAGGAGTATTTTTACAGAGGGGTTGTGGATGCATGGAGCAGCCTTCCGAAGGAGGTTGTGGAGTCAAAATCAGTGGTGGAATTCAAGCATGCATGGGATAGTCATAAGGCAGTTCTGGGGGGTTGGGGTAGGAAGAAGTAGGCTGCTGGTTAACTAGGATCTGCAGCTTATCCAGTAGGTAGGGAAATGGGCAGACTGGGTGGGCCAAGCGGTCCTTATCTGCCGTCAAATTCTATGTTTCTATGTTCTATGTTTCTATCTCCCACTGGGTTGGTGCAGTTCATTATAGTTTAAAAAGGAATACAGTAGCAGCCGCTTAATCAGGACACCTTGGTGATGGGCTTTTCATCCCAATTAAGCAGCCATCCCCTTTATCAGAAGCCCATTGATGTGGCTTTATCACCCGCCATACAGCTCCACTCGGCTCATCCAATTAAATTTGTGCAGGACTCTACTGCACTTAAACATAACATATAGCTACATTTTTTATTAGCTTGCACACTACAAACTAAAAGTAAAGTACAATATACGCTACCTTACTCTTTTCACCTATCGCTGCCCTCTTTGTAACAGCCAGTATCTCTTTACGCTGCTGACAGTTTGCTCTGCGGTGCTGTCCTCTCCTCACTGTCTCCTACATACACTCATTCAGTCCGGTCGGTTGGTGTGAACATCGAGGCTCAGTCAGTCAGGCCATGGCAACTGGGGTTTAATATACAGACCTTTCCATCATCAGAGCTTGTGGGTCTGGTTATTCTGAGTGTGGGGGTGATCGGAGGTCAGTCGGCAAACAACAGTGGTAAAAATTAAAAACATTTAGCATCTCCATGCAGTGTCTATTAAATGTTCAGCTTCAGGTCTTAGTGGGAGTGATCAGGGGTTGGTCCGACTGGTCAGTTGGTCAGAGAGGGAAAAGGTTTGGGGCACAAAAAAGAAAACACAGCTGAGAAGAATGCCAGAGTTGCAGAAGATGGATGGATGGAGGGAGGAGGGGATTGATGAACAGCTATGAAAAAAATTCACACCTTCTGATGTGTGAGAAAGGGATTAGTGTGGGACAAGGCTGGCCAAAGCGTTCCAGTTAGGTGGCAGGGGCATTCCATTTAAGCAGCACTACTTCCCATAGGATAGCATTGTCGCTTAATTGGTTCCCGGTTGGATGTCCTAGTAAAGCGGATGTCCCAATTATCTACATCCCAGTCAAGTGGCTTCTACTGTAATTAACATTTTGACAGAGGTATTCATCACTATGATAGTGTACATCTAAAGAATATTTCCGAAAAGTCTGACTGGGCTGTAGCCCAGGGAGGAGGGTGAACCATTACAGTGTGTGGACACAAAAAATGCAGGGGAAGCTGCGGACCAACACCTTTCCCTGACACCATCAGGAAGTCTGTAGCAGCCGGGGAAACTTCTTTCCTGTGGCTTTGACAACAGGTGGCATTGCCATTGATGTCATCGCTGATGTCACAGTCCCTCCCCCCCATGCGGTATTTAACCACGCATGCTCACCAGCCAGACCCTCCTAGAACTCTGTAGGTGACGGCATGTCAGAACACAGATTTCCCAAGGGACCTGAGTGACTAAAACCATGCACTAGGACCATAATCAGAGGCTATTAGTGAAAGAAGTATAAGTTTTAAAACTCATGCTTTGGCTGGCCTTTATTTGTAATAGGGCATACTCAGAGTCGTGGGAGGCTTGAGGAAAACAGTGTAAAGGTGAAGGGAGTGGTGGCCCTGCCAAACAAAGTGAAATGCCAATAGAGGTATGAGAATCTTTTCTTTTTTTTAAGAAGCAAATGGAAATGTTAATGTTTAAAATGAGGATTTTGAGAAAAGCAAAAGTCCTTTTTTTCTGTAACAGGCATAGAGAAAAAATGCTCAGTCATGACTGATACAAGCAAAGGATGAAAGATTTAGAGGGAAAAGCGAGATAATTTGAGATCTTGCTTCGAGAGGACGTTTGCAGTAGGTAATTTGTAGGACTGAGCCCTCTGTTGTCAGGACCACATGGAAATTTTAGCTAGCAGTGTCTGATGGGGGAACGCCCACCCAATGTCACATGACTGACGTCAGCATGACACTATATAGTGGGCGGTCCCCTTGCCCGCCCACCAGTTCTTTCCCGCCATTGACCGAATTTATAGGACGCCAGAGGGCAAGGACCACCTCAGCGTACATCCAAAGGCTGACTCTCTGGTCATCACTGCAACCCACAACAGGTCTGCCAAGCCTAACCACCTCAGTACTTTCCCTTCCAACAAGGAGTCCAGACAATTGGACCAGTTCAGAAGAAAGTTCCACTCCTCTTCAACACTAGCCATTCGTGCCTTTAATTATGTGGCACACATGCTTTTGTACCAAAAATCTTTGTTCCATCAGCTCGAGCCCATAGTCGAGGCTCTCCCAGACTCGGAGTCTAAAACCGCCTTGGTGGATACACTCCGGTCTGCTAAAGTTGCCGGACATCACTTCCTTAGGGCCACCTACAATGCGGTGGACTCCTCTGCCAGAGGAACAGCCATGGCAATGAGTCTTTACACTTTCGCTTGGTTCAGGGTGTCCGGTCTGGCACCCGATGTCCAGGTTGCCATTCAGGATGCCCCCTTCGGAGGCTGTGTCCTGTTTGGTGGAGATGCCCAGGATATCAAGAGCCTTTAAGATAAGAGTACTGCCCTGAGGTTGGTGCATACTATGCATCACCCGAAACCTCAGCCTAAGCATCCCTTTCATCGGCAAAACAGATGCCAGATGAAACCACAGCAAGCATGTAGGCACCAGTTAAAATGAAGGGCTCCTAACACTGCCACCACCCCTCCAGCCAAAATCCAGAAAGCTACAGGGGTGGCCCTCTCTAACCCTCCCTTCATCTCCTGACTCTTGCTGCCTGCCCTCCCTCCTCCATGTTTATTGGAGGAACCGGTGGCTGGAAGGTTCACAAGGCACCTGGGAGACTGGGAGTCTATCAAGCTTGGTCACACTCTCGAGTTTCGCAAAAAAAAAAAAAACCCAGACCTCCGGGTTTTCCCACTATCAAGGCGCATATTCCCCTGTTAAGGGAAGAAATCATGGCTCTTCTTCGAAAAGAAACAATAGAGCCAGTGCCTGCAGACCAGATCAGGAACAGATACTATTCCCACTTCTTTCTGGTGCCAAAAAAGATGGGGAATCTGCACCCAATACTGGACCTCAGTACCCTAAACCTATTCATCGAATACAGGTGGTTTCGAATGCTGACGCTCCAAGGCCTGCTGCCTCTCTTGTGCAAGGGACAGTGGCTTTGCGCCCTGGACATGCAGGATGCATACCTGCTCATTCCAGTCTTTCAACCCCACCACAGGTTCCTTAGGTTCCTTTTCCAAGGGAAACATTGCCAGTTCAGAGCCCGCCCTTTTGGCCTGTCTTCAGCACCGCATGTCTTTACCAAGTGTCTCGCGGTTGTGGCGGGGGCCTTGAGGGGGCAGGGGCATTACGTTTTTCCCTGCCTCGATGATTGGCTACTTGCAGCCCCTCTGAGGGAGGGATTGGAGGCTTTTCTGTCAGCTACCCTGCATCTTTTCGAGCGACTGGGTATCACTGTCAGCTATCCAAAATTACAGCTTGCTCCTACCCAGTGTCTGCAATTTATTGGGGGCGGTTCTGGATACGATCCATGGTATGGCCTTCCTCCCCCTGGACAGGGCAGAGGCTCTACAGAGGCAGGCCCAGCTGGTAGCCTGCAGCAGGCAGATCTCGGCCAGGGCAGTTCTTCGCCTTCTTGGCCTCATGGCAGCGGCCATCCCCATGGTCCCCTTGGCCAGACTCCACATGCGTATTTCGCAGTGGACTCTCAGATCCCAGTGGGACCAGAGGGCGGACAACCTGGACTTCAGGGTCATGGTCTCCAACCTGATGCTGAGAGATCTGCTTTGGTGGCAGAACTTTGACAATCTTACCCGAGGAGTCCCTTTCCAGGACCCTCCTCACTCACAAACCTAGACTACGGATGCACTGGGGACGGGATGGGGTGCTCACCCAGGGAATCACAGGACCCAGGGCTTGTGGTCCCCTTTGGAACTACACTTGCACATCAATGTGCTCGAAATGAGAGCAACTCTGAATGCACTACAAGCTTTTCAACACCTGCTTTGTCAGGGTATGCTGTTAATTCAGTCGAACAACATGTGCATAGGGTGGTACCTCAACAAGCAGGGGGGCACCCGCTTGTACCCTCTATGCAGGGAAGCGATGCAGGTCTGGAATTGGGCGGTCCCGTACAGGATTCACCTCCTGGCAGTCCACGTTCCAGGCATGCAGAATGTCTTTTCAGACAGTGTCAGCCGCGCCAGGGTAAGAGTGCAGAAGTGGGAGCTAAAGCAGGACGTAATAAATCACATCTTCGACCTGTGGGGTCGTCCAGATGTGGATCTGTTCGCAGCCCCATCCAGCGCAAAACTTTCCAGGTTTTGCTTGCTCAATTCCGTGCATGCTGCTTTCTGGCGAGACGCTTTGTCACTTTGTTGGACAGGGTGGTTTCTGTATGCTTTTCCTCTCTTCCCCGCTGTGCAGAAAGTGCTGATCAAGTTTCAGGCGGAGGGGGCTCAGATGATCCTGATTGCCCCTTTTTGGCCTCTACAAATATGGTTTCTGCTTCTTCAGCAGCTGGCAGTGGAGCCTCCGGTTCCTCTGCTGCTTTCACGATCTCTTGACCCAGGAAGGGGGCACACTGGTCCATTCAGATCTGAATTCTCTTCACCTTCATCCGTGGCTCCTCAAGACATAGTTGCTTCCAGATTTGGAGTTTCCCCTAGGGTAGCTCAGGTCCTGGTAGAGGCTAGAAAGCCTCTTACCAGAACAACATACATACATATGAAGGTGCCAGCAGAACAGACCTACTGGTCTATCAAAGTCTGCTCGATTGTGCAGCTAGTTCCCTACCAGCCAGCTGCCCCCTTGCCCTCCCTTCATTGACCTCCTCGCTCACCCTCACCCACCCCTGTAATCTGTCCCATACGTTCTTAAAGTCAACCACATTTTTGCTTGATATCACCCCTCCTGGCAGTGCGTTCCACTTCGCAACTACTCTGTCTGTGAAGTAATGCCTCCACATCTCTCTTCTGAATCTCCTTCCCTCTATTCTTAGCCTGTGCCCCCCGGTCCCTAGTTTCCCTCTCACTCCTTAGTTTCAACACCCCCTCCACCTCCTTCCCGCATTGATACCCTTCAGGTACTTGAAGATTTCAATCATGTGCCCCCTCTCCCTCCTCTCTTGCAGTGCATACATATTCAGCTCCCTTAGTCTCATCTCATAGTCCATTCCCTCCATCCCCTGAATCATCTTTGTCACCCTCCACTGTACACTCTCCAGCAGCTTGACATCCTGCCTCAGGTATGGGCTCCAGAACTGCACTCAGTACTCCAAGTGTGGCCTGACCAGTCCCCTGTAGAGGGGCAAGATCACCTCCCTGCGCCTGGTCGTGAATCTCCATGCTATGTACCTTAGCATCTTGTTTGCTTTCGCCACCACTCTCCTGCATTGGGCAGTATTGTTCATGCTCGCTGTTATCAAAACCCCCAGATCCTTTTCCTCCTCGGTGCTGCCCAGCTTGATTCCCCCCTAGCCAGTAATCCCTCCTTGGGTTTCTAGCCCCAAAATGCAACACCTTGCACTTTTTTCGCATTGAACCCCAGCTGCCACTGCCCTTACCATTCCTCCAGCTTGGTCAAGTCCCTCTGTAGATGCATCCACCCCCCCCCCCATCATCTACTACTGCCCCCATTTTGGTGTCATCGGTGAACAGGCTAATCCTGCTCACCACCCCCTGCGCAATGTCCGAGATGAATAGCCCGAACAGCTCCAGGCCCAGCACTGAGCCCTGTGGCACCCTGCTCATCACAGCTGTAGGCTCCAAGAATTCCCCCACCACCACCACCACCCTTTGTAGCCTACCCTGTAGCCAGTTTAATATCCAGCATGCCATCTTCGTCCCCACTCCCTCCCTGGACAACTTCACCTCTAGTCGCCCATGGGGCACTGAATCAAAGGCCTTGCTGAAATCCAAGAACAGCACATCCACAGCATGCCCCCATCCAGCTACCTAGTCACCCTTTCATAGTACTGTATAAGATTGGTTTGGCAGAATCTCCCCAAAACGAACCCATGCTGCCTCCCGTCCTGTAGGTCATTGCCCTCCAGAAATGCCATCAGCCTTTCTTTTAATATTGTCTCCACAAGCGTCCCCACTATGGATGTCAGACTGACTGGCCTATAGTTCCCAGGCTCATCCCTTGGTCTGCTTTTATGTAATGGAACCACTTGGGCCATCCCTCAGTCCTGTGGCACCTCCCTTGTTTCCAGGGAGGTGCTGAGCAGGTCTGCCAGTGGTTCTGCTAGAACCTCTGCCATCTCCCGTAGGACCCTGGGGTGGATACCATCTGGTCCCAGTGCTTTGTTCACCTTCAGCGCCCTCAGCCCCTCCAAAACTCTACTACCTTCTATCCTGCCATCTGTTACCTCACGCCCCCCCCCATCCCCCCTCCTTCCTGACAAGGGTGGTAAAGGACTCCCCTCCTCTCTTGTAAACACTGAGCAGAAGTACCCTTCAGTGCTTCCGCTTGTTCCCCCTTTACCACCCATTCCTCCCCCCTTTTATCCTCACTATACTGTCCTTGCACTTCCTTTTCTCCCTGATGTACCTAAAAAAATCTTTCTCCCTTCCTTTTATTCCCTGCGCTAGTCTGAGTTCCCTAGTAGCTTTTGCACCCCTTACTCTCTTGGTCACCTCCTTAGACCATTTGGTGTACTCCTCCCTGTCCTCCTCTTTCCCTGTCCTTCTGAACTTCAGGTACGCCGCCCTTTCTGCCCTCACCCCCTCTATCACCTCACTGTTCAGCCAGCATGGCCTCTTTACCCTACTCTTCTTACTCTGTAGCCTGATGCACATTTCTGTCGCCTTCATGATTCCTTGCTTTATTATGTCCCATTTCTGCCCTGTCTCCATCCCGTTTTATTCCTTCGAGTCTCCCCTTCAGCAATTCCCTCATTCTCCCTAAGTCCACCTTCCTGAAATCTGCCACCTTTGTTGCTGATCCCTCTCGCTTCCTGCTCATTGTAATATTAAACCACACTATTCCATGGGCTGTTCATACGCAATGAAATGGAAGCATTTCTCCATCTGGGTCACCTCGAAGGGCTGGGGACCTGTTTTGTGTCCTGTTCCTCAGGTCATGAAACATCTCCTTCACCTGTCTGACCTGGGCGTTAGTTATTCTTCTCTGAAGGTGCATATGGCAGCCATTTCCGCCTACCACATCATGGTGTAGGGCAGACCTCTGGCTCAATTAGAGGTTTCCAAAACCTTCTTAAAAGGAATTCTACATTTGAAATCCCCGGGGTGTAACCTGCTCCACCGTGGGACCTCAACTTCACCTTAGAAAAATTGACTTTGCCTCCTTTTGAACCAGCAAGTACATGTGACATGTGCTTTTTGTCCTGGAAAGCACTCTTTTTAGTTGCTGTTACTTCTGCTCGAAGGATTTCTGAGCTTCAGGCCCTGATGTGTAAGGAGCCTTACTTGATTTTTCACAGAGACTGGGTGGCTCTGTGTACTAATCCTAAGTTTCTCCCAAAAGTTCTCAGAGACCACTTTGAATCTGTTTCTTCAACTGCCGGTCTGTTACTCTGAGCATGCTAATCAGGGGAAGCACTTTTGCAGACGTTAGACGTTCACAAAATTTTACGTTATTACACTAACAGGACAAAAGCTGTCCGGAAAATGGACCAACTTTTTGTTTCTTTCACACCCAAGCGAGAAGGTGCAGCAGTTCCGAAGCAATGCCTTTCCAAATGGTTGTCCCACTACATTGGTTTTTGCTACCAGAAGTATGGCAAAGTCCTTCCAGGGCAGATTAAAGGACATTCTGCCAGGGGCATTGCTGCCTCTTCAGCCTGTTTCAGAAACATGTCAGCCACAGAAATTTGCGTGGCCGCCACTTGGAGTTCTGTCCACACGTTCACTAAACACTACAGTTTGGACTTCGCCTCTAGGCGCAGGGCTGGTTATGAACTGGCTATCTTCCAGGGACTCCTGCCCTGAAGCTCTTACTGCTTTTCAACAGATTCCTTTCAGCCTCCCATGTTTCTTCCTGTACCTCGAAACTCTTACTGCTTGGGACTCAGTCCTACAGGTAATTACCTACTGCAAGAGCCCTCTTGAAGTAAGATAGTACAGTTATGTAAGAACTTACCGTAACAGTAGATCTTCAAGAGAGGCTCTTGCAGTAGGTAACCTTTTTACCTCCCTCCCTCCTTCCCCCTTTTTTTCAGTCTGTAGCTCATTTTCCTTGAGCCTTTGCTTGGCTCCAGGAGCCTCTTTCCTTATCTTCTCACACCTCTTGGAGGTCTCCGGTGGGAGGACGGATATGGGGACCACCCACTATATAATGTCACGCTGACATCGGTCACGTGGCATTGGGTGGACGGTCCCCTGTCAGACACTGCTAGCTAAAGTTTCCGTGTGGTCCTGACACCAGGGGGTGCAGTCCTATAAGTAATTACCTACTGCAGGAGCCTCTCTCAAAGATCTACTGTTACGGTAAGTTCTTACATAACTGTACTTAATAGAATGTTTCTCTCAAAGCCATAGTGATTTCAAAATGGTTTGGGCTTAGAAAGAATAATTCTATCTTGGGAGTTGATTAGACAGAGTAATCAGTGTATGTGTTGGAGAACTATCATAAGTAAAAACTATCTATAATTGCACGATTCCTATTGGGAACTCACAAGGCACAGTGAGCAAATGACTGAGATTTAATATTTGGTGACTATGTGCTAGGATACAGCTAAGATTTAGAATGCAGAAGACAACGCTGTTTGGTGATGGTGGCACTACGGAGAAGTGCAACTGTAAAGTAGTAATAGTAGTAAAAATGTTATTCAATAAAAAATATGAACAGATATAACTCAGTTCAATGAGGTCCCTTTGTATCAAGATCACTGTTATAACATAACAGGCTAAAGTTTCACAGGTTAGATTTACATAAAATGTAATAAAATTATAAAATGTATAAATTAACATCCTAAGGCCATTACACTGTATATGAATTATATTTCCGTTCAGGTAAAATAAATAACGTAGGGATAAAAGTTTTTTATTTTTTAAATCTCTTTAACAGAGGAATAATACAAAGCCTGATGAAATGGTGAGCAGCCATCAAACGCTGCCATTAGCGATGTGTATCATGACAAAATCAAATACAGAAGAAGGAACGTATATATGGAGTTCATCCCCAATTTTTGATTTTCGTGATTGGATTGTCAGCAGATAACCCAAGACTGAAACAATGAATGTGTTCCAATAGGATCAGGGTAGCCTGGACCCTTTGCATTAAAAAAAGTAATTCGCATGGACAGAACTTTCCTGCGCTGCTTGGCAAAGGCAGGTATGGAATATCAGAAGTATCACCACAGGCTCCGGGTGACTGAGAGCATGAGAGAGGACCTGTGGGTTTGGCTGGCTTTCCTGAACTGCTTCAGTGGGGCATTGATCTTGCCTTAAGTAACCACCAGCCAAGAGCCTGAGCTGTTCACGGACATGTCAAGGGTCTTAACATAGAAACATAGACTTTGACGGCAGATAAGGACCGCTAGGCCCATCTAGTCTGCCCATTTCCCTACCTACAGGATAGGCCGCAGATCCTAGTTAACCAACAGCCTATATCTTCCTGCCCCCCACAAGAATTGCCTTATGTCTGTCCCATGCATTCTTGAATTCTCCCACAGTTTTAGACCCCACAACTTCCTCAGGAAGGCTGTTCCATGCATCCACTACCCTCTCTGTGAAATAATACTTCCTCCCATTGCCCTGAACCGCCCTCCTTCTATTTTTAAATTGTGTCCTCTTGTTCTTGCAAGTCTCTTTTTCTGAAAGATGCTACCCTCTTGGACTTTGTTGATTCCCTTGAGGTACTTGAAAGTTTCTATCATGTCCCCCCTCTCCCTTCTTTCCTCAAGGGTATACATATTAAGCTCCTTTAGTCTCTCCTCATACGGCTTCTCTTGCAGACCCTGCACCATTTTAGTTGCCCTCCTCTGGACTGCCTCTATCCTGTCTATGTCCTTGCGGAGATGGGGTCTCCAGAACTGGACACAGTATTCCAGATGGGGTCTCACCAACTGTCTGTACAGAGGATAACAACTTCCTGTTTTCTGCTGCTGATGCCTCTCCCTATACATCCCAGTATACTGACCCTCCCTACTGCCTTCTCACATTGCTTGCTAACCTTAAGGTCATCTGATATGATTACCCCAGGTCCTTTTCTTGTTTTGTTGTTGTTACTACCTCCCACCCATTGTGTATTCTTCCCTGGGTTCTTGTTTCCCAGGTGCATTATTTGCACTTTTTGCATTGAATCCTAGCTGCCATCGTCTGACCATTCCTCCAACCTTGCCAAGTCCCTTTTCATCCTTTCCACCTCCTTGTGTATCAACCCTGTTGCAGATCTTTGTGTCATCTGCAAAAGGCATACTTTCCTTCCAGTCTCTCTGCAATGTCACTGATGAAGACATTAAAAGGACTGGACCCAATACTGAACCCTCGCGGTACCCCACTAGTAGCCGCCCTTTCTTCAGAGTGGACTCCATTTACAATTACCTTCTGTGTCCTGTTGTCCAGCCAATGTTTCTCAGGCTACCACCCTGGGACCCACTCCCAGGCTGGTTAATTTGACTATCAATCTTTTGTGTGAGACTGTATCAAATGCCTTGCTAAAGTCTAGGTAGGCCATGTCCACAGCCCTCCCTGGTCTACTACTTTGGTCACCCAGTCAAAGAAATCTATTAGATTGTCTGACATGACCTTCCCGCTGTGAACCCATGCTGCCTTGGATCCTGTGCCCACTGACCTCTAAGTACTCAACTATTCTTTCCTTCAGGTGACTCCATCACTTTCCCTACCACAGAGGTCAGACTGACAGGTCTGTAGTTTCCTGCCTCTGTCTTGGTCCCACTTTTGTGAAGGGGAATCACATCCGCCTTCCTCCAGTCCTCGGGTACCACACCATCCTCCCATGATTTATTAAAAGAGTAGCCAGTGGTTTCACTAGTTCCTTCCTTAATTCTTTTAGAATTCTGGGTGAATTCCATCAGGACCCATTGCTTTGTCCACCTTCAGTTTTAGAGTTCTTGCAGAACCCTTTCTTCTGTGAAAGGACTGGGATCGACCCCTATCAAGAGTGCTTCTGTTAATTGGATTAGGCACTTCCCCTCCTCTTTGTGAATACTGAGCAGAAATATTCATTCAGTATTCCTGCTTTTCACTGTCCCCTCTGCCCACCCACCGTTCATTCTATTCAGCCTCACTATCCCTCCTTTGTCTTTCTATGCTCGCTGATGTACCTATAAAGGTTTTATCCCCTTCTTAACTGAGTTGGCTATCTTTTCCTCAGTTTGGGCCTTTGCTATTCTGACTTCCTCCTGCTTCTTTCTGCCTTAACTGGTACAGCTCTCTGTCCTGCTCCTTCTGTGTTTCCTTATACTTCCGAATGCTATCTTTTTCTTCCTGACTTTCACAGCCACCTATCTTGAGAACCATAGTGGCTTTTTCTTTCGTTTGATTTGTTTATTTGCTTCACACAAAGGCTTGTTGCCTCTGTGATGGCAGTTTGATAATTCCCCATTGTTGCTCCACACCTTCTAGCCTGTTTGCTAGTGTTTTCTGAGGCGCTCCCATCTTGCCAAAGTCAGCCCTCCTAAAGTCCAGTACCCTCACTTTTGTATGGCTTGACTCTGTAGCTGAGTTTAACTTGAACCACACTGTTTGATGGTCACTTGTCCCCAGATGGCAACCTACTTCTAGATCTGAGATCCTCTCACTGCCCCGTTTGAGAGTCTGAGGTCTAAGATTGCTCCCTCACGAGTGGGTTCGAAACTAGCTGTCTAATGCCTGCTACCTGTAGGGCATCAAGAATGGCCCTGCTCTTGGATGTGGCTGCAGCAAATGTGCTCCAGTTAACATCTGGCATATTCAGGTCTCCCATCAACAGTATCTCCCCTTTCTCTGCCATTCTAAGAATGCCTTCCATCATAGAAACATAGAAACATAGAAGTTGACGGCAGATAAGGACCGCAAGGCCCATCCAGTCTGCCCATTTCTTTTTCTACCTTATAAATGTGCCATCGGCCTTTGCTCTGTCAGTGACCTATCTATTCATAGTCATTTGTATTGCTCCCTTATGCCTATCCATGCCTGTTTGAAGCCCTGCACTGTATTCATAGCCACCACTTCTTGTGGTAAGCCATTCCATGCATCTACCACCCTTTCTGTGAAAAAGAATTTCCTCACATTCCCCCTTAATCGGCCTCCCTCTAATCTCATGCTGTGTCCTCTTGTCCTGCTATTTTTCTTATATTTAAACATGTTAGACTCTTTCACCTTGTTTATGCCCTTAAGGTGTTTAAATGTCATATCCTTGTCCATTCCTTCCCCCTGACATGGGGGTCTGTACACAACCCCTGTGCGGATTGTGGTGCCCTTTCCAGTCTCCAAGGTGACCAAGGTCTTTGGCTTTGGCTCTTACATTCAGGGAGAATGGTGCACAGGGCAGTGGCCCCCTTCCTGGGGGTAAGAAGGCTTGACCAATCAAATCATGCTGTCAGAATTCTTTCCCATCATGGTCACCTTGGTAATCTGGGAAGAGCGATTTTGAGATAAGAAGATAACCTTTAGGACAGATAACCCAGGAGTTCGAGTCCATGGCCCTACTGGGTGACCTCATGTGGGGTTTTGTGGTCAGCTGTTTGGTATTTAATATCCAGTTTAAAGATGTGTATGTACCGGGGGTGGATAACAATATTGTTGATGCTTTTTCTTGTTTACAGTGGCTGAGGTTCCGGGAGCTGGCCCCAGAAGTGAAGGTGCATCCCAGGAAGTCTCAGCCTACAGTGAAGCCCACCAGGATGAAGCCAAACTCTGCAGAATTCTGCAGTAGATTTACTGCAGCAAACAGTGCAGTTTCAATGGGAGTTAATCCCTTTTGTCATGCAGGAAACCTGTGACACTGCACTTCATCCTGGTGTGCTTCACTGTATCTCAGGGAGTTGGTGATCCAGAAGCCTGGGAGATCTTACTTCGAGAAACAGTTCTTGCAGCAGGTTACACCATTGGACTGAAGCCGGCAGGTGCCAGAACCCCACGGAAATTTTCTAGCTAGCAGTATCCATCGGGGACCGCCCCCGACATCGGCCCCACCCCTGACATCAGGCATCATACAAAAGGGTGCGGTCCCCCAGAATCCCCAGTTCTTTTCCCACCATCGACTCTCCAGCATCGGCCTCACGGTCCCGCTCCAGTGAACGACGACCAGAACTTCCAGCGTTAACTCTAAATGTCGGCATCTCCTACTCCTTCCTCAGAAGGACACCCCTCCAAGTGTGCCTGCGGCAAACAGATTCCTTTTAAGGATCTGCACTCATCCTGTCTGCAGTGCCTAGGCCCAGAACACGACACCAAGGCCTGCCCATTTTGCCAGCGGTTCAACAGTCGCACCAGAATCCGCCGCTAGAAGGCACTTCAAGGGTTCCTCTTGGAAAAACAACTTAAACTTATGGAGAAAGACCCTGCCTCCAGAGGTGAGTCCACCTCTAAGACTCATAAGCACCGGGACAAGCACCAGGAGAAGCCCAGGTCCAGATCCCTGAACTGGGTCTCGGACTCACGTACTAGCTCTGGCTCTAAGCGTTCAGACCACTCGCCCTCCAGGGCTCGCTCTCAGCCTCCTCCCGTGAAGGTTAGGACTTTGGGCAGCTCTTCGGCTTCCTTGCATCCCATCAAGACTTCCAGGACCTTGGACCCTTCACCAATGCCCTCCTGGGCCTCCACGAAGTCTACTGATCACCGGTCCAAGTCCTCTTCCAAAACCACACATTATTCCTCGGAAAAATGCCGGGAGCCTGACGCTAGATCCGCATCCCAGCCTCCTAGGGGACCAGACCCCCCTCCCAGGAAGACTAAGGACCTGACGTCCCTCAAACAGACGACTGGTACAAAACGGGCCGCTGGCCCATCACCGGTTAGGCGCCCATCAGACCAGACATTGGGCAAACACCCGACGTCTGCCTCATGTTCCAAGGAGCCGGCGACTGCCTCTCCATCACCAATGGACACTGGTTGCCAGGAGTCTACGGAGGAAGATACATCGTTGCCTGATGACCAGGCAGGTGACAGTGAGGACGCCAGACTTCTGCAGGAGCCTTCGCCTGACCCGGCGACGCCCGGGAACCCGACGCCTGATACCGGCAACAGACCAACCCTGACGCCAGGCCCGTCGTCCAGTATGAATATTCAGGAGGTTAAAGACATAGACAGGATGGAAGCTGTCCAGAGGAGGGCAACTAAAATGGTGCAGGGTCTGCACCGGAAGACATATGAAGAGAGACTTAAGGAGCTTAATATGTATAGCCTCGAGGAAAGGAGGGAGAGGGGGGACATGATAGAAACTTTCAAGTACCTCAAGGGAATCAACAAAGTCCAAGAGGGTAGCATCTTTCAAAAAAAGAGGTGTGCAAGAACAAGGGGGCACAATTTGAAGATAGAAGGGGGGTGGCTCAGAGGTAATTTAAGGAAGTATTTGTTCACAGAGAGGGTTGTGGATGTATGGAACAGCCTTCCAGAGGAGGTTGTGGAGTCAAAAACAGTGGTGGAATTCAAGCATGCATGGGACAGTCATAAGGCAATTCTGGGGGGGGGGGTAGGAAGAAGTAGGCTGCTGGTTAACTAGCATCTGCAGCTTATCTATCAGGTAGGGAAATGGGCAGACTGGGTGGGCCAAGCGGTCCTTATCTGCCGTCAAATTCTATGTTTCTATGTTTCTTCACCTTTTGGTGGGACACAATAAAGAGGGATGTTGTCCCAGTGAAAACTCCTCCGCCTACTCCTCCTCTTCCTCCTACCCCTCCTCCTCCACCACAGGGGCCAGTAGGAAGACCACCGACCGCCATGGAGCCTACTTCGCCTCCTAGGGGCAGGTCAAAAGAAAGGAGAAGGCCCCCTTCAAGATCTCCCTTAGGGTCTCCCAGCCCCAAGCGACCCAGACATCAATGGTCCACTCCGCAGGGGGACGACTGTAGACCTGACACCTCAGATACCTCCAGGTCTCCTTCTCCAATCAGCATCCCATCACCTGACCCACAAGACCTACCCAGGACACCTCCAGATGATCCATCTTTCTCTGAAATCATGAGGCACATCCAGGAGAACATGGGATGGGAAACAGAAGATTTAGACCCGGAACAACAGCGCCTAGCCCATTATCTTCGGCAGAAGGACCCTAAGGTGGTAATCCCTTATGTAATGCAGGAAGCCTGTGACACTGTACTTAATCCTGGTGTGCTTCACTGTACCTCAGGGGGTTGGTGATCCAGAAGCCTGGGGGTTACTCAGGAATTCATTTGCGCCCAGCAAGAGGGCAGAAATTTCCAAGAGGGGTGTTGAGAACTTCCTGGGTGTACAGCAGGCCCGCTGATAGCAGAAGGTGTGGCCCATCCTAGGGGACCATCTATGCCTCTATTTAGTGCAGATTAAACAAGAAGGATT
Organism: Neoceratodus forsteri; assembly: GCA_016271365.2. Classification (NCBI taxonomy): domain Eukaryota; kingdom Metazoa; phylum Chordata; order Ceratodontiformes; family Ceratodontidae; genus Neoceratodus; species Neoceratodus forsteri. The sequence goes on along the minus strand of CM057450.1, from coordinate 1,141,792,786 downwards.
GACACCAGGTGCATTGGCCGGCATTTGGCAGGCATTTTGTGGTTCTCCAAGGTCGTCGGTCTGGAGGACAACATACGGGCATTGTGGTGGGGAGAGTTGCCGAAGATTTGCTCCTTGCTATTGAAGGCATTGCTGTTCCACATGGTGTACTTGGTGGCCTTTTATGGGGCTTTTTGGGTGTCCATATAGGTCCAGCCAAGAAGGTGCCTGGGCTTATGGGGCCTTGGGGTATGAGGACATGGTAGTGACCCAAAAAAGGCAGACCAGATGGTTTGGAGGTGCTGGTGCAGCCAGAGGCCTCCTCCAGAGGTGCAGTGGGATGTCCGCACCCAGGTGCTGGAATACGTAGCCCAGAGGTTTGGTGAGAAACATAGAATTTGACGGCAGATAAGGAGCACCTGGCCCACCTAGTCTCCCCTTTTCTCTACCTAATGAATAAGCTGCAGATCCTAGTTAACCAACTGGGTTAACTAGTGAGGTGGTCATGTCCTTCCAGCATGGAGATAGGACCCTCCTGATGGCATTCCAGCTTTGCCACATCCTAGGAAAAAATATATGGGGGATTGGATGTAGACTCGGCAGAGTTCAACACTCATGCCTTCTGCACTGGCACTGCCACATATTCTAGGGCTGAGAGGTTGACAGATGGACAACTCCAGATGCTTTGCCGATGGAGGTTGAAGCCTTTTCAAGGCTATGTGCATCCACTTTTGCTTTAACCCTCATTTTTGTTTTGTGACAGATGGCATTTCCCAAACAAGGCAGCTTTGTTTATGCAGGCACTCCTTCATCCATTGGACAGATGTTCGAGTGAGGCAGATCATGGGGTGCGAGACCTCTTCCTGGACCCCGGGCAACAATGGGTACACTGGTTGGGATGTCAAGGGATGAGATAGGGTAACTTGCTCACATGGATCATGGCTGAAGCTTGACGGCAGAGCCTTCTATGTGTTTTTATGGTACATCTGGGAGGTAATGACCTGCAAAGGATGAAGTCACTGGAGTTGCTGTGCCAGATTTAGGAGGGACTTGGCCTTGCTTTGGGAAGTCTGGCTGGGGGATACATAGTCTGGTCGCACATCATGCAACAGAGGCATTGGTGACACGCAAGAGACCTTGCAATGGTCAAGAAAGTCTGCATGGTGGCCAACATGGCCATGCAGAGTTTTATGGATTCTGTTGGTGGGACCGTCCTAAGGCATAATGAGATAGCTCTACTGTACCCCTCTTCTATGCTCAGAATAGTGTGCACTTGTCAGACATAGGTTGTGATATGTTTTTATCTGACCTACGAAGTGCTGTGGAGAAATTGCTAGCTTGAAGTGCTTGGGGGATGAGCACAGGAAGCAGTGCTTATCCTGTGATGGCACAGTAGTCTCACAAGGAGTGTACAAAGGGACAGCTGGAGACCCTGGGGGGGGTCAGGGAGTAGCCTCTTTGGGCATTGCCTGTGCATGTAGAGCCATCCAACTGGGGGGGGGGGTGCACATCAGAATGCCCAGGCACCACCATTATGCCTTTTAGGTCAGAGTCCCTCTGGATGTCGTACCCTTTGTCATGTCCCCTTTGGTATAGAGGGATAGCTGAGGTCAAGTCTGAACATCCAAAGCCTTGCTGTGACCTCTGTTTTTAGTAAATGCATGGCTGTGGTCATTTGTCTCCAAAGCACTGTGTACGTCTCAGTCTGTTTGGGTGAAGGGAGGGCAAATGTGGCCAGCTAATACATTAGAGAGCCTGCAAAGGATTGACGTGGGGAGGATTTGTCTGTGGCCACTGCCCTCCTGACAACCTGAGCTGACAGGTCACGGTGGTAGGCAGGTATAATCCCAATAGGGGAGGGGCTAGGCAGACAGGTAGTGTTTGCCAGGGGTAGAGGGCTTGTGGCTGGAAAGGAAGAGCAAGGGGGTATTTAACTGGGAGCACAGCAGTGGAGAGCCCTCTTTCTTCTCCACTCCAGCTGGAAATCCCACTCACCCACCTTTGTAAAAGCAGGGCATGGGAATGGCAGGGTGTAGGGAACTCATTGTCCCACTATAGGGAACTGCCTTAGGGATCTAGAAGGCATTTTCCAGTTTTTTTCACACCATGAGGTTTTCCAGGTTTGTCGCCTTCTCTGGTTGGGTTAAAAATAGTTTTTAGCATAGGTTTAGTGGTAGATAGTCACAGTCATGTAATGTGTGATGGCAAGGTAGTCTCGTAAGGAGTGTCAAAGGGGGTAATTGGGGAACCCATGCCTTCTGCAGACAGCTCTCCCTGAGGCTGGCAGGAGGTGAGGGCCGGGATGGCTGAAGACCCCTTCTGGTCATGGGGTAGCCTTTTTGGGCATGACCTTGTGCGTGTGTGTTGCCATCACTGTGGAGGGGTGCATGTCCTATGTCTCAGGAGTCATCCCTTATGTCTCAGAGGCTGGCGGCTATACTGTTTGTCGGGTCCCCTTTGTGGTAAGGGGTTGGCCGAGGTCAAGTTTGAGAATCCAAAGCCTTGCTACAACTTCCTTGTTGTGCACGTCATGCTGCTGATGTAACTTGGGTTACAGTTATGACTTCAGTAAATGCAGGGCTGTGGCCATTCTTCTCCAGAGCACTGTGTACATCCAAGTCTGTTTGGGTGAAGGGAGGCGAAATGTGGCCTGCTAAGACAAATGCTGTGTATGGAGTTTCGGGTTTGTTAGAAGGTCACTACTAGATTTGGAATGTAGTAAATAGTAAAATGAATCAGTGGTCAGGTGGCACTGTTTCACTAGTCAGATTTCTTACACAGTATTTCTTTGCCAGTTTTATAATTGGAAATACTGACCCACTCATCAGTCTTAAAATGAAAATGTTTTGTCTTTTCATTTTCTGTGAGCAGGTATATATCCCTGTGCGGTCCACCAGTGTTTTGCAGCCTAAAGCCACTTCCTTAGAGTAAGCAAGGGCTGCACATTTTAAACAAAACAGAATTATTAATCATAACCTTTTTTGTATAAAAGTGATTTTCTTATCTTTCTTGAATATGTGGACCTGAGTTAAAAGGGTCCAAAAGCAAGCACACTATCACGACTGCAGATTAGTTCTAAGGACTTTACGTTACAATTATTCACTTTCATCAAATGTTCTTTTGTTATCCACCTGCTATGCACTTTGTGTGATGTATCAAAATCAAAACCACATTTTCATAAAGACCAGAGTCCGTAATCAGTTGTAAGTACTTCAGGTTTTAATTCATGCTCGTTAAATATTTTTCATTACCCACCTGCTATATACTTTATCAGATACGCCCAAATTAAAACAACATTCTCGTTAAGTCTTTTACATGAAGTCAGAGGCTACAAAGGAATTACAGTCTGTTCATAATGCCAGAACTTCTATATGAGCTCTTATCTCAAAATGTATAAAGAAAAAAGTAATTTCTCTCCATACCATTCACTTGTTGTAATTCCTATTTCTCTGCATTATCAGCTGTCTTTTTTTTTTTCCATAGTCTCAATGCAGCTGAAAGAGAATTTTCTCTTGTAGAACTTCTAGCAGCTGCTGTAAGACTTTTCCTGATTAGAAGTGTACTCTGAATGCTTTGCACTTCCATATTATGCTGTGGACTGATTTACCTGGCTAAAATCTGGCCAACACTCAGCTCTGCCATTCTAGCCCTCTGGAGTTCTTTTCCATTGGGTAGCATGGGTTTAAATCTGAGGGGAAGTTTGAATTGGACTAGAATTTACCTTATCTGGACCTTACCTCCTCCAGGTCCCGGTGGCTCCACCGCCCACTCTTATCACTATGTCGGGTGGCGGCTCTTCTGGGCAGCAGATGTCATCACCTGCCCTTCAGCCCCTGACACTCAGGCCCTTAGCTCACACGGATGCTTAGCCAGGTCACTCGGCTGGTAGTGGATCCTCTGGTGGCCCTGTGACCGTTGCCTCACTGGCCAAGACGTTGCCTTCATCAGTACCCGATTCTGGGACCAACACTAGTCCTGTTAGGCATCGCCCGCGGCAAGTGCTCACCTCCTTTTCCTCTTAGGCATTGCCTCTGCCCTTGCCTCAGAGGTCTGCTTCCCCGAAGGCACCGCCCTCACCCATAGGGACATCAGCTCCCTCCCTGGACCGATGCCATCCTTTGCCAGTCAGGCAGGCATCAGATCTGCTGATGCTTCCACTGACAACTCCACAGCCATTTTCGCCTCAGTTCCTACTGCAGCCAGTGCCTGCTAGACCTCCTCCGAATCCGCAACCGTCCCAGGAAGGGCCAACGCCTGCATACCCTACACCAACTCCCCCGCCATCATACCCCCTTCTCACAGCCTCAGTACTCTAATCCTCGGGTCTACAACCTACCTCCACTGGTGAATTGCAATGCTCTTTTCTCCATCTGGTGATCCCTTATCTAGGACAGGGACAGGCCACCCCGGAGGCTGTCTCCCCCGGGACCTTCCATCTCAGGACCTGGACCGGGCAGGATCCAGTGGCCCACGTACCACAGGGTCTTACAAGGAATGCCCCGAAGTCTGCTCCAGCCCACGTACGGAGGACCATCACCCCTGATGCCGGCCCCCAACAGTGAGCATTCTAGGGATGACTTTTCCTCTTCAGAGTTCTCTGAGGGCTCCGGAGATTCCACCGAGGATCAGGATCAGCATAAGGAGGCCCCTAAATCCCCTTCAGATGATCCAACATTCCTAAACTTTATGTGTCATATCCAGTCCCTCATGGGATGGGAGACGGAGGAACTGGCCCCAGAGTGTCACCATTTTAGACAGGATGGAGGCAGTCCAGAGGAGGGCAACTAAAATGGTGCCATATGAGGAGAAACTAAAGGAGCTTAACATGTATGCCCTTGAGGAAAAGGGGGGGGGGGGGCATGATAGAAACTTTTAAGTACCTCAGTGGAATTAACAATGTCCAAGAGGGTAGCATCTTTCAGAAAAAGAGATGTACAAGAACAAGGGGACACAATTGAAAGACAGAAGGGGGACAGCTCAGGGGTAATGTGAAGAAGTATTTTTTTCACAGAGGGGGTGGTGGACGCATGGAACAGCGTTCCTGAGGAGGTTGTGGGGTCTAAACCTGTGGGGGAATTCAAGAATGCATGGGACAGACATAAGGCAATTTTTGTTGGGGTGGGAAGAAATAGGCTGTTGGTTAACTAGGATCTGCAGCTTATCCAGTAGGTAGGGAAATGGGCAGACTAGGTGGGCCAAGCGGTCCTTATCTGCCGTAAAAGTCTGTGTTTCTATGTTTGGCTTTGTATTTACAGAAAAAGGATTTCCTTCCCTTGGTGGTACCTCCCCTAATTGACTCCTACAAGGATGTCACCAAGGTGGTGTGGAATCACCCCTTTATACTCCGTCTTTACACAAGAAGGCAGACCGCCTCTACCATGCACCAGTTGGCAAGCCCTTCTTTGGGGATCACTCTAAGGCAGACTCGGTGGTCATGAATGTGGCCCATGACTGCATTAAGAGGCTCAAACACCTTAGTGCCCATGCTCCTGACCAGGCATCCAGGCAGCACGACCAGTGGGGTAAACACATGTATATGTCTAGCACCCTTGCTGTTAGGGCCATAAACGTATTTGGCCCATATGGTTCAGTACCAAGCACCCTATTTCTGTCCATCAAGCTGGTACTTTATGATATTATAACAAGCCATAAGGCAGGCCCGTTATTCTCTGATCACTGGACCCGGAGTAAGAAGAGAAAGCCCTCTGTCTGTTCCTTCCTCCTATCACTTGAAGCACTTACCAAACTATTGTTCTTTCTGCTTATCTGTGCTGGCACTGTTGAACTCAATCCTGGACCCCTAGAAGGCTTCACCTCACCAACAGATCTAGTCTCTATGAAAGGCCTAAGCTTTCTCCACATCAATATATGCAGCCTTTTAAAAAAGTTCTCTCTAATACAAGCCTGGGTTGCCCATACCCTGCCAGACTTTCTTGTATTCTCTGAAACGTGGCTTAAACCAGCAACAAATGACAGTGAAATAAGTATACCTAATTACCAGCTTTTCAGAGCAGACCGTCCATCCAGGGGTGGTGGTGTGGCCATTTATGTTAACTCAAATATCTCTGCTTCCTGCCTCAATATTTCATCTCAGCCTAAAGAATTCGAATGCCTATCCCTTAAAATATCCCTTCCCAACATATCAGACTTTCAACTGGTTGGCTGCTACAGGCCCCCCTCTGCCGGACTTAAACTCCTTACCCACCTGGGGACTATAACTAAACTGGGTCCTGAGGATACCATTATTCTAGGCGATTTGAATTTTAACTGGCTATCCAATGTTTCTGCACCCCTAGTATCTTTCTGTGACTTCCATGGCTTTACTCAACTAATAAATGAACCAACAAGGATTAACCTAAAAAACAAAAGTAACAGCACCTTACTTGATGTTATGTTAGTTAATAAGCCCCATCTATATTCACACGCTGAGTACTATTCAGTGATATAAGTGATCACTGCCTCATAGCTGGTATAAGATCTTCAATCAAGCTTGCTAACCCTGCAAAATTCCTCCCAAGAAGGTCTAAAAAGAACTTTAACATTGCAGAGTATCTCCAAAATCTGTGTCACTCCAAACACTGGCAAGAATTCTACCTCTCAGCTTCTGTGGAGTCAGCACTGCAGGTGCTAAATGACATAATCTTAGGGGCCCTCAATACATATGCACCAGTCACCAGTGTCAGAATTAAACGCAAATCTTGTCCCTGGTTCTCTGCTGATCTTAAATCTGCACTGCTTGCTAGAGACAAGCTCTGGAAAAAGGCAAGGAAGACCAAAGATCCAAGCGACTGGGTACAATTCAGACAAGCCAGGAACAGCTGCACTAAAAAGTGAGAGATGCTAAGGCTGCTTTCTATACAGCAGAGCTGGATGCCACTCTACCACAACCCAGCCAAATTCTGGGGCACTATCAAGGGAATCCTAGGCAAGACTCTAGCACCTCTTTACCATCTCAAGTGAACCTCAACAATGTGATCATTACTGACAAGTATGAAATTTTAGATGCTTTCAATAATCATTTTACTACAGCAGGCCTAGCTTTTGACTCATCTGCAGCAAACTTGCTGCGCTCTGAACTTACTCTCCATTCCACTGAAGCTCAGAATGCTACCTCTACATTTTCTTTCAAGCCAATTTTATTAAAACAAGTAGAAGACCTACTGCTCCGCCTGGATACAACTAAAAGCGCTGGTGCAGACTCTCTGGACCCTTTCTTTTTAAAAATTGCACTGCATGCCATTGCAGCCCCCCTAACTCACCTCTTCAACATGTCCTTATCTACTGGCTCTATTCCTTCTTTGTGGAAGACAGCACAAGTGTTTCCCCTCCTTAAAGCAGGTGACCCCATGGATCTCAACAACTACAGGCCTATTTCCATCCTTCCAGTGCTGTCCAAGATGTTAGAGAAACTGGTAAGCATCCAACTAAATGACTACCTCAATGCTAACAACCTCCTTAACCCTGCTCAATCTGGGTTCAGAGCCATGCACAGCACCATTTCTGCCTTAGCAAAAGTTACAAATGACTGGCAGACTGAACTAGATAAAAAAAATAATATCTGTGCTGTATTTCTGGATTTAAGTAAAGCATCTGATACTGTGGACCATGATCTTCTAATCTCCTCACTGCACTCCCTAGGCCTAGACCCTATCTCTCTCAAATGGTTCAAATGCTACCTCTCTGGTAGGGTGCAGCAGGTAAAAAGTGAAGGCAACCTTTCTTCCTCAAAACCACTCTTAAGAGGAGTTCCTCAAGGCTCCATCTTGGGCCCTATCCTCTTTGCCATCTACATCAATAACATTGACTCAGGCCTCACAAATTCTAATGTTCACCTTTTTGCAGATGACACTGTCCTTTATGTAAGCAATCCATCACCAAAAAATGCCTATGATCTACTACAAGCTGACTTCTCCTTACTGCAACACAAATTACTTGAAAAGAAGCTTCTATTAAATGCCAAGAAGACTAAAGCTATGTTCATCTCCACCAATACCTACTCACCAAACATTCTTCCCCAACTTTCTACCATCCTTGGTGAGAGCCTTGATTATGTAGATAAATTCAAATATCTGGGGGTCTGGATTGACAACAGGCTTGATTTCACCCAGAACATTGAAGAGCTCCTGAAAAAACTAAGGCAAAGGCTTGGCCTATTCTTCAGGATCAAACATTTTCTAAACAGAGAATCTAAGCAGAGATTAATCCAGGCTTCATTTATATCCCTCCTTGATTACGCAGACTTCCTATATGGCCACTGCTCCCTGTCCTACCTAAATAAACTGGATACCCTGTACCATAGAGCTCTAAGGTTCATCACTGACCTTCCTTTCAGTACCCACCACTGTTCTCTCTATGCTGCAGTTGGCTGGACATCCCTACATCACAGAAGGAACAAAAATGCTGCTTTTTGGATATACAAAGCTCTGACAAATAAACTACCATCCTACATTTCTGATTGCTCTCTCTTGTTACTCCAAGGCCATATGCCCTAAGAAGCAGTAACCTCATCTTGCTGAATCTACCTAAGGCATGTACCCGACATGGAAGGGCTGCAATCAACTACTTTCTAGCACACATCTGGAACTCTCTACAAAAGACCCTGAAGCTGAACACTTTCATTCCTGTAGTGTCCTTCAAAAAGCTGTACCTAAATCTTTTCCCAGAGATATGCAACTGCTTCCACAATTCCTAGCCTCTTCAGACCCCTTTTCACCCCTGCCCCCATTAGATTCCCCCTCCCTTATCTGTTCATGCATTCATCCATTAACTTCTATATTATCTACCTCCTAAACCCCTACTCATTACTTTTTTTCTATATTTGCTCTGGTGCCCAATACCACTGTTTACTTGCCTTGTATATATGTGTATATTATTGCATTTGCTCATTCTTTGTTGTTTATTCTTAAAAAGTCTTTGTTACTGTACTCATTCTATATTTGTATATTTGTGAGTTTAAACCATTTTGTTGTTTATGACCAATCAGGTCCATCTTGTAAATGAGCTATGCTCAATGATGTTCGCCTGAATAAATAAAGATTTTGATTGATTGATTGATTGATTGAGTACCAGAACACCCTCTGGGACCAGGCAAGGGATCTGGTACAGACTCTTCCTGAGGACTCTACTAAAACTTAACTGGGAAAGTTGTTGAATTCGGGCTCAGATTTTGGCACTCACGTACTGAGGGCAGTGTACGATGCCATTGATGCCTCTGGGTGTGGAGAGGTGATGAGGATCTGCCTTCATTGTCATTCATGGCTTTGGGTGTCTGGCTTTGCCCCTAATGTTCAGGGTAGCATCTTTGATGCCCCCTTTAGGGGCTCATTACTGTTTGAGGAATGATGTTCAGGACATCATCTCCTGCCTCCAGGAGTTCAGTAAGGCCCTCAGGTTGGTTCATTCACTATACCACTCTCAGCCTCAGATGACCCAACATCAGTCCTTTTGTCAGGCCTCTCATCAGCCCGCCAGAGGTCAGCAATTGAAGGCCCCCCTGAAGTGCAAAGCTAATACCCCCCAAGCAGCGACTACCCCTTGGGCTCCCCGAATGCCCACAGCCACTCTGCCAACCCCAGGATCCACCGGTTGACTCTTTGCCCAACCCACCCACCTCCAGCTGAGGCTCTGGGGGAGGTGGTCAGGAGTCGGTTCTCCCTTTACCTAGATGGGTAGCAAGGAGTGACTACAGACCAGTGGGTGCTCCAGCTCATAGAACACGGGCACATCTTAGAGTTTCTGGAACCTCCTCCGGAGCACCCTCCCTTGCCCTCCCATTATCCGTCCACCCACCTCTCCCTCATTCGGGAAGAGCTTCAGGCTCTCCTGCACAAGAGAGCCATAGAGCCCATCCCTCTGGCTCAAAAACGAAGGGGGTTTTACTCCCATTTCTTCCTCGTTCCCAAGAAGACGGGATTTGAGGTCAATCCTGGATCTCAGCCACCTGAAACTGTACATAGAGTAGAAGCACTTCAGGATGGTTACCCTCTAAGGATTGCTGCCCCTTCTTCACCAGGGGGACTGGCTCTTATCCTTGGACATGCAGGGATGCCTACCGCCATACCCAGGTTTTCCCGGCCCACCACCGTTTCTTCCATTTCTGCTTCCAGGAAGACCATTTTCAGTTTTGGGCCCTCCCTTTTGGCCTTTCCTTGGCACCCCAGATTTTTACCAAGTGCCTAGCAGTGGTGGCTGCAGCCCTGAGGAGACGGGGATTCTATGTGTTCCCCTACCTGGACAATTGGCTGCTAGCAGCCCCCTCCAGGGATCACCTCATATGGACCCTGGAAGGCACCTTTCAGCTCTTCCAGCTCCTAGGGATCATGGTCTTGCCTATCACTGTGCCAGCGCCTCCTGTATATTGGGGCAGATTTGGACTCTTGCTCGGGCAGGGCCTTCCTGCCAGAGAACAGAGCGGAGCGCCTGATAGAGCCTCCCTGTCTTGTCTCCTCCACTCGACAGATTCCTCCCAGGGTGTTCCTGTGCTTGTTGGGGCACATGGCAGCAACCATAGCCATGGTCCCTGTGGCCTGCCTGCATATGAGGGTTCCACAGTGGACCCTTCAAGTCCAATGGGACCAACGCACGGATGACCTGGATCAGCCAGTCATGGTTTCCAACCTGGTGAGGAGGACTTTGGAGTGGTAGCAGAACCCTGCCAGTTTTCTGCGAAGGGTCCCCTTTCAGACTGTGCCCCCTTAACAGATCCTCATGCCAGAGGCCTCGGGTCTCAGCTGGGGTGCTCACTTGGCCAATCACCAGACCCAGGGGACCTGGTCAGAGGTGGATCAGAGTCTCCACATCAACATGTTGGAGAAGCGCGTGGTTCTGTATGCCTTGCAGGACTTCCAGACACACATAATTCTCGGTCCACTGCTGGTGCAGACAGACATGTGCGTGGCATACAACGTTAACAAGCAGGGGGACACTTTGCTCATACCCCCTTTGTCGGGAAGCGATGAGAGTCTGGTACTGGGCCATCGAGCATGGCCTGGAACTTTCAGCAGTCCATGTTCCAGGTGTCCAAAACATCCTGGCTGACAGTCTCAGCCGGTCCAGGTTGAGGGCTCATGAATGAGAACTTCTGTCCTCAGTGGTCGAATATCTCTTTGACAGGTGGGGTCATCCAGAGTTGGACCTTTTTGCATCCCCACTCAATGCAAAACTGCCACTTTTCTGCTCGCTTGATCCAGGGCCTGGAGTTTTCTGGCATGATGTGTTGTCCCTCTCCTGGACGGGGAGGTTCATGTACGCGTTCTCTCCCTTCCCGCTCCTGCAGAGGGTTCTGCTCAAGCTTCATTCAGAAGGGGCAGAGATGATCCTCATAGCCTCCTTTTGGCCATGTCAGATCTGGTTCCCATTGATACAGCAACTGGCAGTGGAACCTCCAGTACCCTTGCCCTTGTGCACCGGCTTGTTCTCCCAGGAACAAAGTGCTCAAATCCATCCAAACCTCAAGTCCCTACACCTACATGCATGGCTCCTCAGGGCTAGAAATTTGTTTTAAAAAGTGGTGTTTGACATAGATTACCATTACCCAAGATTTGGTATTCTGTCTTGAAACCTGGTATACAACCCATTTTAGGATCGTGGATATGTTGTTCTATCCACACTTGTTGGCATATCCTTTCCCTTTAAGAATCTTGCTGGAAGGTCTAAAAGCTAGCTCCTCCCACCCACTCAGGTGGTATATCCCTCGGCTCCACTCCATAATGTCAGATCTTCCTTTCCGCTGGAAGATTCAGATTACCTCCTTATTGCTCACGCGTTACTGTAGACCCTGGCACATAAATCTACAGATTTATCCAATGTTAGACTCGTTAGAATTTCTCCTAATTGCTTTGCTATCTTGGCAGTGATGGAGGACAAGTCACTGCCCAGTTTCTGCCGCTGCCTATGCTGGCAAAGATGTCTCGGACCGACCCGCATGCCTTGTGCGTTTATTGCCTGGGTCACAATCATGACACCCAGGCGTGCAAAATGTGTCACACATTTCATCCAAATGTTTTGGACGATCATCTTGCACGACTGCAATTGAGCAGACCAGAGAAACGGAAGCTGCCGGTCAAATCCAAGGAAGCACGTTGAGCGATCTCCGTGGCTGCGGGGTCCGCTGAGCAGCTGGTAACAGATGAAGGCCTTTGAAGAGGAGGAGGCTCGGGCCACTGATTGGTCCTCTTCTATGTCAGTCTTCGGCCTGCTCAGTCTGGGCTCCACCTTCACAGGCTCTTTTCAGGAGATGTCAATCTGTCCTTACCAAGGGAGAGGGCCCCTCGGACACGCATGTCTCTTGGTCCCATAAGAAGGACAAGGAGCTCAAGGAAGGATCACCTCACCAACGATGTTCTTGGGACCACGAGAGATCTTGATCCCAGGAATCTTCTGTCTCGATTTCGGTCGAGGTTGCTTCTCAGTACCTCCAGCAGGCCAGCTGGCTAAGACATGGGACGATGACCCGGTCGAGATTATTCACAGGCCCATAGACCCGTCGTTGCTCAATGAGGCCGACAATTCCTTATTCAGGACCTCAGTCCTGCCTGCTCCCACCGAGGAGGAGACCTAGCCCACTGGGTAACCCCTCATGGTCCCAGTTCCTGACCACGAAGAGCCGCGATTCTCCCTAGCTTCTTCCAAATACCCCATCAGTCCCACCAACAGTCCAAGTCGAGGTCTCGGATCCCTTCGACCAACAGGCCAAAGAAGGCACATAAGCACTCCCAAAAGCGGCGCTGCCGCCACTCTTCCTCGTCCTCCTCAGATGAGCAGAGGTTTCTATGAAAACTGCAGCAACGCTACAAGGATTTGATGTGGCAGCAGCTGATTATGCCCATCCAGAAGTCCACTTCAGCTTCTACCCCGGACATTGCTTGGCTATTGCCCTCTAGGCTGACATAAACTCCTCACAGGCCGGTCCATATCGTTCCTCCACTTGCGAAGCTGATCAAGACCATTCCGGCTTTGCTGAAACAGACCTCTCCAATGATTGTGGTGGAACTGCCACCTAATCAGCCTCTTTCAGGGGCTCCTTCTAAGGAGTCTTGGCCCGTTCCGAGCCTCCCACGTAGGCTCTCTGTCACCCTCACTCCTGACAGTCCTAGGCGGGTGGAGGGTGACTCTGGTGGCCGGCCAATCTATCAGACCTACATTCTCGCCCCCTGGATGAGGAATCTGTAGGGAGTCTTTTGACGGAGGAAGGCCCTACTTCCTTCATGGGCATCCTCTGTCTCACATCCGAATCCATGGGGATGCCCTTAGAACCCGTTCAGAAATGGGCCAAATACCCCCTCACTGATATCCTCAAATGAGTGGATTCGCCAACGGAGGCCTTCCCAGTGGCTGAGGCCATTGTTTGTCCAACTTTGGAACTGTGGCAGCACCCTGCCTCCTGCCCCGCGCCCTCAGCCCAGATGGCCTGCAAGTATGCGGTACCCATTGGTTCCCTTTCAGGATTCACAGAGCACCCCTCAGCCGAGGGATTGGTGACTGAATCTGTGTTCAGGCGCTTGGGTAATTCGGGAGACACCAACAGACCCCCAGACAAAGAGTCAAAAAATTGGACCATTCAGCCCAGAAAGTCTGTGCTGTGTCTTCACTGGGCCTTCGTCTGGCAAGCTTTGCCATCATCATAGCGCACTTTTCTCACGTCCTTCTGTGCTCTCTTGATGAGGTTCTTCCTCGCCTCCCCGCAGACCTCCAGACCACAGTCATGCAGGGCCGAGCAGTTGCAAAGCAGCAGCTCCAGACAGCTGTGGACCATGGGGACTCTTGCACCCGCTCGGTGGCGGCCACAGTTGCCATGCACTGCAGGGCCTGGCTGAAGGTCTCCAACTTCACGGCAGACACTCAGCACAAGTTGACTGGCATCACCTTACTGGGTACCGACCTCTTCAGTCCAGGAGTGGATGGCCACCTCCAGCACATAGAGCAGTCCAATGCCACCTTGGACTCTGTGATTTCTGCCCCTGCAGCCAAGTAGCCCCATATCCAGTTGGGGCAGCAACAGCAGCAGGCTCAACCTTGGCACCCTCGGCCTAAGTCATGGCCCCCGCAGCCCGTAAGCCCAGAGGAAAGGGTCCCGGTGGTCCCCAACCGGATCCTCCTCCTCCTCTGTTTGCACAGTGACGGGATGGGGGTTGACAACCCCATACCCATCACAGTGGGGGGCCGGATCCACCACTTCCTTTCCACCTGGTCCACTGTTAAAATGGACAGGTGAGTTCTAGAAGTGGTCGGCTGGGGGCTGCCTCTGGAATTCAAGCAGTACCCACCAAGCCAAGCCAAGCCCCATTAGAGGATATGCTGTCCGTGCACACCCAGTCAGCTCTCCAAGATGGCATCGTCCAGCTCCTCTGCAAGGAGGTAGTGGCTAGTGTCACAGATTCCCCTGTCAACCCAGGGTTTGTTTCCAAGTATTTCCTAGTCCCGAAACAGATGGGGGGCTGGTGCCCCATTCTAGATATGCACAGCCTGAACCAATTTCTCAGGTTGCGCACATCAGGATGGTAGCTCGGTCTCAGATCATACCATCTGTTGAGCCGAAAATGTGGTTTTGCTGTCTGGGTCTCCAGGACGCATTCCTTCATGTACTGATCCATCTGTCTCACCGCAGGTTCCTCCATTTTCGAGCAGAGGGAGCCGTCTTCGAGTTTGGCCTGTCATCCGTCCCCAGGTCTTCACCAAATGCATTGCAGTGGTGGCGGCCCATCTTCTGTGTCAAGGGGTCAGAGTGTACCCCTGTCTCAATGACTGGCTCATAGCGGGTTCTTCCAGACAGGAGGTGGAGAAGTCCAGGGATCTGGCCATCCAGACCTGCATTGATCTCAGTCTCCTGGTCAACGAGACTAAGTCGGAACTTGTGCCTTCGCGGGTGATCTGCTTCATCGGGGCAGCGCTCAACTCTTGCCGAGCTGGAGCCAGGCTCCCGACGGACGGGGCAGAGGTTCTCTCCTCCTTTGCCCAATAATTTCTGGTTGGGCACTTGCACCCTGCCCGGGACTTCCTGCATCTTCTGGGGTACATGGTGGCCTGCACCGCCATGGTCTGATGGGCCTGGTGGCATATATGCCCCCTTCAGTAGGAGCTGGCCAGCCAGTAGACTTAGTAACATGGTCATTTTGACCAGCTGGTCACTGTGACTCAGAAGATGTGGGACGCTCTGCAATGGTGGACCGTCCTAGCACACTTGCAGGAAGGGATCATGTTTGTCTGTCCCGAGCCGACGGTCGTTCTCACGACCAATACCTCTCTCAGAGGCTGGGGTGCCCACATGGGAACTCTCAGAGTCCACGGGCTCTGGAACCCCGAGGAATCCCAATGTCATATCAACCTGCTGGAGCTCGGAGCAGTCCAACTGGCACTGTCAGCATTCGCTCCACTCCTTCAGGGTCAGGTGGTGCAAGTCCAGAAGGACAATACCACAACTATGTGCCATCTCAACAAGCAGGGCGGCACGCACTCCCGGCCTCTGTGCAGGGAAGTGCTCCACATCTGGACTCTCATGAGCCGACTGGAGGCAGATCTCCTAGCCATCAATGTGGCAGGAGTCTCAAATCAACTGGTAGACACTCTCAGCTGTGTGGGTGAGGCATCCCACGAGTGGTCTTTCCATCCAGAGATACAGTACACAGCCTGTTTTCCCACTGGGGCAAACCTCAGGTGGATATGTTCGCCTCCAGGGAGAACGCAAAGCTGAGGCTGTTTAATGCCCACCCCCCTCAGCAGGGCTCGCTGCAGAGGGATGCCTTCTCGAGGCCGTGGACCCCAGGCCTCTTCTGTGCCTTCCCTTCACTTCCCTTAGTTCATAAGGTGATCCTCAAGGTCAGGAGGGACAAGACACAGGTGATCCTCATAGCCCCAGACTGGCCTCGCAAGTTCTGGTATCCAGATCTCCTCAGCCTCTGCTCCAGACCTCCGAGGCATCTTCTCATATGCCTGGACCTGATATCAGTCAATCAGGGGAAGGTATTCCATCCAGACCTTCAGTCCCTGCACCTGACAGCCTGGTTCCTGAGTGGCTAGAGTTCCAGGCTTTGGGTCTCTCCGAGGATGTACTCACCATTGTGGAGGCATCTAGGAAGAAGTCGACCAGGAAGTGCTGTGCCTTGAAATGGAAAAGATTTTCCATTTGGTGCCAGGGCAAGGACCTGGACCCTTTGTCTTGTCCATTAGCTAGCATCCTCGACTACCTTTGGTCCCTGTTTAAAGGGGGTCTTCAGTCTATGACCCTTAAGGTGCACCTGGCAGCCATCTCTGCTTACCAGGCGCAGGCCGGTCAACAGATGGTGGCACAGGAGAAGGTGGTCTGGTGCTTCTTTAAAGGCCTCAACCATATTTCCCCTCCAGTGCGGGAACCACCACCACCGTGGGATCTACTGCTGGTAATGGCAAAGCTCATGGGCAAGCCATTCGAACCGATGCACAGGTGTGAGATGTCACATCTGTCATGGAAGACCACCTTCTTGGTGGCTATCACGTCATCCAAAAGGACTGGGGAGCTGCAGGCACTCTCTGTAGAGTCTCCCTACCTGGTCTTCCATAGGGACAAGGTTGTCTTGCGCCCCCACCCGAAATTCCTTCCGAAGGTGGTGTCAGAGTTTCACCTTAACCAGGTGTCGACTGCTGGTGTACTACCCCAATTACAGCTCGGAGGCTGAGTACAGGCTCCATAGTCTGGACCTGAGACAAGCGCTCTTATTATAAGGAGCGGACTGTTGAAGTTCAGGGAGAGGTTCACCAGCTGTGTGTCACCTACGCTGAAGCTGCACCTGGTAGACCTTTAGCCAAGTGGACTATTGGCAGATGGATTACATCATGCATTGATCTCTGCTATAGGTTGGCGGGCAAGAAGCCTCCCACAGGGGTAACAGCTCACTCTACCTGCCATACTGCTGCATCAGTGGCTGCTTCCAGGGACATCCCTGTCCAGGAAACCTGCAGGGCTGCTACCTGGAAGTCAGCAAACACCTTCATTTCCCACTACCACATCGACCTAGAGTCAGGGATGCTGGTTTTGGGGCCTCAGTTCTCCAGTCTCTGATTCCCAAGTAGGGGGTGTGCGCCTTGCCTCCCTCCTACCGGAGAACTGCTAGGAGTCTGCCAACACGTGTAGATAGAAAGACATATCCATGATCCTAGAAAAACAGGTTACTCAGCTGTAACAGTAGTTGTAGGAGTGGTATATGTTGTTCATCCACACAAACCCACCCGACCTCCCCGGCTTTGACGCACAACCCTTTGCTTCCAGCAGGCAAAGATCTAGCGTCATGGGATGGAGCCGAGGGATATACCACCTGGGTGGGTGGGAGGAGCCAGCTTTTAGACCATCTGGCAAGATTCTTAAAGGGAAAGGACATGCCAACAAGCGTGGATGAACAAAGTATACCACTCCTAGAACTACTGTTACAGGTGAGTAACCTGTTTTGTTTTTTTTTTGTATACCATTTTTTTACCACTGCATTATGAGAAAAAGCATTCCTGTGTTATAACATTTTTATTTAATAAAAGAACTAAACGTTTGGAGTGTCCCAGTGTTTGCTTCTTATTTATCCCTCCCAACATCACATTTTCTATCCAGCTATTATCCTTGACCACACAAAATATGATATATCACAATAAATTTATTTTTCTTTTGTGCTGAGCTCAAGGACACGGAAAATGCTTATCTTTATTTTATTGTGGTGGCCCAGGCACATCTTAAATGAGTTTTTACTTGTAGCTGTGTTATCTATTTATTTACTGAAATGTTTCACCAGGAGGGCACACTGAGCAACAAGTTGCTCATCTCTCGGTGCAAACTGGGGAGGGGGGCGGTACAGTTGGATGAAGAATTAGACATACAGTTTACCATTTAACATTTAGCTAGCCCTGAGTTGAATCAAATAATGTAGTTTCTTTGTTTCTAAAATACACAGCCCTGAACTTTAAACAAAGCAGCAGAAAGCAAAACTTGTTTTTCAAGAGGCTGCTACATACTGTACAGATTTATGTTCATTAACTAGCCACCCTTAACAGTGAGCAGGAGCAAGAAAGGTTGCAGTTCAATCTGCAGTCTTCAAAACCAGCACTGCTCTCCCTTTCATGCTTGAAATATCCAAACAGTAATGTTTTTTTTTCTAATAGTGTCTCTGGTTTGGATGTTTTGACATCTTTGTTTTTTTCCTTGCTGTTTTTAACAGCAAGTACCTTTCTTTTGCAGCCCTATTTCATTCTGTGTATTACTTTTCCCAGATAATAAATGGGCTGGTCCCACCTGCTCAGTGAGTAAGATGGGAACCGCTCCTCCTCTATACTTATCTTCCTCAATCCCACCTGATTGTTTTTTTGTGAGTAGAATTACTCCGTTTGGGAAGCAACCATGTGTGAAGGGAAGGGAGACCTCTCTTAGAAGTCTTTTCCCTGCAGCATGGGCTCATGCTGCTACTTAACTGAAGCTGTGTGTGTGTGTGTGTGTGTGTGTGTGTGTAGTTAGTGTAGTGGTCAGAGGTCACTTGCTGTCTCTCCCGGTTTCTTGTTGCTCGGGGTCAGATTTCAGCCTAAACAGCAGAATGCAGTAAAGAACTCAAAGTAGAGCTGTGTAAAACAGGAGCGGTCAGTCGAATTAGGGCACCACAAACTGGTATACAGCATGGGTTACCAACTCACACTATTTGGTGTTACGTGCATGATTTTTGGCGTGCACGGAACACCAAATAGCGAGGAATTTCGAGCCCTGCTCCTGCAGACTTAGCTATCACCCGCATTCGGGTCTCCTCCAGGGTTGCTGATGTCATGGTGGCTGCTAGAAAGCCTTCCACTAGAGCCACCTACGCCTTAAAGTGGAAGCGATTTTCTCTGTAGGCTGCTGTACATCACCTGGATTCCTTCACCTACCCGGTGAATCTTATTCTGGAGTACTTGCTCTCCCTTTTGTACTCAGGCTTGGGGTACTTCTCCCTTAAGGTGTGCCTTTCTGCTGTTTCTGCGTACCATACACCTATCAAGGGCAAATCTGTTGCTCAGCTGGAGGCGTCCCACACATCCAGTCCCTCCATGGGACCTTCTTTTTATGTTGGAAAAACTCACTTTGCTTCCCTTTGAGCTGGCCGTGGGTTGCGAGCTGCACTTTCTGTTGTGGAAAGCCCTCTCTTTAGTTGCTGTTACTTCTGCTCAGATGATTTCCAAGCTTCAGGCTCTGATGTGTAAAGAGCCTTATTTGATTTTTCACAAAGACAGGGTGTCTTTGCACAATAACCCTAAGTTTTTGCCTAAGGTAGTGTCTGGGTTTACTTTAAATTAACCCATCCACCTGCCAGTTAATTTCCCTGAATATTCTAATCAGGGGGAGGCCTTACTTCAGACTTTAGATGTTCGTAGGATGCTGAGATATTATACCCATAGCACCAAGTCTGTTCAAAGATCTGACAAGTTGTTCGTTTCATTTGCTCCCGAGAGAGAGAGGGCACACCTGTTTTGAAGCAGTGTTTGACTAAGTGGTTGGTTAATTGCATTGTTTATTGCTACCGCAAATACAACAAACCCCTGCCCAGAGCAGTTAAAGGTCACTCCACCAGGGGCATGGCTGCCTCCACAGCTTGCTTCAAAAATATGCCTGCTGCGGACATCAGAGCAGTTGCCACCTGGAGCTCTGTCCACACTTTCATTAGGCACTACAGTCTGGACCTCATTTCTAGGTACAGGGCCAATTTCATCCTCACAGTCCTTCAGGGCCTTCTTTCTTGAGCTCTGTGCTGATGCCTTCTGCCTCCTCCTGGCTGCACTTCTTGTAAGTTCCGGTACTGCTTGGGACTCAGTCCTACCTGTGTTGGCCTGCTGCAAGAGCCCCTTCAAAGTAAGATAGTATGGTGATGTAAGAACTGCCTGTAACAGTAGATCTTTGAGAGGAGCTCTTGCAGTAGGCCCTCACCCACCCCACCCCCACCCCACCAGCTTCTTTTCCATTGCACATCTTCTGCTTATGCTTTATTATTTTTCTTGGCTCTAAGGAACCACTTTGGTTCTCTTTTCGCCGCCTGTCCGGGGTCTCTCGTTGGAGAATTGAGGTAGTTGCTGGGGACTGCCCCCTTTATAGGATAGGCGGACCTCAGCATTCTGACATCGTTGGGGGGTGGTCCCCAGTGATAGACTGCTAGCTAGAAGTTTTCCATGTGGTTCTGTCACCTGGCAGCTTCAGTCCTACCGGTGTTAGCCTTCTGCAAGAGCTCCTCTTGAAGACCTACTGTTACGGTAAGTTCTTACGTAACTGTACTTTATCTAGCTATATTTTAGAAAAATTAGTAATTAAGAAAGGCAGTTCAATTTTGAGATTGTCAAAAGAAATTGAATACTGTAATCAATTAACAAAGACTGGTGTGGGTAGAGCATCATTTGGTTACAGAGGGCCACTTGCCTGGAACTCTTTACCAACTCAACTCAGAAGAATTACAGGTTCCCTCCATTTTAGTAGTATAAAGAAATGGTTGATTCAAGAAGGCCTCAAACCACAGATTTGTTGCCCTGATTTTGGGATACGTTAACCTTTTTTTTTTTTTTTTTTCAGACCTATAGTAGTTTCAAGTCTTATTGAATGTTGTCATGACTGTAATTCATATGCTGTGAGTTATGTATGTGAATGTAATTTTACTGTATTTGTCACTTATTTGTGTGCAATATACTCTGTGTACATGTATTGTTGGTATTTGTAAAATAGGTAAGCAATAACCCAGGACAGGGTTTGCGGCCACTGGGGATTAATCAACACCCTGGGTGCATTGTGAGACACGAGGCTGCATTATTGCTTATGGTACCCATTGTAAATTAGCCTTGTTACTCAGTTGGGATCTGATCATGTTCATGGTTTTCTTCTGATTAACATGCATAAAATGTTTACTACCACTACTACTTTTGCACGCTCATGTGGGTTGGGGGAATATTAACCACTGCTAACCCAGGTGAAATAAATGAAAATTACATACTTACCGTAATTCTTGATCTTTCTGTGTATCTTCGTCATTCATCACTGATAAGTTCTGGCCAGAGGAGCAGGACCCCGTGGGAGCCTTTTTTTTTTTTTTTTTTTTAGAAGGGGAGGAGTCTGTGCCGTGGACGGCTTTGCCCTCGAGGCCAACGCACTGCGACAGAGGTCAGGTAGTACCTAGGGGTCTGGAACAGGGCCCTAATCTCTGGGCAGGAAAGGCGGGAAAAAAAGGGAGGAAGAGAGAGAGAGAGACCAGTAAACAGAAAAAGAAAGAAAAAGATAGGGGAGGAGATGGGAGACCCCACGGCACCCTAGAAGAGGTTCCAGGACACTTTGGGAGACCAGAGGGGGAGGCACTACTGCCCTTAAGCATCAGAAAGATCTCTTTATTGCTTTTTTACCTCGCCCCACAGAGTGGGAGGCAGTATAGTGCAGTGGTTTAAGGCTCTGAGCTGCAAATCAGGTGACATCCAGCAGACCAGACCTGGGTTTGAATCCCACAGCTTCCACTTGCATACTGTGTGACCCTGAGCAAGTCATTTAACTTCCCTGTGCTCTCAGGTCGCTCCTGTAAAAAAGCTTTCAGCTTAGTGTGCTACTCCTGGTTAAACAACTAAAAAAGAAGAAGAGAGCACCCCAGGTTAAGCACAGGAAGTCCAGCGAGGTAGAAGGAGGCAAAGCACTGGACTTAAAGCCCTCCCCCCGACTCGAGAAGGAGAGGTGTCAGCAGTCTCCCACTCCTGTCCACAATAAATCAAGGTGGGGACAGAATCCATCCTGGGGCAGGGACCCCCAGAGTAATACCCTCCTCTGGAAAGGGAAATTAGGGAAGACTGCCCACCCCTCAGGAAGGCTGGAGGGGAACGGGAAGAAGAGTCTCCACAGGAGTCTCCTCCTTTGCCATTTTCTTTTGAGGGAAGTAGGAATCTGCCCAGGAAAACATATTTTCCGGCTGAGAACTCAGTGGGGAAGGAGCAGTAGCCCTGGAAGTAAAGTAAAGGTCCCCCCAGGCTGTCTCTGTTCCCCATCCCTCCCAAAGAGAACCCCAGAACTAAAAAAATGCTGGAGATCTATGCCCTTCAGAGGAGGGCGCAGATCCCCTAAGGGAAAAAGCGGGCCCCCACCAGGATCACGGGAAGAAGACCTGGGGAGCCACTACCTAATAGGACAAGTGCCCCTGCTTGCCCTCCCCTGGAAGGGGGGTCCTGTCTCTTCAAAGAAGAATCAGAGGGCCCAGAGGTACCAGCAGGACTCAGCCCACAATCGGCCTCAATTGGGGAGACAACAGGAGGCTTCACCGCCCAGAGACTGAGGCCCAAGAGGGGATGGTGGGTGGGAAGCAGTGATGAATGGTGAAGATAGACAGAAAGATCAAAAATTACAATAGGTATATAATTTTCATATCTTGTCTGTGTCAATCTTCACCATTCATCACTGGTGGGTGATTACCAAGCCCCCGAAGGGGACCTGGTACCTCCCTGAGGGAGGAATGTTCCTCAGCCTCCTGTGGGGGAGACACAGAAGGGGGAGACCCTTACAGACCTAGTTACGCCTGGGACTAGTCAAGGTGAGGCGGGGTCTCCCTCAGCCTGGGAGATGGAAGTCACCCCTGAAGCTTCTGCCTCACTCTGCGGGGAAAAAAGGTGGGTTCCCTGGAAGGAGGAGGCAGTCACCCTAACAGGTGATAATCGGGAAAGACGAAGCCATGCCATCCGCCTGATGCAGTTCGCTGTCCCTGCTAGCCTAGACACCACTTCATTGGCATCATACGATGCCCTTGCTTGGTGCCTCGCAAGCTCCAGGCCCCGTGTGGAGAGGACAATGTCTTGTCTGGTTGCCTTCGTATCAGGCATAGATGCTAGGATTTGTTCTAGCAAAAACCGTAGGTGCCTGTTGTAGGCAGCATGATGGGCCTGATGTGCTGCAGTGGAGAGAGAGAGAGAGAGAGAGAGATGTGCTGAGGAAAAGACTCTCTTCCTCCAGAAGTCGAACTGTGCGGGGTCCGCATCCAGGGACCAGTCGTGCCTCAGGCTTCTATGCCTGGAGGGAGTGTCCAGGAGTGTCACACCCGACGCGGGGTGAGGTAGGTTTCCTGGAGATTCCTGGGGTGCTCAGTACCTGCACCGGCATTCCATCGGGGCTGGAGAGGGGACTGATGGACACTACCAGACGTGGTACGACACCTCTTGAAAGGGGGAAGGCCAGGCAGGCACCACCAGGCTTGTCTGCACTTAAAAAATGTGTGTCGCCCGCTCAGGATTGCGTCTTGCCAGTCGCGAAATGTGGAGCTTGTCGACCAACCTCGAAAGGAAACATTGATAGGAGGTCAGTTCTGCATCCGAGAATAGGTGGACGGAAGGCTCCTCTCCCTCATGTGAGGAAGATGAGGAGGCCAACGAGTCCGAGGAGTCAGAGTCCGGCTGCCGCAGGGGTGAGCGGTGAAACACCTACTCGTCCATGGATCTGACGTGCTGGGAAATGGGCAGCCATGGCTCTAAACTGTTCCAAGGGTAGAGGTCCCATAGGACCAGAGTGGCCCAGGAGAAGGGGGAGGGGAAGGTGGAGGTAAAGGGGCCAAACGCCTTTGAGGGTGAGGATAGAAACATAGAAACATAGAATTTGACGGCAGATAAGGACCACTTGGCCCACCTAGTCTGCCCATTTTCCTACCTAACAGATAAGCTGCAGATCCTAGTTAACCAACAGCTTACTTCCTCCTACCCCCCACCAGGACTTCCTTATGCCTGTCCCATGCATTCTTGAAGTCCCCCACTGTTCTTGACTCCACGACCTCCTCAGGGAGGCTGTTCCATGCATCCACAACCCTCTCAGTGAAAAATACTTCCTCACATTACCTCTGAGCCGACCCCCTTCTATCTTCAAATTGTGCCCCCTTGTTCTTGCACATCTCTTTTTCTGGAAGATGCTACCCTCTTGGACTTTGTTAATTCCCTTGAGGTACTTGAAAGTTTCTATCATGTCCCCTCTCTCCCTTCTTTCCTCAAGGGTATACATATTAAGCTCCTTTAGTCTTTCTTCATATGTCTTCTGGTGCAGACCCTGCACCATTTTGGTTGTTCTCCTCTGGACAGCCTCCACTCTGTCTATGTCTTTGCAGAGATGGGGTCTCCAGAACTGCACACAGTACTCCAGATGGGTCTCACCAACTGTCTGTACAGAGGGATAACAACTTCCTGTTTTCTACTATTGATGCCTCTTCCTGTGCATCCCAGTATCCCCCCAGCCTTCCTTACTGCCTTCTCACATTGCTTGCCCACCTTTAGGTCATCTGATATAATTACCCCCAGGTCCCTTTCTATTTTTACTGTTGTCAGTATCTCACCCCCATTGTGTATGCTTCCCCTGGGTTTTTGTTTCCCATGTGCATTACCTTGCACTTCTTTGCATTGAATCTGAGCTGCCATACATTTGACCATTCCTCCAACCTTGCCAAGTCCCTTCTCATCCTTTCCACTCCATCTTGTGTATCAACCCTGTTGCAGATCTTTGTGTTATCTGCAAAGAGACATACTTTTCCTTCCAGTTCCTCTGCAATGTCACTTATAAAGACATTAAAAGGACCAGTCCCAGTACTGAACCCTGCTGTACCCCACTAGTAACCTCCTTTCTTCACTGTTTACTCCATTTACTACTACCCTTTGCGTCCTGTTGTCTAGCCAATTTTTTGTCCAGGCTACCACCTGGGGACCCACTCCAAGGCTGGCTATCTTGTGAATTAATCTTTTGTGTGGGACTGTATCAAATGCCTTGCTAAAATCTAGGTAGGCCATGTCCACAGCACCTCCCTGGTCTACTACTTTGGTCACCCATTCAAAGAAATCTATTAGATTCGTCTGACATGACCTTCCCATCGTGAATCCATGCTGCCTTGGGTCCTGTGCCCCACTGGCCTCTAGGTACTTAACAGTTCTTTCCTTCAGAAGTGATTCCATCATTTTCCCTACCACTGAGGTCAAACTAACTGGTCTGTAGCTTCCTGCCTCTGTCCTGCTCCCACTTTTGTGAAGAGGAATCACATCTGCCTCCTCCAGTCCTCGGGTACCACCCCATCCTCCCATGATTTGTTAAAGAAAGTAGTCAGGGTGTCACTAGTTCTACCTTAGTTCTTTTAGTATTCTTGGGTGAATCCCATCAGGCCCCATTGCTTTGTCCACCTTCAATTTTATTAGTTCTTCAGAACCCTTTCTTCTGTAAATGGACTGGTATCGACCCCTGTCTTCAGAGTGTTTCTCTTGTTTGGTTTAGGTAACTCCCCTCCTCTTCCTTTGTGAATACTGAGCAGAAATATTCGCTCAGTATCCCAACTTTTCACTGTCACCCTACCCACATTCCTCCCCTTTATTAAGCTTCAGTATCCCTCCTTTGGTCTTTTCTTCGCTCCCTAATGTACCTATAAAGGTCTTATCCCTTCTTAACAGAATTGGCTATCTTTCCTCGGTTTGGGCCTTTGCTATTCTGACTGCCTTCCCAGCCTCTTTCTGCTTTAACTGATAAAGTTCTCTGTCCTGCTCCTTCTGTGTTTCCTTATATTTCCTGAATGCTGTCCTTTTCTCCTTAACCTTCCCTGCCACCTCTTTTGAGAACCATAGCGTTTTTTTCCTTCGTTGTGTTTTATTGATTTGCTTTACACAAAAGCTTGTTGCCTCTGTGATGGCTGTTTTGATCACTCCCCATTGTTCCTCCACCCCTCCTTCTTGCCTGTTTGCTAGTGCTTTTCTGAGGCACTCTCTCATTTTCCCAAAGTCAGCCTCCTAAAGTCCAGTACTCTTGCTTTGTATGGCTTGATTGTATGGTTGAGTTTATCATGAACCACACTGTTTGGTGGTTGCTTGTTCCTCAGATGGCTACCCACTTCTAAATCTGAGATTCTTTCTCCATCCCCATTTGAGAGTACCAGGTCTAAGATTGCTCCCTCCCGAGTGGGTTCCAATACTAGCTGTCTGAGGCATGCCCCCTGTAGGGCATCAAGAATGACCCTGCTCTTGGATGTGCCTGCAGCAAAGGTGCTCCAGTTAACATCTGGCATATTCAGGTCCCCCATCAACAATATCTCCCCTTTTTCTGCCATTCTAAGAAAGCCTTCTATAATTTCCTTGTCCATTCCCTCCCCTTGAGATGGGAGTCTGTACACAACCCCCATGCGGATTGTGGTGCCATTTCCTGTCTCCAGGGTGACCCAAAGTGCCTCATCTGCTCCCTGTTTACTCTTTAGTTCTGTTGCTTTGATCCCTTCCTTTACATAGAGAGCTACTCCTCCTCCTCCTCCTCTTTTACCTTCCCTGTCCCTCCTGTAGATTGTGTATCCTGGTATGAGGATGTCCTCTGCCAGGGCTAGGGACCCGTACAGGCGATCTAACACCCCGGAAGGATCCGTCAGTCGAGGCAGTCACCGGCCGTTCAACCATCCTGAAACGGTCAGGACTGAGCTCTGAAGAGGATTCCCCCCCCCAACCCCTGTGAGGCAACCTAGACCATGTGGTTCCAAAAGGGCAGCCCTAGCCTCAAGAAACGAGATCCGCAAATGGCACCAGGATCCGAGACAGTGCCAACAAGCGGTGCCGAGGAAATCTCCGGGTGGGGCCTGGCAGACACAGGCCATGACGTCAGGGGAGCCTGCACCTCCAAGGAGGTGATTGCCAGAACGGTGCCTCTGGCTCAACCCCCCAGAAGAGTCGGACCGGGCCTCCAGCACCGTTAAAGGGGCCTCCGCCATGGTGAGGCTAGAAGGGGCGGAAGCCCCCTCCTCCGCAACCCATATAGAACTGGGAGGGGACCCAGAGGAAGAATCAAAGGACCTGCGTCTGGTGTCCCTAGTGCACGACTGTCCTCCAAAAGTCAGCAGCATGTGGCGGACTTTAAACACACGGTGTTCCAATATTCTGTGGTCCATGTAGAAACACGCATCGCAACAGTCCATATCGTGGTTGGGGCCCAGGAAGGTCAGGCAATGATCATGCCGATCCGAGATGGAATAAAGCCGGCCACAGGGGCACCGCCACATTGGGGGCCAGCCCGCCTTTGAAGATTTCTTCTTTTTGTCCACAGGACAAGACATGAATGGACGGAAAAATCAATAACAACACAGCAATAGATCTCGGCACCAAAGAAAAATAAGGTAAGGTCTTACTGGTAGGACAGCACCGAGAACACAGCGGCTGCTGCAGAACTAGGATGGTTTGAACGGACTAGGCCACGATGTCGCAGTTTTGAAATGCTCTCTCACGAGGTCATGCTCACTCGACAGCGGGAGAAGCAGAACTGGGGTGAAGGAGGAGTCGGTTACTAGCCAACCCGCAAGTACCACGCAGTGCATCAACCTCGAGAGCGGAGCCGTCCATGGCACCAACTCCTCCCCTTCTTTAAAAAAAAATACTCCCATGGGGTCCTGCTCCTCCAGCCAGAACTCACCAGTGATGAATGGTGAAGACTGACACAGATAAGATCTGGGAATTTTTTTTTTTTATTCTCTGTTTATGCCCCTTACTCACCGCTCAGGACCCTATCCTCGGGGATCCCTAGGCTGTGCACACTCCTGTAGGTCCTCTCCAGATATCTTCTTTGGGTCCCAGCAGCTCTACCCCCATCCGGCCTCAGTTTGCCCCCTGGGTGGGGAGGAGGAGGACCCCCCCAGTAGTCCCCTCCAGTCCATGAGTCTGCGTCGAGTATGCTGCACAGGCCCCATCTGAAGCCTGGTTATGGATTTTCTTGGGCAGCCAGGTCCCATCTCCAGGCATCCATTGCAGGGCTTTTCTCATCCCATCCCTCAGGATGTCGGCACGCTAGGGAAACCAAGGGGAGAAGCACGTCGCAACGTGCAGGCCCTCGGCTCCCGTCCTCCCACCCTACTGCATGCTGTCTCGCTGCACCTTCACCCATGGTCTCCCAGGTGGCAGTAGAGCAGCAGGACATAACCCCCGGAGAGAAGAGCAGCCTCTGGGCACTCAATCCTTCTCCCCAGCCTGGCCCTCCAGCTGCCCGAGTCCGTTCCCGGGTCGCTGGCGCCACAAGCGGTAGCCCTACCACTGCGCTAGTGGGCCAGCTAAGATCAGGGTTTTTGTGGAAATTGTTTTTTCTAGAAACATTTTATGCCCCCTTGTCACTGCAGGCCCCCATCAGCTCTCTGCTGTCCCTCAGCCGTGTCATCCACCTTACCTGATTCCAGTGTCCCACGGATTACCCATCCATAGCAGGCTACCCCCCACACAGACACACACACACACACTGGAAACGCATTCAGATTTGAGCCAGGGCCTAGTCAGTTGTTCAGGGCAAGGCATTATGCTGTCTTAAAGGGTTTTCCCTCCTGGTTTTCACCCCACCCACCTCCCCTGACATCAGGCACAGCCCCTACAGCCCTGGACACACATCAGAGGGTCTGGGAAATGGAGAGATGTGATTGGTTTTTGACATTCCACTAGCCTTACATTAATCTTTAATTAGTATACTTCTGCAGCCTTATGACATGTGTATTGATTTTTAAAGCAAGTCCCCACCTTGCAAAAATTCTGTTTCTAGAACTCTGAGCCACCATTAGTGCTGCTCTTTGCTGAAAACATGTTAAAAACATCCCTCACAAATTTTTATTACCTTGATGTCCCCTCCTCCAGTTACTACAGGGTACTACAGT
This sequence comes from Neoceratodus forsteri, assembly GCA_016271365.2. Classification (NCBI taxonomy): domain Eukaryota; kingdom Metazoa; phylum Chordata; order Ceratodontiformes; family Ceratodontidae; genus Neoceratodus; species Neoceratodus forsteri. Next base: position 1,141,764,212 of record CM057450.1, on the reverse strand, counting down.
CCACAATAAATAAATAAATGGTATGTGTCTACAGCAAGCTCCAAGCTAACAAGGTCCCAGCAAAGCCCGTCACTCATGGATTACCTGCCCTCAGTGTGCTGTTTGCCCTCTAAAGGCAATCCGTCTGATTTTTTTCACTGCAGAAGAAATTTACTTTTTTTAAATGGGTAAAGAAACACTTGTACTCCATGCTGCCCGTGACATCAGTGTTTCCTCAAAGGTGGGCTCGCTCATGTGCACACTCACATTCCCGGACACCAGGAAGTGACCTAAAGTGAATCATGGGCCTTCACTTCCTAAGACAAAGTAAGAGACACATGAAGAAAAATTTTCACTGAGCTAGTATTTTTATTAGCTCTGACCTGTGCTTTGAGACCCCTGCTGCTGCATGCATCATTGACTTCAATGACCAGTTTGAACCTGTTGCCATGGGAACTTCAAAGGAGGGAGAACCCTTTGGCTAAACTCCCTACCAGCTGCTACCTCAGCCGTACCCAAACTTGGCCCTTTCAAATCTCTTCTTTGGGAACATATCATTTCCTCCAGCACCTGTGATTGCTTCTAACCTGTCCCCCACCCTACCCTTTTTCCTTTTTCACTAGTCTTCTCTCCCTGGCTCTCACCTCCCTACTCCTCGCTACCCTCCCTTTCTTCTCACTCTTCCTCCTCCTCCTCCTCCTCTCCTCAGTATCCTCTCCAAACCTACTAGTCCCTCCTTGTCCTAGCTCTGACTGGTACTATGTTACCTGCCTTATTCTGTTCCTTTCTTGTACCGATTACTGATATACTGTAAATGTCCGTACCTGACCTGGATAGTTTTATCTGGCATACTCCGTTATTGTTTTATTTTGTATCAATTCATGATTGTCATTTCCTGTTTACATTATTATACCTCCCTGACGTGGAGCCTTTGCAAAAGAGTCTCCGACTCAAAGGTTTATAATTCTAATTCAATTAATAAATAAATAAATAAAAATAAAACCTGCTTTCGCTGACCAGAATGAACTCACCAAAGCCATGTTTACATGGCTGACCTCGTTTCTTCAGTGCAGCGTTGCAGATCTACCCCAACCCAAAAGACACTTGTCTCATGCATCTACACAGCCCCCCCCCCAGCACCAATGTAAGTCGCACTGGAGCAGGGTTGGGAGTCGGGGCAGTCGACTGGAAGCGCCGCAAGGTGTTTCATGTGAGAGCAAGCAGTGCAGCCTGTCCACATGGCCGCTTAATCTGATCACTCCCGAACACGTCCCCAGACTTTCTTTGAACGCGGAGCAAGGGGAGCATCCACACGGCGGAATTTGCACCGCAGCAACCCAAACGCTCAAGTTGCTGCAGTGCAAATGTCGCCATGTAAACACAGTCTCACAGCTCAAACATAATATTTATTTATTTATTTATTTATTAAATTTTGGTGACCGGGTAGGCCCACTGAGCCCTGGAAGTCCCTTTTTCAGGGTCAACCTGGGATTACATTACATAATAAGATATACAGAGAAAGGTATTCGTCACAGTATACAGGCAGTAATTTATCACAAGTTTGAATGGCATTCATAAATGTATATGGTACATAATAATATGTTCACATTATTGGAGGGGAGAGCACAGGGAAGCATGGTTCATAATAGGGGATGAGGAGACACAACACTTGGATAGTGTTGTCTGGTGTAACGTGTGGGAGTGATTGGGGGGGGGATCTCAGGTGCCATGGCAGTGACATGTGCTGGCTTCAAGCATATGGGTCTTGAGTCTTGTGCAGAAGATCTTAATTGAAAGGGCTTCCTGCACCAGAGGTGGAAGTTTGTTCCACAGAAATGGGGCAGTGTAGGAGAAAGACTTGCCGACCGCCTTGGCCCTAACTCTGGGTACTTCAAGAAGAGTTTGGCCTGTGCCGGCCCGGTTGCGTAGAGGGTTGAGGCACAGGCACCTTACCTGGACCCACGCCAGCAGCCCAGGTTCAGGAACGGACTCGGGTCGCCGGGGGCTGGCAGGGGCAGGAGAGGATTGAGTGTCCGTAGGGACTGCTCTTCCCTCCCGGGGGTGGGTTGGGGAGTCGTCGGTCGGCAGCGGCCTCTGGTGGAGACCAGGAGCACTGCGCAATGGCGAAGGAGGGACGTAGATAGAAAAGCGTGAAAAACGCTCCATGTCACGCTGGATGATGGCTGCCTGACTCTCCGAGCCTGTCAATGGCTCCGCAGCCTTCCGCCTCGGCAGTGTCTCCCTGGGCCAGGATGATGTGCTGGTCTGCACCCCCCTGGCTGGTGCTTTCCCCCTCGGAGGAGGGGGACCCGTCCGGCGAAGGGATACGCTGGGTTACCCGGGGAGAAGGCTGTCATTTGAGAGCGGAGGCTCGGGGGACAGGATGGGTCGGTAGAAGCACTGGCTCACTGGAAGGAGAGAATGGCGTGGATGCAAGTAGGGGAGAAAAGAAATAATACAAAAAAGAAGAGTTCTGCCTGAGGTCCAGGGATTGTGTTTGGGGGCAATGAGCCCAGTGAGGCTAGGTGGAGAGACAGGGCTAAGTAGCTTAAATGCAAGGCAGAGCAATGGGTACTGGAGGTGAGCATCCAGTGATGGCCAGTTTAGTAGTGCTAGGGTGTCACAGTGGTGACTTCTGGAGTGAGCCTGTGAGGCAAAGCGAGCCACCTTGTTATACAAAACCTGCAGTCTATTGACCTTGAGCTTCGCCATGCCCTGCATGACTGGAGTGGCATAGGTCAGTGTGGGGAGGAGGAAGCTGGAGGTAACTGAGATCCTGGCTTCAGGGATCAGCTGGTCCTTTAGGTGGTAGAGGGTACCAAGTTTGCTGTGGTTGGTTTTAGTCACTTGGTCAATGTGATTCTTTAGGGTGAGACCTTGGTCCAGTGTGAGGCCAAGATATTTAAGGGAGTCCACCACTTCGATATGGTTGCCTGAGACTGAGGTGAGTTGTAGGGATTGGGTTCTGTCTTGTCTGAGGGATCTTGGTCCAAACAGCATGGCCTTGGTTTTGCCAGTGTTGAGGACCATTCTGTTCACTTTTAGCCAGGACTCCAGTGATGTTAGGTCAGCTTGGAGGAGGGGGCCAAGGTCAGCCAAGTTGTCCAGGGATCGGTAAATGACGGCATCGACAACATACTGGACAACAGAGCTTCCCCTAGAGTGGCCGTTTAAATTGTTTGTGAACAGGGAGAAAAGGAGGGAACCAAGTATGGACCCCTGCAGTACCCTCTCTTTTAGGGGAAGTGGGTCAGATATAGCACCCTTACACATGACCGTCTGTGTGTAACCAGATAAGTAGCTTTCAAACCACTTGAGAGCATGGGGGTCGAGGCCTAGTTTGTCCAGCATAGATAGCAGGAGTTTGTGGTCGACAAGGTCAAAGGCCTTGGAAAGGTCAATGAAGACCACTCCCACTGGATTCTTTGTCCATGGCTCTGAGTACGTCTGCCGAGAATTTAGTCAGGGCAGTGTCCTTACCGTCTTTTATTCTGAAGCCATGCTGGGAAGGAATATGCAGCACTCAAGCCTAGAAAAACTGTTGGAGGACTATTTTAATATAAAACAAGCATTTGTCAATGTCAAACTTTGGTTGCTTGTTTAACGCTGGCACTTCCCTGAGCTCCCTGTATACCCTGTAGTGTACCTCATCTGGTCCCATAGCCTTATGTACTTTCAAGGCAGCAACTTCTTTCAGTAACACCTATTTAAATCCAACCCTCCCATCCACCCAGCACCCGCAATTTTTTTTTTCTGCCGGAAAAATACTTTAAATGGGGACCGGCACAACCCGCCCGCCTCCACGGCCAGCCCCCATCTTATAAACTAATTTAAGTGAGAGGCAGCAGCGCCAAGAATACAGAATAATTGCCTACATTTAAGTGAGAGGCAGCAGCGCCAAGAATACAGAATAATTGCCTACATTTAAGTGAGAGGCAGCAGTGCCAAGAATACAGAGTAACCCCCCCCAACTTAAGTGAAAGGCAGCAGTGCCAAGAATATAGAGTAGTCCTCGAAATTTAAGCACGAGGCAGCAGTGCCAAGAATACAGTGTAACTCCGCCCAGCAACAACAAGCAGTGACCTGACCACTTGTCAGGTCCATCACCTTCCCTCCCCCACACACACCGACACCCAGTGCCTGATTTTCCTTATTAGGAGAAGGCAATTGCTGCTGGTGCCCGCCGGTGCAGCACAGCACAGTCCTCCCTCCTCCACTGCCGAGTACCAGCTTCTAATGAATGAAACCGCACTGCTTGTTGCTACAGCACAGCTAGCAGATCACACTGCAAAAAAGTATGTTAATGTATCAGTTAGGGCTTTTATTAAATTGTTAAAAGCTGGGAAATTCAATGTTAGGGTTCCCGCCCCTACCACTCCACCCCACCCTCCACACAACAATAGGCATTGGGGTGTGCCATGGGGTGTCAGACCCAACTCTCACCCCATTCCATGTATGAACAAGCTGACATGGTACTGTATGGTAGTGGGGTGGTAGGGGTTGGAACCTTAACATCAAATTCCACAGCTTTTGACGGTTTAATAAAAACCCTAATTGCAAATTCAAAAGAAGCACATAACTTGGGCATTTTCAGGAATTTGTTCACCAAATTTTCAACAGGCCTTTTGGGAACCCCACATCATGAACACTGGCACTGTCATTTCGTTACTCTGTCCCGAAAGTTGATTTTGTAAGCGGCCACACCATTCTGCGTAACATGTGCGAAAACATGTTTCGGTCAGGATGTGAAAAATGAGAGCTGTATACTGTTCATGAGGAGGTGTGAAAAATGGCAATGTTGAAAATCTGGAGTAAAAATATGAAAAATTATCAAAGTTACGTGCGTGCTTAGAACTTGTGTAACGGACACTCATAATGCGGTCATTGGGATTAATTCACCAACTTTTCAACATGGGCTTTTTGAGATCTCTCCTCATAAACACTGGCACTGTGGTTTTGTTAATCCATCCCCAAAGTTGATTTTGCACAGCGACTGCACCATTCTGTGCCACAGGTGCAAAAATATGTTTCAGACAGAATGTGACAAATGACAGCTGCACTGTTCATGAGGAGGTGTGAAAAAATGGCAATGTTGAAAATCTGGAGTAAAAATATAAAAAATTGGCGAAGTTATGAGTGTGCATAGAAACTGCGCAATGCATGCTCGTAGCACAGTCATTTTGGGGACTGTTTGAACCAAATTGTCAACATGGGGTTCTTGGGACCCCACCTCATGAATACTGGCACTGTCATTGTGTTAATCAGTCCTGAAAGGTGATTCCACGCAGCACCGCAATATCACCTTTTGGGACCGATTAATGAGATGATAGTGCCAGTCTTCATGAGGTGGGGTCTCAAGAACTCTATGTTGAAAATCTGGGGTCAAAATTCCTAAAAATGGCTGAGATATCAACATAAGTAGAAAACCCCATTGACCGACATTCCACGGCTTACCTTGATTCCTTCAGTTCACGGTTCGCCTTTGAAGAGTGCAGACGTGTCCCAGTCCAGAGAATATCACAGCTGTCAGCCACGGAGCGTAAGTATTTGGTATGGGAGGGTGCTGGGAGGTGGGTGCGCAGAGGGAGGGGGTTGGTGGAGGGGGACGTGGGAAGACGATGAGGGGCCGTTTTGATTTTCCGGGTTAAAAAGTAAAAAAGACGTATGGGGACTGTTTCCTTTTTTACAGGTAGATTATACATTTGGGGACACAGGGAGTGGGCTACCCAGTGTCCCACACTGTTGCGAAGGAGGGGGGATACTGCCGATGTGGGGACTGGACACCCAGCTGTCGGCAAACATAAGGGGGGATAAACGGCAACACTGCTTGGGGGGCATACTGGGAGTGGGCTCCTCAGTGTTCCACAATAATATTCTCTCATCCTGGTTTGGGATTTGAATTTTGTTTTGGAGAAGTTGACCCTGTCTCCTTTTGAGCCAGCTGCAATTTGCGAGCTATGCTTTCTTCTTTCTTTCTTGGAAAGTGCTATATTTAGTTGCTATTACTTCTGCTCAAAGAATTGCAGAGCTTCAAGCCCTTTAGTGCAAGGAACCTTATTTGATTTTTCACAAAGACAGGGTGTCTTTGCACATGAATCCTAAGTTTCTCTCTAAGGTGGTGTCTGAGTTTGCATTGAACCAATCTATCCACCTCCCTGTTTATTTTCCAGAGCGTGCCAATCCAGGGGAAGCACTGCTCCATACATTAGATGTGCACAGAACTCTGAAGTATAACCTGCTCCAAACCAAGCAGGGTTCATTTTTGGGTGAGGGATTGGGACAATTGGCACACAGTTTTTAATTTTTCTTCTACCTTAGGTGCAACCTGCTCACTGTTATAGAGGTTTTAAACTGCTGTTTTAAGAATCTGGGCCCAGCTGAACAATATGACCCATTATTTCTTTTCATTTGACCCTTACTTTTTATAGCCAGTGGGTCAGTGTCCCACATAGATAAATATCTCAAATGTACCCTGACCAAGGAATGTAGAAAGTTGAAGCAGCTGTTTGTCTCTTTCGCCATGGGTAGAATGGGCATTCAAGTTTCTAAGCAATGTATATTTAAATGGTTGGTAAATTACATAGTATTCTGCTACAAGTATGGCAAAGAATTGCCTGGAGCTGTCAAACCTCATTCCACAAGAGGCATAGCTACCTTTATGCCTTGTTTCCGATGGGTTTCAGCTGCTGTCATTTGTGCAGCTGCCAGCTGGAGCACTGTCCACACTTTAACCAAGCACTACAGTCTGGACATCGCCTCTAGAACCCATGCAGGATTTGGCAGGACTGTGCTGCAGGGTCTCCTGTCTTAAGCTTAAGGTTGGCCTTCCTCACAGACTGTTGCAGCTGTAACTGCTTGGGACTTGTTCCTATGGTGAGACCTGATGACTGAGATACCCCCAAAGAAGACAGAACTGTTATGTAACCATAACAGTAGATCTTCTAGGGGATCTCAGTACTTAGATCCGTCTTCCTTCCCACCATCCCCCTGTTGGGGTTCTTTTCTGGAACTGGCTATCTGGTGTATCCAGCCTTTCTTGTAGACCTGGGCACCTCTCTCTCCCTCTCTCTCTCTCTCCTTGGTCCCCCATGGCTAGAGCTATACTCCTGTTGCCTCTGGGGGAATGAACTGAGGAAGGAGTCGGGTCGCTCATGCCTTTATAAGGTTGATGGCATCAGCAGACGACATTGGCATGGGCGGCCCCATTTGTACTGCTGAAAATCTTCCATGTGGATCCTGCTTCATTGACGGTGAAGTTCCTACAGTGTGACCTGATGACTGAGAGCCCCTCGAAGATCTGTTGTTACAGTAAGGTCTTACATAACTGTTCTTTACTTAATATCATAGTTCTGCTGTCAAAAAATTGACCCTCAACCAGTGCTTGCCAAATCCATGGTCCCGGATACATCACTGTCACATGGAACAAGAGGGGGTGGAGAAACTAAAAAAGCAATAAATCATGCTAACATGGAGATCTCCAGGGGCCATAAAATTACCATATAACTAGCAGGCTAATTTTGAAAAAACTGCTAATAGCAGACAAAGTAAAGGACACACTAGGACTACACACAAGTCAAAACACTTCACACAGTATGTTTTTGCAAATTCTGACTGTACTACTCCTTTAAGTAGAACATTAACATAACCCCTTGTTGTACCTGATTGCTTAGTTAATCTCTCCCCTAGAGTTAGATTAACTCACAGTTAATGGACTGTACCATTCCCCTATACAAGAAGGGAATTAAGGCCTGGGTCCTTCCATGATCAGCGCTATGGCAGGTGTATGTTGGGGAGTCACAGCCAGTAGGGTACCCTGTTGAAAAGGGAAAGCCTTAACTAGTGAAGGAAACAGGTGGATGGTTCAGCCCCTGGGTTGGATATGGAAGGCAGGGGGTGGGACGGGGTGCTAAATTTATTACAGTTGTAAGATATTTGGTGGATTGTATTACTGATTTTCTTTTTTCTTTTGGTTAAATAAATTTACAGTCCAGTGTGGTAAGCTATAATGATCGGCGCCAAAATTCAGAAAGAAGTGACCATCTGTTCTTTGTTGCATTTGAGTGGAAGGATTCTTTTATTCAGGAAGTCCGAGATGTGAGTATTGTTCATTCCTTTCATTCCTGGAAGATCAGAAAGTGAAAGACTTTTGTTCTTGTCTAGTACATATGCATGGGATAAAAAGATTTACAGTATTACAATTTCTTGTAATATAGATGCTAGAAACCAAAGTAAGAAAAGGTTTGATACCACTGGGGGCATTGCCATTTACAATAGAAAATCCCATCAAACAGGCAAAATAATGTGGTGCTTTAACACTGGCTTTAAGATCAGCCCCTTTAGCATCCTGGGCCTCTAAGACCACTGAAGGGGCCTGAGTCTCGCATACCAATGTCCAGGCTTGAAAATCCTCCACATGTTTGTCCACCTCCACCACTTTTTGGTTTAGGGACTGAACAGCTTGCATTATATCACTAATGGCGGATTCCAACTCTCTGGCCTCTGCTCCAGCTATGTGTTTTTTTTTTATCCTTTTATCCCACCCACCGGATGGCTTCCCCCCCCCAGCCCTGTAACCCCAACATCCACTGGAACTTACCTGCCAGCCAGTAACCACAGGGCTTGCCTCCCTTGGCAGGGCTGAAGGGGTTCCCCTAACCCCTTTCGGGGACAGGATCCAGTAGTTCAACTTGGGAGCCCAGCTAGTCGCGTGTGGGGCCTGCAAGAGTCCGAGCAGCATCCTGCCACCGATAGGTGTTTTCTCCCCCTTTCTTTCCTTGGCGCAGAGGAAGTGTGCAATGACACCAATGGCAGAGCTGCACACGCTCCCGTACGCAACACACCAGGCATCTGCCCTACCTTGCCCCCCCCCCCAAGTACAGTCCTAGTGTGCTGACCCCCAGTCACCACTAGGAGCCAGGCTGACACTAGGCATTGGTCCCATCCCTCCTTGGAGGAGAGCAGTTCCTTAGATGCACAATCCCCTTCCCCCATCAACCCTTCAACTCCAGAGCTCACTACCAAACTTGGGTCATCAGCATCGCGAGCAGTAGTGCTACCGCTGTGCTGGGAGGGTGGCCCAGCCATGTGCTTTGTCACCATTTGAGGTCGCAGCCTGCTGGCTATGCTGTCTGCTATCCTCTGCTTTTTTCTTCCGGTTTGTCATTTCACACAAAGTCCAGAATCAAACTGCAGTTTTAAAATATTGTAATCCAGATAATATGCACTTTAAAATCATTAAACCAGGCTTTAGTGATGCTTTTTTATCCAAATTTGAGCATATGTTTTATGGAGCTACTGACAGATGAGTCTAGCCTTGGTGCGTCCAAGCCATACCCCCATGAAAGGCATTTGAAGGTGAAGAGATACAACAATCAGAGATATATTACAAGAAAAAGATAACAGCAATGCAAATGATGGTGCTGTTTTCACAAGTATTGGGACAGTCCTTCATATATATACCCTACAAAGTAAGCGACCTAGGATTAATATGTGTAGTAATCCTAGTTACCTCAACTACATTTGTTAGGTACTGTATTTTAAATGTACCCTTTTTGTGAATGATTACTCAGATAGTCCGGAAACCATTACACAGTGTATGCAGGCATACCCAGAAGCCCCTAGTTTATTACATAATAACCCATGGTTCACCAAATGGAAGGCTTTGGTTAAGTCAACATAGATTGCACCTGCAAAGTTCCCTTTGTCCAAGGACTTCAGTAGAAAGTTGGTAAATTCAGTCTGTGCAGTTGTGGTACTATGATGAGATCTAAAGCCATACTGCCTATCTGGGACGATGTCAGTAATAACCTATGTTTCACCAATAAAAGACTTTGGTAAAGTCAAAGTAGATTGCACCTTTAAAGCTCCCCCTGTCCAAGGCCCTCTGTAGAAAGTTGGTAAATTCAGTCTGTGCAATTGTAGTACTATAATTAGCTCTAAAGTCACGCTGCCTATCTGGAAGGATGTCAGATTTCTCAGTGTAATGGACCAATTCATCAATGACAATCCATTCAAGGACCTAGGACAGGTAGGCAAGATGGAAAGGCCCTCTACTTATTAACAACATTGGTACTGCAACCTTTGTGTAGTGATGATGTTACTTCTTGCTTCCATAGATTTGGTACATCATTGGTGCTCAAAGATTGATTTATTATTTTGCTAATTGGAATGGCAGATTCAAAGGCTGCTAATCTAATTAATTTAAAATCCAATCAGTCATTTCCAGTTTTTAAAGGTGCCTTTTGTTTCAAAATGTGTTTTGCAACATCTGAACCAGAAACCCCATTAAATTAAAAGGGTGGTTTCTGACCAGATGAAGCAGCATTCAGGGAGCAAACTCTAACTTTATCCTTGGCAGACAAAAGGAACTCACAATCAATATTTCCAAAATAATTATTGAATCAAATGGCCTATTCTGATCACTCAGACATAAGGAAAAAGTCCCCAAAGCATAATTGCTTTAGCAGTTCAGGAGACATCCAAGTTTTTGAGGGGCCACAAATCCTAACCCTTTTTTAGAGGAGTGTACTGGTCGCATTGTGACAGGGTTGAATAAGGCTCTGCCCCATTTGTTATACAGAAAGAGTTTAAATGTAGGGGTCTGTTCTATCCTTTTCTTTTCTGTCTCTTCTCTTCTCTTCTCTTCTCTTCACTTCTCTTCTCTTCTCTGTCTGATTGTGCAACCGAATTTTCTTGTGAGACCTAGGAACTGAGCACTGCAACTGTCACATGCATATCTAATTAAATTCTAAAATAGAAGACTCTAGGGCTACTGTAGTGTCAAGTATGACATCAAAAAAAATTCCACTGGCGCAGCGGAAAGATTCACTGCTGCGATGCCAACTACCCGTGTTCGGGAATGGACTCAGGCGTCAGTGGGCCGGCCGGGGGAGAGAAGGCTTGAGCATCCGCTGATTGCTCGCCTTCTCTCAGGGGGAGGATGGGGTCGAGAGCCTGGCACCTGCTGACTCCTAGCGGAGGCTGGGAAAACAGCAGTGCGTCAGGGCTCCATCACCTAAGGGGGGGGGCGTGTTGGCGTCTGCCTTGACGTCCTAGAAGGCATGCCTCCATAGGAAAAAAAATGGAGGAAAATGGTGCCCCAGTCAGTCGGATGATGGCCTCCTGGACCCCTCACCACCAGAGCTCCCAACCACCGATGGCCCCTTCAGCAGCATCCAGGACCACTGGAAAGTCCGGTAAGGACATTTCCCTTCGTAGGAAGGGGATCCGTCGATGAAGAGGATACATCAGATTACCCTGAAGGTGGCTGCGATGTGGGCGGTGAGTGGGCGCCCGAGGCGAGTTGAGGGCCTTGTGAGGACCCAAAGAGTGATTGGCCAGGTGTGGGAGCAAAAAAATAAATTCCATTAAGTTTGTAAAATCTCAAGTTTAAATTTCTCAGTCTTAGAACTGTTTATGTTTCTAACAAAGGTACTGTATAAATGGGTTCAGATTTTTCTTATTCTTTCTAACCAATAACAAACAAACGGTACTGCGGTTGCTCAAGACATCTGGTAGGACACCTGTGGACAGAATTATATCTGATCTTGAAATCTGAACCGATTTCTGAAGAGACGCTTTACCTGTTTTTTCAGTTACTGCAGATGGGCTGTTAAATAATCTGCAATAAGTTAAAATCACTTAATTTATGCTGCTGCTTGTTATTTTTAGCTTCCAATAGCTTGCAGTTGTACAGTACTCTCCCATTATGATCGGTTTGTGGTTAATATTTAGTTGAGCTAGGTAACCAAGAAACTGTGAAAAACCTTGTGTGGTGTCTCTGGGTGGAATATACATGGCCCCAATTATGAAGTTTTTCACATTTCCTAGTTTTATATTATTTACTAATGATTCACATATAATTTAAATCGAAATATGTAAATAAGGCATCCACCCCCTTTTTTCTGTAGTTTACTGTACCTTTTCTAAATAAATTGTGAAAATACAGAGTCTGTAGCATTATCGATTTTTGGGAAAAGCCGAGAGGTAGGGTCTGTGGTTTTTGCAGCAGGTAGAGCAAATGGGCAGACTGGGTGGGCCTAGCGGTCCTTATCTGCCATCAATTTCTATGTTTCTATAGCAGGCAGATCAGGAACGTGCAGCTTAACGCAGACATCTGATTCAGGTCATTTAGACAAAAGACCTCCAGTATTCAAATGCATTCACTTAATATGCCCTTGTTGAGTGGGAAAACTTAATTATTAAAAGTGCTTTCAGTTGAGCCTGGGTCAACATGTAAATTTACTGATAGTAACAAAAAAGAATATGTTTCCTGATAATTTTTATGAATTTTCTTAGTTCAAGTGAATTTATGTTAAGCAATTGAAAATAGTAATTTATACAGCACTGCTCTAATGACATTAATTAAAAACATCCAAAAGAGGCTCTTTACTCAGTTCCCTGTTGATCCCAATAGCTGTTTCTGCCTGAAATGCAGTGCACACAGATAAACCTGTGGATGTACCAAGCTTACAGACATCAGTGCATTGTGGTGCTGCAGGTGTTCCATGTGTCTTATCTTCATTTGTATCTAAACTGACTGAAGCAAACTACTGTAACCAAATAAAATAATGCATGGCTGTCCTTAAAGAGCTACTGACGCCTCAAAGAAAACTTTAAAAAACATAATAATTAGGTACAATTCTGCCTGCATTCCATTTATATTTTATATATTTCTCCCCCATTATTACTAAGGAAATTTGCATGAATATGTGATCTTTATCTTTTAGAGTTCCTTTAAAGTCCATCTGCCTCTATATCTTACTCCCTGCTTCAAGTCATAATCCTGTGCTGTGACATCACAATCTGTTGCCGTGGGAGTAACTGTGATGCCACAAGCAGTGCTCTATGACATCAGGTAGGGAGAAAGCAGCAGGAATAGATGAACTCTTCAGGAGTAAAGATCCTGTTTTCATACAGATGACCTCAGTAATAAATAACGGGGAGGAGGAATACTTCAGCTATTTAGTTATTTATTCATTTTTTTATTTATTAGCTTAAGTCTTTGTTTACCAGGTAAGTGCACTGATCCAAGGACCATTTTCAGGCATGACCCGGGCCACAAACAGTGGCACAGAACAAACAATTTGAGATATTATACAAGCCAAATAGTAGTAGCAGCTTACAGGCAATGCAGATAAATCACAAGGAAACAGTACATGACAGAGTAACCAATCATACAGAGAGATAATGCATGATGTGCAGTTACAAGTTTCAAAACAGAGTAGCCAAAAAACTTTGGTACCAGAAGTAAATACTAAATTGAGACATGGCAAACAAAACCTAGAAGGGTAAACAGTTCGAAAGCAGAACAATACCTAGGTGGAGGTGAAGTGAGGAGAAGCAGGGAGATGAGGGCAGGTAGGGAACAATAGAGCCAGTTCAGAGTCATCCACCAAGTACACTAGATACTGAGGCGAGTGACAGGGTGAGATTCCTAGGAGGGGTCTGTAGTAGGGGAGGGAGGGAGGAAAGTAGTGAAATTAAGTGCCAGTGGAATCATATGCGCACTCCAGGTTGCTAAGTAACTAGGTAATAGGGAGATGAGGAGGAGAGAGGGAAGACAAGGCAGGACATCTAGGGAAAAGAGCTGGGAGGTGGAGGCAAAGGCACAAAGTAGCAGGGGTAGGGATGGGGAGGGGCGACATCGCAAGTACGTAAGGGAGAGGGGGGGAAGGAAAGACAAATGAACCAAACAAAAGGGGTGGTGCTGAAATGAGGGAGGTGGGTAGAGGTAACTGTCACCCTAGGGAGCATGAGCAGGTTGATTCCAGAAGTAACCAGGGTCTGAGATTGGATTTGAAGGAGTGGTGTGAGGCGGCTGTGTGGATAACTGGAGGGAGGCTGTTCCATAGAGATGGTGCAGCAACCAGTAGAGCTTTTCTCCCCATAACTGGGGACTTCCAATGAGGGGGGGACCAAAGTCATACAGCACTAATGGGAAATACAAGCTGGACTGTGTCTAAATATTAAATTTTGTTAAAGTTCTCCTGAACATGTCACCAGCTCTTTAAGAACTATTGTTAAAATGCAGCAATAAAACTGAAATGAGCAACAGATAAACTAGAAGCTCAGTAGGCATTTGGGCAGGATAAGTAAGCCTAACTCCTGTAAAGTAACAGATAAGTGAATTTTTGGGCAGAGTGCATAGTCCTGAATCATGTAGACGCCAGATAATTCACTCTGCCAGCCTCACACAGCCACCACCACTCCAGCTGGTGTTGGTCCCTTTGAAGGGGGGAGCCCCTGCCTCAGCAACTTCTGCTACAGTTTCTGACTGGTCCTTTAGAACAGGCAGCACATAGCCAGACTGTCTGGACAGTAGAGTAGCGGGCACAACAGAGTCAGAGTTACAGCTTGTAGCACAAACTGCACATGGACAGGTTGAAAGAGAAAAACAAAAGTCTGCCATACTCTTGAACTGCTCACTCTGCTGCCCTCTCATAGCCACCACCGCTGCAGCTGGTGCTGGCTCCTGTGAAAGGGGAGAGCCCCTCCCTAGCAGCTCTGCCACAGTTCCTGATTGGTCCCTTGGAGCAGGCACTTAGTAATGAGATTTGCTGGACAGCAAAGCTGAAGAGCAGAACAAAGTCTAAGTTACTACTTGTAGTTCATGAACACATGGACTCAGAACAGAGTCAGAGTTACTGCTTGTAACACACAGGCTGAGTGAGAACACTCCGTTACCGCTTGTAGCACACAGGCAGGCTGAAAGAAAAAAATACTGCCAGAGTGGACAAGATGGAAAAAAAAACAGTCTGACACATTCTTGAAATTGCTTAGTCTGCCATCCTCTCCTAGCCTCCACTCAGTGACCTCATTCCCAGGAGCATCTGGGTATGCCTTCAGCCAGCTAAAGTCGTTTCACATCTGAGGTAACCTTTTAGTTCTCCCCAGAGTTTCAGGGTCATGAGTGAAAATAGTCATTATATGTCTAGTGCACATAACCTGGTTAACAAAACCTGAATAAATAAAGCAGCTCATTTTGAATGTGCAGATGTAGGCAGTTATTTAACGTAGAAGAAGAGATGGAAAACTAAGGATAGTAATCCTAAATAAATACCGACCTGACAATCAGAACACTTACAGTGCTGAATAAATGAGTATGCTTATGGCAAATGGTGTGCTTTCATGATGGAGGTAGGTAAAAACTTCAGCGTGGTGCAGACCCTTGAGAACACTAAGGCAGACTTTTTGTGTTAGGTTCTTAGAGCACAGAAGCTGGGGATTGCAAAACAGCTCTGAAATGGTATTATTTTGGCAGCCTTACTGCTGAGAAACCCTAAGGACTGAGTGTATTGACGACTGCTGTTTCCAGTAACTGTGCTCTTGCTGTGTTGGAATCGAGGTTCCTCAGTACAGAAGAGCCATTGTCACAGCCTGCTACAATTACTTGACCTTGGGGATTTAGTCTTAGGACAGGAAAAGTTACTTAACACAACTCTTAGTCTTCTGGGGTATCAACTACATTCAGCCATACTCTTTAGTCTTACGACTGGAGGTCCTAGGACCCTGTGGGAACCATAACTTTTGTGGCCTGCCGTGTCCATGCACAGCACCGATGTACAATACCATATGGGTGCCCGCAGCATATAAAGTAGCACCGGACCCCAGTCACCTTAGTACCCTTTTTACCAAGGAGTGAGAGAGGGGGAAAAAAGAAACCGACCAACAAACTTCTTAAATTTAAAATTTAAAAGTACTAAGTATAACAAAAGAAAAGCACAAGATAGGCTAACTCCCATTATAAGGGTTTACATAGCCCATACACTTAGATGAATAAAAAGGGGCATATAGACAAAACACATACAGTAAATGCCCATGAGACTGTGTGGAGGTGATACTGTAGAAGTCCAAATTTACAACAAGCAGCATATCTTTAGAGTTCCACTCCTTGGTCGAGTAGCCAGCAGTAAAGATTCCCAGGTAAGCATGGTCAGTAAGACAACATGACTCACTGCAATTACTGCTGCCATCAGTAAAAACAAAAATAAAGAAGGGGAACACACCAAATAAAGTCAGGTAGGTAATTGTATTACCACATAAAGTGCAGAGTTAAAAACAAGTGCATTGCTGGCAGGACAAGCAGATGGGAAACACCACTATCATTCGCCTCAATGGCTTCCTCAGGGGCCCCTAAAGGAAGTCCTTGGGGCAATATGTAGAGGTGCCAGCAGTGCTCTTGTTTTAACTCTTGCACTTTAGGTGATAATAAAATTACCTATCTGACTTCATTTGGTGAGTGCGCCATCTTTATTTTTGTTTTACTATATTGACTTGAGTTAGCACTCGTGACAGATGGCTGCACCTTCAGACTGCAGTGTGCATGGTTCCTATGTTTTCTGAAACTACTGCAGCATCCAAGGCTACCAGACAGCTGTGTGACACCCTTATGTGTGCGAAGGGTGAGAATGGGGGGGTAGATCCAGATAAACTACGAGGCTGCCAGGATGATTGACACGAGTGCTCTTGGCACTGCAGGGACCTCCACTGGCAGAACAGTAGGGGGAGTGGTAGACAAGGCTGGGAGGTTGCTCAGGCCCCAACACAAGAACTGGACAAGCAGCTTCAGAGGACAAAAAGAATTGTGATATAAAAAAAGAATGCTAATGCATACTCAAAATGGGGAAAAGGGAAATCTTACAAGACAGAGAAAAATGAAATAGAATAAAATGGTAAAGACATAAAACGTTCACCGCAACATGCTTTGCTGCTTTACAGTCGCCCCTTTTCTTTTTCCTATCTCTGCCTCTTCTTAACAGTTTTTTTAAGTTTTCCATACTACTACACGTACAAAGTAGCATTACTCCTTTGTGTAAGGCTATCTAACTTTAATTTTATTCTTTGTACATCATTCCTGAAAAAGGTCTGATGGGTGAAATGTTTACTTTTCTGTATTCTGTCTGACTCCCTACTCTCTGGAACAGCCTTCCTCTACCCATTTGAGACTCCTCCTCCTCCTCCTCTTTTTATTCTCTCAGAGCCGTCTTTCATGACCATTTCAAACTTTGCTACAACTGCAGCTAGCCTGTCTTCATTCCAGTTCTGCGCTTTTCTCCCTCTTCCTTTCTCAATCTGGTCAGGATAATTCTTTACATGTTAATAACTGGGGATTGGGTGGCGTGGCTTGCTGCCTAGCTGATTAGCCAAAATCTCGGTGAGCTCCCAGTTGACATCCAATATCTGCTTTAAAATCAATTTAATTAGTTACTTGTGTGCATCGTAGCTTATCTCACTGACTTCGGATAGTGTGAAGACTGATCTGTGCAATTTTTATTGTCATGGGTCGAAAAACAGGAGAACAAAAAGCAAACTTCTTCACGTCACGAGGAGAGGCCTGTAAAACTCTGACTACGCCTGCAACTTCCTTGAATGTGGAGCAGGAATCGGAAGCCACCAGGCCTGCAACGCTGGAATCCCTCCAGCAAGCAGTGACTGCCCTGACAAAAACTGTGCAGCAAATCGACAAAAAGATGGATGTGTATAACGAAAGGATGGTGCAAGTCGAGCAGAAAATCAATGCAGTAGTGGCAGTAGCAAATGCTTCTTAACGGTCAGCAGAGTGAGCACAAGCAACAGCAGCAACATGTATTAAAGAACAGGCCCTCCTAAAATCCCATCTGGAACATTTGGAAAACATTACTCGATCTGCTAATGTCCGAATCATTGGACTGACGGAAGGTCTAGAGGGGGAAGATTTGCTCTCCTTTTTAGTTGCCTGGGTGATGGAAACTTTGGATCTTAATATTCAGACCCAAGTGATTCGAGTCTACAGAGTTAATCTGCGAAGGGCGGGTGGCTCTTCCGACAGTCCGAGAACAGTTATGTTGGTTACCGTGTCCATGCCTGTGAGGGACAATATACTGAAGGCTGCAAGGAGAAGGTGGGGAGTGCTTTCATGATGGAGGTAGGTAAAAACTTCAGCGTGGTGCAGACCGTTGAGAACACTAAGACAGACTGATGGGGTTAAAGTGCTTTTGTTCCCTGACTTATCGTTCTCTACCCACATGAAGCGCAAGGCCTTTGACGCAGTTCGCCGCAGGCTGAGGGAGCTTGATGTTCCGAATAGTATGATGATGCCAGCATGCCTGCATGTAACAGTCGGTAGGAAATCCTACATCTACACAGACCCCAAGGAAGTAGTCAAGTTGCTGGACAAACTGGAAGCAGAGAGAGCTGCAAGAGAGGGAGACTTGTCCTTAGAATCGGAGATCGGGGACACTTGAACATTTTATTTTAGCAAGTCTATCTTTGTTTTCTGTTACCTACTGGAAAAGCGCTGAGAAAGAAACCTGTGAGTGACGTAAGACTGGCAAATATTTGCAGGAGAGACTATTTTTTGTTTCCTAGCGATGGGAATTATAACGTATAATTTCAGTCGCTTCTCGACTAAACCTCTGCTTTGTATGCTAGTGGGAAAATATACTTGAGATTTACAAATTTCTATTTTTGACAGCTGACTTTATGTGCCCACCATTTGTTTGAAAATGAAAATGAATATTTGTATACGTGTTCACTTCTGGGTTTGGAATGAAGTTTATGTTGGGATAATATTTGGATGTTAAGGGAACTATACTGAGTGTATGGAGTTTCGTTTCATTAATGAACATACATACATAGGCCAATGTTGCCAGATTTTGGACCTTTTTTTTTTTTTAAAAGAATGATTTTGAGCTAGTTCAAATGAAAGCATTGGCAGCTTAGCCTTAAGCGTTGATATTAAGGATTTACTACTACATATATAGGCTATACCCTCTTATCTTGTATCAAATGTAGTACAGTATCATTGATCTGCTTATCACCACTTTCTGACATATGTATGATGTATGGCTATACTCAGAGTGCATGTGTACAGTTTATTGTCATAAAACCTATAAATAAAAAGTAAAAAAAAAAAAAAGGGGATTGTTATATTTTTTCTCTCTCACCTACACAGCATATTGTTATTAGCACCTCTGCTTGCTGTTAAACTTCTGCTTTGGTTACTTTTGGCAATTTTTGATTATCTTTTTTTTTTCTTGCACTTCTCGTCTCTGCACTTATTAAGCTTTCCCTTATATTTCTGGCTTGTATTACTGTACAAAGTATTTTTGCTCTCTGTTTATTGGATGGTTGCATTCCATTTTGTCATATTCTTCATCTCCCCCACCCCACCCACTCTTCTCTGCTTCCTGAGGGCTTCCACCTGTGCCTCACTTGAACTCGGTGTGTTCTTCGCTTTATCCTATTTATGCCAGCTGTCTCACAAAGTGCATACAGAAGGAAGGCTGAAACTGGGAGTGGCTCCAGCAGCTGCCCACTGAGGGGATGCTGTTTTAACTTTATTTATGAACTTACGATTTTGTATTTGATTTTTCTGTTATTTTCATTATTTTTATTTTATGGTTATTGCGGTTATATAAACTATCTATGTAGGTTAGTATTTACTGTCTTGGTATTGCATAGCAATCTTGGGCCTGACTACCATGTTTGCCCCCACTGGATTAGTCTATCCTGAACCTATCCCTAGACTGGGATGTTCGTTGCTAAAGCTGTTTTGGTACTCTTGTTGGATAGATACTGTGATTTGTGATATGTTATCAGCAAATCTTGGTAACTCAGTAGAAGGCAAGTTTGAAAATCCACACCCAGTCACACGTGAACATATTCCAGTACAGATCATTTTTTTATATTGTTATTTTTATTGGTATCATGTTCGTACCGTAATATATATATCTTTATTACATTTGTCCAGGACATCTTTCCATAACTTTTAAATTTCCTTTACAAATTAAAAACTGTACTATTTTAATTCTTCTCTTATCCAGTCTGTTACAATTTCCATGTCTTAAATTAATAAACCTTCCCCAAGAAAAACTCTGGGGTGTCCACTACAGTATGGAGACCAGTAAGATCAATATGGCTAATACAATGACAAAAATAAAAATATAATTAAGTTTCTTTCAAAGCATTATAGAACCTATGGAAGGAACATTTTGTGTGAGAAAGAGAGGAAAGAGGCTACCCCTTGGTCCGATCCCTGGTGCCCCCCTCCTGTAAGGGCTTCCTCCACATCGGTAGCTGAAGGAACAAAATCAGGGTAGTTAACCAACTGATATGCTACCCACTTGTGCCATCTAGTATCAAAGACATCGACCCTGTCCTTCAATCTGGCTGACAATTCCTCCAGTGCATAGATTTCTCTTGTTAAACTACACCAAGACTCCTTGGTGGGAGGCTTTGTTGTACACTGTAACCTAATTATAACCTTTTTTGCTGCTAATATTAATAGTGTGGTCTGTTTATAAGTGTTCTTATCAACATTTATTCCCTGGGGGATAGTGGCAGTTAGAATATAAGTAGGTGTGAGAAGCTCTGGACAGCCATAGATTTTTATAATTTCTTGAATGACCTCTTGCCAATAAGAGGTCAGGAGCCGACATTCCCATAGTGTGTGTGCGCTTGGTCAGCATGCGCACTACTGCATTCCCTCCAGCACTCTCCCAAGGGGTCCCCAGAAAACTTGGCCACTGTGGCTGGGGTGCGGAAAAACTGACTACGTAATTTCCACACGTACTCCGTCCAGTATGGTGAACTAGAGGCCCTAAGCATCAGCATTGAAACTGCCTTCCAGTTTAATGCTGGGATGTCGGCCCCTAGCTCCCTTGATCATGCAGTCCTTATGGACTCCGTAGAATCCTTGGGCTTCTCAATTAGGGCTTTGTATTATACAGACTTATCAGAGGTTCCGTGGAGGCCCCTTCCATTTGGGGTTGAATTAATGTTATTATTAGTGAAGGCCTCTCCACTATAGCTGAGAGAGCCTTCTCTAAGGGTTGTAAATATTATTTTAGCTGTAAGTACTTATGGAAAAATGTCTGCAGTATTTGAAAGAGGGATTGTAGAGACATACAAATGAATGAATACCCGTGTGGCCTACTAACTGAGATATATATTTCAGCCCAAAGCAGTGCCACTGTGCTAGGGACCTATCTGTTTTGTTAGGAGGGAAGGAAGTATCTGTTGCCAATGATCGAATTTATAGACCTTCTGCTAGGTTGAGATATTTGCGTATCAGAATTAGCCAGTGGCTAAAGGACTCATCTGTGTAGTGTGGAAATCTAGAAAGCGATTAGCATTTACGAGGGCATCCAAAAAGGTACCCTGTAAGATTAAACAAATCACTCCAGTGGGATTCAGACTGCTTCCATGGAGCATCATAGCTGGGATTTAGCCAACAGAAAACAGTTTTCAACTGAGATGCCAGAGCATATTGCTGGAGGTTAGATAGATTTAGGCCACCCTGTTCCCAGGGAAGTTGGAGCAGAGAGTAACGGACTCTAGGAGGTCGACCCCTCCAAAGAAATCGTGAAATTAGCTTGTCCCAGGCCTGAATATAACCTCGACAGGGTAGGGCTGGTAATGTTTGCAGAAAAAATAATATGCGTGGAAATATATTCTGCTTAACCGTTTCCACTTTTGCCAAGAAGCTTAGGGGGATATGTGTCCATTTAGTAGTGTCTTCCATAAGCTGTTGTGTTAAAGGTTCAGAATTAGCCATGTCAGTATGAATTGAGTTTTTTGTCAGCTTGACTCCTAGATACCTCATGATCTGCTTATACCACTTAAAGGGATAGCTTAATTTAGAGAGGTGGGGGGGATAGTCACATAACAAAACCTCTGTCTTTTGTTGGTTAACCCTGTACCCCGCCAACTCCCCAAAGCAAGTAAGCTGTTCCCACACTTTCAGAATCAATGTTTCTGGAGAGGTTAGGGACAGCAAAATATCGTCTGCAAAAAGAGAGATTTTATAAGATTTACCTCCCATGGGTATTCCCTCTATCCCTGGGTGGATCCTTATCGTCTGAGCCATGGGCAAAGAGCAGGGGGGATAGGGGACAACCCTGACGGGTCCCCCGGTGTAATGTAAAGGGATCAGGTAGAGAACCATCCAATATTAAATATGCTTGGGAGGCACTGTAAATATTTTGAAGTTACTTGATGATTTCCCCCATGTGGACGACCCTGTCAAATGCCTTCTCTGCATCAAGCCCCAGAAGCACAAGAGGGATAGTTCTCCGAGATGCATATTCCTTCAGGAGGCAGGTACGCCTAACTGCGTCATGTGCCTGTCTACTCTCAATAAAACCAATTTGATCTGGGTTAATTAAAAGGGGAAGTATAGTTTCAAATCTATTTGCTAAGGCTGACATATATAATTTGTAATCAAAATTTAACATGGATATCGGGCGGTAGGATGAGGGGTGTTTGGTATCTTTACTGGGTTTAGGTATAGCTGCTGTCACGGCATATTGCCATGAAGGTGGCAGGGGATCACCCCGCTGCACTTCATGAGATGCCGATAGTAAGGGAGGTAATAATAATTCCTTAAATGCTTTGTAAAATTCAAATTGGTAGCCATCAGGCCCTGGCGCTTTCAGGGTTTTAGGCCTTCTCATTATCTCTTCCAGTACAGATCACGGTTAAATGGGTCATAGGTAGCCACTTGGGTAACACAATATGTTAGGTCTCATTCAAATAAGGGACTGTATTTGTGATATTTAAAAGAAAAAATTGTAATGTTTATTATGGGTGTTTCTGGGGAAGATGTAAAACATATGGGGGTATTCCACTGCATTGGGAGTGCCTGAAGTTGAGAAAGATTAAAATTCTGTACATGTACAGAGTTGTTCTACTCTCGTGACTTATTGTGTGTGAGATGTTCAACCTGACCCTCCCCATTGTGTTGGTTCATCTGAAGCATTGAATGATAAGGGCTTTTCCTTTATCCAGTTAAATCCTTGCAGTCTATTTCCTAAAATGGACCATTTACATGAATGGATATTGGCTTTTGAACCAGATTATAATTACCAAAATGTGACAGACAGGGTAAATAGCATATACCCTAATTGTTAGTGGCTGTAATCATGGGAGGAGGGGTAGGAAGGTAAGGGAATAATTATATTGGGTAGCTCCTCATAAGGCATGAGGAATACATGTAACCCCACCCCCAAATGAGTGTGCAAAAGTGTTAGTTACGGAGATGTTATTACCGCAGTCCATGCCTGTATACTTCACAAGTTGCAACCATATAAAAATTCCTGTGATGTTTTGCTAATGAAGATTTTAACTTGCATCGAGAAAAGAGTTGGCTGTAAGTGGTTGATAGATGTAGCCAGTGGATTGGGACGCTTTCAGTTAATCAAGGAACCAAGCATGATAAATCTTCTATTAGCAAACACAGTGTTTTTAAAATTGTCTGGGTTTCTTGCAGAATTAGTGTCAGATCAATGGTTAAGTTTTTGCATAAAATCTAAGGTTCAACAGAAAAGGGTGATACATGTAGTTGATTACTGAAGTTATTTTCAAGTTTTACCAAGAAAGACATACTGAACTGGTAACAACTAATTTCCAGATACGTTCAGGGGGGACAATTTCTGAGCTGAACAAGGTACAGAAATACAAAAATACAAATAATACCATAGCAAGGGTAATAGTCCTCAAAAATGACAATGTGCAAAGGCAAATGATATAGGGTGAACAGGTACACAATGTGCAGAACTACTAAGGGCAAACAATTAGCAGATCGCAAAAAGCAATTAAAGGTTTACAGTGCAAAGATTCAAAATGAGGAGGGTTACTAAGAGAGCTGCACCAGTTGGGGTACGGGGTGGAGGAGGAGCAGAGAAACAGGGTGGTGGGCACAGCCCTGAGCCTGGTATCAGGGGACAGCTGCAGGAATGAGTGGAGAAGTCGTGGAGGAGTGATTTAAGAGCATGCAGGGTGATCGTAGCGCGTGAGTGGAGGAGGCAGATTGTATAGTGAGGGGAAGAGAGAGAGACACCCACAGTCTGGGGAACTGAAAAGAGAAGGCAGATTGACCAGCAGAGGGTTTCAGGGGGGAGTGCAGCAGAGCAGAAGCCACAGTTGTGAAAGGAGTATGAGTATGGGTTTGAATCCCACAGCCCCCTAGGTGCATACTGTGTGACCCTGAGCAAGTCACTTAACTTCCTTGTGCTCCCAGGTTGCACCTGCAAACAAGCTTTCAGCTTAGTGTGTCTCACCTGGTAAAATAATTGGTAAAAAAAAAAATAAAAGGAGTAAGAGGTGGTAGAGGGGAAGGCAGGAGAGAGAGGCAAGTTTGGAGGGGAGGGAGCCAAAGCAGAATTTAGAGATAAAGGAGATACAGTGGGCAAGGCATATGGCTTCTGGGGAGGGGAAGGTAAGGGAGGAGTACAGTGAGCAGCAGTGGGTGTGTGTGTGTGTGTTGGGGGGACTGTTCAGGGCAAACCTGCAGAAAAAAGTGAAAGAGGGGATCCAATCTGGCCAGGGTGGTCTTGGGAGCAGCACTGTAAACAGTGTTACCATAGTTGAAGATCGGCAGTATCTTTGAGACAGTCACTCACCGGGCAGAATGTGGAATACTCCCTTTATTCATGTGAAGCGGATCAAGTTGGGAGTGGAGCTTCTCGTGGATGGCATCCATATATACTGACAAATCAGTGTGACAGTCCAGCCAGACCTTGAGGTACTTAAACGAGGGGACAGCCTCAGTCATTGCACCATCAAGGGTGTGGAAGAAGGTGAAAGGGGCGAACCTGGCAAGCCACTGCCTTTTTGCCAAAGATCATAGAGATCATTTTCTTGGCATTGAGGAACAGCTGATTAGCTAGGAACCAATGCTGAATATTAGTAAAGTCCAGTTGGAGCCTAGCCATGATGTCAGAGGTAGAGGAGACTGTGGCAAAGAGTACCATATCATCTCCATACATATGGATGGACACAGAGGAGGAGGTAGTGGGAAGGTCGTTCAAGACATTGAAGAAAAGTATGGCGCCAAGGATGGATCCTTGGGGTACACCTCAGCAGATGAGGAGTGTAAGGGTGGGGGCAATCACTGATCTGGACAGCTTGAGAACTGCCCTCAAGATAGTAGCGGAACCAACTGACTGAGGAGTCAAAAAGCCCTGCTGCCATAATCTTGTCAAGGAGGAGGGGATGGACAGCAGTGTCAAAGGCTTTGGCCAAGTTGACAAAGATGGTAGAGGTGACCAACTCCTAGTCCATGCTAGACAGAATGGAGTCAGTGAGCAAGAGGAGGGAGGTGGATGTAGAGTGGGACTTTTCAGAAGCCACACTGGAAAGGAGCGAAGGACTAAGCATCAAGGAAGGGAAGGAACTGGGAAAGAACAAAGATATTCCTGGAGCTTAACCAGGGTGGGGAGGCTGTAGATAGGTCGGTAGTTGCCTGGAGTGGAGGAGTCATCCCCTTTGAGGAGGGGGTTGACTGTTGCCTGTAAGGAGAAAGCGAGGTTGAAGAAATAGGGGAGATGGAGAACAACAGTCTGTGTGGAGAGATGCAAGCATTTGGGGTCTGAACTGCCATAGAAACATAGAATTTGTTTGCAGAAAAAGACCACTTGGTACACCCAGTCTGCCCAGATGGTCCCTGCCTAGTCTTTCTCCGCAGCCCTAACTGGCGTCTGGCAACCGTTTCCTCCTCCAGGCCCATTTGCTAATAATCCCCTATGTCTGTCCCAGGCATACTTGAAGCCCCCCCTACTATTTTCACTTCCACCATTTCTGCTGACAGTCTGTTCCAGGCATCCACCACTCTTTCAGTGAAGTAGTACATCTTCGGGGGTCTCTCAGTTGTCAGGTCACACCGTAGAAACGTCACCATTGGTGAAGCAGGATCCACACAGAAGATTTTCCAGCAGTACCACTGGGGCTGCCCACGCCAACATCACCTACCAGCATCACCAACCCTGTAAAGGCGTGAGTGGCCCCGCTTCCTCCTCAGTTCTTTCCCACCATCAACTCTGTTTGCATGAGTCTCTACGGAACCTCCGACGCAGTTCATGCCATTTTTTGCCTACAATTTTTTTCTACCCTAGCTATCAGGATCTCTTTTAAAAAAGAGATTTTTTTACCTCGTTTACGTCGAAAGTTACTCCTTCCACTTCTCTCTTCCATTATTGCCGCTGCAGAAAGAAGATTGCCTCTTCAGATGAACACAACCTTTGTGTCTGCTGTCTTGGGCCTGACCACAACATCTCTGACTGTGAGCTTTGGCAGAAATTTAACCAGACAACCCTTAGGCGACGCTGAAAGGCTTTGAAGAAATTACTCATGGAGCAGCAGGTAGCCAGTTCTGGGTAGGGGTCCTCTGGGGTCCCTCTGTCTCAGTTGTTGGTTGGTTCGTCGAGCTCCCAGGCCGCAAAGGCCTGAGACAAGTCCTCAGGGAAAAGTCAGAAAAAAGACCACAAATGGAACTGCTCCCCCCCCCACCACCACCACCTCCCAGCAATGCTCCTGCTCCCCAACGACTTCTCCATCCTCTGGGGGAACTCCGTCGCTGTGGCTCTACCAATATCCTCTGCTGTCCAGGCCTCTGCTTCTTCCAGACCCATACTGACAGCACCGCATCCTGCTTCTCAGGGAGACCAGCTGTTGACCCTCTGTCCGTCGACCCTTCGGTCGTCGATGCCTTCCCTTCCGTCATGGCCTGATGCTTCCCCAGGCCCTCGGACGTCAGGCCCCTCAGGCTCTCAAGTCCTGATGGATAGTTCATCACGCCTTGTGCCGACGACCCCTCCACCATCGACGCATCATTCTCCTGCCATTGACCTAGAGCCCTAGTGCACCAGTAGGACTCATACAGGCCTAGGTTTCCGGTGCCATCAATGTCCCCATCATTGTTGTCGCCTCTTCGGCCTCCTCAGTCCGCACCTCGTAGGGCACCGTCGGTATCTCGTGCATTGGACCTCGAGTTAGAGCAGGTCAGTGTTGAAGAGGAGTACCATCCTGACCTTATCCTCCCTGAGGAAGAGGAACTTCTTTCATCAGATAGGTCCACTGCCTCTTCAGTGAGCGAGGACTCTGTTAAACATTAATGTGATGAAGCAGCTGTCCTCAGCTATGGTCTTCCACACTGAGAAAGAGGATGCCACCAGGAGAGACTTGGTGGACTTCTTAGAGATTCCAGAATCTCCCCCCTAAGGTTGTTCCCCCATTCTTCCAGCCCTGAAGGATGCTACTACTGCTGCTTGGCACTGACCAGACACAGTTCCTGCCATGCCCCGCAGGGCAGACAAACTCTATCATGCTCCTCAGGGCCTGCCTTATTATGCTGCCCCAACCTGAGACTGATTCTCTGGTCATTAAATCAGCACATGACAGGTCCAATGTGTCGAAGCACGTTAGCTCCCTCCCCTCCAACAAGGAATTCAGACGGATTGACCTTTGGGGCACCTTTGGACTTTGGATTGCTAACTATCTATTGCATATGGTCAGGTACCAAAACACCATCTGTAAGAAGGGCAAGGCAGCTAATCAAGCCCTACCAGAATATTCCCAGAAACAGGAGGTTCTCAAATCTTTGCAGACCACTGAGGATATTAGTAAGCATCTCCTCAGGGCCTTGTATGACATTTCCAACACTGGTGCCAGGGCTGTTGCCACAGGCATTTGCCTTTGTAGGCACTCCTGGCAGAGGATCTCAGGGTTTGCGGCAGATGTCCAACAGAAGATGCTGAATGCCTCCTTCAGTGTCTATAAGTTATTTGTGCCAGATGTCCAGGACACCATTAATGACTGACAGGCATCTCGTAGGGTTATCAAGTCTGTAGCCTAGGAGCAGACAACGCCCATCCTTTTGCAAGGTGTCCCACAAGTCCAGAGCAAGCTCCTGTCCCCAGAGCAAAAGAAAAGCCTCCTCTGCCTTGCCCACCACCTCCTCTTTGGGCCCTGACACAAAGTGACCCAGGGGCAACAGATCAGCCCCAGTGGCCAGATCCGCCTCTGCCTGATTCTTCACCAGCCCCCCCATCTGGTCCCCAACCAAGAGGCGGTGGTCAGAGGTCAGTTCTCCCTACCTCTTAATCATTGGAAAACCATCACTTCTGATGCCTGGATGTTTCACATTATAGAGAGGGTTCACACTCTGGAACTTGTAGAGCTGCCCCCAGAGACTTCTGCAGTACCCTCCACCTATCCCTTGGCCCATTTAATGGTTCTCTGGGAGGAGGCACAGTCCCTTCTATGGAAAAAGGCCACTGAGTCAGTGCCCGGGTGCCAGAAATACAGGGGATACTACTACAGATTCTTCCTAGTCCCCCAAAGAACCGGAGATCTGAGGCCTATTCTAGATCTCAAGGACCTCAGTCTTTATATCCAGTACAAAAAATTCCACATCGTCACCGTGCCAGGCCTGCTGCCCCTATTCAAACAGGGCAATTGGCTGTGCTCCCTGGATATGCAAGACACTTACCTGCATATCTCTGTGTGTCCTCCATACAGGCGGTTTCTCCAGATCTTACTTTGAGAGGATTCCTGCAGTAGATCATAACATGTAGGACTGTGCCCTCTGGCATCAGGACCACACAGCAAACTTTTCCAGCAGTGCCTGGCGGGGGACCGCCCACCCGACGTCACGTGACGGACATCAGCATAACCCTATATAGTGGGCAGTCCCCACGCCCGCCTTCCAGTTCTTTCCCGCCGTCGATGTGCGCTGGAACCTCGCAGTAAACTTCGCTTAGTCGATCGCCATCTCTTTCTTTATTTCTTCAAATTCAGTCAAATTTTTTGCCCCATTTATGTCTTCTCCACCTACTGCTCTGAAGGCAAAGAAGAAATGTGACAAGTGTGGGGCCCAGATTCCCCACAAGTGGTTACCCCTCCCCCCGACAGCGACATTTCGCCACCGAGGCCCCTCACAGCGACTACAGCGCCATGCCGCTGTGGGAAACGCGCTGGAACCTGGCGCTGTCTGTCGGGGGTCCTGCACCCCCTCCCAATCGCTCAACTCCAAGTTGATAATCCCGAGTTGGGGAGGTGTGGGGCAAAGCCCCATGTGGGGGGATTTAGAGGCAAAGCCCTCGAAGAAAACACAGACAGACTGCAGAATCTTGATCGACCTACCCGGTGTCGCTGACGGGGCATTCGACAAATATTTTGTCGAGCTCCTGTCGTGGATCCCCCCCACAAGGATGGTCATCGTTGCTGTCTCTTCTGCCTAGGCCTGAATCATGACACCGCGGCCTGTCCTGACTGCCAGCCTTTCAACCAGGCCACTCGCAAACGACGACAACAGGCTCTGAAGGCCCATCAGCTAAAAACCAGAATGGCTACCCTTGAGAAGAAGATGCAGAAACTTCGGGACACAGCTTCTTCCCCTTCTTTGGAGTTGAAACAGAAGAAGAAGAAAGACAAGGAAAAGGAGCACCCAGAGGACTGGGACTGATCCTCTTCTAGTAGGCCTTCAACCAGTAAGGCCCCTTCCCTGCTGCCCACCCTCGTGGTGACCCAGGCAGCTTCGGGGACAATCTCCAGTGTTTCTGCCGTCTTCCTTCCAATTTTTAATGGTAGGTCGTTCACAGGCTCCTCCAGCGAACGCCTGGTACTTTCCGGTAAGTCGGACCCTGGCTCCTCCAGGGCCCGACCCTGTTGTTGATAAGATGAACTCCCATCACAGACGTCCAGAAGTCCGCCCAGCTTTGACCACTAAGTTGGTTGAGGGTCCTCCCCTCCTCCACCCAGTCCCTGTTTAGTCTGGTCAGTCGGTTGCCCGAGTTTCAGGGAACCACTCGGATGTCGCTCACCCATCATGGCTGATGCTGTTATTCCCGACGTCTAGTCAAGCGAGCTGGCTTCCCTTATTCAGCCCTCCCTCCAGGACACCTCCCCCCCGGTCGGGAGCCTTCCTCTCCACCTCCCCTGGTGGACCCTCCTGTCCCAGATCCTACACCTGGGACAGAGGAGGAGGAAGAGGGACCCCTGGAAGTGGTCTTTTCTTCACCCACTCCAGTGGTGGTTCCCCAGGTCCCCCCCCCCGGATGCCTTCCCAAGGCTCCCCACGTCAGATCCCATGTTAACAGGGCACCTATACTTTTGTCTCCGATGCCAGGCCTTTCCATTACCCAGATGTCGAGACGTCTTCCATCTGCTGCCCCCCTCTGACTCTAGGGGTGCCATCGGATATCTTTCGTCAGCTCCCTCCATCGGGACCTTCCTTTCAGCCCCTGATGCAGGGCCTGATGTTGTCTGGCCTGACGTCTGATCCTGAGACATCATGTATTCCGACATATACTCCCCTTACGTTGGCTCCTCCAGTGGCGACCATCCCAAAGTCAGCCACCCTATCGTCGGGTGTATTTTCCGGTCCTTCCAGACTGCCAGGTCAAGACCCCACACCAGGTTTCCCGCATTTTTCAGGACACCAGGCACCTATTTTTCCTCTGTCGGATCCAACGATGGGACCCTTCTCCCAAGCCTGCTACCATAGGTACCAGACTCCGGGTTACCCCTGTTACCAAAGGTATCCCACCATCAGTATCCGGGTTTGGGTGCACATTTTTACTCTCCCTTATCAAACCCACCTCCGCCTCCTCCTCAACAGGACTTCCAGTCACTGATCCAGTCCTGGTGGAAGGACGCCAGATCCCAACTGGTTTCAGATTTAGAGCACAGGCTTCAGAGTCCAGTGGTCGTGCCTCCCCATTCCTCATCACCTGTCAGCTCCCAGCACTCTGCAGTGCACATTTCTGGCGCCACTCCATGGGAGGTCACCCTGCTGGACTTTAGGACCCTTGAAGGGGATGATCCTCCTGACTCTGACCATGATGCATCAGAATCCTCTTCAGATGAACTGTCTTCCCCTCCCCAAGGGCAAAGAATTTCCCAGCTATCCGGAGGATTCCTCTTTCAGTGAGCTCCTTCGTACTATCCAACACTCTAACGGTTGGAATGCAGAGAAGCAGGATCCTAAGAGAAAGCATCTAGCCGAGCATTTAGACTTAGAGGCTGTCTCTCCCATCCTGGTCCCTCCCTGGACAGCTCCACATGAGGATTTAACTACCACGATCTGGCAGTTACCTCACTTTATCCCGGCTGTCCACAAGAAGGCGGGTCGTATTTATCATTCACCCGATGGGGTCTCCTTCCTGGATTCCCACCCCAAGGCGGACTCTGTTGTTATAGATGCCGCTCATGATCGCTCGGCCACCCCCAAGCACATGAGTACCTCCCCCCTGGAAAAGGAATCCAGGCAATTGAACCAATTTGGGAAGAAGATATACTCCTCTGCCACGTGTGCCCTATGTGGTTTAAACTGTGTGGCTCACATGGTTTCTTTTCAGAAGTCCACTATGGCCAAGCTTGAAGCCCGAATCATGGCCGTGGAGGACTCTGAGCTCAAAGAGGAGCTTGCAAAAGAGCTTTGCATATTGAAAATTTCTTGCAGGCACACTCTACTGGCCACTTATGATTCTGTGAATGTGGTGGCCCACTCCTCTGCTACTGCCGTGTGCCTCAAGAGACACGCTTGATTGCGGATCTCTGGGCTCTCAGCGGATATACAAGCAGCTATTCAAGACACTCCCTTTTGGGGATCCATCTTGTTCGGAGGGGACACTAAAGACATAATCACTGGCCTCCTGGACAGCGGCCAGGCCCTTAGATCTGTCTGATCTGTGTAGTGGATGGGTTCTCAAAAGAAGCCGCCCTTTCTACGCTAATTCAAGCGTCAAGGAAAGCAACCCACCTCTAGGAAGCAAACCAAGAGGCTTGCCATGGGTTCCTCCCTTTCCTCTCCCCCAGCTGCTGAGTCCCAAAGAGCATCTGGAGGGTCCGTACCCTCTCGTCCCTCAGCTTCCTGACTCGCACTGCCCTCCCTCTCCTCCACCTCTAAATGTGGAGCCAGTGGGAGGCAGGTTCGCCCTTCCTGCAGCTCGTGTTAGAAGGGCACACTTTGGAGTTCCTGGAGTACCGTCCAGATACTCCACCAGGTCACTTGCATTACTCACTGCACCAGGCTCCTCTGGCCGAGGAAGAAATCAGGGCTCTGAAACAGAAGGCAGCCATAGAACCCGTGCCTCTGTCCCAGAGAGGAAAGGGATTCTACTCCCACTTTTTCCTGGTCCCAAAAAAGACGGGCGACCTCAGACCCATCCTGGACCTCAGCAGTCTGAACCTTTTCATCAGATACAAAAGGTTCCGCATGCTGACAATGCAGGGCCTCCAGCCCCTTCTGCAGAAGGACCATTGACTCTGCGCACTTGATATACAGGATGCATACCTGCATATCCTGGTCTTCCCGGACCACCACCGTTTCCTGCGGTTTTGCTTCCAGGGGGAGCACTTCTAGTTTACAGTGCTCCCCTTTGACCTTTCGTCGCCACCCAGAGTTTTTACCAAGTGCCTAGTGGTGGTGGCAGCGGCCTTACACCGTCGGGGCATAGCAGTGTTCCCCTACCTGGATGACTGGCTATTGACAGCCCCGTCCAGGGACAGCCTTCTGGATTCCCTCTTGATCACTCTGGACCTTTTCTCATGGCTGGGGATCACTGTCAGTCTCCCCAAGTCCTCTCCGACCCCCTCTCAGAACCTTCAGTTCATCGGGGCGGTCTCGGTTACGGTCCAGTGCAGAGTCTTCCTACCCTCAGACAGGGCAGAGACTCTTTGAGAGTAGGTCATCTTCATGACCACTTCCAGATTTCTTCCGGCCAGGGCATTGCTACACCTGCTGGGCCTCATGGCAGCCTCCATCTCCACGGTACCTTTAGCCAGGGTGCGTATGCGGATCACCCAGTGGGCACTTCGTGTCCAATGGGACCAGTGCCTGGAAGACCTGGACCTCCCTGTTCTGGTCTCAAGCGCACTCAAGAAGGATCTCCTATGGTGGCTAAATACTCTGAATCTGTCCAGGGGACTTCCCTTTCGAAGTTCCCCACCTCTTTGGACCCTCACCACAGACGCCTCCTGTCTGGTTTGGGGAGTGCACCTGGGGACCATTGAACTCAGGGTTCATGGTCCCAATTGGAGATGTCATTGCACATCAACATTCTGGAGATGATGGCAGTTCTTTACACCCTTCAGGCTTTTCAGACCAATCTATTGGGAGGAACACTGCTGATCTAGACAGACAACATGTCAGTGGCCTGGTATATCAACAAACAGGGAGGCACCCGATCGTACCCCCTGTGTAAGGAGGCGATGCGGGTGTAGAATTGGGCAGTCCAGCATGACCTGTTTCTCACAGCTGTGCATGTTCCAGGCATTCACAACGTCCTGGCAGACAGCCTCAGTCAGACATCGTCTCTCATGCACGAATGGGAACTAAGTCAGGAAGTAGCAGACTCTTTCTGAGGTGGGGTCACCCAGACAAAGATCTGTTCGCCTCCCCATTCAGCGCAAAGCTTCCCAGTTTTTGCTCACTCGTTCTAGAGCCTGGTGCTTTCTGGCACGACGCATTGTCACCATGTTGGACAGGGAAGTTCTTATACACCTTCCCTCCCTTTCCCATTCTGCAGAGAGTGCTTCTCAAACTCCAGGCAGAGGGAGCATGGATGATCCTGATAGTTCCACTCTGGCCAAGGCAAATCTGGTTTCCACTAATGCAGCAGCTCATAGTGGAACCCCCAATTCTTTTACCTCTCAGGCACGATCTGTTGACTCAGGATCAAGGCAGGTTGGTACATCCGGGACTCAGGACCCTGCATCTTCATGCGTGGCTCTTTCAGACATAATCAGGTCTCATTTAGGGGTCTCACAGAGGGTCGCCCAGGTCCTGGTGGAGGCAGGGAAACCCTCCACCAGATCCACCTACGCATTGAATTGGAAGTGTTTTTCCATTTGGGTGTGTCTAAAGGTTGGGACCCCTTTACCTGCTCAGCTCCACAGATTATGGAATATCTGTTTCACCTGTCTGATTCTGGTCTGTCTTATTCTTCCCTTAAGGTCCACCTGTCGACCATTTCAGCCTACCATGTCCTGGTGGAGGGGAAACCCGTGGCACAGTTGGAGATCTCTAAGACTTTCTTGAAAGGGATCGTCCATCTTAAACCCCCTTCCATACCCCCACCCCAACTTGGGATTTGAATTTTGTGTTAGAGAAGCTTACACTTCCTCCCTTTGAACCAGTGATGAGCTGTGACATGCGCTACCTTTCCTGGAAGGCACTATTTTTGTTGCCATTACTTCTGCTCGTAGGATTTCTGAGCTTCAGTTCCTGATGCATAAAGAGCCTTATTTGATTTTTCACAAGGACTGGGCAGTCCTTCGCACAAATTCTAAGTTTCTTCCCAAGGTGGTCTCTGAGTTCACCTTAAACCAGATGGGTGAACTCCCTGTTTATTATCCTGTTCACTCAAATAGGGGGAGACTCTCCTTCACACTTCGGATGTTCATAGAATTCTGAGGTGTTATGTTCACCGAACCAAAGAATCCAGAAAGTCTGATCAGCTCTTTGTTTCCTTCACTCCCAAATCCTTGGGGTTGGCAGTCTCTAAGCAATGCCTATCTAAGTGGCTCGCTAACTGCATCTGCTTCTGTTATCAGAAGTATGCGAAACCTCTCCCGGGAGAAGATACAGGTCACTCTACTAGAGACATGGCTACCTCTACAGCGTTCCTGAGGAATGTTTCTGCAGCAGAGATTTGTGCGGCAGCAACCTGGAGTTCGGTCCATACCTTCACGAAGCATTACAGTCTGGACATTGCCTCTAGGCATAGGGCTGGGTTTTGCCTCGCCGTTCTGCAGGGCCTACTGTCTTAGGCCGGTTCTGTACTGTCTTTTCAGTTGCTCCTCCTCCCGTGTCTCTCTTGGTCTCTCTGAGAGTGACTGCTTGGGATTCAATCCTACATGTTATGACCTACTGCAGGAACCCTCTCGAAGTAGATAGTAGTTACGTAAGAACTTACCGCAACAGTAGATCTTTGAGAGAGGTTCCTGCAGTAGGTCACCTTTTCCCTCCCTCCTTCCCCCAGTTTCTGCATTACTTTCAGATTATTCTGAACTGGGCTCCAAGATTTTCATCCTTTTCTCTTGTCTAATCTTCCTTGGATCTCCGGCGGGAGAACTGGAAGGCGGTCGCGGGGACCGCCCACTATATAGGGTCACGCTGACGTCCATCACGTGACATCAGGTGGGCAGTCCCCGCCAGACACTGCTGGAAAAGTTTGCCGTATGGTCCTGATGCCAGAGGGCACAGTCCTACATGTTATGACCTACTGCAGGAACCTCTCTCGAAGATCTACTGTTACAGTAAGTTCTTATGTAACCATACTTTTCTTTTTCAGGGCGAGCATTACCAATTAAAAGTATTGCCCTTTGGCTTATCCTCTGCATCACGGGTCTTCACAAAATGCATTGCAGCCATAGCTGCTGCCCACCGGAGAGAGGGCCTATACGTTTTCCCCTACCTGGATGACTGGCTCCTCAAAGCTCCATCCAGAGATCAGCTCCTCCGGACCCTGGAGAGGACCCTCCCACTGTTTCTCTCCCTGGGCATCACTGTCAGCCTGCCTAAGGCCATATTTATTCCATTCCAGAGGCTGTACTGTATAGGGGTGGTCCTGGACCCAGCACAGGGCAGGGCCTTCCTGCCCCAAAACAGGACTGGAATGCCTCATTGTCCAGGCTCAGGAAGTCACACAGAACTGTTCTGATCCTGCGATGGTGTACTTGAGCCTATTAGGGCTTATGGCCGTGGCCGATGCCAGGGTCTCCCTGGCCAGACTTTACATGCAGGTGCGCCAGTTGACTCTCTGGGTGCAGTGCGACCAACGCATGGACAGCCTGGAGCAGCTAGTGCTGGTCTCCTATCCAGTCTGTAAGGTGCTCCAGTGGTGGATGGACCTCCAGAACCTGTTACAAGGGGTCCTATTCCAGATCTCCTCCCCTCAGCAGATCCTCACCACGGATGCTTCTGGTTCGGGCTGGGGCGCTCACCTGGGTCCCTTTCAGACTTAGGGCACATGGTCCCAGATCAAGATGTCACTGCATATCAGTGTCCTGGAAATGTGGGCAATCCTATATGCCATGCAGGCCTTTCAGAACCATCTCCTTCCGGGTCAACTGTTGATCCAGTCATTCAGTCTAGGTGTTGTCTACTATATCAACAAGCTAGGGGGAAATGCATTCGTACCCCCTGAGCAGGGAGGCCATGAGAGTCTGGTACTGGGCACTGGACCACAGTCTGGTTCTCTCGGCAGTCCATGTCCCAGGCGTGCTGAACACCCTGGCAGACAGCCTCAGCTGGACTCAGTCAAGCATGCACGAATGGGAACATCTCTCATCCGTCGCAGAAGATCTGTTCACCAGAGGAGATCATCCAAAGTTGGACCTTTTTGCATCCCCACTCAATGCAGAACTGGTCAGTTTCTGCTTATTAGATCCAGGGCCTGGAGTTTTGTGGCAAAACGCGTTCTCCCTCTCCTTTATGCCTTCCTTCTGTTTCCTCTGATTCAGAGGGCGCTAATCAAGATGCAGATGGAGGGGGGCCAGCATGATCCTGGTTGTACCCTTCAGGACATGTCAAATATGGTTTCCTTTACTGCAACACCTAGCGGAGGAGCCTCCAGTTCC
This sequence comes from Neoceratodus forsteri, assembly GCA_016271365.2. NCBI lineage: Eukaryota > Metazoa > Chordata > Ceratodontiformes > Ceratodontidae > Neoceratodus > Neoceratodus forsteri. The sequence goes on along the minus strand of CM057450.1, from coordinate 1,141,727,888 downwards.
CCTGCCCCTTTGCAGGGATCTGCTGACGCAGGTTCAGGGCACCCTAGTCCATCTGAATCTCATGTCCCTTCATCTGCATGCCTGGCTCCTGAGGACATAGCTATCACCCGGTTCGGAGTATCTCAGCGGGGGGGGGTGGGTGTCCTTGTGGCAGCTCAAAAGTCCTCCACTAGAGCCACATATGCCAAGAAGTGGAAGAGGTTTGCCATCAGGGCTGCCAGATATCACCTGGACTTTTTTACCTGTTCGATGAGCCAGATTCTGGACTACCTGATCTCCCTGTCGGACTCAGGCCTCCAGTACTCCTTCCTCAAGGTGCACCCTTCAGCCATTTTTTTTTTTTTTTTTTTTTTTCCAATTGTTTAACCAGGTGAGACGCACTAAGCTGAAAGCTTGTTTACAGGTGCAACCTGGGAGCACAGGGAAGTTAAGTGACTTGCTCAGGGTCACACAGTATTATGCAGGTGGGGGCTGTGGGATTCAAACCCAGGTGTCCAGATTTGCAGCTCAGAGCCTTAAACCACTGCGCTATACTGCCTTCTGCTATTTCAGCCTTTCACAAGCCCATGGGCGGTCGTACCCTGGCTCAGTTAGAGGTGTCCTGTACTTTTCTCAAGGGCATCCTGCATCTGAAACCTCCAATCCGTTCCCCTGTCCCAGCTTGGGATTTAAATTTTGTTTTGGAGAAATTGACCCTGTCTCTTTTTGAACAAGCCACAACTTGCCAGATACACTTTCTTTCTTGGAAAACATTATTTTTGGTTGCTGTTACTTCTGCTCAAAGGATTTCTGAGCTTCAGGCTGTCTGCTGTGAAGAGCCTTACTTGGTTTTTCACAAAGACAGGGTGTCTGCACATGAATCCTAAGTTTCTCCTTAAGGTGGTGTCTAAGTTTACCCTGAACCAATCTATCCACTTACCAGTTTATTTTCTGAAGTTGCCAATCCAGGGGAAGCACTGCTTCATACTTAAGATGTGCACAGAATTCTGAAATACTATCTTCTCCGAACTAAGGACTGCAGAAAAACAGAGCAGCTTTTTGTTTCTCTCACCCCAGGAAGAGAGGGTGCTAAGGTTTCCAATGTGTATTGTGTTCTGCTACAACAAGTATGGCAAAGAGATGCCAGGGACAGTGAAAGCCCACTCCACAAGGGGCACGGCTACTTCTGTGGCCTGTTTCAAAGGGGTCTCAGCCTCTGACACTTGTGCTGCTGCCACCTAGAGTACTGTCCATACTTTTACTAAACACTACAGTCTGGACATTGTTTCTAGATCCCAAGCAGGCTTCGGCTGGGCTGTTTTGAAGGATCTTCTGTCATAGGCTTTGGTTGGCCCTCCTCACAGACTGTTTTGCTGTACCTGTAACCGCTTGGAACTCATTCCTACAGTGTAACCTGATGACTGAGATACCCCCAAAGAGGACAGAACAGTTACATAAGAACTTACCATAACAGTAGATCATCGAGGGGATCTCAGTCATCAGGTAAACCTTCCCTCCACTATGGGACTGTCTTCTCAGAACTGGCTAACTGGTGTATCCAGCCTTTTTTTCTGGCCTGGGCATCTCCCACTCTCTCTCTCTCTCTCTCTCTCCTCTGCCCCCATGGCAAGGAATTGCTCCCTTAGTCTCCTGTGGAAAGAACTGAGGAGGGAGCGGGGCCACCCATGCTTTTATAGGGTTGGTGACGGCAGGTGACATCGGCGTGGGCTGCCCCAGTGGTACTGCTGGAAAATCTTCTGTGTGAATCCTGCTTCCCCAACAGTGAAGTTCCTACATTGTGACCTGATGACTGAGAGCCCCTCGAGGATCTACTGTTATGGTAAGTTCTTACTTAGCTGTTCTTTCCTCACTTCCCTCTTAAACTTCCCTGCCTCCAGCTTCATTGAGTGCCCTCTGGTTTTGGTGCTCTTCCTCATTTGAAAGAGACTCCCCTCCCCCCACACCCTATTCACACCAATGAGATACTTGTAGGTCTCTGAAATGTCCCCTCTCACTCTCCTTTATTCCAGGGTGTACATGCTGAGACTCCTCAGTGTCTTCTCGTAGGGCTCTTGGTGCAGCAACCCCTGCACCATTTTAATTGCCTCCTATTCACAGCCTCCATCCTGTCTATGTCCATTCTGAGGAGCAGCCTCCAGAACTGGACACTGTACTCCAGGTTAGGTCTCACCAGTGAGCGATATAGTGGCAACACCGACCACCTGCCTCCTACTGATGGAAATACCTCTCCGTATGCATTCTTCTGGCCCTACCCACTGCTTTGTCACAGTGCCCTATCACTTCGAAGTCATCAAATATGATAACCCCAAGATCCCTTTCCTGCTTAGTAACTGACAGTACCACCCCACCCCCCATTCTATACTCAGCACCAAGCTTCCTAAACCCTAGATGCATGATTTAGCACTCTGGCATTGAACCCCAGCTGCCATGTTCTTAATTACTACTTGAGTTGCCCAAGATTTCTTTGCATTCTATCCTCCCCCTTCCTTATTGTCCACCCTATTACAGATTATAGTATCATCTGCAAAAAGGTATGCATTTCCCTCCAGTTCATCTGCAGTGTCACTTATGAAGACATTGAAGAGGACCGGTCCCAGTACTGAGCCCTGTGGAACCCTGCTGTTCACTCTTCCATCATTAAAGTGAGTGCCATTAACCAGCACACTCTGTCACCTATCTGTATTCTGGTTTCTAACAAATTTATCACATGGATCCCACCCCTAGGCTGCCCAGTTTCTGTATCACAGGGTCGAAGGCCTTGCTAAAGTCCGGGTAGGTCACATCCTCTGCTCTCCCCTCATCTATTTCCTTGGCCATCCAGTTAAAAAATTCATTAAGATTTGTCTGGCATGACCCCCCCCCCCCCAAATGAATCCATGCTGCTTTTGATTTGCAGCCCATTGAATTCAAGATACTCTATCAACCTAACCTTTCCTTTCCACAGACATTGCCAAAATTGGTCCCTTCAAAATCGCCCTCCAGAACCATCTCTTCAATGCTCATTGCTGTAGATGCACCTAATTAATCCCACTGTGGGATCTCCTGTCAGGCCTCCCTGACTTGACAATGTCCTCTGGACAGCCTATCCTCTCCCCCTTCCTCCCATCCCACTCCCCATCCCTACCTCCACCCTCTCCAGGTATTATCTAGGTGTGTCCAGGGCTGTACCCCCCGATGTAACACTTGGGTACCTTGTATATGACTGTAACCTAGTATAAGTAACATTATTATGTAACCTATGTGTACTCTGTGTTTAATGTTCTGCACCTGTACTGTTCTCACTGTTGTAACTACACTATGTAACTCTGTCTACCCCCCTCACGACGAAGTGCCTTTGTAAATGAGTCCATGACTCAAAGGTTATAAATCCGACTTTTCTAATAAATAAATAAATAATAAAAATTGTGTTTCTATTAGTTTCCACACTACGGAAGTGAGGCTCACCAGCCTATAGTTGCTAGCCTCGTCCCTGCTGCTGCCTTTTATGCTGAGAGATTAAGTCTGCTTCCTTCCAGTCCTACAGAACCACGCCTGTTTCCAGTGAGCTGTTGAATAAGGTCATCAGCAGGCTAGCCAGCACCTTAGTGAGTTCTTTTAGTACCCCTGGGTGTATTCTTTCAGGTTCCATAGCCTTGTCCACTTTCAAAGCTGCAAGTCTCTTCAGGACTCCTCCTTCTGAAAATAGACTTGAGTCTGTCTCCTCTCTACCCTTGTTCCTGCTGATCACTGGAGGTCTCCCCCGTGAAGAGTGAGCAGAAGTACTTCTTAAGAATATCTGTCTTGGTCCTGTTCTGCACAATCTCCCTCTGCCACCCTCCTTGTCCTCACTATCACTCCCCCTGAATTCTTCCTCTCACTTAGGTACCTGAAGAAAGTCTCATCCCCATTTGTAACCCCTTTGACTATCCTTTCGTCTATCTGTGCCTTTACTCTCTTCACTGGCTTACCTGCTTCTCTTTGTTTTCCCTGGTACACCACCATGTCTTCCTCCCTCTGTGTTTCCTTATACTGTACCTCCTGCATGCCACCCTTTTTCTTTCACCACCGTGGCCACTTCCCTAGAGTACCATAACAGTCTCTTTTTCTTTATGCTTATGCTCATTACCTTCATGCAGAGGCTGATTGCTTGGATTATGCCCTCGCTCAGAAGTAAAGGATGGCCCTGCTCCTTGCCAAGCTGCAACTAGAAGACGCCAATCCACATCTGGCAGATTGAAGCCACCAACTATCACTACCTCCCTCTTATTTGCCATCCTAGAGCCATAGCTGTGGTTCTCTGATGAACCCAACCTGCCAGATTGCCATCCATGGTTCGGGTCTGAAGCCACCAGCCCCTCACAGAAGCCCAGGTAGTCTGAGAGCCACAGGCATGGTTCTCTGACGAACCCGACCTGCCAGACTGCCATCCATGGTCTGGATCTGAAGCCACCAGCTCCTCACAGAAGCCCAAGTAGTTCGAGAGCCACAGCTGTGGTTCTCTGACAAACCCAACCTGCTAGACTGCATCCGTGGTCCAGGTCTGAAGCCACCAGCCCCTCACAGAAGCCCAAGTAGTCCGAGAGCCACAACTGTGGTTCTCTGATGAACCTGACCTGCCAGACTGCCATCAGCGGTCTGGGTCTGAAGCCATCAGCCCCTCACAGAAGCCCAGGTAGTGCAAGAGCCACAGCGGTGGTTCTCTGATGAACCCGACCTGCCAGACTGCCATCAGCGGTCCGGGTCTGAAGCCACCAGCCCCTCAGAGAAGACCAGGTATGGACTCTCCCTTGGGGACTGATTACCTCCAGGAAGGGAGCCCTAGGAGCCTGAGTTTTCTTTTATTACATGTGGACAATTGTTTCTGGGTTTAAACCCGGTATCTATTACTGTTGTGACCCATTGGCTGCAGTTAGCCCCAGGAGCACTCTGATTGGCTCCATATAGCTCTGCACTGTTAATGCTTGAATTATATTTTACTGGATTTTGATTTCTGTTAATACTGTCTCGCTAGCATTTTAGAGTTCAAGTTTTGCTGATTTCATCTAAGTGCCTATAGAGTGTTCCTTCTTAAGACCCAGCAGCGATCTCAGCTCAGGTCTTGAACTCACCCACCTCTTTTTCACCTTTGTACTCTGGTATTGTGTTTTAATTAGCCCTGTTCTTGCTCTCTCAGACCTTGTGGCACCTTGCCTAACATTTTGGTCTGCAACCTACTCCCTGTTTAAGCCATTTTGCATTTCTTTTTAGCTCCACAAACAGCCCCACCCCCCTGCCTCTCTTATTTAATTTCCCCCTGTCTTTCTCTTTTCAGGTAGTCCAAGAGCCACAGCCATGGTTCTCTGATGAACCCAGACTGACATCCGCAGTCTGGGTCTGAAGCCAGCAGCCCCTCACAGAAGCCCAGGTACGGACTCGCCCTCGGAGACTGGTTACCTCCAGGAAGGAAGCCCAAGGAGCCTGATTTTTCAACCTGCCCACCCACCACCACCCCGGTCCTGTTTAAATAGACATAAACCTCACCCCGGCTTACTAGCTCACTCCTACAGGCTACTGCCAGCTGCTCAAGCTTAAAGTGACAGCAACACTGTGTCTTGTGAAGCATGTTCCCTATCTAGTGGAACTCCTCCTCCTAGCTCTTACATCTCTCCACACTCTTTCTCTGCATCTCTACTTCTCTAAGTCAAAGTGACCGCTACCCTTATCACCTGCCAAGTGCATTCTTATCTCTTACTGCTCCCCTGACTTGATCTGTCCACCTATTTCTCACTGCCTGTCTGCCACTCAAACTCAAAGTTTCCAGCTCCTCTATTTCCTGACAAGCGTATTCTCCCAGCTAGGATTCCTTCTCCCTCCATTTTCTCTCCGACTAGCGTCAAGCAGGTGCCTAATTTCTAAAATACCATTAATATATCTGCCTATTGGGCTTCCTTGGCTTTCTGCTTGCCAGTTTTTATGCCTTTTCGTGGACATCTTTATTTTTGTCCCGCCCGTCCCGACCCCGGGCCCTATTAAATACACATAGGCCACGCCCTTGTGTTCCTTTTGGTTTTTATTGGCTTTCTACAACCTATCTTGTAGGCAAGCAGCTACTAAACATCAACTTCCTTCTGGTGCTGTATCAGTCAGGACACAACTGCCTCCCCCCCCTTTCTTGGGTCTGAGTTGCCCCTACTCTATGTAGCTAGTTGTGCTGTGCCTTTGCTGACCTCTTTTTCTAGATCTGGTTCCCTGCCTTGCTCTCCCTGGCACTTTCTCTCTCATGGCTCTTTTCTTGGGAACCAGAGCCTGCTATTTTAATTTTATAGCTAAACAGAATTTTGTCCCACACTGCCTGCCCCGACCACAGCCTCTATTTAATACACAGTAGCCACGCCCACACTTGCTAATTCCACCCACTTCAGCTACAAACTGCCAACGGCCTCTTAAAGCTGTACTGCCTGTTTGTTAATCACCAAGTATAGTGGTTAACTGTACAGCCTCACTTTGGCACCAGTGGGTCAGGCTTGATGACTGAATCAAGCTACCATGTCCCCTATCAAGGGGTGCTATCTCCTTCTGCTCCTTGCTACCTGGCTTGATACAGCCAGCACCAAATTCCTAGCTGGGCCACTGCTACCCCCATCTGAACCACTACAGAGTAGGGCATGGCTGTCAAACGCACCTTCGGAAACTGCCTCACTTGGCTGTGAGCCGCGACTCACTCGGACTTACCCTACAAACACGGGTAGCCATATGCCCTCCCCAGCCTAGGGGTAGTAACGGTTAGTTATAACCTAATAATTAAACTGGTGTCCAACCACCTGAATCACCTGAAGTCTTGGCAGCGGAAGTTACGAGCCAAATTTTTCATAAACATTTCTGCCAGAAAGGTCATCTTTATGCTCCTGCTCCTGTCTGGCAACATTCACTCGAACCCAAGCCCACTCACTTCAGTGGGCCCTGGTGTTCATAAGGTTAAAGGCCTAAAAATAGCCTCACTGAACATTTGCAGTTTAACCACAAAATTTGACCAACTACAGGCATGGATGGCCCTCCATACCCCCGACATCCTATGCCTAATGAAGACCTGGTTGACCAGTAGGATTAAGATAGCGAAGTTGCCATCAAAGGCTTCCAAGCATACAGGATTGATAAAATAGGCAAGAGCGGTGGGGGATGCCTCATCTGTGCCAGGGACTCTCTGCAGTGCTCCGTCCTCCTTGGAACCAAGGTGGCTGAGGACCGTGAGATAATAGTGATAAAGGCACAGGTCGATCAGAATGGCAAAACTCTCATCCTTGCCACGTTCTACCTACCTTCCAAGAAAGCCACAGCAGGCCTTCCCACAATTATGGACATTATCAGCATCCTTCCAAAGGGGATGGAGCTCGTCTTTACCAGGGACTTTAACATAAACTGGGATGGAAAGGAGGCTGCCCCTTTCAGGGATCTGATAGCCACCTCCAACCTGACACAACTTGTCACCTGCCCCACCAGGCAGAACTATAAGACAGGAAACAGTACCCTCCTAGCAAGCTCACCATCCCAGATCTCTGAGATCAGGGTTCTCCCGGACACGCTAAGTGGCCATTCCCCAGTCATCTTCCTGTGGTCTAATAAATTTACCAAAAGCCCACCCATCCTCATTGAAAGCAGGGTCTTGAGGAAGGGTAAACTTGGAGCCCTCAAATCAGCCCTTTCCCTACATGACTGGACTCCTGTCAACCTGGTGCCTACCCTTGATCAGGCCCTTAGTTACTTCATTAAGAGCTTTAGCACCATCTGTGACATCTATGCCCTGTTCACAAAAAGAAAAAATTGAGGGCAGGCAAATAGCTGGATTGATGGGTAGCTCCTCTCCCACCTGAAAGAAAGGGACATACTCTGGGAGAAGGCCAGAAACACAGGTAGCAAGCATGACTACCAGTGTTACAGAATGGCCAGGAACCGCTGCACCAAGCTAATCCGTCTCACCAACGCCAACTGTCATAAGGCCCAGCTTAGCAATTCGTGGGGTGATGGGAAAAGATTCTGGGATAACATCAAAAGCATCCTTGGAAAGGAGGACAAGAAGCACCCTCAGCTGCTCAGCATCAGTAACACCCCCACTACAGATCCTCTGGCTATTGCGGAAGCCTTCAATAAGGCCTTCACCGATCTTACCCCAGTGCTACCACCTGCCTATTTTCAACCTGGTTTCAACCATTCCAACAATGTATCTACCGAGTGTTATCACCCTACCTTGTTCTTTAAAAGGGTGACGGTGAAGGAGGCCCTAGCTATGGTCAAGAAAATACTAGGTAAGACCAGACTGGGCAGTGACGGGATAGACATGAAACTTCTATCCCTCACCCTGGCCCTTGCCCAATTCCCAGCGGTTTGGAAGCAGGCCCTAGTTAAGCCACTGCATAAAGGAGGCGACAAGTCTCTGATAGCCAACTACAGACCCATCTTGATCCTCTCCCCCCTGTCCAAGGCACTGGAAAAGATTGTGGCGGGTCAACTCGTCGACTGCCTCAATAAGTATAATCTACTATGCCCCAACCAGCATGGCTTCAGACAGAATCATAGTACCACCACTGCCCTGCTGGACTACACGGACTATGCACATAAGGCCCTGAATGAAGGCAAACTAGTGGGGTCTGTATTTATTGACCTCACCAAAGCCTTTGATATAGTCAGCCACCCCCTGTTACTGACCCAACTGCAAAACACAGGTGTGGTGCCCAGTGCCCTTTGCTGGTTCCAAGACTACCTGATACGGAGAAATCAGTGTGTCAAAATTGGGCAAACAGTATCCAGCGCAAGAGAGGTATCAATAGGGGTACCCCAGGGATCAATACTGGGTCCCCTATTCTTCAGCCTCTTCTTAAATGACCTTCCCACAGCCTGCAATGCCAAACTCGTACTATATGCAGACGATGCTGTGCAACTGAGCAGCAGCACGTCTCAGGCTGCCCTACAATCTAAGCTGCAGAACTCCTTCTCCAAACTTGAGGAGTGGTTCTGTAGTCATAAGTTGCTACTTAACTACAAGAAGACCAAGGCCATGCTTATATCCAGCCCCCACAACAAAAACAAGCACCACTCCCTCATCATCTCCAACTCATGCAGTGAACCGCTGAAACAAGTCTACTTGTTCAAGTATCTGGGTGTCATAATAGATGATACGCTCATGTTTGCCCACCATATTGACTCTCTGGTCAAGACAGTCCGTACCAAGATTGGTGTCCTGTACAGGCACAGGCAATACCTCTCTCTCTCTTTCCAGGGGCCCTCCGCCTCTCAGTCCACAGCTCCATCATATCTACTATTGACTATGGACTAGTGGTCTACGGGGTGGTAACGGATACAGCGCTCAAGAGGGTTCAGACTGCGCTCAACAAAGCCTGCAGACTCACCCTGGATGCTGAGTGTGGCACGCACACCTGTACTCTGTACAAATGCACAGATTGGCTGTCATTAAGAAACAGGGTCAAATTCCAGACTTCCATCTTAGGGAAGAAGGCTCTATTGGGTAAAACACCGCCTTGTGTAGGCAATTTGATCAAGGCAGCCAACTCATTACAGGTCACCAGGGGGCGGGCTAGAGGGGCCTTGGCTCTCCCCTTCTGTCGCACCTCGCTTGGGCAACGTGCATTTGCCTACCGGGCCCCCATGTGGATGAATGAACTCCCCGGGCACCTCTTGGCCACCAGTTGTCTGGCCCAAATCAAAACTGACCTCAAACAGCACCTAATAACACTCTAAGTGCACCTGCCCCTAAATCCAGCCACACCCGCTCTCTCTGCCGCTCAACAAACACTAGGCAGGTCTCAGGTACCCCCTCCCTCTGTCCCTTCTCATGACTTGCCTCAGCAATCAGTTCACATCATGTACCTTTGGCACCCACCACCCCACCTTTTCCCCCCTTCCCCAACTCCCAGTCCCGTGAATTTCTCTAACAGTCGCTACTAATGCAAGCTGCCTGACCATGCCCCCTCGCACACCACCATTTACTCTAGCACGTCTTCTCCGCTCAGCCTCCCCTCACCCCCCATTTCTCCCTATACCTTATCGCCCTTCTTCCTCCACCCTTCACCTCCACCGCAGTACCTACCTCTCTCTCGTACCTCCTTTCTTCACCCCACTGCCAGCTACCCCATCCCTCTGAACTACTGACAAGGCACTTTGTGGCTGCTTATTCCCCCCCCCCCATAAAGTGTTTTTCTTGTTATTTTAACTTGTACCTATGTTTTGAATTATTCTGTAAATTCTGAATCCAAGCTGTATCGTTCCTTGTGATGTACCTTTGCTTTCTTCTATTATAGTTTGTTTTGCAATCTGTGATGTGGAACCTTTGTAAAAGAGCTTGCGCTCAAAGTTCTTTTCCGAATCACTAAATAAATAAAATAAAATCCTGATGATGTCTTCCCCAAGTGCTTTATCCAACTCCTCTTCCTGTGCTGGAGGTCTGTATACCACCCCTGTACAAATAGCAGCCCCAGCAGCTGTTTCCAGGATCATCCACAGCTCCTCCATTCCTTCCATTTCCTCTGGGTGCTCCTGCACTTCCATAGTCTTGACTTCCTCTCTCACATATTGTACAATCCCGTCTCCCTTCCATGTCTGTCTTGAACAGAGGGTAGCCTAGTATGGCCACATCCCAGTCATGGCTGTCAGTGCACCATGACTCCGTTATGGCCATCAAATCCAGCTTAGCCTCCTCCATGATGGCCTCCAGGTCCAGAATTTTATTTCTCAGACTCCTTGCATTGGTACACATGGCTCTCTATACCTTAATCCCCCTGCCTGACTCCCATCTTTCGCCCCTCTATTGTTTTCTGATGCTCCCCCTGATCCCCCTCTTCCCTTGTTATCCTCTCCATTACCTGTCTCCTTTACTCTTCTCTTCTTGCTATCCTGATTTATACCCCCCTCTCTTCAACCTTATCCTCACTCCTGTCTTCCTGTGCCCCTGTCCTGGGGGGGGGGGGCCTACGGCAAACTTTACCTCCTTTAATATTGTAGCCCCCCCCCCACTACTTTAAATGCCCATCCAAGTAGCTTTTAAACCTTTCACTAAGGAATGTGGCCCCCTCCTGGAAGAATGAAGGCTGTCTCATCTATAGGGACCTCTCAGGGTGATCCTCGGTCCCCAATGTGGCCGAAGCCCTCCTCCATGCACCATGCCTTCAACCAGTTGTTAAAAGCCATGGTGTGGAGTGCACTTTCCTCTCCTTGGCCATACACAGGTAACACCTAGGAAAATGCCATTGTGCATGCTATCTGCTTCAGGCCCCTTCCCAGCTCCCTGAAAATATCCTATCCCTTGCCAGGTCATTTTTCCCAAGGTGGATAATGACATATAGCTCCCTCCCGTCTCCTGCCACCCTAGTAATCCTCTGAATCCACTCTCCCTCTCTCCAGTCCAAAGCACCGGGAAGGCACTTCAACTCCCTCTCCCTTCCTCCTATCACTCCTGATGTACCCCCTAATGATAGAGTCCCCCAACAGTCACTGCTTCCTCCTCAGCGGGAGGCCTCTTCCATTCTCCTTGGGGGCTTCCCCATCTGAGGACCCCCTTTTCCTCCCTTCCCACTACTGTAGGTGCCTTCTCCCGACTGCCCTGTCCCACAACTATGGCGAAGGAATTGTGCAGTGGTACAGGCTGAGGAGTGTGTTCCCTTCTTGCAGTCCCCACCCTCCCGGAGCCCACCACGTTTTAACCACTCTGCCTCTGTCTAGGCATCCTCTGGGGGAATGGTGGAAGACTTCATGGTCACTGGGTGGAGCAGGAGGTTCTCTGCATCCTTACCAGTTCAGCCCAGTGTCCAGCAACATCTGCTTTCAACCCAGAAAGGTGAGTGCAAATGGACATCGCCCCAGTCTCCAGAATATGTCCCGAAAGACTGCATCTCCACAGCCATTGCACTGCACCGGTGCCATGCCCTTTCCTTTCTTAACCTTTTTGTCTGTTGTCTGTTTTGTCTGTTGAACCTTTTCTGTATGTTCCTGCCTCCTTTCTGTGTCTTTTTACGTCCTGCCTCTTCTTTCATGTGTTTGAATTGTGTTTGTTACCCTGCTCTAGCAAGGGTGTCACCTACTTTCCCTTTTCTTTTTTTTTATACTTGCTTTATTCAGGATTACATCCATATTACAATTGTAACACCGAAGCATACAGTGCATACAAAATACTAATTCCAGTCAAAACCACATCCACCTAAAATTCAAAGTAGTTACACTGTCACTCAGTAAAATCTTGTGACTCTCAAGTTGAGAAAAACGAGGAAACCTTAATAAAACTAACACTACCAACATAAGTGAAGCTACAGATATATGAAAACATTACTTACCATAGTAATCTTGTTTCTTCCAAGGAATTCTTCAATATTCCTAACTCTTGCAGTCAGTCTTCTGAGTAGAACTGCCCAGAGAATGGAACGTATGTAAATGATGGAACCCATCATTGTCTCGTGCCACTAGTCAAATGCTGCCCTTACTAATTGCTGCATTCTATAGCTCCTCAGATTTCATGAAGAACCTGCAAGAAAAGGCCATTCCTAAGTATCCTAACAACTAGGAACCTAGGGTCCTGTAATCCCTAATGATAATAAATAGTAATAATGACAATTATGACTATAACACCCTATAAATAAACCTCCCAACAGGGTAGGAAAAACTCTTCAAAATGCCAGAATAACCTGAAGAAGAGAAACCATGCCCAACAAGGCTCAAAAATTTGTGACCAGGCCAGTTTATGGCCAAAATACCTACTGTTATTCAGCTTAAGATGCAGAAGTCACAGGTTCTGGAAGGGGAGGCAGGGTGGGAGAGTTATAAATATTGAAGAATATCTTGGAAGAAACACGATTATTATGGTAAGTAATTTTTTCTTCTCACCCCAGGAATTCTTCAATATTCCTAACTCTTGCAGACTACTAAGCAGTACCTTTGGAGGCGGGCACAGAACCTACTTTGAGAATAGGCTGTGCAGAACTGCTTTGCCAAACCTAGCATCACTCCTGGACTGGGCGTCCAAACAGTAATGCTTTGTGAAAGTTTGTACTGTCCTCCATTTAGCTGCTTTGCAGAGTTCTAGTAATGGGACATCCTTGGCAGCTGCTGTGGTAGCAGCTGTGCCCCTTGTGGAATGGGCTCTTAGTCCTACTGGGGGCTCCTTTCCAGCTTTTGAGTAATAAAATTGGATACACTGAACAATCCAACGAGAGATGGTTCTTTTAGATGGTGGTTTTCCTTTACCCACATCCCCATAGGTCAGGAACAGTTGTTGTCTGTCCTGCCTGTGGTCCTTAGTAAGAGTCATGCAGTAGCTCAAAGCTCTCTTGACATCAAGACTATGAAGTCGGCATTCACCTGAACTGGAATGTTCAGTGAAAAACACAGGTAGAGTAATAGACTGGTTAAGATGGAAAGCAGGCACCACCTTAGGTAGGAATTTCCTATTTGTTCTGAGCACTACTTTGACCCTGTGGTAGAAAATGTAGTCCTGTTCAACACACAAAGCCTGATGCTCACTGATCCTTCTGGCTGAAGCGATAGCCACCAGGAACACTGTTTTCCATGTAACATATTTCAGGTGGGCTGATACCACTGGTTCGAATGGTGGTCCCATGAGCTTAGCAATGCACACTTTAAGGTCCCATGCAGGTACCGGATCCCTATGAGGTGGGTGCAGGTGGGCCAAACCTTTAAAGAACTTCCTAAAAATAGGATTGGAAGCTAATGATACATCTTTACCAGCCGAGATGTATGCTGAAACAGAAGCCAAATGCACCTTCAGTGTAGTGGTCTGCAGACCCAGGGAGTGCAAATGGGTAAGGTAGTCCAGCATGGCTGGCACCCCTGTCTGTGAGGGGGACTACATCTTTAGATAAACACCATAAAGAAAATCTCTTCCACTTAGAGGCATAGGTCTAGTTAGTGGCGGGCTTCCTGTATCCTATCAATACATTCAAAACACTTTCAGAGAGATGCAGGCCTGCATACTCTTAAGTCCTCAAGAGCCAAGCCTTGTGTCTGAGGGATTTGAGGTCTGGATACAGGATCCTCCCTTGGGCAGAGGTCAATAGGTTGTGCCTCCTTAGGAGGTGAATTGGAGGGGCCACAGTCATGGAGAGCAGTAAGGAGTACCATGGCTGCCTGGCCCAGGCTGGAGTAATCAAGATCATTAGTGCTGATTGGGACCTGAGCATGATCAGTAACCTGAGTAATAGAGGAAAAGGAGGGAATGCATAAAGCTTCATTCCCAACCAGTTCAGTGCCAGGGCATCCAGTGAAACAGTGCCCACTACTGGTGGTCTGCAACAGAATTTTGGTAATTGGTGGTTGCTATGAGATGCGAAGAGATCTATCTCTGGAGTGCCCCATCTCCTGAATACTACCTCCAGTACTTGCCTGTTGAGGGACCATTCGGGATGCTCCTGGTTGATTCAGCTCAGGGCATCGGCCAGGGTGTTGTCCTTTCCCGGCAGGTGGATGGCTATTAGGGAGGCCTGAAATGAGTAGACCAGAAACCAACCCTTCATTGCCTCTGTGCATAAGGGGCTGTACCTTGTTCCTCCCTGTTTGTTTATGTAGTAAATGGTGATGGTGTAATCTGTTCTGACCTGTACCACCTTGCCCTATATCATGGACACAAAAACATGCAGAGCCAGACACACTGCGCTGAGTTCCAGCAGCTTTATATGCTGGAGTGACTCTGCACTTGACCAAGTATTGTGTATTGTATGAGACCCCAGATGTGCCCCCCCAACCTAGGAGGGAAGCATCTGTAGTGAGGATTACTGAAGGTAGCTCTTGCCGTAAAGGAACTCTTTCTCTGAGGTTGTCCTTTATCTGCCACCACTGGAGTGCCTGTAGCAGAGTTTTTGTTACTGGCACCAGTTTTGCAAGAAAGTCCCTTCTTTGGCACCAGTGTACCCTGAGGTGGAACTGAATGTCTCTCATTTGGAACCTTGCAACCAAAACAACTCCTGTTGCTGCTGCCATGTGACCAAGAAGCTGCAGGAACTGTCTTACCGGATTTAACTTGTTTAGTTTGAAAGACCCTGCAGTTTGAAGGATGCTGCTTACCCTGTCCCAGGGTAAGAATGCCCTTCCTTTCAGTGTGTCCAACTCTGCTCCTGTGAAGTGCAATACTTGCACTGGTTGCAGGACTGATTTCTTTAGCTTTAACAAAAAGCCTAGGGACTCCAGCAAGTGCTGGGTCGTCTTTAGAGACTCTGTCACCTGTTGTGGGGAGTTTCTCACTACCAGCCAGTCGTCCAAGTAAGGGAAGATGGTTACCCCTTCTTGCCTTCTTAGATGAGTCACTACTAGTAGTACCAGACACTTTGTGAATGCCCTTGGGGCTGAAGTGAAGCCGAATGGCATTGTTGAAAATTGGTAGTGACCTGATCGGAGTATGAATCTGAGGTACTTTCTGTGAGACTCCCTTATGAGGATGTGGAAGTAAGCATCTTTTATGTCCAGATATGCCTACCAGTTTCCTTTTGGAAGAATTAGCAGAATCATTGCCAAGGTTACCATTTTGAACTTTGTCTTTGCTAGGTGCCTGTTTAGCAACCTTAAGTCTAGAATAGGCCGCCACTCCCCATTTTTCTTTGTGGTGAGGAAGTGCCTCGAGTAAAAACCTTTCCCCTTTCTCTGTAGGGGGACAGGTTCCACTGCATTCAGCAATAGTAGGTTTCCCACTTCCTCTTCCAGTAGCTTTCTTTCTGAGTTTGAAGCTGGTTTGAACACTCTTGTTCTTAATATTGGGAAGGATTTGAAACTGAGGGACAAAACCTGAGTCACTACCTCCTGGACCCACTTGTCTGTGGTAATGTTTTTTCATGCCTGGAAGTAGTTAGCCAGTCTGCCCCCTACTGGAATGTGGGAGACGGCCTTGGCAAATAAATTGGGGGTTTTGTGTAGATTGGGGCTGGGGCTGGCCAGTCTGAGCCCCACACCTTGACCCCCTTCTGCCTCTGCCCCTGAAGTACCCTGTCTGCTGAGGGTACTGCTGGTAGTTCTGTACAGACTGTGCTTGGAAGAAGGGCCTGTTATAACCATCCCTACCCTTACCCCCGTGGCCTGCTGGAAGGAGAGGGTTTCTCTTTAGCTGAATTGCTTTTATAGGTGCTTTATATTCGTCCACTTTTTTCATGTAAGCTTTAGTCTTATCCCTAAACAGGGAGTTGTTTTCTGCAAGAAAATCCATGGCCTTTGCCTGGGTATCCTGAGTGAGGTTAGTGGCTCTGAGCCATGCAAATCTTCTGAGCGCCACTGTGAGTGCCATCCACCTGGCAGCAGTGTCCTTGGCATCTGCTGCCATCTGAAACTGGTATTTGGATGCCTCTAAATCAAATCTTGCAGTTTCAGCCAGATCATCTGATAGCCCAGTAGGGGCCTTATCAGCCATAGCCTGAACCGACTGCCATAGTGCCTTCTGGTACTGGGCAGTATATGCCAGGTAATAGGGCTGCCTAATAGACAGTGAAGCTGACAGCCCTTTTTGGCCATGCTGTCAGTTTTTCTGGAATCCTTTTCTGGTGTGTGGGATGCCAAAGGCACCCTAGCCCTATCGTAGGCCGCAGTCTGAACAACCCCTTGGTGATCAGGGTGAGTAAATAGAAATTCAGCCCCTTCCCTGTCAAGTTGATACTTCCTGTCTGCTCTCTTGTCCAGGGGTGGTACAGTGTTAGGGGTTTGTAAAATCTTTAAAAAATAATTTATTAATGGGGGTGCAACAATTTCTTTCTTGGAGTGAGCCCCATGAGTTTGAGGTATTCAGCCTCTTCCTCATCTGCCACTACTTCACTTGTGGCTATATCCAATGCCTCCACCATTTTTCTCACAGAGGTAGAATGTGAGGAAAAATCTTCAGAAGTCCTCGGTGGGGATTCAGATTCTTGATAGGGGGAGACCTCTGGTTCAATAGGTTCCCCAACATCATCCTCATAGTCCTTGTACTCTGGGTACTCTGAGTGAGAGGAATGAACCAGGGCTACCGGTTGCTGAACTGAGGATTGAATCGGTGTCTGTGGAACCGGAACTGGTAAAATCCCTTGGAGTGCCTGAATAACTTTAAATGCCTGAGTAATAGCCTCAGGTGTTGGTATCTCACTTTTTTTAACCAGATGTCCCCTTATGCGTTCTAGCTGGGGGTTCTCTGTGTTTAGTCTTTTTAATTTTTTTGTAAGGAATCAGAGTTTCAGCTGGTTCACCGGTTGGCTTTCCCTGTGAAGAATCGCCCTTATCAGGGGTGGTTGGCTTCAGTTTAGCGGTTTCGCCCGTGGCCTTAGAGGGAGTAGGCTGATCAGAGCCGTTGTCTCCCTGGCCTGATTCTGAAGCCAACTTCTTCTTAAGTCTTTCTATTTGGTTTTCAATGTATTTTTGTGGCAAAGACATGCAGATATCACAATCAGATGTGAAGTGGGATTCACCAAGACAGACAAGAAAAACACTCTGATCATGTTTGTCTGCCTTGGCAAAAACCTCTTTACACTGAGTGCAGTTTTTGAAGCCCTGAGGCCCTATTTTCTTCTTTGGTTTTCTGACATTTAATAAAATGAAAACCCTCTGGTAACCGCAATAAAATTTATTTTTCCTCTTTTTTTGCAGCTTAACTCTGTTTCGTGAACGTGATTAGATCCTATCAGGAACCGCAATCGTGAACTGAAAAGGAACCGAAAATATTGTTTTTTTTCCATATTCTGTTTATGCTCCTGTCCTCCATGCCCCTTCAGACTGACCTCCCAGCCCCGACATCCCAGAATTACTGGGGCTTACCTTTCTGCCCGGGAGCAGAGCCAGCAGAGAGTCTGACTTCAACCTGCGGCCGGAGGATTGATTTTCTCCTCCATTTTCTCCTCGATCCCTGTTGCTGGGGCGCACACGCCAGACATGCGTGTGTGGAGGTGCACACACGTCCACGGAAGTCCCACAGCACCCACCCCTTCTGTGCACCCTACAGACCCGCACTTCCCCCAGGCCTCCACCTAGGGGCAGTCATTCGGCGGGAGCACAACCCCTCCCTGCTGACCCCCGATGGCCCGGGCTCGTTCCCGAACCCAGGTCGCCGGCATGGCATGAGGTGTGGCGTCCAGCTCCACCGGGCTGGCTGAAAATATCAGTTCTAACTAAGAATCAGTTTAACCATTATGCTAAAGAAAATAACTAACAATATTTAAAAATAAAGGTAAAAATTTTGGAAACCTCGGTTCCTCAGCAGTTACCAGGAACCGAGAGAAACCGAAAATCTACAGTTTTGACCAAATAAGCTATCGCTAACTATAGAAACAGATAATAAAGGCAACAGGTGAAAAATAAACTTAAGAATACTTACATTTTTGAAGTAACACTTGAGGAGAGTCAGAATTGAGAGGAGAGATCTCTGAAGCATCTTGGCTTCGCAGGTGGAGAATGAAATCTGAGGAGCTATAGAATGCAGCAGTTAGTAAGGGCAACATTTGAATACTGGCACAAGGCAATGATGGGTTCCATCATTTACATACATTCCATTCTCTGGGCAGTTCTACTCAGGAGGCTGACTGCAAGAGTTAGGAATATTGAAGAATTCCTGGGATGAGAAAAATATTGTTTAGCTATAAAAATATTTGTGGTCTCGGGCAGTCCGGGGCAAGGTGAGGCACAGCACCGGAACAAAGTATCATTAGGATAAATTATTAATAATGCCTTCCACCCAAATGGTGTCAGATGAGCTGGTTTAAATCTTCTTCTTATGAGATCTCAGCCTTTATGCATCATTCACCTCACCAATAGATAGTTTCTATCTGGTCCACTTCTCAATATATATATATATTTTTTTTTTTATTTAGTTGTTTAACCAGGTATAGCACACTAAGCTGAAAGCTTTTTTACAGGAGCGACCTGGGAGCACAAGGAAGTTAAGTGACTTGCTCAGGGTCACACAGTATGCAAGTGGAAGCCGTGGGATTCAAACCCAGGTCTGGTCTGCTGGATGTCACCAAATTTGCAGCTCAGAGCCTTAGACCACTGCGCTATACTGCCTCAAATTTCTATTTCTCCAACCTATCCTGTACTTAATAGGTAATTTGTTCTATATCTGCAATTTCCTCCACAATTTTTACCTAGTCAGAGAGTTCCAGGGGTCTCTTAACAACCATTTTCACATAATGGCTTTGCTATAAGCTGCAAAAGATATATATATACCATAAATAGAGTTGATTAACCCCCTTCCCGAATGGAGTTGGGCAGAAGTCCCAGCACTAAGTTTTGATAGTGGAGGAGTGTTTTTAAGTTAAAAATATTTTGCAAAGTTTGTGTAACTGTTGCCTTATAACATCCCAGTGTAGGACACAAATAAAAAATAGGTTTGTGAGAAGCTTGGTGCTCCCCACAGTGCCTCCAACATTCCGCCATGGCTGCAGGGTCCTATTTTGCCCTACTCATTGGGGTACTAAAGTATCTAGTCTTTACCCTCCAGGTATACTGCTGCCGCCTAGGGAACAAAGACGTCTGGAAAGAACCCTGCCACATCCTCATCTACACCTGTTGCATTAACTTAAACCCAGCTTCTGCCTCCCATTTGTGGATCAGGGATGTAACTACTGTGTTTCTGTGGGAAGCTAGATATTGATAAATACGTGATATCACCCCTTTAGAACTATCTGCCAGTAAGATCCCTAAAGTATGTTACTTTCCCTTTCCAACCCTTCTAGCAGTTGCTACTGTACTGTCTAATACATCCTACCCCGTAGTTGTTACCCCACTACCTGTTTCTACTTAACCGTAAGCTGTCTGTTCCAGTATATCCGTACACAGCACTATGTTATCTCCTACATTGGTCAGGTGCTCCTCCTGCAGAATTACCTACGGACTATCCGCGGAAGCCTGCAGATGCCTTAAGATGTATGTTTCAGTCCTGTACTGTCCTACTCATGCGCTGGAACACGAGCATGTTGGGATACGCTGGGCAAGGGAGTCTTTTATAGTGCTCTTGTTAGAAGGCAGTAAGCATCTGGCAGCTCCAGACCCCTATCAAACACCTGATTCACAAGGCATTCTTAATCTACTCACTGATAAGATTAATTTCCCAAGCTAGGTTCCCCACACTATGTTACAAATTTTAAGACAAGTCTTAAAGTGCCCCAAACACTTTCCTACCCACTTACACTGCTACTTTAAGTATGGAGAGAAAATATAAATACATATATATATATATATATATATATACATATATTTTTTTTTAATAGGGGTGTGGTTGCACCCCTATAGTTAGGGTTGAGTAGGCACTGTTATGTTAAACTCAAAATTGTCCACTTTAATAACTTTGCAAACGTTCAGGGGATTTGCATGCAAATTGGCATGCACCATCACCCAGGGTAGATCTCTGAATATGGCAAGTTATGTTCCGGTTAGATGAGTGGTTTCCGAGTTCCGGAGAGGTGAAAAAAGCATTTTTTCGCTCATTGACTTTGCTGGGATTTTTCTTTGAATTTGCCTACAGCACACACAGTTTGGAATTTTTGTCTGAAATTTTCAGGGCAGAAAGGGACTAGCCCACAGATGTGCCTTTTGCTAGTCTGGTGAAACAATAATAAGCCATTTTTAAAGCATTGCATTTTGAAAATTTGAAAAACTCATTTTTGAGCATGCTCAGTAAGCACTAAAAGATAGCTGTATGAAACAAAAAAGGAATCCTGTTTCATATGAGAAAATTCTTTTTTCGTTTGCCGCCATCCTGTTTCTGTTTTTTCTTAAAAACATTTTTTCAAAAGTCACAAAAATGAGATCCTGGAGAGAGACCAACACACCTAAGCGACTGATCGTGACCCCCTTAGGTGTAATCGCAATCCACTGTTGCATACATGCTCTGGAAATGTTTTTTTTTTATATTATTAATCATTTTTCATGACCGTGTGATACAAAAAAGAATCCTTTTTCATATCAGGAGTCACAAAACGGATCGTTTTTCTTGACTCGAGAATCCTTGCCTGTGTTTTGCATCTTACACCCTGGTACTGTAATGTTTTTCCCTGGTGTCTAGTGGCACCCCCCCACCCTCCAATACCCGTACTCTTCAGTTCCCTGGTGTCTATGGCACCCCCACCCTCTGAGCTTTATTTTCATATATATATTTTTTATTCCTTGGTGTCTAGTGGCACCCCCCCCCCATGAGCCGATCGAGGTCCCCGTTAAATTACATATATTTCCCTGGTGTCTAATGGTACCTGCCAATCACTGCCTCCCTCAACTGAAGTTTACTTCCCTTTTAGTAGCATGACCCTTACTGCACACAGTGCCAGTAGCACTTTTAGGTGAGACCACTGTAGCACACGGAAAAGAGACTGCACCAGCCTGCATATTCACACGCAGCTCCCCCCTCTAGTCCCATACTTGCAGTCCCATAGCTCATTACAGTTTTCTTCTTGAGTTCTCCCTGAAGGGTTGCTAGTGACACAGAAGGGATACACTGCTAGTCCACCAGGTCTCCAAAATTACATGAGTCCCACCAAGCAAGAGCAGCCAGACTGTGACAGCTCAGTGTCCTCTCCCCACATACTGTGACTACTGCCTGTGCCATTTTCCACCAAGTTATGCGAGCAGTGCTTTGCACCATAGGCACTCCATATTATATAGTCCAGCTTGTACCCAAAATGGCAGGTACAGGAAAGCAGCCCGACAGCTTGTGTTGACAGTTCTTAGTCAATTTAAAAAGAACATCAATAGTTCAGTCCTGAAAGTAGTCCAGCGGCGATGGATCAGATCTGAGTCTAGGGTTGCAGAGCACATCCAAGCCACTTCTTCTTTGCGGTGCCAGCACCACCACTGTGCTAAATACAACTGTTAAACTGGACCAAAGTCCACATTCAGCCCATGTCCTTAGTTGCTGTTCTTGTTATCCCAGTACAGAATAAACGTACGGACCTTCTCAACCTCCCAAAAAGAGAGCATAACTCCTTCATGTCGAATCTTGATCACTGCAGGGTAGGAGAAAGTAAAGTTGGTTTTACTCTCCCGTAACATGTCCATCACAGGACTGAACCATCTTCTCCATCTTTGAAGTTGAGTTGAGAAGTCTTGGTGGAGGGTCAGCCTGGCACCCTCATACTGCAGCTTCTTTATTGCTCCAGTGTCTAATGGACCCCCGAGCCGCATGCTGTTGTACCTGAAGTAAAGAAAATTGTCCTCAATGTTTTCCTTTTTTTTCGTTTTTGTTTTTGGTCACGTAAACGGTCCCTTGCCGATCAACCCCTGACCCCACCTCACCACCCACTCAACATACCACCCCACCCCACCCCCAGTACACCTCACACACCCTCACTCACCTGAACAGGTCCCAGATTTGAGATCCACTCTTCAATCGAAGACACGTCTTGCTGCTGGAACTGGCAACTGCAATATGAGAAACTAAGGTAAATGCGGGTCAGTGTATTTCAATAGGAGTTTCAACTTTAATTCATAACTCAACCAATTTTTGACATTTTGACCCAAAATTTACAACATAGCCTTTTGGGGACCCCACCTCATGAACAATATGATTGTCATTACACAACTGCTGCCCAAAAGGTGATTTTACCTTATGGGGGATTTGAATAATGACAGTCATATTGTTCATGAGGTGGGGTCATAAGATGGCTATGTTGAAAATTTGGGGTCAAAATATGTAAAAATGGCAACGTTATGACCATTCATTGCAATGTCACTACACATGCTCGTAACTTTAGACATTTTAAAGACTTTAACCCCAAATTTTCAACATAGACTTCTTATTACCCCCACCTTATTTATGTCATAGTTGTCAATTTTCAAATCCTGGCCAAAATGTGTTTTAACACCTGTGGCGCGGAATGGCGTTCTAGTTGCATAGAATTACGTTTTGGTGGAGATTCAAAAATTGTTTGTACCAGGTACATGAGGCGGGGTAATAAGATGGCTGTGCTGCCAATTTGGTCACTGTTCTCCTATAAATAAAAGCGCAGGGCCCTTCCACAGTGATATACATATATGTTTCTAAGGAGGGATAGGAGCGCAGGGCCCAAAGGGCTCTGCACTCCTACAGGCAAATAAAGATACAATTACACTATCTCAAAAACTATAGAGGGGTGAGGGCCCTGCGCTCTCACAGGCAAATAAACCTACGATTACACTATCTCAAAAAGTAAGTAAATTCTTTGCAAAAAACTGCATTAGTTCATCAGTTAGGGTTGATATCAAACTACATTACTGCATCAGTTAGGGCTGATATCAAACCATAAAAAGGAGGGAAATAAGCCATTAGGGTTTCCAACCCTCACACCCCACCCCCACCTGGCACACACCAACAGGCATCGGTGGTGTGTCTTGGGGTTGTCAGCCATAATGCTCACCCCATTCTCCTATACTGTATCCATCTCGGCTTATTTACTTACGGGATGGGGTGAGCGTTGTGGCTGATAACTCCAAGACACACCCCCAGCGCCAGTTGGTGTGTGCCAGGTGGGGGTTGGGTGTTAGGGTTGGAAACCCTAACATTATGGCTTCATATCAACCCTAACTGGTGCATTAACATATTTGTTTTGCAAAGAAGATAGCTAGATGGATGGATGGATGGATAGACAGACAGACAGGTGGATGGGCCGGTGCAGTGGTTGGATTTCCGCTTGTGACACCAGCGACCTGGGTTCGGGAATGGATCCGGGTCGTCGGAGGGCCAGCCAGGGGGAGAAGGATCGAGCGTCCCTGGACTGCTCACCTTCTTCGGGGGGGGGGAAGGTGGTGAGTGCTCCCTGATTGTGAAACTTGGTACTCAGACCTATAAGAATGAGTTAGTAGTGAAAATTGATTCAAGGATTATATGAAAATTACTTATTCACCATAATTGTTTAGCTTCCTGAATATCATCACCATTGATTCAGATACCCACCCTCCATCTCCTGCTCAGCTGTGACCCAAGGCCTCTGGCAGCTCACCCAGTGGGTTCTGGCAGTCTCTACTGTACTTTATCTCTCCTCTGCTATGGCTCTTACATATGGTGACCTTTTGTTTAAAAAAAAAAATAAAAAGATTGTGCAGCTTGGTGCCAACCCTCACAAAAAAAAAAAAGTGGGGGGGCTTCTGGATTCCTCTGCCAACCAGATGATACTTGACACCATCAGCGTGAGCCTAAATAGTGGGTGTCACAAACCCACTCAGCAGGTCAGCCCTCTACTCCCAAAGTGCCAATCTCTGAGTGTAGAATTGTGAACAGTTTAACAGAACAAGGTAACCCTCTTGTCTGTTTTTGTGGGTTCAAGTCACCTTAGTCCCAAGTTCTGGAGGGATTCAAACTGATAACCTCTTGTTAGCATACCCAATTGTCAGGCTCAGATAATTCTGTCTTGGGGGGGCCAGATACCTTTGCCTATGGGCACCTAACTAGGTGTTACAAAATGAACCCTTAGAACTCTATACAAGACCTAGAGAACTCTTACCTGTTTCCCGGTTTGGTACCACAATAAGCCCGTGCACAGTGTCAACTATAACCATCTAAGCTTCATTTATATAAAAGAAGTTTCAAGGCACACCAGGCAGTTTCTGTTTTTAAAATATATATCTTTACTTTAAAATAGGTAAAATAGGAAAACAGTAAAATACAGAACAAGATATCCCAACACATAAAGCTTTAAAAACAAAACAGGTTTAAAAGTACAAATTCCTACAACACATACACTCAGACTGGTCTTATCTAATTGTATTCTTACTTTCTTAATCTTTCTGTGCTTCGATGTTCCTCTTTTCTCAGTCAGAAAATGAATGTCCTTGTGTAAGGTCTGCTCAGTATTTTTAAAAGCAGTCTTGAGCCAGCCTTCTCTCCGAGGTCACCTAACTCCGCCTTGGTGTATTAAAATTTATATTTTATAACACAGCATGTCCTACTAAGATAGTTAAAAAAAAAAAAATAGGTGACGTAAATGTGACTTGCCAAAACTGGTCTGTGATCTGCTTCACATAGACATCAAAGCCTCTTTGATGTACTTCACTGGATAACCCCAAGCAAATGCATATTGGACTTCCTAATTTAGTCTGGGACCTGCTTCACCCAGACATCAAAGTCTCTTTGATGTATTTACTGGATATCTTGGGAGACACCCCAGCATATGCATATTCTCCTTGCTCCATGACACCTAGTGCAAATCAAAGGATTTCCCTGAGGATGTCATGACTGGATATTTTTTTTTCCGGGGCTTCAAAGAAAACTTAACAAAGTAATTGCATTTCAGATATCTGCAGTTTAAGCTACCTCCTGTCCTTTAAACTTATCCCTCAGGGGTTTGATGTGTCAATTTCAGCAAGTCAGTATTTCCTCCTGACAGACATTCCCTTACATATTTTATTTTGCAGAAAAAATATCATATTGAAATCAGAACCAGCTGTCCACGTGCCACAGTGGGCGGTCCCCATGCCCACCCTCCAGTTCTTTCCAGCCGTCGACCAGTGCACGTTGTACCTCATGGTGAACTCTGGCTACTGTCGAATGTTGTTTCTTTATTTTTTCTTCATCGGAAAGTTTAGTCTTTTTCTTAGCATGTCTTCTCTGACGTCTGCTCCGCTGAAGAAGAAGTGCAGCTCCTGCGGCATGCAAATCCCACACAAGGACAGTCATACTGTTTGCTATGCCTAGGCCCTGACCATAACATTGAGGACTGCGTGGTCTGTAAGAATTTTAACCCGTCCATGTGGAAATGACTGCAGCAGGCCCTGGATGCTCATCTCTTAAAGATCAAGATGGCAAACATGGAGAAGGAGCTGCAGAGGCTGCGGGATTACTCTTCCTCTCCCACTGTGGAGCACAAAAAAAGAAAAAAGACAAGGAGAAGCACCAGGACCGGGATCAGTCTCCATCCCGTCCGCGGCCACCCTCAGGGACCACGGACGGCGAGAGGTCTTCTGTTGGATCCAGAAGTGCCCCATCAGCCAAATCTCCTCCCACTGTGGCAGATCATGTCCCCCCCCCCGCCTTAACTGGTAATGGTTCAGGTGGGTCTCTCCAGCAACGCTGGAGCGCTTGCTGCCCTAAGACCTCTTCAAACAACAGGGTCTGGTAAGTTGCTCCCTGGCTCTGCTGGTGAGTGCAAGGCCCCGACTGGTAAGTCAGACTCCAGCTCCACTGGGGTCCGCCCGGTCACTGCCGGTAAGTCAGGCATCTGCTCTGCCGGCATCTGCACGGCTCCTGCTGGTAAGTCGGATGCTGGTTCGACTGGCACCCGCCTGGCTACAGCCGAGAAGTAGGATGTCGGCTCTGCCAGCATCTGCACGGCTAGTTCCGGTAAGTCTGAAGTCAGTTTTGCTGACACCCAGCCGGTTCATACCAGTGAGTCGGACATTGGCTCCATCGACACCTGCCTGGTTATTGCCGATAAGTCGAATGCCGGTTCTGCTGATACCCGCACGGCAGCTACCAGTATATCGGATGTCAGCTCGGCCAACACCCACATACTTTCTTCTGGCAAGCTAAACGTCAGTTTCGCCAGTGTCTGCTTGGCTACTACTGCCAAGCCGGACGTCAGCTTAGCTAAAAATCTGTACGGATGAGGCTATTTCCTTCACCCTGGCCAGTAAGTTGCTCGTCAGCTTGTCTGACGACCACCCGGCCTTGGTGCTTCCGTCGAAGATCACGGTATCCGATGTTGAGAAGCGCCTGCTGCCGCTTCCGCAACAGTTGTCCCTTGAGGGTTATCCCTTTCGGGATGCTTCCTCCCCACTTCCTGAGGTGGTTTCCCCGGTTCCCCATATTTCTCCGGGGCCGGAGGGAGCGGATCCTCTGGACGGGGTAGTTACCATTTCCACGCCTTGCCTTGGGACTCCAGGAGCTATCTCCTCTTCTCCTGTCGTACCTGGCTGTTGGTCTCCTGCAGGAAAACTGGAGGGCAGGCATGGGGACCACCCACTATATAGGCTCACACTGACATCGTCATGTGACATCGGGTGGGCGGTCCCACGCTAGAGATTGCTAGCTAGAATTTTCCGTGAGGTCCTGACCCCAGGGGGTGCAGTCCTATAAGTTATGACCTACTGCTGGAAGCTCTCTCGAAGGTCTACTGTTGCGGTAAGTTCTTACGTAACTGTTCTTTTTCTGTGTGTGTTATGGTTGCCCACTCTGCATGGAACACATCAGAGGAGATCGCCACGTCCTGACTTCCCAGGGCTGCTAAGTCCTGCAGTTCCTATGCTGCTTCCATTTTCTCTCTCCTAGAGACTGCAGGGTTGTGAGTTTACTCTCGAGTCTGCTCAGCTTGTTTCATAGCATGGAGCAATTACCTTTTGGAAGGCCGGGTGTTATTTTCTGTTGCTTGACACTTCTTGCCATCTCATTTGCACAAGGGTCCCAGTTGGGCTACCCCACTCTGCTATTCATGCCAGAATCATTTGCTCAGGATTGCTGTTCTGTCTTACCTATTGTACCTACTCTCTGGCTACTGCTAAGAGGCTCTGGCTCTATTTAGACACACTACCCTTATGTCACCTTGTGGGCCCAGCCTTTAGTCTTTAAGTTGGTAGTCGGGTTCTGTTTGTTCGTTTATCTTATATCCTCTATCCTTTTACTATCCCTTTGGGCTAGAAAGTCTCTTGTCCTCTCTTTATTTCTCTCTGCTGTGTTTCTGTCCTGGCAAACAGAACTGCAATGCTTGAGGGAGTCAACAACAGTTGTTGGCTGACACATGGGACCACATGGAATGTGCTGCTCGTAGATGGTGCTGATACCCGACTTTTGCTCCCTCCCTAGAGGGAAAAGTTCCCGCGGGGTCCTAGTGCCCAAGACCCATATGTATGAATCAATGGTGCAGACATTCAAGAAAATCAACAATTATGGTGAGTACATTTTCATTTTTATACACACACCATATTTGTATCTGAAGTTCTAGGATCGTGGATATGTTGTTCATCCACACTCTTTGGCATGTCCCTTTCCCCTGTAAGATCAGCCAGAAGTCTTCAAGCTGGCTCTTCCCTCCCACCAGGGTGGTATATACCTTGGCTCCGCCCCATGGCGCCAGATCTTCCTTTCCGCTGGAAGATTCAGGTTGCCTCCTTCGTGCTCACGCATTTCGTAGGCCCTGGCTTTCAAACCTTCGGTTTTACCGAAAATTTGCATTTCTCAAGTTAGCGATCACAAGTTTGTCGCTTCGATCATGGAAGACAAGTCCTCCCCAGAAGATGTTGCGCACTGATCCCCACACCGCATGTGTTTACTGCCTTGGTGTCGACCATGACACGTCTTCATGCAGTCTATGTTTGGCTTTCCATCCCAACATTCTCGATGACCTTCTCGTATGCCTGAAGCTGGGGAGGCCGGAGAAGAGGAACCCTCTGGTGAAATCCAAGGAGGCCCGGTGGGCGGTTTCCACCGCTGCGAGTTCCGTTGAGCAGTTGGAGCACATGCAAGCATTCGAGGAGGAAGTGGCTCGTGTAGCAGATTCCTCTTGGAGCTTTTTTGTTCCTTTCAACCTGGGCTCCACCTTCGAGGGTTCCTTCTGGGAGTTGTGCCAGTCTCTCCTGACCAAGGGAGAAGCGCCTGTGGGCTCGCACTCCTCTCAATCCCATAAGCAGGAGAAGGACCCACATGCTTCTTTGTCTCGAAGGAGACGCTCTTGGAGCGGAGAGATCTTGGTCCCAACATGCAATCTCTCAACAGTGGTGGCCTCTGTGCTGGCTTTGCGTCAGCCAAGTCGACGAGAATTATCTGTTGGCGGTTTGAGATGCAAGTGGAAGATGTGGTCCCAGATCCCAGGAAATCACCGGTCCCGCCGGTGTCTCCCAAGTGACCGAGTTGGCCCGCCCGATCTCGATCGAGGTCTCTGACCCCCTCGACCGACAGGCCGAGGAAGAACCATAAACGCTCTAAAAAAGGGGACGTCATCAGTCATCCTCGTCCTCCTCGGATGATGAGAGGCTCCGGCAGAAAATTCATCAGCGCTACGGGGACCTCATGTGGCAGCGGCTGATTCTGACTGGGCACAAACCGACTCTGGCTTCTACCCCGGCCATTACTTGGCTTTCGCCTTTAGACGCCGGCTCCATCGAGCAAATTAAATGGTACCCTAGCCTGGGAGCTGGTAAAACCTCCAGTTCAGCCTCAAAACGGCTCTCCACCGATCATGGTGGAACCGCCACCCAAACAACTTGTGGGAGGGGCTTCTTCCAAAGGAGACAGACCAGACACCAGGCTTCCCCGACGACTGTTGGTCACGGTCACCCTGGACCGCCCTCAGCAGGTCGAGAACGACCTCAGCAGCAGGCCCTTATACCCAGATTCTTCCAATTCAGACTTTACCGGCCTGCACTCACATCCAGGGGATGATGAGTCGTCCATTAGCATAGAGATGGAGGAAGGTCCCTCGCCTTTTCAAGGGATTCTTCGCCTCATCTCTGAATCTACAGGGATGCCCCTTGAGCCAATCCAGAAAAAAGCGGAGTACCCTCTTACAGACATCCTTAAGAGAGGGGATACCCCGATGGAGGCTTTTCCTGTGGCTGAGGCCATTGTTGGCACAGCTCTAGAACTTTGGCAGCATCCTGCCTCTTGTCCAGCTCTGTCTGCCCGCATGGCCCGCAAGTACGCGGTGCCCATGGGGTCCCTTTTGCGGTTCACAGTGCACCCTTTGGCCAAGAGCCTGGTGACTGCCTCTGTGTTCAGGCATACTGGCAGATCTGCTGACACTGACCGACCTCCTGATAAAGAGTCTAAACTTTTGGACCATTCAGCCAGGAAGGTCTATGCGGCTTCTTCCTTGGGCCTTCGTCAGGCAAGTTCGGCCGTCATCATGGCACACTTCTCTCACGCCTTTCTAGGGTCACTAGATGAAGTCCTCCCACATCTCCCCACGGATATGCAGACCATGGTCAAGCAAGTCCGGGATCAGGGCCGAGCTGTCACCAAACAGCAGCTTCAGACGGCCCTAGACATTGGGGATTCTTGTGCCCATTCAATGGCTGCTGCAGCTGCCTCTCATTGCAGGGCTTGGCTGAGGCTCTCCTCCTTTCCAATGGATACCCAGCACAAACTAGCTGATGTACCCATCATTGGGATCGACTTGTTCGGCCCGGGAGTGACTGGTCACCTTCCGCATATTGAGCAGTCCAGTGCCACCTTGGATGCTACTTCTGCCAAGGGTTCTTCAGGCAAGAACCAATAGAAGAAGAAGAAAAAGCCTTTTCAGTACTCTTCCGCTGCTGCTCAGCAGTCCTCCTTCCAGGGTGGACAGCAGCACCAGCATCAGCAGCAGGCTCAAGCTTGGCACCCTCGGCCCAAGCCCAGACCCCAACAGGCCCGTAAAGGAGGCCGAGGCTCAGGTCCTGGAGCCTTCTCCTTCTCCAAGCCTGCTCAGTGATGGGGCAGGGGCTGCCACCCCCTCTCCCGTCACGCCAGCTCTGGGTCCTCCCGTTGGGGGCCAGCTCCGCCACTTCCTTTCTGCCTGGTCCATTGTCCTTCGGACAGGTGGGTTCTCAAAGTGGTCGGTCAAGGACTGTCTCTGGAAATCGAGCAGTACCCTCCAAGCCGAGCCGGCGCCCCTCGGGAGGAAAGAGCATCCGCTCAGACCCAGTCAGCTCTCCAAGACGACATCGCTCTGCTCCTCCTCAAGGAGGCAGTAGATCCAGTGGCGGATCCTTCAGCAGACCCAGGCTTTGTCTCTAGGTATTTCCTGATGCCCAAGCAGACGGAGGGCTGGCGCCCCATTCTAGATCTGCACGACCTGAATCAATATCTCAGGTCACGCACCTTTCAGATGGTCACTCTGTCCAAGATCATACCATCCTTGGAGCAAAACATGTGGTCCTGTTCACTGGATCTGCAGGACGCATTCTTTCACGTCCCAATCCGTCCGTCCCATCAGCAGTCCCACCGCTTTGGGGTTGAAGGGACCCTGTATGAGTTCCATGCCATGCCATTTAGCCTGTCATTGGCCCCACAGGTCTTCACCAAATGCATTGCAGTGGTGGCGGCCCATCTCGGGCGTCCGGGGGGGGTCAGGGTTTACCCCTACCTCGATGACTGGCTCCTAGCAGGTTCCACCCAACAGGAGGTGGAGAGGTCCAGGGACCTGGCCCTCCAGACCTGCTCCCAACTCGGCCTCCTGATCAACGAGGCCAAGTGTGAACTCGTGCCTTCTCAGGTGATGGGCTTCATCAGGGCAGAGCTCGACTCTTGTCAAGCCAGAGCTCGGCTCCCAGTGGACAGGGTGGAGGTTCTTTGCACCTTTGCCCAATCATTTCTGGTTGGGCACTTGCGCCCTGCCTGGGGCTTTCTGTGCCTTCTGGGTTACATGGCGGCGTACACCTCAGTGGTCCATTGGGCCCGGTTGCACATGCGCCCCCTTCAATTGGAGCTGGTTGTCCAGTGGACTCAGCGCCATGGTCATGTCGACCAGCTGATCACTGTAACCCAGAAGATTTGGGACACTCTCCAATGGTGGACTGCCCCAGACCAGTTGCAGGAAGGGATCCCGTTTGTCCGCCCCGAGCCGATGGTCGTCCTCACGACCGATGCCTCTCTCATGGGCTGGGGAGGCCACATGGGGGACGAAAGGGCCTATAGATTATGGACCCCCAAGGAGCCACGATGCCACATAAACCTGTTGGAGCTCAGAGCAGTCTATCTGTCACTGTCAGCTTTCACTCCTCAGCTCCAGGGTCAAGTGGTTCAAGTCCAGATGGACAATAGCACGACCATGTACTACCTCAACAAACAGGGTGGCACGCACTCCAGTCTGCTGTACAAGGAGGCGATGCGCATCTGGACCCTCGTGAGCCGATTGGAGGCAGATCTCCTAGCCATCTATGTGGCAGGAGCCTCGAACCATCTGGCGGATGCTCTCAGCCATTGAGACCAGACATCCCACAAGTAGTCTCTCCATCCAGAGGTAGCTTACAGTCTGTTCTCCCACTGGGGCAAACCATTGGTGGACCTGTTTGCCTCCAGGGGAAAACACCAAGCTGAGGCTGTTTCATGCCCGCCCCCCTCAGCAGGGCTCACTGCAGGGGGATGCCTTCTCGAGGTCGTGGACCCCAGGCCTCCTCTACACTTTCTCTCCATTTCCCTTGATCCACAAGGTGCTCCTCAAGGTGAGGAGGGACAAGGCGAAGGAGATCCTGGTAGCCCCAGACTGGCCACACCAGTTCTGGTACCCAGATCTCCTCAGCCTCAGCTGCAGGCACCCGGAGCGGCTTCCAGCACGCCCGGACCTGTTATCACTCAACCAGGGGAAGGTATTCCATCCGGACCTTCAATCCCTGCACCTCACAGCCTGGTACCTGAGCGGCTAGAGTTCCAGGCTTTGGGTCTTTCCGAAGATGTCTACACCGTGGTGGAGGCATCCAGAAAGGAATCAACCAGAAAATGTTATGCCTTCAAATGGGAAAGGTTTTCCATTTGGTGTCAGGGCAAGGGCCGGGACCCTTTATCCTGTCCAGTGGCTAACATTATCGACTACCTTTGGTCTCTCTCCAAAGGGGGTCTGTGGTCATTGACCCTTAGGGTGCACCTGGCAGCCATCTCTGCTTACCAGGCACAGGCAGGTCAGCCGACGGTGGTGCAGGAGACAGTGGTCGGGTGCTTTTTCAAAGGCCTGGATCACATATCCCCTCCGATGCGTGAACCTCCACATCCGTGGGATCTGCTGCTGGTACTGGCAAAGCTCATGGGCAAGCCTTTCGAACCAATGCACAAGTGTGCTTTGTCACACTTGTCGTGGAAGACGGCCTTCCTGATGGCTATCACGTCTACCAGAAGGACAGGGGAGCTCCAAGTGCTTTCGGTGGACTACCCTTATCTGGTCTTCCACAGGGACAAGGTTGTCCTATGCCCCCCACCCAAAATTCCCTCTGAAGGTGGTGTCAGAGTTTTGCCTTAACCAGGTGTTAACTCTGCCAGTTTACTGCCCTAATTGCACCTCGGAGGCTGAGTACAGGCTCCATACTTTGGACCTGAGACATGCTCTCTGCTACTATAAGGAGAGGACAGCGGAAATTTGGGGAGAGGTTCGCCAGCTGTTTGTCACCTACGCTGAAGCCGCTTCTGGCAGACCTGCAGCAAAACGGACCTTTGCAAGGTGGATTACATCATGTATAGATGTGTGCTATGAGTTGGTGGGCAAGGAGCCTCCCAGAGGGATAAGAGCTCATTCTACCCACCATACTGCTGCATCGGTGGCTGCTTCCAGGGACATCCCTATCCAGGAAATCTGCCGGGATGCTACCTGGAAGTCAGCAAACACCTTCATTACCCATTACCACATCAAGCTTGGGTCACACCAGGATGCTGGTTTTGGGGCCTCAGCTCTCCAATCTCTGTTCCCAAAGTAAGTATGAGGGGGTGTGCGCCTTTCCTCCCTCCTCCTGGAGAACTACTAGGAGTCTGCCAAAGAGTGTGGATGAACAACATATCCACGATCCTAGAAAAACAGGTTACTCACCTGTAACAGTAGTTCTAGGAGTGGTATATGTTGTTCATCCACACGGACCCACCCAACCTCCCTGGCTGCGGACGCACACAACCTGGCGTCCAGCAGGCTAAGATCTGGCGTCATGGGGCGGAGCCGAGGTATATACCACCCAGGTGGGTGGGAGGAGCCAGCTTGAAGACTTCCGGCTTATCCTAAAGGGGAAAGGGACATGCCAAAGAGTGTGGATGAACAACAAATACCACTCCTAGAACTACTGTTACAGGTGAGTAGCCTGTTTTTTTTTGTTGGTGGAACATGGGCTACACTTTATAGCCCCTGTGTTAGGAATGAGCCTACCAGGGTTCAGATGCTTTGGGAGAAGTTTCTAGATTCCTTGCAGAGATGTATTGGTGCATCTGCTCTGATTGGTAATCTCTGAACTTGTTACAGAGCTGGGTTGAGTCCTGCTGGCTATGTGGAGGCTTCCTTGTCCAGTTCCTTTAAGTACTGTGGCTGCATGTGTTTCCTTGGGAGATCCTGACCTTGGCTTCTGAGCCACTTTCTTCATAAACTTTATTTCTGATCAAAGATTCCATAGTTTTTTTTTAGTTAACCCGATCAAGAATAAAATGTGAAATGGCCCCAGTGCACCCCAAAAGAGTGTTAGGTAAAGCCTGCAGTAGTCTAGTCTGTTATAGGGTCAGAGTCAAAAAGCAAGGAGTGATCTTAGGTGCAGTCTCAAAAGAGTATTAGATAAGATCATTACACCTTTCTACCATGGCTTTACACTCAGAGCTGTGAATAGGGTAATATATTTGTGGATCACTTTGGACTGCAGGCTGACTCTGGATTTTCAGGTGTCAGCAGTAGTCTAGAGTGACTTTTGTCACTTACAAAACATCCAGATTAAGCCATCTCTAGCGCTGGGGACCTTACCATGATAGCCCACGCCCTTGTTATATCCATACTGGATTATTGTACTGTTTCCTTACCTAGGGTTATCTGGAGGTCGGATACGCAGCGTGCAGTTGGTCCAGAACAAGGCAGACCAGTTTATTGCTAGGACCTCATGATCGGAGCATATCAGATCAGTGCTGCATGATTGACAGTGGCTGCTGTTCAGCGCAGCACTGACTTCAGGATATGCTTCTTAACTTACAAGACCTTGCACAGTTTGTGCCATACTTGCCTAGAAGTGTACCTGTCCATATATACCCATCCACCCTTTGCGCTCCACCAAGGTGGGTTTGCTTTCTGTCTCCTTCCTCGCTCTAGACTGAAGTTATGTGGTGACAGAGCATTTGGGGTAGTGGCCCCACTGTCTTGGAATGCTTTGTCACTGTGTGTCCTTACAGTCCCCTCGGTGGAGGCCTTTAAAGAGCTAGTGTACTGTGCACTTTGCTTCACACTTGATTGTTTACTGCTTACTGCTGTATTTATATGATGCCAGTACATGTTACAGCTACCTCTGTACACACCAGGTACCCGGTAATTGCTCTGCTAACTCTGTATTGTATTTGCAGCTATTCTCCCTGCAACCCCTTCCTCGATCACACCTGGAAACGAGGCTTGGCTCAGTATGTCTTTCCCAGTTATCAACTTTTAAAATAAATGAAATAAAAATAAATAACATTAATATTAACTTTTGAATGTTGTCAGCTTTGACTTTTTATACCCAATGTACATTTTTCTTTTGGCTAATTGGAAGACTTTCTAATGGACAGTGCTACGGTAGGCATTATGGGTGGCTGAGTACTCTGCCTGGAGGCTGACATACTGTACAGTATCCAGTTCTGTTCCTCTCCATACCTCATCAGCATTGTGCACTCACTGACTGCGACATCACAAGTGCCTAGGAGTACCCACTCAACTGATTATGAAATCAGTATCATTTCCACAGTAGAAGACTGTGGTGTCAGGTGTAGACAAGCAGCAAGAGCATATTACACTTAGGGACAGTGATCCCGTTTTCATGTTCATGTGCACCATTATAAAAGGAGAGCCATCCGGTCAGCGCAACAGCAGGGCTACGGCTTCTGATGCCCATAACCCAGGTTTGGGAATATGCCTGGGTCATGAGCGGCCGGCTGGGAGGATTAAGACTGAGCATCCCAGAAGTCCCTCACCTCCTGTGGGAGGGAGGGAGGGTAGTTGCTTCTGCTGCTGTGCTGCCACCTCGATGACCGTGGGTGGACACATAGTGTTTGGCAGGTGGGGAAAGGCTGTCAGCTGGGCATGTAGGTAGTACGCCATCATATGCGTCCCTGCTTGCACCGCTAGCATGCCGACAACCAGTGGGAGAAAACCAAGGAGGGAAATGGCCCCAGAGTTCAGGGAGGACTATAGTACATCTGGTCCCCATATCTTCATCCGCTACTACCTGACAAGACTCGGGATGTCGGGGGTATATCCACTGCCTGTCCACAACCACAGTAGGGGGGGGGGGCAAACCATGACTTCATGGAGTGGCAGCAGGTGGTGTGGAGATGTGAGTGAGCCTGTCTGTGCCATAGGGCTCTGGAAGGAGTGAGCACTGGAGACAGGAGGGGCATAGCAATGTAAGTGAGAAGTACAAGAAAGGGGAAAGCTAAATACAAGAAATATAAGATAAAATGTGTCTCAAAATTATGGGGAGGGGGGCAAAGTTTCCCAAGATATTAAGGACTTTTTAAATCTGGTAATAATCTGAATTCACAAATGCAGATGTTGGAGCAGGGCATTTTAACAAAATGCATTCTTTGTTTTTTGTTTCTTTACAGATAGTCACAGGCAGCCCCTGGAACATGATTGCAATCCTCTGTGGTATTTTTTTGGCCTTGTTCAAGGCAGCAGAGTTTGCCAAGTTCAGCATCAAGTGGATGATCAAAATCAGAAAGCGACAGCTGAGAAACAAAACCCGGGAACTGAAAGATATCACCTGATAGCAGGGGATGTGACATTTCAAGAGACTTCAGAACACTGAATTACCAATCCCGATAATTCTCTACCTTCTAATACTTTAGAACAATAGTAGAGATTAACAGCGAGTGGTGAAACTGAAAACAGCCTTTCTAGTGTTTTTAAATTTTTTTTTTTTTTTTTTTTTAAAGTGTGACATAACACAGCTGAGCCCGAATCTCTAAAGGAGGACAACGTATGAGTTCAAGTGATGCTGGAAGCTTATCATTTCACATGTTCCTCATAGCAGCAGTGGACAGACATCAGGTTCTTGCTACAAGATGCAAGTAGTCCTATAGAACAACACTGTTAAGGCTTCAGTGGGCTTGTGCTTTCCATTAAGTAATTCCGAATATTCTTAATGCTTTTTGTTTGCTTTCAATGGCATTTCTGTATACCATGCCCCTTTCTAACTACAGTTACACGTAACACTCAACTACAACTACTAATGTGGGAGATGAGATGGGTACTACCAATTCCAGGGGATCCCAGTTCTAAACATCAACAGAGCCACTGTAAATCTGCAGTGCCCCCCACCCAACACACACACACACACGGCCAGCTCTTTACTACAAAGAGTAATGCTGCCCGCCATTGCTTGGCAAGGAGCTGTGACTAAAAGCACCCTGACTTGTGGTTCCAGGAATCCAACTCGCACTGTAGCCCATGAGTGCAGAGGGTGAGCAGTTTGCAAATGAGGCAGCGCTCTGTGCTACCATGTCTCTGCAGCTTGAAGTGTGCACTCTTTCAAATTTAAAATAATGGTCAGATAATAATAATGACATTATTGGATAATAATGATCAGATTTTATAAAAAGTGCTTGAATATGATAGTATTTTCTACAAAATCAGTAGTGGGGATAAAAATGAGATATGTGATATTTTTGTATCCAACCTCATGATATCTTGATAGTGTTGTTATAACTCATATCTTAAAAGTTTGGTATATTACAATGAAATAATGAGCCACTCTTAAGAGCAGCTTTAACAGTACTGGTAACATCATAGTAACACTGTACAGCACGGAAGCCAGCAATTGAATTCACTGTTACATGTGAATTATGGTTCTGGTCTCTCACTCTCTTTCTTTAGGTGTCAGTATGCTTCAGTTGGTAGCACATCTGCTTCTGGACCAGGAGGTCATACTTCTAGTCTCACACCAGTTTTGTGCTCGTACCATGAATACTGGTAAGGGGGTGCTGTACTGTTGGGGTGTGCTGGCGTTTGGATGGGATGTTGGACCAAGGTCTTATCTGCTTTCTCTAGTGGTGGTGGTTCAAGTGGATGTTAAAGATCCCATGGAACTTCTTAAAATGCCACCAGCCCCAAGGTAGTTCTAAAATAGATAGCCACCCAGCCCACCTGTGCTGTGTCTTCTGCAAGGTACCACCGAATAACCTAGGGGAATAGATGACTCCAGCACAGGTCCAGAGTCATCACCATGCCAGGTCTTCCTCGATACATACCAGGTACGCTGAGGAATCCACAGTAAATTCCTCCATTACTGCTGTTTTGTTCCTCAGAGAGCTGTCGTTGCAAAGAACTACACAGAGGGAAGGATCAGGGTCAGCTTGTCCTATAGCTACTGGCTCCATGTTAGTTGTAGCAGCCCATGGGACAGACACCAGACAGGAAGGACCTCTAGCCTGGCTCCATGTACACCCAGGGTGCCTTCTGTCCTAACACTCTTAAGTACACCCCTTTTCCCCACTCTCCCACAAGCATGCCTGCAAATTGTCCCGCATCCTCAAAGGGTGCCTAGCCCCATGCAGTGGGCAAAGACTGCTGCTGGTAAAAGACATGAGCTGACACTGAAAGGGTGCAGCTGTTTGGGGAGTAGGAGTAAAAGGGTTTGTCTCCCCAACCAAAACATCCTGATTCTATGGCACAAAATGTATAAAACTGCAGCCTTTAAACCACCCGCCCCAGTTTTTCAACCATCCTCACCCAATATTAACAGATAAAATCCCCACTCACAGTCCCATGCATTCACTACCACACCAGTAAATAATCACTGCATATACACACACATACAGTCACTCCAAAATAATAAATAGTGAAATACACAAAATTAAAATGTCCCCAATGTTGCTTGACCAGCTCAAACTAACAGTACCTAAAACAAAGGGGCAGAACAATTAAGCCCCTTTAAATGCAGATATTTAGAATATATCAGTCCAGTATGAAGCTGTACAGACTTCAAACAGTCTATCCACAGGAAAGTGAGATTATGTCCAAACAAAGTCCATGGTGAATATTTACCAAGGAGACCAGATCCTAACCTCTCTCCCTGGGCTGGAACCTACACTCCAGCACAGCTGCTTCACATCTCTTACCCAAGATCATCCAAAACCGGAGTTGCCTGGCTTTTGTCACTGGACTGAGAAGAATAGTCACAGTATTCAAGAGGCCAGCATTTTTAGCATGGCTCAGTTGGTAGCACATCCGCCTCTGGACCAGAAGGTCATGGGTTCTCATCCTACACCAGGATTGGACTAGCACCTAAAACGCTGACATCTGAGTGCAGTATTATGGGGTGCTGTACTGCTGGAGTGTGCTGTCCATCGAATGAGATGTTAAACTGAGGTCCCTTCTACCCATCCTGATGCTGTCTGGGTGGCTGTCCAGGTGGAAGTAAAAGAACCCAAGGCACTCTTCTCAAAGAGTAGGGGACGCTCCCGGTGTCCTGGCCAGCTTTCACCTTCCCATAAACCAGTTCATGCAATTGTCCAAGCTGTGTGTGGGTGTTGATGTGCAATATGGCCATCATTACACATTCTGTCACTTCACTACCAGTCTAGCATTGCTTGTAAAGTGCTTTGGGATACATTATATATGAAAAGTGCTATATAAATGCTGATTCTTCTTCTCACTCCCACTGAGAATGCCTCCAGGATTCTACTAGGGCAGCATCCGACCAGTAACCAGTGTGTGTGTGTGGTAAACAGTGGTGATGGAGACCTAGAGCTCAGGCAAAATGCCCCACAGCCTCCAAGCCGCAGGTACCATTTAAGCCTCATTAAAGACCGCTATTAATCAAGTTCAGCCTTCAGCATAGACTCCCATCTGGGTCCAAATCATGCCTACTCCCATGCAGTACTGAAGACATTCAGGGCAGTCTGCTATCAGGCTGTATGCTGAAAAGCAGTTGTGGCAAAGCAGTCAAGCACTACAGGTGAGCAATGAATTATTTCACCAAAAAGCAGACAGCAGTAGTCAGCAGAATATAATTATGAGAAAGATTTGCAGGTCACAAAAGTTTAAAAAGAACTGTCTGCACAGGATTATCATGAAGCAATTGCAAGATTAGCAGGCTTTAGAGAAATGCTGTTTTCTGTAGATTTTTTGGTTACAAGACTTAGAGGTATTGTGCAGAAGTACTGTTAACGGATGGCACTAGTGCCAGCTGGACCAAAATAAAAAAAATTAACTACCTAAACTGAACTACAGTTACTGTATGATTCTAGCTACCTCTAAAAGCCACCTAACTAAATTAAAGAAGAATTTACAAAAAAGACTATCCCCTTAAAACCCTCTAAGGGATTTTATTAATCCAGCCTACTGCTAGCAGTTTATAAACCCCAAACACTGCTGGTATTCTAAGCAAGCAGTTCTGGCTGTACCTTCTAGTGTCTGACACTCAGAAGGCTCGTTCACACTGTGCCTTGCTGCAGACGCTACTTTTTAATTGTTCTTAAAAATTATTTGGAAGCACTAGAGAGCTGCATTCACACCACGTAGGTGTTGCTACTGCCCTTCTCCCTTCCAGCGATTCCAATGTTCCAGTGTTGTCCCTACTTTGGGTGGGGAATTGTGGTGTTGCAGGTGGTTTTGATGTTTACATGGGACAGGAAACCACCAACACCACTCCGTAAACCCAAGGAAAGAAAAATCATGGTGGCAACACGCCATGCAGCAGAAAATCACCGAAATGGTAAGGTTCACACACGGGCAGAGGTGCCGATCTTGCTGCTGTGAGCCACTGACAATGGTTCACAGTCCCTCTTGTGAATGAGTCTAGAGGAACTCTTTCCTGCTGCCTTGCAAGGTGTGTGGCCAGTTAAGAATTGCAGCCTTATGGACTCTTACACTCTACCTTTTCCTGGTAGGGGACATCGAACCAAACCCAGGCCCCCTCTCACCATCACCATGGTCAGGCCTCAAAGGTCTCAAAATTGCCCACATCAGCACCCACAGTCTTCCCGCATATAAGCAGTAGTAGTGATCATTTTATTCGTAATTTTCATATGAATAAGGATTACCCAATTGAGCAGTGCTCATTTTCAATGGGATCCTAATTACAAAGATTACAAAATACAAGACTTGGATTATGTACAAAAACATACATATCAAACACCATAATATTATTAACAGATACAAAAATGTCCGTGTTCAGTTTTAAATACATTGCTCGCGAGTATCAAAGAACTGTTGATCTAAATATTAACATAAGTTAAAATATCTAAAAGAAAATTTAAGTCTAAAAGGATTACAAAGTAAAGACAGAAAAACAAAGATTAACCAGCACCATATCTGGGATTGCATTGAGGGGTTCCTTCCCTAATAAAGTTAACCTTGAGGCTTGGGTGGCCGACTAGTCTCCCGCTATCCTAGGTATATCGGAGTCTTAGCTTAAACCTAGTATTCTCAGCTCACTCTGTAACATGCATAATTATAGCTTCATTCGTGCTAATCGTCTTTCCTCCAATAGAGGTGGTCTGCTAATATATTGTAGGTCTCATCTCAACTTGTCCTTGATTCCACATATTGCTGGCACTGGTACTGCCTGTGAATTACTTCATGCAACCCTTATGCTAGGCCGTACTAAAAAACTCCATCTAGTCAGCGTCTACAACCCCCGAAATGCAGTGCATGTGGCCTCACTGCCCTCCTCAACACCACCCTTCCCACGATTAGTAGGAACGAGACTATTCTTATGAGTGACCAGAATCTTGACTGGCTAAGCCCCAGCTCCAAAAACTACAAATTGCTTATCAGTAAGGCCAGTTTTACCCAAATAATCTCCATTCCTACCCCCCCCCACCATGGAACCTCCTCCTCATTACTAGACTGGATGTTCACAATAGACCCAACAGGATTCAGGCATCTGGAATGCTCCCTGACTAACTTAGTGATCACTCCCTCACTTTTTGCTTCGGGTATGCCCAGGTGCCCAAATCCCTGCCAAGGTACTCATCCCTCAGGGACTTGTCAAATTTAACCCCCCAGCCCTTAATACTGAGCTCTCTCTTATTAACTGGTCCCCCTTATTAGCTTTCTCTGACGTTAACTTGGCCCAGATATTTTTCAGTCCCTCATTTCCAGTCTTTAAGATAGACTTATCCCCCCTCATCAAAAGAAGAGTTTAGGGCTCAGCCACCCCTTGGCTGCATAGCGACCTTCTCTCCCTCTTCCAAAGCAGGGACAAATGCTGGTCTGCTTTCAAAGCCTCTTCCAAAATGCATGATTTACCTTCTTTTTATTTATTTCAGATTGGGATTAATACGTTTGAGTCAGGGACTCGTTTACAAAGGTTCCAGGTCATACAGATACAGAAGACAAGCAAACAACACATAGGTTACATAAAAGTTACGCAGATTCCATAGTAAGTTTACATTGCAAGTTACAAAG
The DNA here is from genome assembly GCA_016271365.2 of Neoceratodus forsteri. Classification (NCBI taxonomy): domain Eukaryota; kingdom Metazoa; phylum Chordata; order Ceratodontiformes; family Ceratodontidae; genus Neoceratodus; species Neoceratodus forsteri. The sequence continues at coordinate 1,141,685,991 of CM057450.1, read as the reverse complement.
GGTACACATTATTACATTGACATTGGTTTCAAAGAAAATTAGTGATCCTAGTAACCCAGGACACAACATAACTAGATTAGAATTCAGTGCAAAATAGAGAATACTGTTTCCAGTTAAGATGCAAATTGTAATGTAACACCATATCAGAGTAAATGACGAGTACAGCAATAGGACTAAGGATCCAAATCTTGCATGCTAGTGAAGCAGCCAGAGGAGGCTTTGTCAGTGCATGGTGCAGGAGAAAATGTGGTGGGGAGGAGAAATGTGTTTGGGGTGGGCGGAGGGAAGAGGAGGAGGAATTGTCAGGGTGGGTAGGGGAGTGGGTGTGGCAGGGGTAGAAGGGGTGTAGACAAGAAGGAGGAGGAGGGGTGGCACAGAGGGAGGTGGAAGGGGAGGTCAAGGGCAGGAGAGAGATGCGAGGTAGGAAATGGTGGCGAGACAGTGGTGGAAGGGGGGTTGGGGAGAGCATTGTAAAGGTTTAAACTAGTGTCCAAGAGAGTGGTATGAAAGGAGCCAGGGATCACTACTTAGGCACGGGCTAGATAATGTTAGGGTTTGTTAAAACATTTCCAGACATTCTCTAGGGCTAAGTGGGCTTGGAGGCCTGATTTGAGTTGGCTAACCTTGCTACACTCGATCAAGGCCTTGGGGAGTTCATTGAGCCACTGGGGTCCCCAGAAGGAGAGGGATCTCTGGGCTTGTGCTGTTTGCTTAAACGGCACCACCAGCCCCCCCTTAACTGCATTTCAAGTCCTAATAGTAGGTTGAGCGGTTTTGAATAGACAAGAAGGTTGACCTAGGGGTAAACCCTAGCAAGGACTTCTTAGCAAGCAGGCACATTTGGTATTTAACCCTTTGATGACGAGGGAGCCAACCTGTCTCTTGATAGAGGGCACAAGTATTTGTCCAGTGATCCGTCCCCAGGACCAGGTGACAGGCTTTGTTAAGTAGGGTTTTTACCCTTTTACGGGTAGTATCGGTGCCGGCACCATAGATAACAAGGCTGTAGTCTATGGTGTATAAGACCAAGCAACTTGTGATCAGCTTCAGGTCTTCTGGGGTCATAAAATGCCAGTGGCAATAGAGGACACCAAGCTTTGCGTTAGCAGTTTTAATAATATGATCGACATGGGTTCCAAACAAGAGGGTGTCATCCAGATGTACCCTGAGATATTTAAAGGTGCTAACTTGTTCCAGTGTGTCACCTTTGAGACTCTGGACCTGTAGAGGCCCAAACTTCTTCCTGTTCTGTTGAAAGGAGAAGAGCATGCTCTTTGTTTTTTTATAGTTGAGCAAAAGTTTATTACATGAGGACCATTTTTCAAGTCTGTAGAAATTGTCCTATAGTTCAGCGGAGATCATGGCCTGATTTTTTTCTTTAACAGAGATGACCACATCATCATCTGCACAGAGCATGATGTACGTTGGGCATCCTGTGGGTAAGGGGTTAAAGAGACTGAAGAGGAGTGGCCCTAATTTTGATCCTTAGGGGACACCTAGGCTCACTACCCTTGGCTCTGAGAGATTACCTTTTATTTTGACGTGTTGAGTCCTGCAAGAGAGGTAGCTGTCAAACCATGCTACTGTATCACTGGACAGGCCTATAATGAGGTTTTGGAATAGCAGTTGGTGGTTGACAGTGTTGAATGCCTTCGTAAAGGTCTATAAAGATAGACCCCACTGCCAAATCATCATCGGAGGCATCATATATTTGGGAGGTGTAATCAACCAGGGTGGAAAGGGTGGAGTGATCTCTCTGGAACCCATGCTGCTGGTCACAGAGTAGGTTGTGCTTGGACAGATACTCTGTGAGCTGGTCCGAAACCATGCATTCGTGGGTTTTGGATAATGGAGTGAGAATAGAGATGGGCCTGTAATTGGACAGGTTGGTTGTATCAACAGTTTTGAAGACCGGGGTGACAAGTGCCTCCTTCCACTTGTCTGGGAAAACACCTGACCTTAGAGAGGCATTGAACACTTTAGTGTGAGGTTCAGCTACGTCATTTAGTGCCAGAGCTATCAGCTTCATATCAATGAGGTCACTACCCATCCATGTCTTCCCTAGGTCCCGTTTGACATATCTTCAGGTTTCGTGTCTATGGATCTGCTTAAAGTAGAATGGGGGAACATTTCTTTTTGGTGAGGAATGTGAAGTTATTTTTGAGGGCAGAACTGGAGTAGAGGGGGATAGGTAGTCCCTGGGTAGTACCCTACTGAGATCAGTGAAAGCCTGGTTAAATGCGTTTGCTATGTCACCAGACTCCTGGAGTGTCCTGGATGCAGTGATGATTAATTCAGGAAGAGCTCTGGATGCTTTTCCTGTAAGTGATTTTACAGAATCCCAGAACTCTCTTCCATGGCCCCAGATCCTCTTCAAGAGGTCATTGTAATAGGAGGCCTTGGCCATTTGAATGAGCTTGGTACATTTGTTCCTGGCGGTTTTGTAGGCAATGATGTTAGGATGTTTACCCGTCGGTTTGGCCTTGTGCCACAGGTTGTCCCTGTGGAGCATGAGCTCAATGAGGGAGCCAGAGAGCCATGGGTTGGTAACCCCCTCATACTTTTTTGATTTTGTAGGGGGAAAATATGTCACACGCCTTGGTAAAAGTTGTGAGGAAGTAGTTAAAGGCTTGGTTGCCATCCTGTGCCCTATCCAGTGGTGAGCAGTCCACCAGTTTGAGATATTGCCTAAAGGCATCCAGCTGTCCAGTTCTGAGGGATCTATTTCCTTATGACCTGAGGAGTGCTTCTGGAGAACTTATTTGACCAGGAGCACATAACTGGGGAGTGATCACTGAGGGTGTCAGGTAGGACTGTGACTTCGGAGATGTGTTCTGGGCAGGTAGTGAATTGCCAGTCAATTAGTGCACTTGTGCCCATTTTGTAGTTACATCTGGTGGATTGAGTTACCAGCTGTGATAGGTAAAGGCCTGAGATCTGGTCACGGACTGCGGATGCATCATTGGTCTGCCAATTGACGTTAGTCTCCAAAAATGATGTGTTCTCAGTTTTGCCTGTACTGCTCCAAGTTGGTAATTACTTGATAGACGCCAGGTGTGTGAGTACCAGGAGGCACGTAAACAGTGGAGAGTAGTAACACTTTGTTTTGTAGGCTGAAGGTAAGTTTGAGGCTTAAAATTTGTGCTTCCTTAGTGTGGAGACTAGTAGGCAGTAGTTGGCCTCTGATCTCCCTCTTGATGTAAACCATACAGCCACTCCCGCGTTTGGATAATCTATCCTGGTGGTACACAGTATAGCTATATAGGGCAGTGGCTGCATCAGTGACCTTTGGGCGAGCCAGGTCTCCATAAACACTGTAGCATCCGGTTTGAGCAGTTCTACCCATACCTGAAATTGCAGTATTTTGGGAAGTAGACTGAGTATGTTTAGGGATACTATTTTGAGGTGCCCCAGGCTCATAGTGGTCTTAGCTTTGGGGGGTCCTGGGTTAGGGTGCATATTTCCAGAAATTAATAGTAGTAGCAGAATCAGCTTCCTTAGTATTCATGCCCAATAAACCCAGCTTTTTGCAATATATTTTGCCCTGTGGTGCTTGTGGCCATTGGTAGCAGCTGCAAGGGCATTGCTGAGTAATAGGGCAGCTACATGAATTTTGGATGCAGTAGGGGGTTAATAGGTTCGAAGTGCTTGTTTGGATACTAGAGGTGTGCTGGAGTCAGCCCTTGTTCCACTTGAATAGTGAGAAGTGGTTTCAGAAAAGGTGGGTGGATCTAGTTTGGGGGCTGTGGTGTTTCTCTCTACATCCCCCACAAGGAGGTATCAAATTATAGACCGGTAAGCCTGACGTTAATTCTGGGGAAAATCCATCTGTTCCTTAGGACCTCTACTTCTCCTCTCTACCTCTCTACCTCTCCCCTTTTTTTCTCTTCTTGCCACACTCGTGCTCTCTTGTGTTTTTCTGTTATCCACTCTCTACCTTTCTTGTTTTCTGCCCCATGCTGCCTCTACTCTTACCTTCCTCCTGTTCTTTATCCTTTTCCTACTCTGTCTTGCTTAAATATCTCTACCTGTCTCAGTCCTGATATTCTTCCTACCTACCTACTCTCATTATTCCTATCTTTAATTCTACAATGTTCAATTGCTTGGCAACTATCTTGGTTTCTGCAATGTTTAATTGTACTCTTCTCCTTGCTGTTATTTCTCTGTACGTCACTAGCTTTATCTGGCATTACGTGTAGAGCAGATTGCATTCGTATCACTGACTGCCTGTATTACTGCACCTTTGTTAGTACTAATGTTTCCCACTTTCTGTACAATGACTGTTACCCTGGAATTGTATCTGCTTGAAACAGTTTCTGTATTTGTTACTGTGTCTCTGTACTCTCCCGGGTCGTGCCTGAAAATAGTCATTTTTGGCTAGTGCACCTACCCGGTAAACAAAAACTAAATAAAATAAATTATTAAGACACACATTATGGATGTAGTGACCTCATCGGGATATAGACCCATATCAGCATGGTTTTAAAAAGGGCAGATCCTGTCAGACAAACTTTATTGTAATTTTATGGCAAGGTTAGCCAAGCCCTAGACACTAAGAACGCAGTGGACATTATATTTTTAGACTATTCCAAGGCCTTTGATAAGGGTCCACACGGTCAATTAATTGATGCCCTTATTGAGCATGGCATACACGGGAGTTTCTCCCATTGGATAGAGGAGTGATTATCAAACAGGAGGCAGAGGATTTGTATAAAGGACTCCAAGTCAGGCTGGGTGCAAGTGACTAGCGGGGTTCCCCAGGGCTCAGTGCTGGGCCCTTGTCTTTTTAACTTGTACATTTCATCTATGAAATCCAGTACATCCATCTGGTTATCCAAATTTGTGGATGACACGAGGATAGGGGTTATAGTAAATACCCAAAGTGGTGCCGAAATCCTTCAAACAGGTTTGTGTGAACTTGAACACTGGGCATCACTTAAGAAATCTATTTTCAATACTAACAAATGTATGGTGATGCATATGGGCAAAAACAGCATCCACCATAAGTATAGATTAGATGGAATTGAGCTAAATTCAGTTCAGGATGAGAGGGACTTGGGTATAAGACTTAGCAGTGATTTCAGTTTTAAATTACACTGCAGTCAAGCTATTAAGAAATCCTGCAGCATAATGTACTGTATCAATAAACATATTAGAAGTCGAGATAGGTAAGTTGTGATTTCCCCTTTACACAGCCCTGGTTCGTCCCCATATGGAGTATAGTGCCCAGTTCTGGGCTCCAGGTGACAAAACTGAAATCTGGGCACTGGAGCGAGTGCAAAGGAGAGCAACTAAGCGTATTATCAGACTTAGTGGGTTGACTTATCAGCAGAGACTGCATTCATTGGGCCTTTACTCGCTGGAGTACCGCAGACTTAGGGGCGATATGTGCCTGGTCTGTAGAGCCCTGTTTGACGATGAATTGTGGGTGCAACTGGGACTCGAGCTGAGGGTACAGGCATACGATACAAGAGCACACCCCTTACAAATAAAAGGGGTCACCTATCAGTCTAATAAAAGGAAATATTGGTTTAGTATTAGCGTCACAAAGACATGGAACGAGCTCCCAGTTGAAGTAGTAGGTAGTAGGACAATGTCAGAATTTAAAAGATGACTGGATGCCTGTTTAGTAGCAAATAACATCATGGGTTATAGTTAAAATTCGGTTGAGCTGAAATGGACCTACAAGTCTTATCAGCTCTGTAAATACCTATGAGACCTAAGGTAGAAGATAAAGAGGATTAGGTACCAGTTCATCTTGAGTTTCATGTGTCAAACTGTCACCTTGATTGTTGCAGTGGCTCCTAAAGGCAGTCAGTTGGTAGTGGCAGGTGAGAGGCCACCAAAAGGAAGATGTGGGCAGTGATGTGTTCTAGGGAAAGAGTATTTAATAGAGGTTGGGGTCGGGGCCATGGTGGGTGGGACAAAATTTAGAGTAGCAGACACTTGCGGCTGGGCGTGCCAAAAAATGGATTCCCAGTCTAAAAATACAGTGGGGTAGAAGCAGCCAATCAGAGGCAGGCTCTTCTGCTCAGTGCCCAATCAAATTAGCGGCTTTCAGTCGTCCCCGCTTACTGGAGGTCCAGGGAGCATACCTGTGTCTTGCCTTGGCAAGGGTGGGTGGTTGCGTTGCTGCGGCTGGCTGTAGAAGCACCGGGGCGGCAGCTTCGAGAGCCCACTCGGTTTCTGTGGGAGAGAGGGAGAGTTCAGGGGAAAACCGTGATTAAAAAGCTTAGCAGCACAATAGTGTGTCAAGATCGGGGGAGGGCAGTAGGCAAGACAATGGGGCAGGTAAAGAGGTACAGATAGCAGCGTAATTAAGAGTAGGGAGTGAGGGAAATTCCAGGAAGGGGGTGACCTGGCTTAGGTACCGAGGCGGCTGTTCAGAGACAAAACAACAGTAGGGGGTTGGGTGCAGGACTTGGGAGGAGAGACACAGAGAAAGAATCAGGTCTAGGCAGTCAAACATATTTTCCTCTAGTGGGAATCAAAAAACTAGCTGTAAACAACAGTATCTGTTCAGGGCTAAAATTAACAGAGCTCGGCTAGCTAAAAAAACAGCAGAGACTAACATTAACTGGCTTGCAAATTCAAATCCTGAGTACGGGTATTGACGCTAGTGCAGGACAAGTCTAAGCAGTTTAACAAGCTTATATATTACAAGGGACCTTGTTTTGAAGCAGATTAAATATAAACTATAGCAGGAGTCAGAAAATTTAGAGTAGCAGATAGTTACAGCAGGGAGCTGGGAGCGCCAAAAAATGGATTCCCAGTCTGAAAATACAGCAGGGTAGAAGCAGCCAATCAGAGACAGGCTCCTCCTCTCAGTGCCCAATCAAATTAGCGGCTTTCAGTCTGCGGGTATCAGAGGTCCAGGGGAGCATACCTGTGTCTTGCCTTGGCAAGGATGGGTGGTCGGGTTGCTGTGGCTGGCTGTAGATGCCCCGGAGCTGCAGCAGCAGATTCGAGAGCCCGCTCCGGGCTTCCTGTGTCTTGCCTTGGCAAGGGCAAGTGGTCTCTTCCAAAATGCAAGATTGGCCTTCTTATCGACAGTTATGAAACCAATGCAAGAAGGTGACCCACCTGCCTGAAACGCCTGTAAGGATAAACTCCTGGCCTTCTCTGGTAATCCACACAGTTTTTGGGGGGGGCACATAAAAGGGCTCCTGGTTGCCCCCTGTAAAGCTATGAGAAAGGACATGATCATTGATGGTGCACATTGTAACAACCAACCAACCATAGCCCATGCCTTCAATGCTCAGTTCACTGACCTCTACTCCTTCTCAGCTAGCCTCCCTGCAGCCCAGGACAATGTCACAAACCTCCCCACAATCCAACCTTCTTTCCACCTGTAAATTGTTACTAGAAAAGAGGTCCACAAACTTCTCAACTCACTACCCTAGCCACTGGTCCAGTCCTGGATGAACTCAATCTTAAGACTGTTCAGATTAGGTTCCCATGCACTCGCCCTCCGTATTACTCTTATCTTTAGTCTGTCTCTCATTTCTGGTGAGGTCCCATCACAGTAGAAAATAGCCAAGGTTGTCTCTGTCCCCAAAAAGATGACCCCAAACTTGTTTGTAAAAACATCCTGTTGCCCCTCTACCTGTCCACAGCAAATTACTCGAAAAGATGGTATCCTCCCAGCTGACTACCTACAGACTCACCACCTCCTTACTCCATGTCAGCATGACTTCCATAAGGAACACAGCACCACCTTCACCCTCGCCAAGGTCACTCACAACATCAAATCTGCTATGGAAAAAGCACTCACTGGAGCGGTCGTCATTGATTTGTCCAAGGCATTTGACCTGGTTGATTATGCCCTCCTATCACATAAGCTAACTGATACTGGTGTTTCCACTATGCCAACACCTGGTTTGATAGCTGCTTTGCTTAACGGGCACCAATTTGTTAACTTTGGTGACGCCTCTTCCAACTTAATACCAATTACCCAAAGTCTCCCCCTCCCCCAGGGATCTGTTCCAGGCCCACTTCTTTTCTCGATCTTCATAAACAACCTTCCCTCGGTCAACTCCTTCTGCTTTGTCATCATGGACATTGACAATATAGCCCTATACTACAACACCCAGAACTCTTCCCACATCGGTGTGTAACTCACCACATACTTAACCCATTTTCAAAACTGGCTTGTGGCCAACAACCTGGTTCTGAATGCCTCCAAGACATAGGCAATGTTATTTGTCGCTGAGGCACTTGATCATCCTGCCCACATCCCCAGTCCATCTGGTGTGTTGGTGGCTCGCCTCTCTCCCTGGAGGATGAATTTAAATACTTGGGTGTTACTTTAGACCCTATGCTTGATTTCTTCTTACATATCTCCACCGTAAGCAAATCTGTCAATTCCAGTATCAGTTGGGTTTACTGTTGCCACCATTTTTTTTTACTCCAGAAGCACGCCTAGCTATCTACCAGAGCATCCTTCTCCCTTGCCTGCAGTATATCTCACTCATCTTTATTAATGCCCCTAAATCCTCGCTGCATTAATGGGATGTTATTTACAGCATCATCTGTCATTTTGCTCTGTCCAACCCCCCCACCTCACTCATCACTGCTCTCTCTACTCCTCCCTAGGGTGGCTATCCTCCCCCAGCCTCCCAGTTATTTGTACTTGGATGTTTCCTTTACAAACTACTCTGATCGGCCACCCTGGCCACCCCCATTTCCCTGTTACACAGTGCTCACCCTACTTACACTCTCAGATCCACTTATCCCACCTCACTTGTCCCTAAATGTTCAGCCAAAGTGGGTGATCAGGCTTTCTCCTCATTGCCCCTAGGCTATGGCCTTCAACTGTTTCTAGCTTGCAACTTCCCTACACTTCCTTGCCGTCCATACCAACCACCAAAGTCCACATGCAATTTTGTTCTTTTACTTTATTTACTGATACTAATGCAGTTTTATTTGCACCTTAAATTTGTCAGCATCTTACAGTGAATTTTGATCATCCTAATTTTGTATCTGTGCACTGATTGTAATTTGTTGTCTTTGCTGTGTACTGTATGAACAATTGTCCGTATGGTTGGTCTTACAGAATTTGTCATTGTAATTTGTTCAAGACTTGTAATTTGTTACTTCTGTTCAGTACCCTCGTGGGTCGTTCCTGAAAATAGGCATTTCATTGTCTAGTGTACCTACCTGGTTACCAAAACCGAATAAATAAATCTGAAATTGGGGGCTCAGCATGCTCAGTGCACGTGATGACAAACCTCACACAGTGACCATCCTCCCCTTAAAGTAGGAGATAATATAATAAGTAGTAGATTTGTTACCTCAGTCCTGGGGAGTCTGGGATGGTAGTCTTGCGACATCCAGTGCTACCTGCAAAAGTGACATCTAGTCATACCTGCAAAATAAGAGTAGTGATGGAGTCACAAAGGAGCTGTAGTTCTTAGGAATGAAATAAGATAGACAGAAGATTAAACATAAAAGTTTTACTTATCTGATACTGGGGGTGGGGGGATGCTTCCTGTCAGACCTGTTCAAATGAAAGGAAAAATGGTTTGCAATGAGGAAGAAAACAGCGAGTGTAGAGGCAGTGTTGCAGAGAGGTACAAGAGCTCCAGAACAAGCACAGATAAGTAAAAAGTTATTTTTAGAGAGAAGGTACAGTGTAAAGTAAAAGTGAGCGAGAATGTGAAATTAGACAATGAAAAAGAGAAGAAAGACCAGCAGAAGTGTTTACTACACCATAGTTTTGACACGCTTTGAGGGAAAGCCAGGGAGAACCTGGTAGTGGAAGCAAGTACCAAGACAAGGCAGGTGGTCATACATTAAACTTCCATATTGTCCCACAGGGACATATAAATATAAAGAAAATGACCGTTTGCAGTGTCAGTGTGACTTTTGCTTTTTCCTGTTTCCCCATTCTCTCGTTTAGTTTCTGTATTTGGCATAAAAAAGCTTAGCTTTGACTTTTTACCCTTTTGATTTGCCTTCATCTTTTCTTCAGTCTTACCAGCTTTTTTTTAAAATTCTTTTTCTGCCGTACACTTTTGGTTACTAGACTATGCTCGCAGACTTCTGGTTGCATCACGCTGTCATGGAGACACAGGTAGTCACAGCTGCCCCTCGGCCAAGACAAAAAAAAATGTTTTTTTTAAACCCTACCGTTCAGCATCAAACTGCTTGAAAAATGCAGATTAGAGGAGATACAGATGATGACCAAACAGAAGTTAGAAGATTTCGCTGTAGACGCAATCCCAGGCTAAGAAACCCTGGCAGGTAGGTTGAGCCCATGAATGTGGCTGCCCAACATCACAACCAGGCACATCTTCTCAGACGAAGAAGAAAAGCAACAATTTACTATTACATCTAAAAAGTTATTCCAAGAGTTCTGTAAGCTGGGTACCACCTTACAACTGATGGTGAGCTCTCTGACCAGCACGAAACAAATGGTAAAAAAAAAATGGCAAAAACCATTGAACTGGAAGCAAGGCCTAACAGAAATGGCTGCTGAGACAGAAAATCACAACACCGCTTTGTAGTATGTCTACAGACGAAACAAGGAGCACTGTGAGAGGACAGTAGGACCTACCGATCCTGAGTGAGGAGGCCTTGCAGAATATTGAGGCTGAAGCTGGCATGTCTACGAGAGATTATGTCCAGATTATAGTGTTTAGTGAATGTATAAACGGTACTCTTAAGTGCCAGCAGCACAAGCAGCAGTAGACACAGTCTGAAAACAAGCCACTAAGGTAGCAACCCCTCGGGTGGAATGAGCATGTACAGGACTAGGAAGCTTCTTACCATGCTTCTGGTAACAAAACATAATGCAATTGGCCAGCCGTTTGGACAGGCCTTGTTTAGAAATCAGGGAGCCCACCATTGTGGGGCCTAAAGTGATAAACAGTTGAGAATTTTCTAAAATCTATAGTATGATCCAGGTATCAATGCAGTGTCCTGTTGATGTCCAGCATATGTAAAGATGCTCTCCGCTGTCCATGGAAGAGAAAAAGTAATCATGAAGGTCTGTTGTCTGATTTAGCGTTCTCTCAGACACAGCCTTCAGAAAAAGATGAGGACTGGTGCATAATGTGACCCTATCCTTGTGAAAAATAAATGGAGAATCTGTGACCAGAGCCTGTAACTCTGAGATGCATCTAACAGACATCATAGCCACTGGAAACAGTGTTTTCCAAGAGAGGAAGTCCATCTCACAAGTAGCCGCAGGCTCAAATGGAGGTTCAGTGAGGGTCTCTTATGACCAAATTAAAGTACCACACCAGAACCGGATCTCAAACTGGAAGGGGTACGAAAGGAGGTTGCCCTTTAGGAACCTCTGGGAAACCTCCAGCTGGGCCACTGTTTTACCCTTAAATAGGGCATGAAACCCCGACAAAGCAGCCATGTGGACCTTTATGGAGGAATACCTTAGAGTCCGAGTCCTTGAGAGATGCTAGATAGCCTAGAATTTTTGGAAATGGACATGTAAAGAGATTCAGCGCATGCCAGTACATCAGACCATATAATGTTTCCATTTTTGTGAATAAGTGTACAGGGTAGATGGCTTTGTAGCCCCCAAGAGCACATCAGCTACCGCCAGGGAAACCCTGAAGTGAGAGAGCTCTATATCATCAGGAGCCATGTGAGAAGGGGCAGGAATCAAAGATCCCAGTTCACCAGAGCTCCCTGCTCCGGTGTCAGAAGTCTGGCTTTCAAGAGGAGTGGAACAGGAGGATCTTACTTTGAGAGGGCTCTTGCAGTAGGTACTAACCATTAGGACTAGAGCCGTCAGGTACTAGGACCACACAGAAAACTAGCTAGCAGTGTCTGGTGGGGGACCGCCCACCTGACGTCAGCGTGACACTATATAGTGGGCGGTCCCCACGCCTGCCCTCCAGTCCTTTCCCGTCATCAACCTGCGCACTTTGGACCTCGAAGAGAACGCTGCTGCCATAAACCACCATTTTCAGATGAGTATTTCATTGCTTTTGTTTCTAATAAATCTTTGAACAGTATTGAACTTTTTTCATGCATGTCTTCTCTGAAGCCTTCCAAGTCGCATGAGAACAAGTGCGATTTCTGCGGCACCCCGGTCCCTCACAAGGATGGCCATTCCTTCTGCCTGGGACCAGAGCACAAGACCGAGGACTGTGAGGCCTGCTGGAATTTTAACTAGGCCACACAGAATTGCCAGCAGGCCCTGGAAGCCCATGTTCTTAAACTGAGGATGGCTTCCATGGAGAAGGAGTTGCAGAAGCTGCGGGGGATCATCCTCCTCTCCGGGGGGTTCTACGGACTCCCATAAGAAGAAGAAGAAGGACAAGGAGAAGCACCGGGACCACGATCGGTCTCCTTTGTGCCCACGGCCTCCTTTGGGAGCCACGGGCAACAAGTGGCCTCCCGCTGGTGTGGGTACCGCTCCTCCAACCAAGCCTGTCCCTCCTTGTGGGGAGCTGCCCCTGGTCCCCCAGCTTGAGCTGGTCACAGTTCAGGCAGGCACCTCTGATCCGTCGGAGAGCTCCGCCACCCTTAGGCCCCTCAAAACTCTGGGGCCAAAGTCTGGTGGTGCAGCCGATAAGTCAGTTGTCAGCCCCTCTGACGAATACCTGTCCACGGCTGATAAGTCGCACACCAGCTCTTCTGGTGTCCACCCAGCCACTGTGCTTCCATCAGGCCCTGATAACAGGCCTGACTCCAATCCTCTGGATCAGCACTCACTGCCATTTCAGCCGCAAACCTCCCCAAGGAGTTCTCCCTCGTGGGATTCTCCTTCACCACTTCCCCTGGTGGTGACTCCTGGCTCTCCTGCACATTCGGAGTTGGAGGAGCATCCACGCAACACAACCCTGGTGCCGGAGCCAGAATGCCCAATGCTGGACCTCCCTCGGGAGCCACTGTCTCCTACACCACAGGTTCCCTCGTCTGGGTCAGTTCCCCTGCCCCAGACTCCAGTGGGACCCTCTGCCCCCTTGGGGCTGACACTGGGACCTCCTCCGGATGTTTCGGCGCCAGACCTGATGTTACCAGGCTCTTATAACCTTCCATCAGGGTCCCCGTCAGGTCCTTCGGGGCCCCTTCCGGGGTCTACACCTGGCTACCCGCTGTTAGGGGCGCCCCCGATAGGACCTTTGGCTCTTCTCTTGGGTCCTACACAGGGTTACCCGCTGTCAGGGCCTCTGATAGGTCCCTCGGCTCCACCATCGGGCCCTTCGCCAGGCCTTCCAACACCAGGCTACCCTGTACCTCACTAACCTTCACCAGGGTATCATACACTAGGGTACCCCACACCAGGGTATCCGATGCTGGGCTCTTCACCCTGTGGAGCGCCGGGCTACCATTACCCGATGCCGGGCTATACAATGCCAGGGTTTTCTTTCCCAGGATACCTGCCCGTCTATCAGCCCCCTCCTCCTCCACCACCTCAGCCTCAGGTGGATTTTGGGCGCTATTACAGTCTTGGTCTGAAACCAGGACGCATTTAGTCTCGGAACTGGACCGGCGGCAACCGGCCATGGCTTCCGCACTGGCCCTCACAGGCCCTACACCAAGATCCCCTTCTCCAATGGAGTCTCAGCCCTCTGCCTTGGAACAGACCTCGTGTCCTACTGCGGTAGCCAAAGTTGGCAGGGGTCTTGCAGTCTCACTGCAGGAGATCCTGCTCCCGCTGGCTCTGTCTCCGGACAGAAGCCTGTCATCAGACTCTGACACCGCAGACTCAACCGCCTCAGGTTTTGAGACGCCTTTCTGGAGGATCCTAAGCCCAAAGACTCTCCCAAGTCCCCTCCGGAGGACCCCTCCTTTAGGGAGATCCTTTGGAAGACTCAGGAGGCAAATGGGTGGAAGACAGAGGATCAGGATCCCCAACGCAGGAGGTTGGTGGAACACCTGGATATGCCCGAGCTATCCCCTCTGCTCATTCCTCCGTGGATTGGACCACATGAGGACCTGGCAGCAACCCTTGTCAGTGGCCGCAGTCGCCAAGAAGGCTGATAGACTGTATCGAGCCCCCGAGGGTAAAGACCACCTTAGTTCTCATCCTAAAGCGGACTTGGTGATTATTAATGCAGCCCATGATCATTCGGCTAAATCTAAACACAAGAGCACGTCTCCTTCAGACAAGGAGTCACACCAAATAGACCAGTTTGGAAGCAAGGTTTATTCCTCCTCCACTCTGGCCCTCAGAGCTTTGAACTTCCTGGCACACATGATTGTTTACCAGAAATCTATCTTGGAATAGTTGAAGTAGCCCGATTCCGAGGCTAAAACCAAAATTTCCCAGACTGTCAGGACTGCGGACATCTCGTGTCGTCATTCCCTCAGAGCAACATGTGATGCCGTAGATGCCTCTACCAGGAGCACAGCCACAACTATAAGCATGCACCGGTACTCCTGGCTGTGGGTTTCTGGATTGGTCCGAGACATCCAGTCGGCCATCCAGGACATATCTTTCAGAGGACCAGTCCTTTCGGAGGCGACGTCAAGGACATAATCTCTGAGCTCCAGGACAGTGGCAGGGCTCTGCCCTCTGTCCAGTTTATGTACCACTCTAATACCAAGCCAAAACAGCCATTTCATCACCAGCAATGGTGCCAGAATAGGCAACAGCCAGTCCACGTCAGAACAAGCGCCGGGCCCCATCAGCGGGAGCCACTCCTCCAGCCAAGTCCCAAAGGGCTGCCGTGGCGGCGCTCCCCCACACCCCTCCACCTCCTGACTTGTAGCAGAGCCCCCAACCTCCACCACCAGCTCTGGAGGAACCAGTAGGGGGCAGAATCGCCAACCACCTGGCCGGGTGGGAGGCGATCACTTCAGACAAGTGGATCCTTCAGCTCATTGCTCAAGGCCACACCATCGAATTCACAGAGAGGCCTCTCAGAAATCTTCCAGGTCTCTCTCACTACCCAGTAGGCCACATTCCTCTCATAAGGGAAGAGATCCAGACTCTTCTGACAAAATCGGCTATAGAGCCCATTCCTTGGGGCCAGGAAGAAAAGGGATATTACTCCCACTTCTTCCTGGTCCCCAAAAAGACAGGAGACCTCCATCCAATTCTGGACCTCAGCGCGCTAAACCTTTACGTAGAGTACAAGAGGTTTCACATGCTGACCCTACCAGGTCTACTACCTTTTCTGCACTAGGGTCATTGGCTTTGTGCTCTGGATATGCAGGATGCTTACCTGCATATCTCAATTTTTGCCTCTCACTGCCACTTCCTATGCTTTATCTTCCAGGGGGGAACACTTCCAGTTCAAAGCGCTCTCCTTTGGCCTCTGTTCAGCACCCAGAGTGTTTACCAAGTGCCTAGCGGTGGTGGTGGCAGCTTTATGCTGCCAGAGAATATATGTCTTCCTGAACCTCAATGACTGGCTTCTGTTGGCACCATCGAGGGACAGCCTAGTGGTCTCCTTATCTACTACCTTGAATCTGTTCAGGCAAGTGGGGATCATGGTGAATTACTGCAAATCCCACCTTGTTCCTTCACAATGTCTCCAATTTATTGGGGCAGTGCAGGATACTGCTCAGGGTCAAGCTTTCCTCCCTTTGGACCAGGCAGAAACCTTGCGTTAGCAGGCCATCCAAGTGGCAACCAGCCAATGGACCACAGCCTGTTCGGTCTTACACCGTCTGGGCCTGATGGCAGTGGCTATTCCCACTGTCCCCCTGGCCAGGCTGCATATGTGGATTACGCAGTGGGCCCTTGGGTTCCAGTGGGACCAAAAATCAGACGACCTGGATCACAGGATTCTGGTATCCAGCCCCATGCGTTGAGACCTCCTGTGGTGGCAGGATCTGTCCCGTCTCACCAGAGGAGTTCCTTTTCAGACACCCCCACTGGCTGAGACCCTGACAACGGATGCTTTCAGTCAGGGTTGGGGCACCCATCTGGGCGACCACAGGACACAAGGATTCTGGTCTCAGCAGAAGCTATCTCTGCACATCAATGTGCAAGATATGCAGGCTGTACTATATGCCATTCAAGCTTTTCAGGACCTGCTCCTCCCTGGGCCCTTACTGGTACAGACAGACAACATGTGCGTGGTCTGGTACCCGAGCAAACAGGAAGGCACGTGGTCATATCCACTGTGCAGGGAAGTGATGTGCATGTGGCATTGGGCAATACTACACAGCCTGCAGCTCATGGGAGTGCATGTCCCAGGCATTCAGAATGTCCTGGTGGACACCCTCAGCTGCACTCAGGCCAGAGCATGAGTGGGAACTGAGGCAGTCAGTAGTTGAAGACATCTTCGATCGATGGGGTCACCAAGATCTCAATCTGTTCGCCTCCCCATCCAACACAAAACTACCCAGTTTCTGCTCGTTCGTTCCCGAGCATGGTGTTTTCTGGTGAGACACGCTGTCTTTATGCTGGGCAGAGAGGTTCTTGTACGCCTTCCCTCCCTTTCTACTGTTGCACAAGGTGCTTCTGAAACTACAGCAAGAAGGAGACCACATGATCCTTATAGCCCCATATTGGCCTCACCAAGTGTGGTTTCCTTTGCTTCAGCAGTTGAGAGTGGAACCTCTGGTTCCCCGCCCCTCTGCCAGAATCTACTGACTCAGGACCAGGGCAAGCTGGTCCATCCAGGCCTCAAGTCCCTTCACCTTTACACGTGGCACCTGCTGATGTAGCTGTTGCATGCTTTAGGGTCTCTTCCAGAGTGGCTTAAGTCCTTGTGGAGGACCAAAAGCCATCCACAAGAACCACATATGCTGTGAAATGGAAGAGGTTCTCCATTTGGGCATCCAACAAGGGTTGGAGTACCTACTGCACCTCTCTGACCTTGGCCTTAGTTACTCTTCTCTCAAGGCACACTTGTCTGCCATTTCTACCTACCACACTCCAGTGGAGGGCAAAACTTTGGCTCAGCTGGAAGTTTAGAAAACCTTTCTGAAGGGAATCCTCCATCTGAACTCCCCGATCAGGAACCCTGTTCCTCCGTAGGATTTGAACTTCATCCTTGAGAAACTCACCTTGCCTCCCTTTGAACTGTCCATGAGTTGCAACCTGCACTACTTTTCCTGGAAAGCGCTCTTTTTAGTTGCCATTACTTCTGCTTGAAGGACTTCTCAGCTTCAGGCCCTGATGTGTAAGGAGCCTGATTTGATTTTCCACA
Organism: Neoceratodus forsteri; assembly: GCA_016271365.2. NCBI lineage: Eukaryota > Metazoa > Chordata > Ceratodontiformes > Ceratodontidae > Neoceratodus > Neoceratodus forsteri. The sequence continues at coordinate 1,141,668,910 of CM057450.1, read as the reverse complement.
GAGACCAGGTGGCTCTGCATACATATCCTAAGTTTTTACCAAAGGTGGTGTCTGAGTTTACTTTGAATCAGACCATACATTTTCCAGTGTATTATCCTGAGCATTCCAGTCAAGAGGAGGCCATTCTGCACACTCTAGATGTGCAGAGACCCTTGCGTTATTACACGAACCAAACGAAGTCAGTCTGTAAAACCGATTCAGCTTTTTGTTTCATTTGCACCCAAAAGAGAAGGCGTGGCAATGCTTCTCCAAATAGCAAACTGCATTTTATTTTGTCAGAAGCATAACAAGCCCCTTCCAGAGGAAGTCAAGGGGCATTCAACCAGAGGCATGGCTGCATCTACTGCTTGTTTCAGGAATGTTTCTGCCAAAGACATTTGTGCGGCAGCCATTTGGAGCTCTGTCCACACCTTTACCAAACTCTACAGTCTGGACATTGCCTCTAGGCGCAGGGCACGCTTCGGACTAGCCATTCTTCAGGGCCTCCTGGCTTAATCTGGTACCTACTGCAGACCTTTTCCTGCATCCCATGCTTCAGCCTTTGTCTGAATTTCACTGCTTGGTACTCAGTCCTAACGGTTAGTACTTACTGCAAGAGTCCTCCGGAAGTAAGATAGTGTAGTTACGTAAGGACTTACCATAACAGTAAATCTTCAAGAGAGGCTCTTGCAGTAGGTACCTTTTTCCCCTCCCACCTTCCCCCTGCTTCTGAGGCTACTTCTTTCTAGCCTTTCTTTTGGCTCCAGGAGCCCACTCCTTTCTCCTGTCGCCCCTTCTTAGATCTCCAGTGGGAGAACTGGAGGGCGGGTGTGGGGACCACTCACTATATAGTGACACTGACGTCCATCACGTGACGTTGGGTGGGCAGTCCACCATCAGACACTGCTAGCTAAAGTTTTCCATGTGGTCCTAGTGCCTGACGACTCTAGTCCAAATGGTTAGTACCTACTGCAAGAGCCTCTCTCAAAGATCTACTGTTACGGTAAGTTCTTACATAACTGTACTTTCTGCTGCCAATTATTGGAGAAGAAACCAAATTTGTCTGGGCCACTGAAGGGCCACCCGAATCAGGGTGGCATGTTCCACCCATAATTCACTAGAACCCTCTCTGCATGAGAGGGAATGAGGGAAATGCATACAGAAACTTCCCTTTCCATGAACAGGACAATGCGTCTTGCCAAAAAACTCCAGGGCCTAGAGCGAGCAAGCAGAAATGCAGTGGTTCTGCTTTGTACGGAGATACAAACTGGTCTATGTCCAGACAACCCGCTTTTTCAAATAAGCCATCCATGATGGACTCTAGGAGTTCCCATTCATGGCAGAGCGCATTGGATTGATTAAGGTGATCTGCAAGTGTGTTCAGGGTTCCGGGGAGGAACACCTGTGACAGAAATATGTCCTGTTCCATCACCCAGTGCCAAACCCTCCTTGCTTCTGTGCAGACAGTATATGAATGAACTCTGCCTTGTTGACTGATGTAATACATCACAGACATATTGTCTGTGTGAATCAACAGCTGATTCCCTGGGAGGAGAGTAGCAAAGGCCTGTAGGCCATGTAGAACAGCCTCATCTCCAGAGTGTTGTTGTAAAGCACTAGATCCTGAAAGGGCACAGATGAGCCCCCACAACCTGAGGCATCTGTGGTCATAACTAGTAGGGGAACTGCTGCAGGAATGGCGACCCTTTCTCAATGTTGGAGCTGCCCAATCATAGGAGGAAATGACGAATAGGAGGAGTGACCGATATCAGGCACTCCAACTCATCTGAGTGCTGAGCCCATTGCACACTGAGAAACCTCAGTGGGATTCTTATATGGAGGTGGGTCAGTGGGACTGTTAGGATGGCAGCAGTCATCAAACTGATCAGTCTTAAGAGACAACGGCACACACATAACTGCTGGAGGTCACCAGCTGTGCCACTAGTGTCATGACACAGCCTGAGAGTAGAAACGCCCACCCAAGACCTGTGTCCAGAATGGCTCCAAGGTATAGGAGCCGTTGGCAGGGGGTATGGACCAACTTCTACTCATTGACCAATATGCCCAGTTGGTCAAACAGTTGTCTGGTCTAAAACAGTTTGTACACTACTGCTTCCCATGACAAGGCTTTTAATAGCCAATCATTTATATATGAGAAGACAGACCCTCTCTGCAGAGGGCCACTGCAGCTGCTGCATATACTTTGATAAAGACACGGTGCAGAGCATAAGCCAAAGGGCAAACCATGAAATTGGTAGTGAGAGCCCTGAAGCATGAATCACAGATACCTTCTGTGAGATTTTCTGATCTTGACATGAAGGTAAGCGTCCTTCATATCAAGCATGACCGTCTACTCCCCCTTTTAACAAGAGGGGTAGCAGGGACACTATTCTGAATTTCTTGTATTCTATGTACATGTTCAGGTCCTGATGTCTAAGACAGGCTGTAAAGCCCCTGTCTACTTTGGAACCAGAAGGTACTGAGAGTGAAAACATTGATTCAGTTCTACTACTGGGACCAATTTTATAGCTTTTTTGCATAGGAGGGGTTGAACCTCCTCCTGTAAAGGGCAAGATGTCCCATAGGATACCGGTTTGACAATGGGGGAGTAAGTGGAGAAACACTAAGGAGCTCTAGGGCATGCCCGTACTACTGAACTACCACCAGAACACAAGCATCTGTAATGATCTCCCTCCATTTTTCTAGAAAAAGGGAGATACAGCCTCCCACCAAAACCTCTTGAGGCAGTGAGGCCGGAGTTAAGATGGTCTCTGGCCAAAGGGTTATGAGAGATGCACAACAGAATCAATGGAGCATCAAAGTCAGTAGTGGGGGCCAAACTTTCCAGCAGAACCAGAGCACTGCTCTCCAAAATTCAAGGTGATCAGACATGCCCATGGATTTTTGGCTTAAGGTGTTCTGTACCACTTATGTAGTATTTTTAGTTGAATGAACTGGACTTTGGTGGCCCTGCAAGCAGTGTGTGCAAGATGCCAAGCAATTTTCCACTAGCTATCCCATAGAGTTGTCCCCACTTCCTCCTGCCACTGTATCTGCACCTTAGTAATGGGGAGAAGGGAACCATCTCTGAGAGATTTGTAGATTGTTCTGGCTATCCCCCTTGGGAAGGTCAGTCATCTTGTCAAGGGGTGAAGCTCCCCTTCATCATTAAACAATCTGGGGGGGGGGTGCTAGTAGGGACTGGAGCTGGAGGAACAAGCAAAGGTTTTTCCTTGGGATAGGATATAAAGTCAGCAAGTTTTCAGAGGAGTGGAGGTAGATTAGGTCAGGGGGCAAAGGTCACTGACATGTATTCCAGCTTTTCAGCACTTGCCCCCTGGGATAGGGGATCCCCCCAGCTTGAGGTAAATGTTACCTCACAGAGGATTATATTGGATTGGAAGCTTGAGGAGGGACGTCACCTTTTCCAGTACATGCAGGAGACAGGAACAGTGGGGTGTTCCTTATCCATTTTAGTCTTATCATAGAGAACCACCCAAGAGGAGGGAGCCCAGCAACCATGTTCCACCAAGGCAACCCGAAGAGATGCTAGGTGAGAACTACTTTACTGTCTGGGCCGAGACACAGGCAACATGGTAGTGGGCAAAGTTAGGGAGCCCCCAGTGGACCAGTGCTGGCTCAGTTTAGCTCAGCTGACTCAGGGAGGGTGGCCTTCCCAGAGGAAGGAGTCTGTTATGGCATCAAGCTTGGAGAACCACGTGGTGGGTATCTTGATAGGAAGGTGAGAGAAGAGGTGGAGTACTTTAGGGGCCAGGATCATTTTAATTGCCACAATCTTCCCTGTCGGGGACATATTAAGGAGCTTCCATCTGCCAAGGTCTAGCATGAAGGATTCTAGAAGGGGTGTCAAGTTTACTCTGCATGTCTGATGGTTTCGGGGTGAGCTTCACTCCCAGATACATGACTCTCTTCTCATATCATTTCCAAGGAACCCTTTTAAGTGGCAAGACCTCGGATAAGGAATGGTTAATATGAAGACCTGAAACCCGGAGAGGCAGAGCCCTCAGTGGAGGGATGGCAGCCTGTACATCTGCCAAGACAACTAGGATGTCATCAACATATAGAAGGGCTCTGTGCTCAACCCCCCCCCCCGTTGGTATCCCTGCCAGCTGTGAGTGTGCTCTCAATGCCAGAGCTAGTGGCCCTATGACCAACAGAAAGAGCAGGGGTGAGAGAGGGCACCCTTGTTGGGTACCTCTGTGTAGGGGAATGGAGTCAGAGATGGTGCTGTTAGTGAGCATCCTAGCTTGAGGATGGTGATGTAGTGTACCAACTGCATGTAGGAAGTTTGGCATGAATCCCATGTGCATCATAACCTCAAAGAGGTAGCGCCACTTCATGGAGTTGAATGTCTTTTCAAAGTCTATTGTTAAGGTGGCTGCAGGAGTGGTCAGGGAGGCTGCTAGGTACTGTGGGTTCAGGATCAACCTCAGGTGGTCTAAGCCTGTTCACTCCTTAACAAACCTGGCTTGTGAGGGGTTCACTAGGTGCTGTAAGATAGAATCAAGCCTCCCTGCTAGGATTTTCGCGATGACCTTGGTGTTGGCATTGAGAAGCAAGATAGGGTGGTAGCTACTGAACAGAGTAGTGTTTTTTCCCTTCTTTGGAGGAGCAGTGATTACCGCTTCAGATATGGAAGAAGAAAGGTGGCCTTCTTCAAGGATGTTTTGAAAAGTCCTCATCAAAAGCGGAGCTACCTCCTCTATTATATCCTGTAGAGGTCTATAGGAAGCCCGTCACCCCCAGGTGATTTGTTCTTGTTCATTGCCAGGGTTGCTGCCTTGACTATCTTCAGCGAAAGGGGGTGTTTGAGCTGCATTAGGAGCTCTGGAAGTACTTGGGGTAGGTAGTGACCCTTAAAGAAATCTTGAATTTGGGTTGTGGAGGGGGGTGATGGAGAGGGATACAGCTTCAGGAAGAAGGTTATCTGATTGAGCTCTTTGGCTTTTGTGTGCAGGGTGCCATTGGTGTCTCAAAGCCCAGGTATGTGCCTATATGCCTGCTGCTTATGGAGTCTTTATGTGAAGATCGTGCTGTCTCTCTCTCCCCCTCCCCAAGAACTTATGATGGGACTGGAGTAATGCCAACTCAGCCATATGCAAGTATAGTTTGTTGTTGTTTCCAAAGTTGGATGACTGGGTGAGGGTTGGAGGATGGAACAGCTTTGAGTATGGCCTCAGCTGCAGAAATTTGGGATTCCAGTGACTTGACCTCAGCCTCCCTTTGTTTTTTTCTGTTGGCTGTATAGCCAGTAACCCTCCCCCGTAGGTAGGCCTTCCAAGTCTACCACAGTATGGAGCTGGAGACCTCCCCATTATCACTGTGCAGGAGAAAGTCTTGCAATTTGTTCTTCACCCACAGAACAAAGTGAGAGTCCTTCAGGAAAAGTGAATCAAGTCTCCAAGTAGCAGATTTGGGAGGAGGAGGGCCTCTTAGCATGTTCAGTGAGAGGAAGCATGACCTAAAATTACAGTGGAGTGGAAACTATATCAACTGTTGTCCGAGTCACATGGGTTGAGGATAATTGGAGATCCAGCCTGTTAAATTGGTGGACTGAAAAGAGATAGGCGTAGTCTTTAACCTGAGGGTTGACCAGCCTCCAGGAATCTGTCAGGGCATGCTGTTGTAAGAGTCATCTGGGAGCGGACATGGAGTTCAGGGTGGGAAGAGGATCTGTCCAAGGAGGGGGTTCAGTGTCAGGCTTAAGTTCCATCCCCACATCAGCATTGTTAATGCCCCCTAGTCCATAATAGCTTGTGAGATGTGCAGGAAGAAGTCTGGGGTGTCTTCGTAGGAGGCATACAGTGGTCGTTACAGGAAAGTTTCCCAGTAACCCGGCATGATGCTTGTTATAGAGTGTGGTGCCTCGGCATGACGCCCGGCATAGAGGTGGTGGCGCGGCAGCACAGTGTTCAGTGTGTGGCACATTTGCTGCCTAAATGCACTCCAGCAGTTATCCACACAATGGCGATGATCAACTGTCCAAGAGGAATTACTGTTCTGGAGTGCAACTGGGTTTGTTATTTTATGGCATTCTTCCTTTCACCATAAGATGTCACTGTTTTTTTGTTTTTTTTTAGCTCTGACACCAAAGCACGAGCAGACCAAAAGCTAGGGTACATAATAAATGCAGAACACTACCGCTCCATTCCTAACTTCTGTGCCCCATATAATAGCTAATACAGTATCAGCAACAAAAACACCAGTTTCCAGGCACCAGTACCATCAATAATTTATTAAAGTGCAAGAGTGCATACAATACCACAAACTGAGAAAGCCTGGGGATGAAACCTGCTCAGGAAGTTCTGTTTGTGACTATGGAAGTTTGCGGTACTGTATGCAGTCCTGCACTCTAACAACTTATTGATGGTACTGGAGCCTAGTTTCCGTGTTTTTGTCACTGGTACATAACAATACCATACTATTTTTTTAATTCATGCAGAACTTGGAACACCCCCCCCCGAACAGGGCACTGACTTACTTTCTGCCTTGTTAGAAAGCACAACCTGTTCAGATCTCAGTACCCAGTTATGCGTACACAACAGGATATACTGTATTTGCCCACTACCACCTGCTATCTCAGCTGCTGCACTGAGCTGGTGTCAGTCCTCAATATACACTCCACACATGTCTAAAAATCAGCTTGTCTGTACTAGTCAAGGAGTGGCTACATCTGTATTATTTTTCACTTTGGCATTCAAACCTGACTCTCTTGTATACTGTTGCTCCTATTACCCTTCCCGTGTGCTGGTCTTAAGTTGCGAGTTCTGCAACTTTTCTGTAGCACGGACTGACACCAGGAGCACTTCAGTGTGAATGTGTGATTAATTGAAATTAAAAAAAAAACATAAGCAGACATGATAAAAGCAACAGTATCTAAACAGATAAGCTCAAAAATGCTCGGCCAAAGAAGTAATGCAGGTAAGTGTGTGTGTGTGTGTGTGGTTTCCGGACCGTGCAAACAGTAATTAAATGAACCAACAGGGAACAAATTACTAATTATCTAGGCAGTTGTGCTCAAGATATGCAGTATGAATGACTGCACCAATAAGTGTCTATAAAATTCTGAGAATAGGACAACACGTAATAATGCTTAGCGGTACATGGCAGTCTCATCTACATTAAATTAATTGATTTTCACTGCATAATACATGTTGCATACATTTAAAGAAAAAAATTCAATGATTAAAACAAAAGAGCATGAGAGGCACAGTGCAGTTCATCTGCAGCACTGTACATTTATTTATGCGCCACCAGGATCATCAGACATGCCACACCATACTAATGCCAACCATTAACAGACTCTGATCAGGATCAGTTGGCTTGCCCCTGAGCCATTCCTGCACTCCACTGTTTTGTTTTTCTGTAGAATAATGCAAGAACAGCCTGCCAAATTAGAAACAGAGTATGCTGCGGTTGGGGTATGTTACCTGTGAAGAAACAGAATGACTACCATTACCCCTGTTAACAAGGGGTGCCTAGTATGTGTAATGCCACTGTGCAGTGGTTTTTTCACTGAAGATATGATTTTTAAGCACAGAATAATTTTTTTTTTCAGAAATCCTGCCCCCCCAAAAAATAAAATGGATAATGATAGACCCTTATTCTGCTGCTCTGTCTCTAAATCCCTGATATAATAAAAATGTGTGATGTGGCAGCATAAATCACATTGAAAATAACATAGTTACAAATCAATTGGCATTCTTCAGGGACAGATAATTATCTGATTTATGCTTCAGCATTCCACATTTTTATTACATATTTATTATATTAGCTGCATACTGCCAAACCAAAAAATCAGGGGGTTAGAGACAGTTAAGCAGAATAAGGATTGCACAGTAAGAAAGGGGCAGTTGGGGGATTCAAACCATGTCTCTATGTTCCCAGCTCAATAATAATTGTATCAACAGTGCATGTAATGGTTTGCACTTTGGTGATCAGATCAGCATGAAATATGTTCTTGCTGTGTACAGGTTAAGTAAACATTGTTGGGCGGCAGGTCTTGCAGAGGCATCATTAGCCTTACCCCCCTAAAAATAAAAACAAAAACTAGCGGTTGGCAGCATTAGTATCTGCATGGGGGCTGGGTCCCTGTCAATAATGTATAATATAGTACATTCCCAAGCAGCAGGGCACCAACTGGGATAGCACAGTAGACCTGAGGGAATTCAAAGAAAAAGAAGACACTCGTATGTGTATCCCGTGTGAATGTAGTCTGACTTGCTCCCTGCCTCATCACAGCATGCATATAGTCAAAACAAATGTATACAAATCAGTAGTTAGTGTATAGGTCTCAAGCAGGTTCGATTCCTGCCACACAACCCCCCCCCCCATACACACACACACACACACACACTGGCAACATGGATACACTCATTTAATTGTGCTCCCTAATAATTTTATTTAATTTCAGATGGAAGCTGCATGGAGACATGGCTACAACTGAGAGACTGCAATGGAAAAATAAATCATTGTGTGACCGCTGTCAGGCTTATTCATTCACCCATTTCACCACCCCACCCCCATCCACACGCACTCGTGTGTGTACACACACACACACACACAAGCTCCCAGGGACACAATTCTGGTTTCACAAGCTGACAGCTTTCAATGCCAGAAAACATCTACCAATATGCATTATATCAAGTTACAGCAGTTTGCAAGCAATCCTACAAATGGGAAAAAACTTATTTATTATAAAGTTTCAATAGCTTGGTTAACTGACAAGTGACGGGCAGCTGTTGACTGAACAGTTGATCAGAATGGACAAACATGGAAGACTGAACTGTTGCTGCAGTCTGGAATGTGATTCGTTTGGAAGGTTTTTTTTCTCTTACTTTTCTTTCCTTTGCAGTCAATCTGTGATTCACATTTCTGCTGTAGTCCACCTCCCCCCCCCCCACACACACACAGTAAACAAAGTAGCTTTGACAGGTATTTTGTCTACTAGATCACACTGCTCCTCACTGTAGTTAGAGCTTAGTTAAAGAAAGGTAGAAATAGCCATGGAGAAAAGGTCTGCAAATATTCAAAATGCTTTAGTTGTTACATACAGTACCTAGAAATATTGTGCGATTCTTTTATCACAGTAAGTGCAGCAAAACATGGGTCAGTCTTGCTCCTTTTAGCAGAGAGCTACTATGCAAACTGAGTCCAAGTTCTGAAACTTTTACAAATAGGAAAATGTTTTAAGACCATGCTAAGGCACGCCACTAGAATCACAGTAACTACGTTGGTTCTCCATTGGATAAGCAAGTAGTAACACACGATGATGTGTGGGTTGTTGCCTGATAAGAGCATGCCCAGGGGTGTATTAAGGCATGAGTGTGTTATTGCGCTTATGAAATGGGTCCCCTTAAAAACGTTACCCTGGAAATTAAGTTAATAAACTCTTTTTTAACAGTTTTCAGACTTGTTTTAATGAAAGTGGCAAAAAATAGTCGCAGCATTTGTACTGCAAAAGATATGTAAAATCCTTTCCAAACACAAACATGCAGACACACGTTGTTTTTTGGCCCCTGCCACACTTCATTGTGTTTTTTTTTACATTTTGTTTCTAGCTTTGTTTTATTTATTTGTTTTGCAGGTTCTTATTTTGTCTGGTAGCTGCCAGTAGCCGCGGAGCGGCAGGAATGACTGGTAGCAAAGGCGAGGACGTGTGCCAGATATGATTTTGAATTTTACTACTCTGCTGTCTCGGTTCACACAGACATTTAATTGTATTTTGTCTGCTGAGAATTTCTCTTATATTTTTTTTGCAGGCTGTAAAATTACACACTGCTTTGTGTGTGTTAACTATATTTCCTTTGCCACAGTTGGATCGGGAGCGAGCATGTCGCTTATCGGCTTCCATAGAGAGCGGTCTTGTCGGTTTTGTGAAGAGGACAGCAGTCAAAAGTGTGTTCGCTATCTGCAATTATTTAAATATCTGTGATCCTTGTGGTGACAAGAGCTGTGGTGGTGCAAGTGACAGTTTTGGTTTAAAGGAAATTTCTTTAGAGCATGCGAGCTTGCTTGGTGGATCACGGAGAGCTAATTTTGAAGTCGGGATTGCGAGAGTCTTTTTTGTACAGCTCATTTTGAAGTCGGCAGTGCAAGAGGCTTTTTTTTTTTCCTTGAAACTTTAGGAAGTACAGGACAGACTTTCTTTTTCATATTTTACTTGAGTTCACTTTGGCAAATTTACTTTATTTACTACTTCATATACAGTTTTATAGTTATAAAGTCTCAAAGTTCATTGGTACATCGAGCAGACCAGACCTGAGTTTGATTCTCACAACCTCCACTTGCATACTGTGTGACTCTGAGCAAGTCACTTAACCGCCCAGTGCTCCCAGGTCGCCCCTGAAAACAGGCACTTGTGCCTAGTGGGCCTTACCTGGTTACCAAAGACTAAAATAAAAAGAAAAAATCCTGACTGAGTCAAAGTTGTTGAGGTTTTGAACCTTACATTGCTCTTGTTTGGGCTGGACACTGCTTAAATCTTTTGAAATGGTAATGCCCTTGATAGTAAGAACAATTACTTACCATGACAACAAATGTTTGCTTTCACAAAGCCGCTGAGTAGGCTGGAAGCGGGGGCTGATTGCTGTGTCCATTGTATTCATTGTATTGGGGGAAATGTTGAGTACCTGTGTCCTGGAAGGAGGGGGGATGGGACGAAAGAGACCATGGGTTCTGTAACCCAGCAATTCTGTATGTTTTCTGCATAACAAGCACTCTTTGCCCAGCCACTTCCTGCAATAATGCTCTACATTTAGCCTCACTGTGACCACACTGTTACCATCCACTTGCCTGTTTATAGTTTTTGAAAGTATCACAATCAGGGGTTTTCTTTTCTTTATTTAATTTACAGTGTGGTGAACATTTTTTTTTACCATAACTGGGGTTTTAAGGCAGAGTGCATATCTTTTTTGTCTACTATCTGAGACTTTTGGTGCTTTTGTTGCTATGGGGTGGGTGAAGGAAAGAGGAGGGGCTAGTGGGTGTGTTGGGGGATTCTTCTATTGTAGTTTCTACCCTTATCCTTTCTCATGGCTTCATGACTGCATACATCAGAACCAGTACCAGACAACCCTGATGTCTTGTGGGAAGAGCACTGCTTGTTTTTTCCTGGAGACCCTTTCCTCTTCTTGCCCCCAGTTGTATTCCTGAACATGTACAGAGTTTGCTACAGTACATTGTGGACCAAGGTGGGATCAGATAGATGGAAGAGGGATGGTGTTTGCTTCTGTGATGATGATGGATGGGCGAGTACAGACAGATGGGAGATTTGCTACTCTGATAGTTTAAATGAGTGTGCCTGATGTTTGGATAAACTTCATGAATGTAAAGAATTTGGCTATTTTCATCAAGGCTGCCATGGGTAAATTAGGTATGATCCTACAGTGTCACCTGATGCCTCTCATCGACTGTACATTGCTTATCCCCTGATGATTAAAAAAGCTTTTTCTGGTGCTGCCCCCCCCCCCCAACCATGTAGTATGGTGGAGTGTAGACTGCGAGCGTGCTACCCACAGATTTGCAGACACGCTCAAATGTGATCTTGCCATCCAGCAGTGTCATTCACTGTGTCTCCTCATGATGTAAACGTGTTTGTAACATTCATTAAGCACCCACCCCTAAGGCAGTATGCTCCTCGGGGCTCAAATCTTTTGTGAACTTGTGTAGACTCAGTGCCAGCAGAATGATGCCTCACGTCTTAATGTCTGAGGGATGCCTAGTGTTATCACTCACGGCATCACCACATGACTGTACCCTTTCCATGTTCACACAGCAATTCAGTGATATTTACCATCTAGATGACTTAACACAGAAAAAGGCATGTTGCAGATTAGTTGATGTGTGACATTTTACTACTCAGTATATAGTTTTTACTGTTCACAAAAATAACAGATCAGGGATTGCAAAATGGCCTTGTATCAGTAAAAGCATTATCCACGGTCTAAGCTAATCTATATAGATGGCAGTGTAACAGGATGTTGTCCAAATTGCCCCCCCCCCCCCATTAAGAAATGTTGCATGGGTTAACTTGGAATTATGAAGTTATGCAACTTTTGTTGCTTCTGGAAAAATAGTGCTAGACTGGGTTGTAAACAGTTAAATCATGATTTCTGTAGATTTTACCATTTATTAGTACTCAGTCTTGTCCATGTTATGATCTGTCATATTTACTGTAGACTGCCTAATTTTAGGAACAATCAGGCAGCATTAGGGCTAAGTGGATTGCTCAGAGTCCCACAGTATTCAATCTTTGTGTTGATGAAATTAAACACATTTGTGCTGTATTGAATGTGCCTCTGAAAATCACATCTCGTACATGAAACCCCTATATGCATACCATCAATAAAGTCTAATATTTGATGCCCACAACAGAAGACACTGCTTTTGCAGGACCATACCAATGCAATATGGTATTGTCCAATGTTGTGTGCAAATCTGCTTGCTCCAGAATGTTTTACACTGAATCATTATAACTGTGGTTGTTACATGTTTCAGGCAGAGTGTGGTGTGGGAGCAGACAGGTACTGTAGCCTAATATATATTTGAGATAATTGCCAGCTAGTTATTTCTATTCATGTCTGTTTATTATGGAACAGTAGAAAAAATAAATGGAGAAATTATATAAAAAAAAAAATCAATAAATACACCAAAACAAATATCTGGAGGGAAAAAAACACGCTATCTTGCCACGCAGTACTGACTGTGTGCTTGTCCAGGTTTCACAACACAATGTATTAAAAATTGTGTTTTTAATTCTGCCCCAATCATTTTATCCATGTGCAGTGTCAGTGGCTCAGTAGGTAGCACTCGCCTCTGAGGCCGGGAGATCAGAGGGCAGTGGGTTCAGTTCCCACATCTGGCGCTTGTTAATATCCCAGTACTGACACTGTAGTGCAGCATGAGAGGGTGCTGCCTTCTGAGGTGCCGCTTTCAGATGAGACGTTAAACCGAGGTCCCATCTGCCTGGATTGGTGGTAGTTCAGGTAGATGTTAAAGATCCCATGGCACTTATCGAAAAGAGTAGGGAATTTATTGATAAATTGACGTCATTACAGAAGAAAACAAAACACAAGTCAACAATTAGAAAAACAAGTCAAAGTCATGTAACAGAAAATAAAGCATCACAATTTTTCCACAACAGTGCAGCTTGAAAACCAGGGTGAACTAAAAATCATTTTTTTAACAGAACATAAAGCTGTGCGAATATTACAAAGGACTTCACTTTTTAAAATAGTTTTTGGTGTAAAACTAATAAACATCTTGCTTGCCATATTTGATATCGAACAATAGCAAAATTATATACAAGGTACTTCGTGATATCTGTCGTTGAGCAGATCATTAGTGCAAAACATGATATGTTCATAAGAAATCGTAGAGAGCAGAGGTTCAGACCAATCAACAGCTAATGTAGACCAAACTTCTAAAGAAAACGGACATTCACAAAACAAATGTTGTTGGGTTTCAAGAACCTGGAGACAAGAAGTTCTAGGGCAATACCTCAAATTCAAAGCTTTGTGCTTATGATTATTATTAACCCCTAGTCTGTCATAGTTACCTAACCAAACCATGTCCCATAAATAGGGTGGTAATCGTGATTTTGGAGTTGATGGAGTACCCAAGGGAGACGTTAGAGGGCAGAATGGAAAAAAACCTCTTCCTGGGCCTCCATCCTCCAAAGTTTATTATATATCATTAATCTAGATAAGATACAGAAATCTTGAGGGAGAAGGCTCCAGGTTAAGGCCATCTTGAAACTCTCTTTCCCATAAGCAGGGACTACTGGGGATTTAGTAATAACACCCTTATAATGAGCTGCTCCAATTGTCTAAACAAAAGGAGAACCACGCCAAAAATAGGGTTTCCAAAAGACATCCCCAGGTTTCAAAGCCTTCCCAAAATTGTAATTGAAAAGGCTATAGAAAAAACAACAGGGTGGATCATATTGATGCCACCTTCTTTTATTGGCCGTATGTAAAACCTCTTTAATGGGATTCAATCTAGATCCCCAAAACCCTTAAAAAAATACCATTTAATTTAGTAAACAAAGAAATAGGTGGGAAACACATAGCTAAGATATAAAAAATTGGGGTAACCAAAGTTTTAAGTAACACAATTCTTTCTTTTACCAATCAAATGACGTTTCCAACTATTAATCAAATTATCAGCTTTCTGTAAAGCAAGGTTCCAATTGTACACTTGCATGTTATCACGGCCAAAAAAAATACCTAAATATGGGAAAGCTTCTAATGAAACAGAAACTCCGGCAAAAAGGCCTGTGCTGGGAAGAGAGTCATGCCCTAATGGCACACATATACTTTTATTTAGGTTTATTTTTGAACCAGAAACTGAAGAGAAAGTTTGGAGGACCTGAACAATAGCCTCCTGCTGTGTCGAAGAATCAACAGCCAAAATTAAATCATCAGCATAGGCTAATGTTTTAATTGGTGGAGAGGAAGGGGTACAAAGTAATCCAACAATCTGTGGACAAAGAAAATAGTCCTCAGAAAAGTATCTATATAAAAACTATACAACAGGACTGGCGGACATCCCTGTCGGGACACCACAGGCTAGAGAAATAGGACGACCTATCCAACCATTGACATTAGGCGTATCACAACATCTTTGTATAACAGGCGGATCCAGGAAAGGAAACGATTGAAACCCAAAAGCTGTCAGCACCTGGAATAAGAAGTCATGAGAAACTTTATCAAAGCTTTTCCTGGTCCAAGCTTAAAATCCACCCAGAGACAGCTTTTTATCTCCTAAAGCGTAAAATTCAAATAAAATGAGATTGTCATAAGGATATCGTCCTGGGATACCACAGGTTTGTGTAGAACTTATCATATGGGATGCTAAAGTAAGCATTCTAGACAGTAAAACTTTGGCAAGAATCTTATAATCAACGCTTAACAGACTAATGGGTCTCCAGTTATTAATATCGGGATCCCCTTTCTTTTGAAAAGTAGAATCAGTAAGGCTTCTTTCATCGAGGCGGTCAAAGTATCACAGTAACATTTCATTATAAACTATCGTTAACACAGGGACAAGATCGGTGGAAAAGGTTTTGTAAAAATGTGAGGTCAGTCCGTCTGACCCTGGGCGAATGTGGATTCAAACTATTAATAGCGGATAATACTTCCTGTTCACTAAGATCAGAAGACAACTTGGCTTGATCGGAATCTGAAAGCTGGGGTAATGTCAATGATTTAAGAAAGGTTCGCCATTAGCCAGGTCAGCTTTGGTACCAAACATATTAAAGACATGATTCTCTACATGTTGAAGCAGTCCTTCAGGTGCCGTAATAAATTCCCGGACTGGGATAGAAAAGAGGAAACCAATTTAGTGTCAATCCTATCTTTGCAGGCTCTAAAAGAATCCAGACAACCTTTAGTGACTGAGTGCCAAAGCGAGCTTCCTGGCCTAAAGAGTCAGCTCGATTATACTGAACGACTCATTTGAGTACTGATCTCACCAATTTGTGAGCTAAAATCATGATCAGTGGAGCTAGCCAAAGAAATTAAATGCTGTAGTTGATGCCTTAAAGTTAAATAAGTCAAATATCTAGTATTTTGTTTGTCAGCCGCTTTTTTTGAAAAGCTGTTTCCAGCTCTGTTTAGAAGCCTCCCACCAGTCCATCCCAGTATCATAAAATTCGGTCACAGATAAACGAGCTAGAAACCCCTACGCAAAAGTTTGAGAAAAAGGACTATTCAGTAAAGAGTCATTGAGGCGCCAACCAGCTTTCCTACACCTTGGGGTCAAGCCCAAGTAAAAGAGGCGATAAAGCAACATGGTCTGAAAATTCAATTCCTACAGTTTTACAAGAAAGTAAAATCAAAACTTTAGATAGAAAGATGAAATCTATCCTAGTGTGTAAAGACCCTTGAAAATGTAAACCCTCCAGACTTGTGGAAATGCTCATATGCATCCACAAGCCTAGCTGTGAAACTATAGTATTTAAAGCCATAGAGTCACAAAAAGCTTGAAGTCTGAAGGCCTCGATCTGATTGTTGTAAGCCACAATTGAAGTCACCAACCCATAAAAGTAGTCTAGATGTGAAAGGTAGGGCTTAATCAGATGAAAAAGGGAAACCCGCTGAGCTTTAGTTTGGGGGCATAAGTCCTATCAACCTAAACCTCTCAGATTTGTAGGAAAAGTCTAACAACAAGGCTCTGCCAGGGAAATATCTACTAGTCTGGATACCGAAATTCAGAACTGGAAAATAATATCCCAATTCCGTCACAAGTGTCCGATCCGATAGACCAAAAGAGGGTCCGCAGTCCATGCCTTTGAGGCCTGGAATAGTTCCCCATGGGTTTTAATCTGGTATCAACTAACAAAATATCACAGTTTAGGTCTGAAAGGGTCAAGAAAATCCCACCCAGCTTTCTTTTCCCTTAATACTATTTACATTCAAAGAACATATATTCAGGAAGACATAGTTAAAAAGTGGATGGAGATTTACCTCCCGCTGCCTAATACGCTATCTACTGGATCAGTGTCAGCCCTGTCAGCCCCTTCAGGAAAGGAAAGAAGAGAGGAGGTATCAGTATCCTCTCCCCAGAGTCTCTATCGAAATGTCAGTGCATAAAACCGCGAAATTTGTTAGTGTGCCAGTTACTTAGAAGTGGTATCCTTACTACGACTGGCAACAGCAAGGCCCTTCCTAGTTCGCTTGTGAGTGACAGTAGTAAAACTAGGAACTTGTTTCCAAACTTATATGAGGGGGATAGCATCCTCTGTTACCGTGGGAGTGGTAACAGGGGAGGGACAGTAGAAGCAGTAAGAGATACTCGTAAAGGAGTTTGGGAATCTAAAGCAGGGACTGCAGGAGGATCATCAGAAGTAACTACCGTAAAGGGGGAGACAATGTCTAAGGTAGAAGAGGCTAAGTTATGGGCATGTAATTGCTGAGCAACTGTAATAAGGTCATGGGAAGGGCAATTGTCTCTATTATGAGAGGCCTAAGGGCATCGGCCATAAGCATGGCCAGTTCTCACACAAGTTACATTTAAAAGAATTGGAACATTTAGCAGAAGTGTGACCATATTCAAAACAGTGACTGCATTTAAGAGTGTCACACGCAGAGCTCAAATGAGTGCGTGCACCACACTTAAACAGGACTTTGGCTGCCCAGCATAAAAAATGAAACCCTTGTCCTTACCAAAAAAAAATTAGGCAAATGTTTTGGGCCAGTATTAGTAGGAAAGAGCTTAACCTCACCCGCCAACTACCATCCCAAATTTGTTCAGAATCAAGGTTAGGACAGGCCTATTTAAAACCTCACACCGCTTGTTCAACCAAAATAAAATGTCTTCAATATGGACCCCTTCATTTTAAACACAACAGTAATATTACGATAGCTGGCTTAGTAAGGGAACGGCTTGAAAAGGGACCAGACAGGTGTAGATTGAAGTTTGTCATATTGGGCCCAAAACCTATCAAGCCCAGACATATGCTTGAAACTAATATCAAAATTAGAATTACCAATATTAATCAACGCAAAAATATCTGATGAAAAACTCATTGACCCTTTAAGAAGGGTTTTGGCAATATGTAACGGTCAGGGGAAGTTCTAAACCACCCTTATAAAGTAACCTAACTGCATTTCTTCTTGGTGCAGGTTCACCCTTGGAAGAAAACAAATCAGCAAGTTTAAAAGTAGCATCATGAGATAAATTAGCAGTAGCTTGCAAAGTAGGTCCTGAAAAACAGTTTTAGTCCTTCCAGAGCAGGAGCAACTTTAGAAACAGTGGGTTTATCACAAAGACTGGACGAGCCAGCAGTAGTTTGAGGACAAGACACACCTCGAGGTTCGTTGGAGCTCATACAGTCCTTAACAGTAGATTTTGAAGCATCTTTAAATATATGGGATCTTGGGAATCAGGGTCCAAACCCTTCAACTCCCTTCTCCCACCCTGCATTTTGCAGCGCTTGTCCAGTGACCAGTCCATGTGGGTATCCTGGCTGGGCTTGGTTTTTGTGAAAAGGAACTCCCACTTTTAGACCAGCCAGGATCTCGATTGGCAGAGAAAAAATACTGATGGTTGTTTGGAGGCAGAAACAGATGCAGCAGGTATACAGGAATCACTTACTGTGTGGAGACTGCGCTAGTCGAGGCAGTAGCAGGAGGTCCATGGATTTGTTGCGCAAGTCGGCTGCAGGAATGGGCTGAGGCTGTCAGCACTAGGCATCGCCGGTTTCTCCAACGCTGAAGAGACTGAGGCGAATCGCCTGTAGGACGCCGACTGGGGCTTTCCAGAGTCGAGTGCGCAGGAAAGAGGGCTACGAATAGGCGGCCAAGGCGTTGCTCGCGCAGAAGACGCCATTGCTGTATCAAGAAGTTGCAATTGCAGGACCAACGCCAGTCGCTTCTCCTGAGGCTGGAAACAGGAGAAGGAACTCCAACCTGAACAGGTACAACAGAAAGTTCCTCAGTAGGCATAGTAGGCAAAACGGAACTGCTTCCATTACAGTCATGCTGCTAGTAGCAGCAACATCCAGACGTCTTCTAAGGCCTCTAGGGAAGGTAGCACAGAGGAGGAGGCCCACCCCTGAGCTAGTAGCATCCATCTCTTCCAGGGGATCATGCGAACTGGCCATCTCACAGCCAGCGCAAAGGCTCCACCTACACAGAGTAGGGGAATTTCCCCGGTGTCCTGGCCAAATTTCCCTCATTCACTAAAAATACCACCAACAGCTTAATCTGGTCCAAGGTCAGTTGGCATTCATCTGTATCCCCCTCCCCCGGGTCGTGCCTGAAAATAGGCAGGATTTGTCTAGTGCACTTACCCAGTCAACAAAAACTAAATAAATAAATAAAATAAAAAAAATCCCCTTCATGAACCAATTTGATTCAGCTTGCACCTATCCATGGTATTTTTATTTGGTACATCGTGGAATATGGACTGGTCCCTTGCTGACTCTACCTAACCTTGCCCCAGCTATTTGAC
Organism: Neoceratodus forsteri; assembly: GCA_016271365.2. Lineage (NCBI taxonomy): Eukaryota > Metazoa > Chordata > Ceratodontiformes > Ceratodontidae > Neoceratodus > Neoceratodus forsteri. The sequence goes on along the minus strand of CM057450.1, from coordinate 1,141,649,953 downwards.
AATCCCTACTGCCTGCTTTTGTGGTATTACTAGAGGCAGAGAGCATCACAGAAATCATGCACTGGTGTTTGGTAAGATCATCATACTTTACAGGTTGATCAACAAATCTGAAGATGCATTAGTTGTGAAACCGGTTGGGGCTTTGATTGCTGCTGAGCCACAGATGGTATGTTGCAGGCATTGAGCCTTCTATGAAGTTTTATAAATAAAGCCTTCTATAGCTTTAAGTCTGGAGTGGTGCTGGTTTTGTCGATTAACTTGTCTCACATTTCATATAACCTGGGCACACTCCTTTACAGCTAGAGCTGTTTTTGCTTTTATTTTCATCATACTTTATCCATGGCACTTTGGTCAGTTTGGCAGTGCCCCCAATTATGCATTCACAAGTCAAGTGTACAGTAAGTGTGGTACTGTCGCTGAGTTGTGAGTATGTTTATTATTGGTTGTCATGACCATAGCTACATGGCGACATTTATTTGCGGTTATGCGTGTGGCCCCAGGACTTGGTTTCTTTTGCTATACTAGATGCCTTAAGTGAACTTGATATCTGCATCACTCACACATACATAATTTGAAACTACTGTTGCTGAAATTTAGTAAAATTATTTCCTACTGTTTTTTGGCATCATGATCTGATTTCAACAAGCCTGTTTTACAGAGGGTCTGCTTTCCCATCGACAGATAATCAAAGTCTCTAAAGTCCTAAATTGTGGAATATTAGACTGCTCATATAAGAGGTGCTGCTAGTGCATCTGGCAAAACTAAAGAAGTAACCTATAGCGGAAAAAAAGACAAAATGCTTACTGACACTATAATGCCAGATGTGGACAGTAAACTGCAGTTTGTGACAGTCACATGCACACTCAAAATTATACAGAAGGGAGAGAACAGGATATCAGGTAGTTCCAGACAAAATCCGACTAGTGTGAGGTGAGCATCCAAGTACAGTATACGTCCAGCACATCCATAGTTTCATGCTGGAAGCCTACTGTGGCAATGCAAGAGCCTAAAAGTAAAGCTACAGACTGAAATGTTGTTATAAACTTGCAAGAGATAAAATGGAAAGGGGTCTTTTCATTGGCCATGATTGAAATAGTACCTCTTGTCCTCACCTATACATCTTGGTTTTTTGCAGCATATTTGATGACATGAAGGATGATACCACTATGTGTTGTGGACGGGCACCCCCACCCCCACCCTCCTTCCCACACACACACAAACACACACAGGCATACAACCACACAAGCTCTATCCACATGCTATGCAATACTGCTGATCCAAAATCACCCTCCATATTTCGTTATGCATAACTTCACCCCAGTTACCTGCTCTGTGTAGTGTTGTATTACCGCAGTTATTACAGGGAAAAGTGATAGGTAACTTTTTTTACATGTCTGCAAGTAACCATGCAATCACAACATTTTATTTTATATGGAATTGAGGTCAGATGCATTACAAATCAATATAATATGACTGCAGGAGCTGTTTACATTCAGTGTGCAAAAGTGTGAGAGAGAGGGAAATAAGCCATTACTATTGACATGTTCATGATTACATAAAGTGAATCTTTAGCAGCGTTCAGTTCTTTTGTAATTAAATTGGTGTTGCAGTTTTTTGTTTATTACTTGAGACAGTTTACTTCACCTCCATTTTCTAGATTTTGATTTTCTTTTTTGAGCAGTATTCTTTGAGAAAATAATGATCAGAAATAGGTTTTACTTAAACCAAAGCAGTGCCAGGCCAAAATAAGGATAGGTCTTTATAGTATGCACACATTTGTTTGATGTAGAAGAGCGAAGGGTGAACTAAAAATATTCCAGCACTAAGGGAATTGTGACTTGAGCAACCAGAATCAGGATATGAACACCGAACACGGGAGGCGTCAGCCTGTCTTTACACTTGTCACCTTACTACATTGCAATGCAGGAACTGATATGGACTCATGGAACAGCATTATGGCAGCACTGCAACGTGTGGAGTGAGATGGCGAGACAAGGACAATTAACAGCAAGCAGCTGACCATGAATCACTGTGCAAATTTTCTGACAGACCTAAAATTACGGGCAGGCATTTGCCTGACCTGCTCCCCTGCCACTACACCACTGATTGTACCGTATGTCTTATTTATCAACAGATTTGTTTCTTAATGCTGAAATTATTCTTTTTTTCCTTTTACTTTTTTGTTTCCCCAAAGAACCTTAATAAAATTAAAGTGTTTGCTGAACTTTCAGCTGGCCGAGGGGAGTGAAAGGAGAAAAGCAGGCTCTCGCTAACTCTGCTTCAGCGTTTGCGCTTTTCCCTTTCATTTTACTAGCACACCTAAAATCCATTCTCTAAAACATAAATAGCTAAAGTACTACATACTTACATTTTTTATTTTATTTATTTTTTATTTTAGTCTTTGGTAACTGGGTAAGGTGCACTAGGCACAAGTGCCTGTTTTCAGGGGTGACCTGGGAGCACTGGGCGGTTAAGTGACTTGCCCAGAGTCACACAGTATGCAAGTGGAGGTTGTGAGAATCAAACTCAGGTCTGGTCTGCTGGATGTACCAAGCTCATTCACGCCTCGTTCCTCTAACCTCTAGGCTGTACTGCCAGCCCAGATTAATCAACAAGTAATGCACTTTAAATAATTTGTGTTTTAATGTAAAAAAACCTCTAATGTCATTTTGACAGCCCTGTGGTGCCAATGTCAGCTTTTTTTGTGAAAAGTAGATGTGGACTATGGGGACACCTAGAGGAAGATCACAACTTATGGAGATAATTTGTACTTGTAATAGCGCCACCAGGCGCATTTAACCTGCTGTTTGTGAGGGTCAATTAATTACGAGCTGGGAGTACATTATCACATACTCACCATGGCACTGATGCTTTGATCAGTGCCACTCGTTATGCCGCTGAGAATGCCATGCCATGTCTACCTCGGTATATTTCAGTACTAGGAGACTTATCTATTAAAAAATTAAAAAGCAGCAAAAAAACCACACCACTCGGAGATACCTTCAAATAAAGCAGCAATTTAATAGAACATTATATAAAATAACACCACACTAGTACTAAGTGCAACAGGTACGTGACTATAAACCTCTACCGGTTTCGCATACAGACATGCATCATCAGGAGGATAACAAATCAAACAGATAGATCCTTTTAAGCAACACAAGCCCAATGAATTTAAAGTGACAGTGCAAAAAAGAAAATATTATATAAATGTATCTCACACAAACACACAGGATCTATACACATTAAAAACAGTGATAAATTTCATATACACCGCAGGAGAATTTTGGTCAAATCAAATAAATTTTTGCATAGAGTTAGCAGGAAAGCATAATATATTGATGTTATACACATAATACATACGTATAAAACATCATTAGGGGCCTAAGTATAACATATCCTCCGGAGCCTAAAAAACATAGGTTTAATGTAATAGTATTTAAACTTCAACTGTTATAAAAAATATACTTAATGTTTAACGTTACCACCATATTTTCACCATGAACTCTATGTTCTTTGCAATTTAGAGACTATGACATTGCGTATATGAGGAAAACAATTAATCCTGCAACCTGAAAAATAAAACATAGAAAAATCAGAATGATCCATTTGTTAGGAAACAATTTGTTCATAAAAACAGTTATGAATTTCTCTTAATGCAGGATAACAGTGTCCATCAGTCATTGAATCCTGGGGGTTCTAATCCCCCCAGGAACAATATCGAAAATGATGGCAAGCAGATTGTTTATAACAAGTAAAAGCAGTTATGCCTTTCTCTTAATGCAGGATAACAGTTCAGTTCTGTCACTTAGTCCTGGGGGTACAAGTCCCCCCAGGGTAAAGATCCAAAATGATTCATAATAGAGTAATTTATCATCAAGGTTGCCACCACGTGGTCCCCATGTCACTCTCTCAAGAGCACAACACTTGAAAGAATGTCTACCACCTCTTTTGCTATTTATATGCAATGCTAAAGCATTCGTGGCATCATTATTTGTAATAGAACGAAGATGTTCCCCTAGTCTAATCTTCATTTTTCTGCTGGTCTTACCTATATAAAAGGAACCACATACACATGTAGCAAGATACATGACATTACTACTACTACAGTTAAAGAATTCTCTAATCTGAAACAGCTTGCTGTTACATGTAGTAAACGTGTCAGTTCTGAGAATATAAGGGCAAAACTTACAGTTACCACAGCTGAAGTTACCAGCAGGCAGCAAGGTGGTAACCACTGTAGGTGTTAATGAGGAGGATGGACCCTTGTGGGGTAGAAAAGTGCCCCATGACCCAGCGGCCTCTGTGTCTTCCCAGAAGGTCACTAGTTGCCAAGTGAGTGACCTGTGTCAAAGGATTGAGGCTCCCTGCTTAGAGGACAAGGTTGAAATGTGTATTTCCCCACCCACCCATTCTCTTTCAAGCTTCCTGGCCTCCTTAGGAGTTAGCTTAGTTTCCTGGAGGCATGCCACTCAGGCTCCCAATTTCTTAAGGTGGTTGAGGGCCTTCTTTTGTTTGACAGGTGAGTTTAGCCCACGAACATTCCACAAGTTAAATGTGTCAGCCATGAAGAAGTGGGAGGGAGTCTTGACCAAAAGGATCAAGAAGTGTAAAGTCCCCACTCCCCATGACTTCTCCTATTTGGGAGTCTCATCCCCAAGAGAAGCACTGACAGTGGGAGTTGGCATCCACAAGGAACCAATAACGGTAGCTACAGTTCTGAAACAGATAAGCCCAATGGGGCGAACAACAAAAAACTTATCAGTATGACAAGCATAAATGGAATTGTACAAATGGAAAGAAACCAAACCCATCCCAATAGAACCAGCATTCAAGGACCATGGGTGAGTTACAAAGCAATCACCCAAATGGAGAAGGCTATTCTGGGATCGGTGTTGACCTCCCTTCCCCTAACCCACAAAAACATTTGCAGATTAAACAAATAGGAAAAAAGTGCTAGTTGATCATATCAATGGCCCAGGTGGTGCTCCATGGGCAGAATAGCCCTAGGAGGCATCAAAATGATAGGAATGGTTGAGCATAGGTTGGATGCCTTGGGTGCAGCATTGCAGGCTGTGCACCCTAGGAGCCATGCACAGATGAGCCGTGAGAACAGCAGGCAACATCAAACAGTGTCATACAAGTTGTCCTTGAAAAAAGCCTGCTAATAATCCAGTAGCATCCTAATAGGAATGGACAACAACATAAGTCGCCTACTACCCAGTGGTAATGGATAGCAGCCTCCCCCCTGACTTCATATGTGACAGGGATGCAAGCCATTAAGCAGCAACTTCGAGAGGCACCTATATCTAACTGGTTGGACAGAGATCTTAGAAGGGGGAAAGGTTGGAGGTCATCTGTGAACCGTAGTACTATCTGTTGATTAGTCAGGCCTGATCCCATGTGATCAGTGGAATTCCATATGATCACATGTGATCATGCTTTATACATACAGTCTTCCATGATTCCCTACGATATCACATGATCTGTGCTGACCTCTTCCAATATTAGCCAATCAGATGAAAAGGGACAGTGAAGGGGTGGAATGGATGGATGGTATCTATGTGCCATACTACTGTCTATGGTCATATTAATCAGGGATCGTCTCCCACAATCAGGTAAAATTCCATCCAATCACATAGCTGCATACAATCTCATAGATACAAACACATTACGGCCTTGTACAATCTAATACAATCTTTCTTGACCCTTTCCAATATTACCAAATCAGATGAAAGGGTATTATGAAAAGGGACAGAGTAATCGTGGCAAGGATGGAGGATATCTATGTGCCATTGTACCATATATGGTAATTCTAATCAGGTCCAACTCCCCCAATCAGGTAAAGTCCCTCCAATCATATACAGTCGCATGTAGTCTCACCTTGTGCATACGATCCTTTTGATCTCATACAATTTCCTACAGCCTTCACCAATCCCTTCCAATATTATCCAGCCAGATTAATAGATGCAACAAATAAAACCCATTTGTTAAGATTAAAGAGGACAGGAAATTATTTCTGATTGGCAGCTATTTATAAAGTTCCTATTTTCAAAAAGGATATTCATTCCCCCAAATTATCCATATGTCACTGTACCAGAATAAATAGTGAAGTGAAAATTGTATTTTGCATTGTTTTGTTTTTATGGGCAGCATTCTGTTACAGTTCTCTTAATGAAACCTGTGATCTAGAGTTTTTACTACATCACGGTTTGTGCAAAAGAACCCTGAGCAGGGTTCTTATGGGTCAACAGCTCATAATCAGTATTCTGTACATAGTAGGAACTCCAAAACCACCAGTTCCATAAAAAGAACTGTGTAGCAGATTGTTCATAAAAAGAAAACAACTGACAACAGGTACAGTTAAATACGGATCATTTGGAGGTATGAATTTCATTGCTGTAAACAGGAACATTACTAACTGCTGCCAATTCGCATATATTTCCTGTTCCTTTTAAGGTACCAAATAAAGGATATAAGCTGCAAGGTGTGTAGAAGAGTTGCCTTTTTAAAATGAGTCCATACAAGTTAATTTCCCCAGAGTCATTGATCAGGGGAGTGTAGAATGTCAGTGATGAGCAGTGCAGCCCCATTTTCTGTGAGTGATGAAACTGGCACAGTTGACTCTTTGTAGTCCTGATGTCCCATTGTTTGGGCCCTTCAGTGGAGAAGCCACCGTGGTGACATACGACTGGAGGGTGGAGGTCCCTGTATCAGGGGGAAAGGAAGTCAGAGAATTGGGTCCTCGGGGAACGCTGAGGTAAAGGAGAAGAGTCACGATGTTTGGAAACATCACCCCCAGTCACCAAAGGTGCAAACCTGTTCAACTTAGCTTGGTCTTCGGAGCTGTCCAATGAGGCCACCCTCCACATGCTGTGATATCTGCTGTGAAGTTCATATGGATGTGGATATTCCAGTCAGACTATTTTAGCTTGTTTGCTGCCAGCTCCTCGCCTCCACCACAACCAACAGGTTGGTTGCCAGGGTTCTTCATTGGGATCTAAGGAGACACAGCATGGGCCACCTGAAGGAGCACTTCAGCTAAGCGGGTCTGGAACAAGAGTAGTCTTCATCGAGGATGTTTGAGGGCAGGGGATATGTCCGGTATAACCAACTCAGGTCAGGATCTTTGAATAAAGTTCCCTGCCACCTGGAGTGGAGAATGAGTGGAAAACTTCATTTTGAGCCAGTCTCAAAGTAGTTGGATGTTGTAGACTACAGGGGACCCTAAGGTGCTGCAGGACCTTGTGTGCAGGAGTGAAGGCCCTCCTCCTCTCCGTGAAGGCTGGCGAAAAGTCAGATAAAATCTGGATGAGATATCCTTGACATTGGAGCAGTCCTCTCTCCCTCATGAAGGTTATGATGCACTCCTTTGCTGGAAATTGGAAGAACTTTGCTAAGATAGGTCGAGGTTTCTGTCCTGGTTTAGCTGGTAAGGCTAGGGAGCAGTGAGATCGCTCTAATTCCAGTGGGGCCTGCCAATATAGTTTTAGGAGGACCAGGAGTACATTTTGAAGGAATCCATAGGTGTCTTTTTCTTCAATGCCCTCTAGAAAACCTACAAAGTGGAGGTTATGTCTCCCTCTGTTTTTCTTGTCTTCAAGTCCATCCTGCAGAACTTTGATCATTCACTCCCGCTCTCATAGGTAAGCCATGATCCTGTCAGAGTAGACTTCATAATGAATGGTCAGTTGTGCCGTGTACGTTAGTTGTTGCGGCATGCTGGCCACTTCCTCTGCATTCTGATGGACCATGGTCTTGAGTTGTCCGATATCCAGGAGTATTTGAACATTTGTTTTATTGCTTGTAGGTGGACTGGAGCTACAGGTTGAGCTGCACCAGTGAGCGCTATTCCCACCAAGAACATAGGGGCCACAAGGAGAAAACTGTTCATATAACTAGTGGGGCCATGGAAGGACCAAGAAACAAAAGACACGCTGGGGCTGGACAGTTGGGTCAGTGGCTGTCAGGTAAGGGCTCTTACGTAGCTGGTGACAGCTTTAGGATCCCAATGTAGGTTGAAGGAAGGGAGAGCTGACAGGATCAAGCAGTCATCTTGTCAGTGGCCAAGCCATGGTCTGAGCTTTTGTAAGTTAGGCATGGGTGCCAGGGGGCAGGTTTTTGGCCTGGGAGGTAGAGGGCAGAGGCCACTGTGATCCATGGCCAGAACCTCTGGAATAACCTATGCCAGGATAGGCCTGGGACCAATGAAAAGAACCATGGATCCTTCCTCTGGGTTTGGGGTTCAGAGTGTGCAGGGATCTGAGAGACCGTCTTGAAATGTGCAGCTCCCATAAAATATTTTCAATTTCAGTTCCAAATAACTGCTTTCCTCTGAAAGGAACAGTCATTACTGATTGTTTCACATCGGAGGAAAAAACAGACACTCTAAGCCAGTAGCAGTATCTAATGCAGATCCCCAATGCAGCTGCCATGGCACCAGCATCAGAAGCATCATAGGCTGATCTAAGGAGATGCTTACCAACGTCCTGGCCATTAGCAATTGTTACTGAGCCAGTATTTTGCCCTGGCCTTCAGGCAGTTTTTCAGCCAGAGTGGCCATATGCCTTCCAAAGGCAATTCTGATTTTTAATCATATATGCCTGATAGCGTGCAGTCCTTAGGCTCAGGGTAGCTGAGGCAAAAGTCATCTCACCCATGACATCCAGTTTTTGAGACCCCTTATCAGGAGGCAGTGAGCTCAAGTGTTTAGGTACTTTATTAGATCTGTCGTGAGCTGCCATTATTACCACAGAGTGTGTTTCAGGCTGTGATGAATCATATGGTTTAGCATTTGGGGCAGCTTATTGTTTATCCACCTTCCAAGGAACAACAAGACTTGTGTAGGCCTATGCCAGGCAGCCAATGTAGCATCCTCTAGAGCTGAGTGCAGTGGAGGGATAATAACAGCAAGAGAGGCGGAGACTTCCAAGAACTAATAAAGTTTTCTTTTGGAAGAATCATTTTCCTCAGCATGGAACATCAGCTTGGCCTGCACTTGTTTAAGGAAGGCCTGAAATGAGGCATCCTCAGGGGGAGAGTTAGTTGTATTCACCACACTGCTTTCAGAGCAGGAGGATAGAGTGGAATTTGATTCAACCACATCTATAAACTCCTCCTCTTCTTCCACAGCTTCCTCATCTTCTTCCATGTATTCTGGTTTGTATTCCAGTTTGTTGTCGATGTCTACCATTATAGGCATAGGGTTGACTGTACTAGGAGGGACAGGAGGAAGCGTCGAAGACGGGTATCCCGTCGACAGCAGTCCATCAGAACCTGGCCTAGAAGCAGGGTCAGAAAATGGAAGTATCAACAGTAAAACCACTGATGGACCAGCTGGAGGCATCGACAATGTAGGCATCAACTGAGGCTTCGTTATGTGTTGAAACAGCTCCGACATTGTTTAGTACAATGCCTGCGAGTTGATGGTGCCCAAAGGGATCACTGATGGCTAAGATGTCGATGGGACAGTGCCTGATGGCAGAATAGGCTACAAGTCCTTGAATGGGAAGGATGAGCTAACACCGGACCATGACCTTGGAATCTGTAAGACAGTGGGGGGGGGGGGCGGTAGGACCTATGGCCGTAGCCAGGGTCCTATCTTTTTCAAGTGACTTACCCCATCTAAGTGGTGAATGGGAAGAGTCAGGAGAAGCTTTTTTTTCCTTTCTGCATTTCTTTTTGTCTGCATGATAGTATTCATCTGCCAGCTTCGACGATTTGTCTTTTCCCTTTGATGAGTCAGTACCATCCGCCATCGACCACAGCGCTCGACAGGCCAGCGATGAGCCGGGAAGGGGAGCAGGTGATGACGGTGAAGCCGACTTTGTCGCAGGCAGTTTCTCCATTTCTTGGATTGGAAGAAAGTTTTCTAACATTTTCCTATGACATCTCCTGGTTGCCTGGTTAAAGCGTAGGTAGATTTTGTATGCTTTAACATCGTGGTTTATATCAAGGCAACACATACAAATTGAGCAGTCACCGTTTTTATGAATTTTAATGTCACTACAACTGCAATAGTGTAACAGCAGTTCTTTGTCCATTCACAGCATAAAATTCCCCGTAAGAGGGGATTGTTTGACTGTTTTATTTTTTTTTGGGGGGGGTTTAAATTCATCTTATAGTGGGAGGGTGTAGTTTATATGTTTTATCAGGGTAAGGATCGTTGCTTAAATTACTTTGTTTTGGGAGCTTTTGTTTGTTCTGCAGTATCACCTTGTGATTTTAGTAACTTGGGGTTTTATGTACTTTCCCTATTGTTTTAATATTATTAGTGAAATGTGCCTGCCCCTCCTGTCCTGTGCTATTCGGCCTCCGCTCTCCGTGCCCTTCGCCATTTCTCCTCTCCCCCTGCTGGCTTTTATCTACCAGCGCTGTCGAGCTCTGGGGATTGCTCATGGTGGGGGAGAGTCGGAGTGGGTGGGGGGTTGTGGACAGCGGAGTCCGAATGAGTGGTGCCCTCCCACAGGGGTGGTTAAGACCAGAAGATGCCCTGGGGCGAAATGGTATCTGGAACGTGGTAACTCTGTTCTGGTTCCCATACCCAAGGGCACCTCTGTCTTAGGAGGGCAAGTAGCTGGGACAGCTCGCCAACCTCATCCAACTCGGGCACTGTTATGCAATGCCAGATCTGTCTGCAACAAGACTGGTCTCATCGCAGACTTTGTTGCTAGGGGAGATCTGGCTTGCATTACCGAGACCTGGTTACATAGAATTTGAATTTGACGGCAGATAAGGACCGCTTGGCCCACCCAGTCTGCCCATTTCCCTGCCTACTGGATAAGCTGCAGATCCTAGTTAACCAGCAGCCTACTTCTTACTACCCCCATCCCCTAGAATTGCCTTATGACTGTCCCATGCATGCTTGAATTCCACCACTGTTTTTGACTCCACGACCTCCTGCGGAAGGCCGTTCCATGCATCCACAACCCTCTCTGTGAAAAAATACTTCCTTAAATTACCTCTGAGCCGCCCCCCCCTCTATCTTCAAATTGTACCCCCTTGTTCTTGCACACCTCTTTTTTTGAAAGATGCTACCCTCTTGGACTTTGTTGATTCCCTTGAGGTACTTGAAAGTTTCTATCATGTCCCCCCTCTCCCTCCTTTCCTCGAGGCTATACATATTAAGCTCCTTAAGTCTCTCTTCATATGTCTTCCAGTGCAGACCCTGCACCATTTTAGTTGCCCTCCTCTGAACAGCTTCCATCCTGTCTATGTCTTTGCGAGACTGGGTCTCCAGAACTGCACGCAGTATTCCAGATGGGGTCTGACCAGCTGTCTGTACAGAGGTATAATAACTTCCTGTTTTCTACTGGTGATGCCTCTCCCTATGCATCCCAATATCCCACCAGCCCTCCTTGCTGCCCTCTCACATTGCTTGCCCACCTTTAGGTCATCTAATATGACTACCCCCAGGTCCCTTTCCATTTTTGTTGTTGTTAGTATCTCACCCCCATTGTGTACTCTTCCCTGGTTTTTGTTTCCCAGGTGCATTACCTTGCACTTCTTAGCATTGAATCTAAGCTACCATACATTTGACCATTCCTCTAACCTTGCCAAGTCCTTTTCATCCTTTCCACCCACCTTGTGCATCAACTCTGTTGCAGATCTTTGTGTCATCTGCAAGAGACATATTTTCCTTCCAGTCCCTCTGCAATGTCGCTTATAAAGACATTGAAGAGGACTGGTCCTAATACTGAACCCTGCGGTACCCCACTAGTAACCCCCCTTTCATCAGAATGGACTCCATTTACTATTACTCTCTGTGTCCTATTTTCCAGCCAATTTTTTACCCAGGCTGTCATCTTGGGACCCACTCCCAGGCTAGCTAACTTGTATATTAATCTTTTGTGTGGGACTGTGTCAAATGCCTTGCTAAAGTCTAGGTAGGCCATGTCCACAGCCCCTCCCTGATCTACTACTTTGGTCACCCAGTCAAAGAAATCTATCAGATTTGTCTGGCATGACCTTCCTGCTGTGAATCCATGCTGCCTTGGGTCCTGTGCCCTCTGGCCTCTAGATACTCGACAGTTCTTCAGAAGTGATTCCATCATTTTCCCTACCACTGAGGTTAAACTAACAGGTCTGTAGTTTCCTGCTTCTGCCTTGCTCCCACTTTTGTGAAGGGGAATCACATCTGACCTCCTCCAGTCCTTGGGTACCACCCCATCCTCCCATGATTTGTTAAACAGGGTAGTCAATGGTGTCACTAATTCTACCCTTAGTTCTTTTAGAATTCTGGGATGAATCCCATCAGGCCCCATTGCTTTGTCCACCTTCAGTTTTAAGAGTTCTTTCAGAACCCTTTCTTCTGTAAATGGGCTGGTATCAACTTCTGTATCCAGAGTGTTTCTACTGTTTGTTCTAGGTACTCCCCCTCTTCCTTTGTAAATACTGAGCAAATATATTTGTTTAGTATCTCTGCCTTTCACAGTCTCCCTCTGCCCACCCTCCCTCCCTTTATTAAGCCTCACTATCCTCCCTTGGTCTTCCTTCGCTCCCTGATGTACCTATAAAGGTTTTATCCCTTCTTAACTGAGTTGGCTATCTTTTCCTTGGTTTGGGCCTTTGCTGTTCTGACTGCCTTCCCAGCTTCCTTTGCTTTAACTGATACAGTTGTCTGTCCTGCTCCTTCTGTGATTCCTTGTACTTCCTGAAAGCTTTCTTTTCTCTTGAACCTTCACTGCCACTTCCTTTGAGAACCATAGTGGTTTCTTACATCGTTTAGTTTTGTTTATTTGCTTCATACCAAGGCTTGTTGCCTCTGTGATGGCAGTTTTTATTATTCCCCATTGTTCTTCCACCCCTCCTTCCTGCCCATTTGCTAGTGCATTCCTTAGGCACTTACCCATTTTGGCAAAGTCAGCCCTCCTAAAGTCCAGTACCTTTGCCTTTGTATGGCTTGACTCTATTGCTGTGTTTATTGTGAACCATACTGTTCGATGGTCGCTAGTTCCCAGATGGCTACCCACTTCTACATCTGTGATCCTCTCTTCATCTCCATTTGAGAGAACCAGGTCTAAGATTGCTCCCTCTCGAGTGGGCTCCAATACTAGTTGTCTAAGGCATGCCCCCTGTAGGGCATCTAGAATAACCCCACTCTTGAAGTGGCTGCGCAACTGCACTCCAGTTAACATCTGGCATATTCAGATCACCCATCAGCAATATCTCCCTTTTTGCCATACTAAGTATACTTTCTATCATTTCTTGTCCATTTCCTCCCCTGAGAAGGGGTTCTGATACAACCCCTGTGGGATTGTGGTGCCATTGCCGGTCTCCAAATTTACCCACAGTGCTTCTTCTCCTCCCTGTTTTCTTTTGTTCTGTTACTTGATTTCTTCCCTTATGTAAAGAGCTACTCCTCCTCCTCTTTTACCCTCTCTGTCTCCTGTAGATAGTGTATCCTGGTATGTTTACGTCCCAGTCATGGTTTTGTGCTAACCATGTTTCTGTGACTGCCATGATATCCAGATGTTCCTCCTCCATCAAGGCCACTAATTCAGGAAGCTTGTTACTCAGACTACGTGCATTGGTACTCATTGCTTTCCATTTTTTGATGGCTTTACTTTCTGTTGCAGCATCCCCCACTGACCTTTCTACCTCGGTCTTTTTCCCATTTAGTACCCTGTTTTGTAGGGAGAGGCTGGGATTTTCCTGTTGCTTATCAGTGCCTCCCCCCTTGACTAGTTTAAAAGCTTGCCAATGAAGCATTTAAACCGATTGCTCAAAAGACTTGTTCCCTTCCTGGACAGATGCAGACCATCCTGCCAGTATAGGCTGGTGTCCCTTCAGGTGGAACCCCAGTCCCCAATGGGAATGCTGCCCCTTTTCTAGAGGAAGCTGTTCCCACCGGGTATTTGGTTGTACATCGCCCAAGACTGGACCACGGGGGGGTTGCGGTCTGTTTGAAGACCAAATTGGGCCTAACTAGTGTACCAGTCGAGGAGGCCATGTCATTTGAATGTACCATGGTAACTGGTGTGGGGTGCAGGATAGCTCTCATTTATCATCCACCAGGTGAATTGAAGCTGTTCCTGCAGGAAATAGCAGACTTCACCATCGACATGGCTTTGGAGTCACCCAGACTGATGGTTCTGGGCGACTTCAATGCCTGGGTCGATGACGAATCCTCACTTTTTGGTCAACATTTCCTCCAGATGATGACATCTCTGGGCTTCACACAGGTTGTTTTCTCAGCTACCCAAAAGGGCGGTCACTCTCTTGATCTGGTTTTCCTCCTGGGAATCGAGGCCTCCGACTTAGTGGTGGAACCAGTCAGTTGGTCCAACCACTACACAGTTGGGTTCAATTTTTCAGCCCCCCCTGGATAGGTCAGCCCCTGTGGAGTTGGTCAGGTACCGCCCTTTGTGGGATGTGGTCCCTGAAGACCTGATGGCGGTAATTGACCTCTCGTTGTTGGATGAGACTTGCACAGATCCCAAGCAGTTGGTTGCAGCCTATAATGGGGCCATATCCTCAGCCCTCAATCTGATTGCTCCTATCTGTGTTCGCCCCCTCCCACATCGCCCTGGGGCCCACTGGTTCGATGGGGCTCTCAGGAAGCTGCGGAGATTGGGGCATAGGTTAGAGCGTCGTTGGAGGAAGACTGCCTCTGATGCCGACCACCTTATTTTGTTAGAACATTACAAATTCTACCAAACAGAAATTTCCCATAAGAAGGCAGAATTCCTGTCCAGGGAAATAGCTGTCGCATGGAACCGACTGGCTCAACTCTTCAGAACTGTTGACAGGCTGTGCAACCCAGCCTGTCAGCAGTCCCGTCGAGTTTTTTCACAGAATGATTGTGATGAGATCAGTCGCTTCTTTGTGAATAAGGTGGCTGACATCAGGCGGGAGTGCCACCAACTTCATTCTAAGGAGGTTGCTGTTGATCAGTGCTTCATCGCAGTGCCCGGAATTTCCTGGAGTACTTTTGACCTGCTGGATTTCGTAGATATTATGTGGCTTGTCCAGTAGATGCATCCCATGTGCTGTAGTTTAGACCCAGGCCCTAGTTCCCTGATTTTGGGTTGTAGCAATACTATCAGCCCGGTCTTAGCTCGGATTGTCCAGTGCTGTCCGGATTCAGGTGAGTTCCCTAGCTCCCTGAAGGAGGGGGTGGTGACCCCCCTTCTGAAGAAAGCTTCTTTAGACCCAGAGAACCCAGCAAACTACAGGCCTATCACTAACCTCCCTTTTGTGGGGAAAGTTATTGAGAAAGTCGTGGCTGCTCAACTGGATAACCATTTAACCATCCATAATTTATATGAACCCCTCCAATCGGGTTTTCGTAAGAGGCATAGTACTGAGACCGCTCTGGTTCGGGTGCTCAATGATCTCCTGATGGCGAAAGATCAGAGACACCATTCCATCTTGGTTCTCCTGGATTTATCATCAGCTTTTGGTACTGTGGATTCTGCTCGAATGTCTGAGGTTCATCTGTGGGCTGTCTGGTACAGTCCTCAGATGGTTTTCATCTTTCCTTGCTGGTAGAACACATAGAGTTGTCTCGAGTTTATTTTCTTCCAGGGCCTTCTCTCTGCCCTGCAGGGTACCTCAGGGTTCGGCGCTGTCTCCCATGTTATTCGCAGTATACATGCTGCCCCTCGGAGACATTGTAAGATGGTATTGGCTGAGGTTTCATTGCTATGCTGATGATACCCAGCACTACCTGTCTTTTGCTCCCGACCAGGTTAGTGCAGTCTCAGTACTGAACAGCTGCCTTGTAGAAATCCAAGACTGGATGAACACCAGCGGTCTAAAGTTGAACCCAGGAAAGACTGAGGTTTTGGTTGTGGACCCAGGTCGTAGGGCAGAGGGGTTGAGGACTGGGCTCCCTTCTGGTTTAGTCCTGGGGGAGGCCCAGATTCTCATCTCTGAATGGGCGTGTAACCTAGGGGTGGTGCTTGATGATGGTCTGTCTCTTCATCATCAGGTTTCGGCAGTCGTCAGGCTGGCCTTCTACCATCTTAGGAACATCACTAGGATTAGGCACCTTGTTCCATCCAATGACCTATCTATCTTGGTCCATGCCTTTGTGACATCGTGCCTTGATTACTGCAACTCCCTTTACCTAAGGCTTTTGGGGATATCCTTTCTGCTTGCTAGTGCAGAACGGGCAGCATCGCTTGCTGATAGGGGTTTCTAGAAGATCTCATATCGCCCCTGTGCTGAACGATCTGCACTGGCTGCCTATTTAGTGGCGGATCAACTTTAAGATAGGTCTTTTGACTTACAAAGCACTACATGGTTTAGGTCCTGATTACTTGAAAGAGCTCCTGGTTCCTTACACCCCCTGTGACAGCTCCACTCGGCAGACGAGGGGTTGCTGGAGATTTCTAGGGTCAATCTAAAGTCATCTGGTGCGCGTGCCTTTGGATTTGTGGCACCGACCCTCTGGAATTCTCTGCCCCATCAGCTTCGGGAATGCAGGATGGTGGGGAGTTTCAAGCAGGCACTTAAGACTTTTCTATGGGGGAAAGCTTTTCCAGTATTTTCTTGATTTTTCCTTGTATTTATTGCATTTTGTTTTATGTGTACTGTACAGTGCTTTGGAATTTTGAAAGGTGCTTAACAAATAAATTTTATTATTATTATTATAAAATATATTTAAAATAAACAGAAGTAAGTATGCAGTGACAGCGAAATACAAAACTTCAACAGCATTATTCAGCAGCGGTGGATCAATGAGCGGTTGATAGTGGGGGAAAGAACTGAGTCATGCTGGGGATGCAAATGAGATGCATCGAGTGGGCCGCCCCAGCCCGAAAAAAGTTTCCAGGTGGTCCTGACACCGACCGCCTCCTGTTTCATGATGTGGTTCAATGGAGGGAGATGGCTTTGACGATCTACCTTATCTTTATGAATAACAGGATATGCACTATCTGTGCCAAAGCATGGATTTCAGATACTCTGCGAACAGAGGTTATAGCACCAGAAGAAAAAATTACTCGCTGTAGTAATGTTGTTTCTTTGGATCCCTCACTATGCTTAACTGCAATTATTTCTCTGGAATGAGCTGCCCCAGAGTCTAGAATTTTATGCTAATTATGGAATCTTAGAATGAAATTCAAAACTCTGCTGTATGGTCATGCTCACGTCTGCACACTAACCTCAGATTTATTTCTCAAGCTAGGGTGAGCAGTGGCCACTAGCTAAATGACTGCTAAAAAATTATTCAAAGGAAGAGAGTCTTAGAAGTCTCTTTAATATGGCAAAACAGATTTAAAAAAGATGAGATCACTGAGTATTAATTGTAAGTCACTGTAACAACTAATGATCAAGCAAATCAAACAAAACGGATTCTTGTGAGAACCTTTTCCAAGTTCTGGAAGGGGAGGTAGGGATGGGATTATTAAGAGTAGTGAGGGATCCCTTGGAAGAAACATTACTACAGTGAGTAAATTTATTTCTTCAAGCCCCATGAATCCCTCACTATGCTTAAAAACTGCATACTACAAAATAGTACCTTGAGAGGCTGGTACAGAACCTATTTAGGGAAACTGTTCTGCAAGACAGCAGTGCCAAAGCTGGCCTCCCTTCTAGACTGTATGTCCAGACAACAGTGCTTTGTGAAAGTGTTTACTGTTTTCCAGGTAGCTGTTTACAAATTTCCCAGAAAGAAATACCTCTTGATGCTGCCACCAAGGCAGAGGTGCCATGTCTGGAGTGTGCCTTGAGGTGTCAGCTTGCCAGCTTTGCCATAACAGAACTGTATGCAGGAGACTGTCCAATGAGAAATTGTTTTCTTGGATGCTGGTTTACCTTCAACCACTTCACCATAGTGATAAACAACTGAGTATTAGTGGACCTTACCCCCTTTGTGTGGTCCAGATAGTAGCTCAGTGCTGTCTACAAATTCAAACTGTGGAGCTTTTGCAATTCTGAACTGGATTTTGCTGCAAAGAACACTGGAAATGCAATTGACTGGTTCAGATGTAATTCAGATACTACTTTAGGGAGAACTTTTCTGTTGGTTCTTAAGACTACTTTAGGGTTTGTGCAGAGGGCTTGTTGCTCACTCACCCTTCTGGCAGATATCACAGCCACCAGAAAACTGCTTTCCAAGTAACATACTTCAAAACAGAAGTTGTCATGGGCTCAAAAGGAGGCTCCATGGGCTGGGCAATGCACAGATTCAGGTCCCATGGCGAGACTGGATCCCTGACTGGAGGGTACAGGTGGAGAAGGCCTTGAAAGAACTTTTTTGAAAATGTGCTGTGAGACTACTGACCTGTCCTTGCCAGTTGAAGCATAGGGTGACATTGCTGCCAAATGCACCTTCAGAGTTGAAGAACTAAGACCCAGGGTCTGAAGATGAGACAGGTAGTTCAGGATTGTAGGAAGGTCTGCTTGAAGTGGGCTGAGCTGCCTAGAGGAGCTCTACCGTAAAAATCTTTTCCACTTCGAGGCATAGATTTTCCTTATTGCTAGTTTTCTGGAAACTTTGAGCACTTCCAAAACCTTTTCAGAAAGGTTTAGTCCACAGAACTCTAGTTCTTTAAGTACCTTGCCCTGAGACACAAGGTTCTTGGGCCTGGAAATGTTATCTTGGGGACATCTGGTGACATCCAGACCCAGCATGGCAGCTTAATCCTGAGCTCCATCCTACAGCTGGCAGAATCTACAGTATATTAATCCACTGCATCTAACACCGTTAGAGTGCAATTTCTCTTCCTATCTGTGCTTTTACATTCTCACAAGATGGGCCCTATCAAACAAATCGGGTCAGAAACAATTATTTCACTTGGAGAATCAGACCAAATCACCTGAGCCCAGCGCCTTCTCGTGCCTTGGATTACGTGTTAGGCTCAGCAGAAGAAGATGAGGATTGTAGATCGGAAACAGGCAGCCTAACTGAACGCTGCAGTAACAGAGACATTCTTCGACTTACAGAAAGTCGACCATAAAGTCTCCAATATTCATAAAGACCAACAGAAACTAGAATATCAAACAGCTGATGTGGAAGGCTGCATGGATACACTTCAGGAGGAACACATAGTGTTCGGCTGTGCCCTAGCTTACCTGTTCAAATGAGAAAAGGAACTCTCTGCCAGGGCTAAAGACGCTGAGGCTCGCTCCAGATGAAATAATATCCACATCTTCAGCTTCCCTGAAGGTGTAGAACAGAGTGATACAGCTGGTTTCATTGATACCTGACTTAAAAAAAGAGCTAAATTTGGATATGGACATGGACTTGGGCATAGAACTAACCCACTGAGCAGTTATCCTGAAACCCAAGCCCAACACCCCTCCCAGGTCAATAATAGTAAAGTTTTAGAGATTTCCTACTAAAGATTGGATCCTTAAAGCAGCATGGAGTAAAAAAGACCTTAACTTGGATGGGCTCAGAGTCTTCATTGACCAGGATTTTCCACCGCAGATGCATGCACAATGGAAAAAAGTGCTGTCGGTAATTAAACAGCTCTGGGACAAAGGATTTAAAGCCCAGATCTGTTACCCGGCAAAGTTGTTAGTTTTCCTGCCCGATGATCAAAAGCTTTTTGATTCCCTCCTACAGGCTCAGGACTTTCTACATGCTCAAGAAATTGCTCTTCCTGATCTCCACGAAGAAATGGTGGAAGCCGAGATCACGGAATTGCTTTGGTCCCGTACCTCAAAGAATGTAATGAAAAACCTTGCCTGGCTGAAGAGGAAAGCAGATTCTCTATTCTCTATTCACTCAGATCTGGTGAAACTATGTTTTAAAATACCAGATGAGGTACCTCAGAGTGATGCTTGACGGCTTAGTTTTGTACTCTGTTCTTATGTGTGGCTGCCTGACTCTACCTTGATCTTTGCTCGCCCCCCCCCCCCTCCGTTTTTCTTAAAATTGGATGCAGAAAACTATTACTATTTGTGTTTCACCTATCTGGGCATTCTGTTTGGTGCAGTGCGATGATCAGGAGGAGCTTGTGTGCCCTCAATGCATGGGACATCTTTTGTTGTGGTCAGGGGACTCCTTGGCTGGCTTGGGAGGATGGGGTCCGGTGAGAGGGTCTGAAAGGAATCATGCTACTGAGATCCTGCCAGAGTATTTTGGACTTTGTTTTCTTTGTTGTGCAGGAGGAACTTTTCAGCACTGGCCCAGCGCAGGGGACTAATTTGACTTATGCATTCCCCCCCCCAAGACTTCTTCCTATATGTGGATACCATCAGGTTGAGGCCGGCTTAACTACAGGAGTGGCTATTTTCTACAACTTCTTCTTTAATGGCGCCCCACTTCATGACTTCTCTCATCGCTCCCTCTTGCTTCTTTTAACTACAGACTCGAAGAGGTAAGAGAGAACAATACATCTGTATAGTGTCTGAGAGCAGTTTTACAGATCTTGGGGCAATAGAGACTTGGATGATGCTGCACCAGGAATATTGTGGAAGTGATCAGACATATTCCATAGACATTGTTGCTAGTCCCCCTTTGCATCCTTATTATTTGAAAACGATGATGGACTCCAAGTGCTTCTATAATCTGTCATAGACTGTGAGTGGACTATATATTTTCTGGGGGGCAGATGTTGGACGGGGGGGCTCGAATGGGAGCAGCTGGGTTTCACTTTCCTTTCTTTTATCATTCCCTCTTTTTGAGGCAGGTTATGGCAGTATAAAGACTACATTACTTATGTGACTATTGGCTTGCCGTTCTCATTTAACTAACCAACTGGGGCCTTTGGCAGTCTTTTTCTATAGCATTACTTTAGGTCACAAATGGCCTACAGTTCTAGTGTTCTGATTCATGGTGTTTCGCATTTATATGCCACAGTAGATTTATATACCTATTCTATATTTGTTGGGTATTGCAGTGAAAGGTTATGTGGGGGGGTTCCCTTTGCTCTTGCCCTTTCACTAGTTATCAATGTGTTGATCTGCCGGCTGGACAAAGCACTTCCTGCAGGGCCCGGCTTATTTATAGAGGTAGGGTACATTGTGGATCCAGGCTACTCATATTGGCTCTTATTTAGGCCAAAATCCACACATATTTTTCCCCTATATGGGATTATCCCGCCTCTCAGAGCGTGTTTAGCTCCTAGTAATGGAGTTTCCACACTTTCTCTCCTTTTGACTTGTTCACCACCCTCTTTGGAGGGGAATAGTTTTCTCAATTCATTGTTTTTGTATTAGCTGGTATAGTGATCTTTTTTACCGTGATCTCATGTGGGTTTTTTGCTGTTAGTGGGGGTCAAACTATTAGAATTTCAGTGGGAACCGATGTATAATGTGGACAGAAAGTTTATAAATACTTTTTTCCTAATTCCTGATGGGCTGTCTTAAATTGTGTTCTCTGAACACGAAAGGTATCAATGGAGTGGGCAAGTAGGCCAGAATATTGCAAGAACTTAGCAGAGCCCGCTGTGATATTGCTTTGCTACAGGAAACAAAGCTTTCAGGGGGAGGGGGGACACATCAAATTGAGAAGGAGTTGCGTTGGTGCGGTACATGCTAGTGCTCACCCATCAGGGAAGAAAGCTGGAGTGGCCATATTAGTTCATAAGGGTTTACCATTTCAAGTTTTGAAAGTTCAGGCAGATGATGCAGGCAGGGTCATCACTGTTTTGGGGCTTTTAAGGGTAGGAATCTACATATAGTTTTGGTTTATGCCCCCATCATCTGACTTTTTCAGGCAGTTATTCTCTTCTCTTGCGCAGCTACCAGATGGAGAGGTAGTCTGCACTGGAGATTGGAACTGTGTGGAAAACCAGTCATTGGATAGAAACCCTACCTCAAGAGAAGATGATAAGACTTGCTTGAGACCTTTGAGAAGTTTAGTTCAGGAAGGTGGTTGGAGTGACCCTTGGAGGTTGTTTAACCCCAATAAGAAAGACCTTACTTTCTATTCACCCACTACAAACTCTTGTTCCCAAACAGACAGGGCATATACTAAAAAAAAAAAAATGGGACTTTACATTTAAAGATATCTCTACACATCCAATCTCCCTCTCTGACCATGCCATGTTGTCGTGTATTCTTGATTGGGGTCCTACCAAGGTCGGGGGAATATGGCGGTTAAATGCTGGATTATTACAGGATGAGGCGTTGATTCAATCTACAAAAGAGGTAATCCAGGGATATAGGAAGGAGAATCTTGGTGGAGACACACACCTCAAATTTGTTTGACATGGATTGAAAGTGGTGGTGAGGGGTAATTTAATCTCTTACGCTACTTATAAAAAGAAACAGGTGGGAATCCTATCACAAATTAGAGACCCAACTTTTAACATTAGAAGAGGGACATAAAAGAAGTCGAAATCCTGATTTGCTTCCTAAGGTAAAAAGTACCAGAGAGGAGCTCCACCAGTTATCATTGGTGGGTGTGGAAAATAGGTTATGGTTTATAAATCAACGATATTACGAATGGGGTAACAGAGCAGGTAGACTTCTGGCCACACACCTTTGTAAACAGGAGGCAGATAGATATATCACCCAAATCATTCTGGATCAAGACCCACCCCAGCCTCTTAAATACCCTTCTCAGACTGCCCAGGAATTTCAGAATTTTTATAAGGGACTGTATGCTAAAGAAAGATCTGAAAACCACTCAGAACTCATTTCAACTTTTGTATGAGACACTGAATTACCGGCCGTTTCAGAAAATATAAGACAGGAACTTAACTCCCCTTTCTCAGAGAATGAAATAACATTAGTCATTAAAATGTTGAAATCAGGGAAGACCCCAATGGTTTCATTGCTGAATTTTATAAAAAAAATTCCTCTCAGATTTGGATCCCCTGCTAACAAAAATTTGTAATTTAGTGCAAGATACAGGTTCTCTTCCTGCAACATGGGGGGAGGCAATCATTTCAGTTTTACTGAAACCCAGGAGGGACTCTACCAAATGTTCAAATTATAGACTGAGTTCCCTCTTAAACCAAGATGTCAAAACATTTGCTAAAGCACAAGCCCTTCAATTGCAGTGTATAATTCCTACCTTGGTTCACCCCAACCAAACCAGGTTTATACCTGATCAGCATATACAAGACAATATTTGAACTTTATTGAATGTCATGTCTGCTGTTAAATCCCTCCCCAGAGACACCACATGGGCAGGGATTTTGATTGACACTGAAAAGGCCTTTGAATGTCTCGACTGGGAGTTTTTGGATGCAGTGTTACATAAATTTGGCTTTGGGGAATGTTTCAGGACCAGAATACGTAATTTATATTCCCACCCCAGTGCGCGGGTTAAAGTAAACAGTACACTGTCCTCTCCTTTCCGGATCCAATGATGAACAAGGCAGGGCTGCCCCCTCTCTCCCTTTCTTTTTGCTTTGAGCTTTGAGCCTCTAGCTGCTTTACTTAGACATTCAGCTAGTTACGGTATTCTGGCATTCGAATCAATGGAGAGGAATTAAAAGTTTCAATGTACGCAGATGACACCCTCTTGTACATTTCAGACCTCACATGCAATCTCCCCTTGGTTTTGAATTTATTAATAACCTTCAGACAAGTTTCAGGATTCAAAATTAATGAAAGTAAAACTGAGGTTATGCTCCTATCTGGGGGGGGGGGGAAGCAGTGTACAAATGATAACCTTTGCAGTTTAAAATGGGTTACATCAGGCTTCCATTACATAGGGACTTGGATACCCACAGACATTCAAGATCTATTCAAAACAAACTATTTAAAACTCCTAAATGAAGAACAAGTGGATTGCAACCACTGGAAAGAATTACCACTTTCACTGTGGGGGAGGGCGGCAGTAATATGAATTAATATTTTATCGTGGTTTTTGTTTTTATTTGCCTCCTTACCATTAAAAATATCCATTTCTTTTTAGAAAACTTGCAGACAGACTTTGCCAAGGTTATATGGAGAGGGAAGAAACCCCAAATTAAATGGTTGGTGGTCACTGTAATATTGGCAAAGGGGGGTTTGGGGTTACCAGATTTTAAATTATACTGTTGGGCATCTCAATTACAACATTATTTGGCTTTTAGGAGGGATTCGGACATACCAATCTGGACCTCCCTGGAATTACACTCGACCGTCCACGTATCACTGGATGAAGTCCCCCTATATGGATACAAACCACCTTAAAAACGTGAGTATACTGAATCCCTGAGCTTCAGTGTTAGTGAGAATCTGGGAGGATGTAAATACATAAATACTCATTATCAGCTACCTTGCGGTCTAAATAAGTCGAATTCAGTTCGCTCTTATCTTGCTTTTGGACCCACAACCATGGATATAGGGTTTAAATGATGGAAAAACAAAGGCCTTATTAAGATAGGGCAGCTGTATGAGGGAGACATCTTTAAATCCTTTCAGCAGCTTAAAGCTGAGTTTCACCTGGGCCCATAGGAAGTTTTCCAATATTTACAGATCAGGCATTATCTTTCGAAAGAGGAAATACATATTATGTTGCAAATTCCTGATAATCCACTTAGAGTACTATTTCAAAAGTTATTTGGCCAGCCCTGAATAAAGAAAAAAATCTCCCTAATCTACAAGACATTATGTGACTTGGAGCCCGACCAATTGATAGAGTTGAAGGGTAGATGGGAGAGGGAGGCTGGAGTTTCCTCTTCCAAAGAGGAGTGGAGGTCAAGTTGGGAGGGGTTAATACTACCACGGCCTCCCCCTCTTGGAAAGAATTTCATTGCAAAACTATTATTAGATGTTTTATTACTTCAACAATATATAACTATCTGGGAACATATTCTTCAGGCGAATGTTGGCGGGGCTGTGGGGCAGTAGGCACACAAACCCATATTTTTTGGGATTGCCCTTTGGTACAAATTTTTTGGGACAGGATAGCTGAAATTTCCAGGGCAAATTTTAGATTTACCCTCATGTAAGGATTTTAAACATTGGATTCTGGGGTCCAGATATTCAAACTGCGCCAGGCTGTGGCGCAAGCCTGGGCGCAGCTCAACTTTGTTGCGCAGGGGTGTGGCCTGGGCGATATTCAACGGAGCTGTGCTATGGCGCAGCAGCTTTGAATATCGCACCCTGGCCACCCCCACTGTGCATGGCACAGTGGCACTGCACCAGCGCAAGTGACCAGAGTGGAGCATGGAGATGTGCTAGCGCAAGTGCCATTGTGCCATGCACAGTACCTGCGATATTCAAAAGGAGACATGCAAATGGGGCCATAATTTATGCAAGGTGCACATGGGGCCATTTGCATGTCATTATGGCTCCATTTGCATGCCATTAGCATGCAGGTGCGCCGATCCCTGATGACTTGCGCCTGGCGCCCTGCCAGGCAGCAGCCATCGGGGACCGATGCCCCCTGCAGCCCGATCGCGGGCATTCATCTAAAAGAACCCCCCCAATATCCCTGGTGGTCCAGTGGACCGCTATGTGCCCGATCGCGGGCATCGGTATAACACCCCCATCCAATATCCCTGGTGGTCCAGTGGACCGATCGCTGCCTGATGGCGGGCATCTGTAAATCATCAAATAGTCCTATTACCCTGGTGGTCTAGTGTACCCCCTCTCCACCGCCCACTGGGCCCCATCGCCTCCCCAGTCAGCGGCGGTGGCAGCACCCACCCACCTGCCGCCCGCCGCCCACCGACTGACAGCTCGGTGGGACTGCCGCCCATTGGTTCTGAGTGTGAGCCAATGGGCACGCCAGTCCGTCAGTACAACACAGTCCAGATATGTAGAATGAATTCATTCACATATCTGGACTGAGTAGTACGGTATGGGCTGCACACCCATTGGTTCACAGCTACCAAGCTGTCAGTCGGTGGGCGGCGGGGCGGCAGGCGGGTGGGGTGCTGCCACCCACCGGCTGACCGGGGGGGAGCGGGGCCGTGGGGCTCAGTGGGCGGGTGAGGAGGGTGGTACACAAGACCACCAGGGTAATAGGACTATTTTACGATTTAAAGATGCCCGCAATCGGGCCGTGATCGGTCCACTGGACCACCAGGGATATTGGATGGGGGGTTACTATACCGATGCCCGTGATCAGGCACATAGCAGTCCACTGGACCACCAGGGATATTAGAGGGGGGTTTCATTTAGACAAATGCCCGTGATTGGGCTGCAGGGGACCAGTGTGATGTCAACAGGTGCCCACGATCGGGCACATAGCGGTCCACTGGACCACCAGGGATATTGGAAGGGGGATTTAATTACATGGATGCCCATGATGGGGCATGGGGAGGGTGCTGCCAGGTGCGGCAGGAACTCGGGTGGCCACCCGCAGGTGGCAGCTGGCGTGTTGCACCCTGCAATGCGGCAGCTCACCTGTGGGTGGCCATCATTTGTTCCTTTTTTTTTTGGCTTAACTTTATGCAGGTGCAGGTAGGGGTTGCGCATGCATGACTCTGCACATCCCAGGCTGAATATCGGGCTGTGCAGGTTATGCATGGGCACGCCCCCCCACCTGTGCCTGCATACATTACTGATGCGCTCCGGCCCATCAGGATTTGTGCGGTGCACTTTTCCCTTTTGAATATCGCGCCGTGGCGCATCAGTGGGTTGTGCATGGTGCAACACTGTTGCGCCATGTGCAACCCTTTTGAATATCTGGGCCTGGGTGTGTACCTCTTGGGCCTTAGAGGGAGAGGAAAGAAATGCTTTTTCAATATTTTGGTGGCCGCAGTGACTAAAGTAATCACTCAGCTCTGGCTGACCTCCACCCCTCCCACAGTGGAGCTCTGGCTCTGTAATTGTATCAGGATCCAAGAAATGGATAGGGTTACAGCTCGAGTCAGACTTCAACTAGAAAAATTTAAAGCCAGATGGCTCCCATTTCTACATTATCAGGCAGAAAGAGAGGGTAAAGACATATTGGAGATTCTGGCCGGCTTGACCTTATAATTAGGTGAGTTCTATAAGGAGACCTCTGTCCTATAGCTTTATGTAAGTCTAGGAAAATATCAATGCATTGAAGGTCCCCCTAGGTTGCTGTTCCTTAATTTTTCTAGAAATTTGCAGCAGATTACATGTTCTATGTATGGTACACAACATTCTATATTTTGATAGCTTGTATATGATCTTTTATTCCTCGGGAGGTCTGAATTAATTTTGATCAATAGGGTCCCACAATCATGAAATCTCTATGTTAATTCTTTCCCCACCTTTTTTTTTAATTAAGTTTAGTGGTATTATTTGGTGTAGGTCTGAACGTGAATCAGTATATAACACTTTGATTCTGATTGATTTTTATGTTATGGAAAGACCACAGTGTCGTTGTTGAAATTGTTATTGATGTATTTTTATGTGTTTCTTTTTTTCTCTTGCCTATTAACTGAAATTTGAATAAAATATAATTGCCGAAAAAGGAAATGTTATCTTACCCAGGGACAAGGTCAGAAGACTGTACCTCAGGGGAAGGCTGATAGGATGCTTGATGTAAAGGGACAGCAGCAGTGAGTATTGAGTTTTCCTAGCACAATCTGGAGCTATTAGAATCTTGGTTTGAGACTCTCCCCTCAGTTTCAGCAGCACCTTCAGTAAGTGTGTGAATGGAGGGAAGGCATAGAAAAAAGAACAGTTAAGCACTTACCGTAACAGTAGATCTTCGAGAGAATCTCTTTCATCAGGCCACACCTTTGGAACTTATAGCTGCCAGGCACTAGGACCACATGGAAACTTTTGCAAGCCATCCACCACAGGCTGCTCACGACATCAGACATCTGCATATATGTAAATGTGAGTAGTCCCTCTTCTCCTCAGTTCCCCGGCGGAGATCTGCTCGGAGGACCTCTCTCTAGGGAACCAGGAGAGACCCCAGCCCTCCACATACCAGGCAAGACATAGGGCTGAAAATGTAGCAATGATGACAGCAGCACAAGAATCCTTTGTCACAAGTTAAGTAACTGAAAAATAGTTCAAAAGTAAGGTTTTCTTATTCCCTTGATGTTACTTGAAAGTGTTGCTGTTTTCTAGCACGTCTGTGCTCACAGTGGTCGCCTGGGACTGCAGTCGGTATTGAAACTCAGCCCTATGCAAGCTGCTGTTTTTGTCACTGATGATGTTGTAGACTGGCAGCTTGTGGTAGTTTTCTCATCACAATTAGATTTGTTAGTGATAACAAGGCTGCAATCACAATTGTATCCCTCTATGCATGTGTGGTGTTTTATACTCGGTGCATCTCAATGATTTTTTCCCCCTCCCGGTGTAAATGTCAGCGGTCTCATGGGACAGCCATAGTGTCTATGCAGCTTCATATGTGGTGCTGCATAACATGCATTTTCGTGGTCAAACTGAACTATTTTCTACAGTAACACTATTTCTGTTATAGTAATATGCTGTCAGTGTGTGCCCCTGTTCAGAATTACCTGATTGAAATATGCCATTGCGGGCACTGCAGCCATTCAAATAATGACTAGTATACTTTTATTGCTGGTAAGTGTCGGGTGGTGCTGGTTCTAGGTGGGGTTACTGCTGTTTTACTTAAATATGTAACTTGATGGCTCTGAATCAGATCTCTTGTTTTGAAATGCCCATTTAAATTATACATGCTCACCTGCTTGACACGTCATATCCCTGAGCACCCTATGACAAAGCCACAATAGCATATTTCAGTCATCTGATGCTGAACAGGGGCACACACTGACTGTGTACTACTAACAGAAATAGTGGTACTGCAGAAAACAATTCAGTTTGACAACGAAAATCAGTGTTAGGCAGCACCACACATGAAGCCTGCATAGACACTACGGTGGTCCCATGAGACTGCTGACTTTTACACTGGGAGGGGACAAAATCATTGAGACACAACCAATAACTGAAGAACACTACACACACATAGATGATTATGATTGCAGCCTTGTTATCACTAACAAACAAAACCAATTGATATGAGACAACTACCACAAGCTGCCAGCCTACAACATTATCAGTGAAAAAAAAACAGCAGCTTACATGGGACTGAGTTTCAGTACTGACTGCAGTCCCTGACAACCACCGCAAGCACAGATGAGCCAGAAAACAGCAACACTTTCAAGTAATATCAAGGCAATAAGAAAACCTTGCTCTGCCACTGTTTTTCAGTTACTTGAGACATTAGACAAACTACGCCATCACAATTTACTTTTCATCAACTCTGGTGTGTGTGAGGACACTCAGGATCATGTTTCCCACTGCAGTGACCTCCCATCTCACAACTGAGTGTTTCTGACAGGAAGGCTGGACAGGGAGGCTGTGACATGTGAGCAGTCCCGAGGTCTCAAGAATCAGTATTCCAACAAAGCCACAGATTGGACCTTTCACTGAGGCAGTTGAATTTCAGTGGGCTCCAATCTGCTTAAAGGAGATAGAAAAGGATCTTTACCTAGTTAACTGCCCTTCCATCTTACTTTCCATGCTGGTTATGTATTCTGATATGCTTTGATGACTTTTTGATTAATAAAATAATCTAGCTTTGGGCTGCCCTCAGATCTACATAGAGTTCCACTCTCCTCACCAGCTACTGCTCTTGATTTTCATATTTCTAAGACATTCTATGACATCAGTAAAGTACAGTTACATAAGAATTTACCATAACAGTAGATCTTTGAGAGAGGCTCTTGCAGTAGGTAATTACCATTAGCATTAAGCCGCCAGGTGCTAGGACCACACGGAAAACTTTAGCTAGTAGTGTCTGGTGGTGGACCGCCCACCTGACATCACGTGACCAATGTCAGCATGATGCTATATAATGAGAGGTCCCAATGCCCACCCTCCAGTTCTCCCACCGGAAACCCTGAAAGGTGTGACAGGAGAAGGAGTGGGCTCCTGTAGTCAAGAAAAGGCTATGCAAGAAGTAGTAGAAAAGACTCGAGGAAGGTGGGAGGGAAAGCAGTACCTACCGCAAGAGCCTCTCTCAAATATCTACTGTTACGGTAAGTTCTTATGTAACTGTACTATTTTACTTTAAGAGGGCTTTTGAAGTAGTTAATTACCATTAGGACTGAGTCCCAAGCAGTCAATGTTGGACAAGTCTGAAACATGGGAGGCAGGAAAAGGTCTGTAGTAGATAGGGATCTAAGATAGAAGTCCCTGAAGGACGGTGAGGCCAAAGCTAGTCCTACACCTGGATTTACTGGATAAAAACAGGACAGAAGAAGGCACAAGGCCCATCTGGATTGTCCTCCCACAACAGTGGGATATTAAATTATTGAGCGAGTAGCCATGAATCAAGCCTAGTTTAAAGGATTCGAAGTTATCTGCCTCTACAATAGTGAGAGGCAGGGAGTTCCAGGATTTTTCTGCTCTTATGTTGAAAAAATTGTCATATTTTTTATTAGCCCACTCAATTTTTAATTGCTTGGTGTGTAATCTTCCCACAATTCTCTTATTGGCTGGTGATAGCCCACATATGTTAAACAGCATAGGATTATGGACTATCTTACACATAAGAAGCAAATCTCCCTCTTTTGCCTTCTCAATGACAGTGGATAAAGCTTTGTCTCCCTAAACCTAGTCACATAGCATTTATTTCTTAATCTGGGGATGGATTTAGTTAATCTCCTTTGAACTCGCTCAAGATGATTTATATCGTATTTAAGATAAGGGCTCCAAAAGGGAGAACCGTAATCCAGGTGTGGTCTAATATAAACTCTATACAAGGGTACTAAGTAGTGTTCAGATTTGCTAATAAAGGTTTTTTTGATTTGTCTCATAATTATGTTGGCTGTTCGGACTACTTTACTACAATGATCACCTGATGACAGTTTGTTATTGACCAGAATACCAAGATCTCTTTCGCCGTTAGATGCTTCCAGTTCTTGCCTATTTAAGTAATATTTGTAAAATGGGTTATTCCTACCCAAGTGTAAAATTTTACATTTATCAATGTTAAAAAACATTGAGCTTTCATTGGCCCATTGCTCAATGGAATACAAGTCTTGTTCGAGAAGTTTGAAGTTAGCTAGAGTGTCCACTCTACCACCAAGTTTTGTATCATCTGCAGACTTTGATAAATAATTATTAGAGTTGATAACCATATCATGAATAAAGAGATTAAACAGAACAGGTCCCAGAAAAGGATAAAGCCCCATTAATTCTAACAGATTGAGTATGATTAAATAACCATTCAGATATCCAGTTAACTAATCGAGAAGAAATTCTCAAGTTATGGAGTTTGTTGATTAGCAAGGAGTGTGACACATGATCAAATGCCTTGCTAAAATCAAACAATAGTACATTTGCTGGAATGTTATTATCCAATAACTTAGTAATATTTTGATAGAATGATATAAGATTGGTTGTGCATGAGAAACCAGATTTAAAACCGTGTTGTGATATACAGTACCATGAATATCAAGTTGTTCCAATGCGTTCTCCAGTCTACATTTGATTAAACGTTCCATAGCTTTTCCCAGGATGGAAGTCAAACTAATCAGATGATAGTTCTGGACTTTGGACTTTAACCCCCTTTTATAAATAGGTGTGACTATGGCAGTACGCCAAGCATCAGGTATTTCACAATCTAGTAATGATTTATTGACTAAAAGTTGACGTGGGGTAATAATTGAATTCAGTGTTTCTAGAAGAAATATGACATTATTATTATCTGGACCACAGCTAGTGGATCTTTTGATATTGGATAATGAATTCTTAATTTCTTATAACTGAAATGAAGGAATGATGGATTACGGGATTTGTAGGTTGATCAAAAACAGAACAAAAGTATTTGTTAAAATAGTCAGCCATTTCTTTATTTGAAGTTATGGCAATCCCATTATCACAGAGTGGTGTTATTTTTCTGTTATTACACCTATTGCCATTAATGTAAGAGTATATAGATTTTTGGTTAGTTTTAGAATGCGCTGGTTTAAACTCAAATTTAAGCTTAGCAGTTTTAATTAACTTTTTTAGTGTAGACAAGGCAGTTTTGTATTCAAGTCTCAAAGATGGACTTGGATTTCGGTTTAGTTTCTTAAATAAATGTTCCTTACATTTTATTTGTTTATTAATAGTGTTATTGAACCAAACAGGAATTTTACTACCTTTGTTGTTATATTTTGGTTTTAAAGGAACATACTTGTCTTCTAGTTGGTGTATAATATTGATCAGACATTAATACATTTTGTTAACATTTTTATCTTTAAATATTTTAGCCCACTCAGTTCTTTTTAATTCTTGATTAATCTGTGTGAAATTTGTTTTATTATAATTCCTAAACTGGGTGCTATTGTTGATTTGGGGAATTTGTAAGGGAATATTAACAAATATGGAGTTATGGTCACTATTGCCAATGGGGGCCATAATATTTATATCAGAGATGTCGAGGCCTTCATTTACTATTACAAGGTCCAAAATGTTATTACCGCATGTGGGCTGTTTAACCAATTGATCCAAACCCAGATCTGTGATTGAATTTAGAAATAACTTATCATGGTTATTATTACCTATATTAAGATTCCAGTTAATACCGGGCATATTAAAGTCTCCTAAAATGAGAATATCATTATTCTGAGATAGATCTGAAATTGTATTTAATAATTCAGTAGTATATTGGGTATCTGCTGAGGGTGGCCAATAACAAACCCTATATTGAATTTAGGATGATCAGTAAGTTGAATGGAGATCCATAATGATTCAGTCGAAGTAAAGGAATAAATTTCATGTGAAATGATATCTTCTGTAACAAAGAGACATACACCACCACCTTTACTATCTAATCTGTCCTTATGATAAAGTTTATAGTTGGGGCTGTTTCTGGACCAAGCTGATGAAGGATCCCACCAAGTCTCTGTAACAGCAATGATACTAAGATCCAGTAGGATACATTTTGCTGTAAGCTCTGCCATTTTAAAGGAGTTCAATGATCTTGCACCTAGATGCAATGTCCAAACTGTAATGCTTAGTGAAGGTGTGGACAGAACTCCAAGTGGCTGCCACACAGATATCAGCAGCAGAGACATTTCTGAAACAAGCAATAGATGCAGCCATGCCTCTGGTTGAATGTCCTTTAACTTCCCCTTGAAGTGGCTTGTTATACTTCTGATAACAAAACAGGATGCAGTTTGCCAACCATTTGGACAAACACTGTTTAGAAACAGCAGCACCCTCTCTTTTGGGTGCAAAAGAAATGAACAACTGATACGTTTTGCGGACTGACTTCATCTGGTTAGTGTAGTAACGCAAAATTCTATGTACATCTAAGGTACTGTATGTAGAATTGCTTCCCCATGATTAGAATGTTCAGGGTAAACTGACCCAGTGGTGCTGAGGGTTAAGGCACTGGACGCCACATCTCGCGTCGCACCAGCGACCCGGGTTCGAGAAGAGCCCGGGTGCTGAGGGTAGGCAGGGAGGGAGTAGGATTTAGCATCCGGAGGACAGCTGTCCTCTCTCTGGGGTGGGATCTGGGGGCATCCCGGTGCAGTAGTGGCCTCTGGTGGAGACCGGAGGTACTACCGACACTGGGAGCACATCGGAGATGCGCGCGATTGACGTCCATGACCTCTGGCTTGCTGACGTCATTGAATGATCGCGTGCATACAGGGTAAAAGAGGAAAATACCTCGGCATGCTACTTGATGGCCGGCCATGTGGCACCACCTGACTTCATCCCTGGATGCTCCCCCTCATCGTGACCCCCCCCGGATCCCGCGGTGGTGGCTACGTGCCTACCATGGTGATCGCTGTGAAGGAACTGAAGGAGTAGAGCTTGGGGCTTGGGTGGAGCAGGGGCTGTGTGGTTGGACTGGACTGGGGAGGAACCATAGGTAACAC
This sequence comes from Neoceratodus forsteri, assembly GCA_016271365.2. Classification (NCBI taxonomy): domain Eukaryota; kingdom Metazoa; phylum Chordata; order Ceratodontiformes; family Ceratodontidae; genus Neoceratodus; species Neoceratodus forsteri. The sequence continues at coordinate 1,141,616,336 of CM057450.1, read as the reverse complement.
CTCCCAAGCCGCAGAGGAACGAGAAAGTATGTATCAAAAAAAAAAAAAAAGAATGTTCAGGGTAATACACTGGTAAGTGTATGGTCTGATTCAACATGAACTCAGAAACCACTTTTGGTAAAAACTTAGGATCTGTACGCAGAGCCACCCAGTCTCTGTGGAATTTCAAATGAGTCTTCTTACACATCAGGGCCTGAAGCTCAGAAATCCTTCGAGCAGACATAATAGCAACTAAAATGAGTGCTTTCCATGAAAGTAGCAACTAAAAAGAGTACTTTCCATGAAAGGTAGTGAATGTTGCAACTCACAGTCAGTTCAAAGGGAGGCAGAGTGAGTTTCTAAAGAATGAAATTCAGATCCCAGGGAGGAGCAGGGTTCCTGACTGGGGGTTTCAAATGGAGTATCCCTTTCAGGAAGGTTTTGGATACCTCCAAATGTGCCAACGTTTTGCCATCCACCAGAGTGTAGTAGGTAGAAATGGCAGACAAGTGGATGTTTAGAGTGGAGTAACTTAGCCCTAGGTCAGATAGATGCAGCATGTACTCCAGGACCTGCGGTGCAGGGCATGAGAAGGGGTTCCAACCCTTAGCTGTGGCCCAGATGGAAATCTCTTCCATTTCTTAGCAAAGATAGATTTTGTGGATGGCTTTCTAGCTTCCACCACTACCTAAGCCACTCTGGAGGAGACTCCAAAACGTGAAGCAGCTATGTCAGCAGATGCCTGGTGTGAAGGTGAGTGGGCTTGAGGCCTAGATGAACTAGGGTGCCCAGTTCCTGAGTTAGAAGGTCCTGGCAGATAGTCAGTGGAACCAGAGGTTCAACCTTCAACTGCTGAAGCAGAGAAAACCAAAGCTGGCAAGGCCAGAAAGGTGTAAGCAGGATCATGTGTGCCCCCTCCACCTGCAGTTTCAGCAGTACTCTCTGCAACAGTGGAAAGGGAGGGAATGCATATGAGAACCTCTCTGTCCAACAAAGAGACAGTGCATCTCACCAGAAAGCACCACACCGTGGAACGAGTGAGCAGAAATTGGGTAGGTTTGTGTTGGATGGGGATGCGAACATTTCGAGGTGTGGTCGACCCCAAAGATCGAAGATTTCCTCTACCACTGACTGTTTCAGTTCCCACTCATGAGCCTTGGCTTGGGTGCAGCTGAGGCTGTCCGCCAGAATGTTCTGAATGCCTGCGACGTGCACTGCTGAAAAATGAAGGCCATGTTGGACTGCCCATAACCATACAACCATTGCTTCCCGACATAGGGGATACGAGTGTCTGCCTCCATGTTTGTTCAGGTACCAGACTACACACATGTCCATCTGGATCAGGAGAGATCCTGGTCTGAGAAGGGTCTGGAAGGCCTGTAAAGCATACAGCACTGCTGTCATCTCTAGCACATTGATGTGTAGAGATAGTTCTTTCTGAGACCAGGAACCCTGCGTCCTGTGGTCTCCCAAATGGACTCCCCAACCCAGTCCCGAAGCGTCTGTCATCAGGGTCTGGGAGGGGGGAGGAGGCTCAAATGGGACACCTATGTTGAGGTTGTCCAGATTCTGCCACCATAGGAGATCTCGGTCCACAGGATTGCAGATCAAGATCATGTGATCCAGGTCATCTGACCTCTGATCCCACTGCACCTGAAGTGTCCACTGCGTGACCTGCATGTGGAGTCTGGCCCGGTGAATGGTCAGATGGCTGCTGCCATGAGACCCAGAAGATGTAGGACCAATCTTGCCATAGTCCAATGTTGGGAGGCCACAAAGTTAGCTTGCCTTTGCAGCGTTTCCGCTCTGTCCAGTGAGAGGAAGGCTCTTCCTTGGACCGAATCCAGCACTGCTCCAATGAATTGCAGGCACTGTGATGGTGAAAGGTGGGACTTGGGGTGATTCACCGTGATGCCTACTTGGTTGAATAGGTCCAGGGTAGCGAACAGGGGGGCTACAAGACTGTCCCTCAACATGGCCAATAGGAGCCAGTCGTCGAGGTACGGGAACACATGGATGCCCTGATGGTATAACACCACAGCTACAACCACTAGGCACTTTGTGAACACTCTGGGTGCTGCTAGAAGGCCAAAAGGGAGAGCTTTGAATTGAAAGTGCTCCCCCTGGAATGTAAACCTGAGGAAGCGGCGGTGGGATGGAAAAATTGGGGTATGTAGGTATGCATCCTGCATATCCAGGGCACAAAGCCAGTGTCCCTGGTGTAGCAAGGGAAGGAGGTCTGGAAGGGTCAGCATGAAGAACCTCTTGTACTCATATACAGGTTCAGGCTGCTCAGGTCTAAGATCGGTCAGAGATCACCCATCTTTTGGGGCACCAGGAAGAAGTGGGAGTAATATCCCTTGCCTGCCTGAGTCTGAGGAACGAGCTCTATAGCTGCTTTTCTTAGCAGTTTTGATTTCCTCTCTGATGAGATGAATGTGTCCCAGAGGATAATGAGAGGGACCTGGAGAGTCTTCTGGAGGTCTCTCTACAAATTTTATTGTGTGACCCTGAGCTATGAGTTGAAGTACCTGATGTGATAGCCTCCCAACCTGGTAGGTGGTTTGCAAACCTGCTCCCTATCAGTTCCTCCTGAATTGGTGATTGAGGCAGGAGAGCCTGTCGCAAGTCAGGAGGTAGTAGGGAGGGTAGAAGAGACTGCCCCGGAGGCTCTCTGGGACTTGGCCGGGGGAGGCTGCACCTGCCGAGGGAGCTTGACATTTGTTCTGACGTCAGTTGGGTTGTTTTTGTTAACATCTTTGGTGCCTTCAAAATGGCTGCTTGGGCTTATTAGGAGACTTATACATGAACTGGACAGAGCATAATGTTTTTCCTTTGTCTTATAAGTCTTATAAGGAGTTGAGGAGGGTTGGACGAAGGCTGGAGAGGCGTTTGCGAAGGTCCAGTCTTGATGATGACAGGCTTAGTTTGATGGACCATTATTTGGCCTATCAATCCGCAATCTCTCGTAAGAAGGCAGAGTTCCTGTCCAGAGAGATAGTGGCTGCACAGAATAGACCAGCTCAGCTCTTTCGGACTGTGGACAGACTGTGCAATCCAGTCTGTCTTCAGCCCAGAAGAGCTTTATCTCAAGAATGGTGTGAGGAGCTTGCTCTCTTCTTTGCAGATAAGGTTGTCAAAATCAGATTGATGATTCGGCTCTTCCCTCCCCAATGGGAGAGCGGTGGTCGACTGGAGATGTCGAACACCCAGTTTAGATGGTCTGACTTCAGCCTTCCCACAATCGATGATGTTGTGATGATCATTCGAGCACTGCGACCGACTAGCTGTGATCTGAACCCCTGGCCCTACACGCCTTTTAGTGGGTTGTGTGATAAGATCGCCTCAGTCCTAGCTTTGACTGCCTGGAAGTCTTTGGAGAGGGGGATTTTCCAGATCCCTTAAAGAGGCTATAGTTGCTTCTATTAAAGAAATCCTCCTAGATCCAGATTGTCTAGCAAATTACAGGCTAGTCTCTAACTTACCCTTTGTGGGTAAAGTTATTGAGAAAGTGGTCGCTGTGCAGTTGGAGGATCATCTGACCAACAACAATATCTACGATTCTCTACAGTCTGGATTTAGGAAAAGGCATAGTACCGAGACAGCGCTCGTACGGGTACTAAATGACCTCCTAATAGCGAGAGATCGTAGGACCCGATCCATCTTGGTACTACTTGATCTCTCTGCAGCGTTTGACACCGTTGACCATGGTGTGCTGTTGGAGCGTCTGCGGTCAGTCTGTGGACTGTCTGGTACGGTCCTCAGATGGTTTCAATCTTACCTCGAGGGTAGGACTCAGAGAGTGGTGTCGGGAATTTTTTCCTCAGCATCATTCTCCCTACCCTGCGGGGTACCGCAGGGTTCTATTTTAGCACCTATGTTGTTTTCGTATATGATACCGTTAGGGTGATTATTAGATGATACAGTTTGGGTTTTCACTGCTATGCAGATGATACCCAGCTGTATATGTCTTTTGTGCCCGGCCAGGACGCTGCCTTGTCGGTATTTAATAACTGCCTTGAAGAAATCCAAGACTGGATGAATGGGAGTTGGCTGAGGTTAAACCGGAGAAAACTGAGGTGTTGGTTGTGGACAAAGGTCGCTGGAGGCGGGTCTGCGGAGGGATCACCCTCAGGCTTATGGCTTGGAGGTGTTCAACTGGCGACCTCAGATCAGGTGCGGAATCTTGGCGTAATAATTGACGACCGCCTGACACTTAAATTTCAGGTGTCAGCGGTCGTCAAAACTTCCTTTTTTCAACTGAGGAATATTTCCAGGGTGAAGCACCTGGTTTCTCCAGAGGACCTTCCAACATTGATCCACGCCTTCGTTACCTCCCGTCTTGACTACTGTAATTCCTTATACCTAGGGCTATCGGGGGTTGAACTTCGCCGTCTGCAGCTAGTGCAGAATGCTGCAGCCAGGTTGTTGACTGGATCTTCTAGATCCAGCCATATAATGCCTGTAATGCTTCGCGGACTGCACTGGCTGCCAGTGTTTTGGCGAATCACCTTCAAGGTCGGTTTACTGACCTATAAAGCCCCTACATGATCTGGGACCTACCTACCTGAAGAGCTCCTTGCTCCTACAATCCTCCCGCCTCCTCCGATCCACTGACGAGGATTGCTAGAGATTCCCAGGGTTCGTTTGAAAACATCAGGTGCTAGATCATTTAGTTTTATGGCACCAACCCTGTGGAATTTCTAATTGCCAGGTGCAGATTGCCCGACCGTCCTTAGTTTTAAGGGAGCTTTGAAAACCCACCTTTTTAGCATAGCTTTTAAGGATTCATATTAGTTTTTAATTTTATTGTATTTATTGTTTTGTGAATTTGTACAGGCGCTTTGATTTTAAGAAAAGCGCCTTCTAAAAATAAAGATGAATTGAATTGAAAAGTCAGTGATAATGTCTTTGACATCACCCCCAAAGAGAACATGTACCCTGAAAGGGGTGTCTTGGATGGCAGACTGGACCTTGGATGCCAGGTCAGAAATTCTCAGCCATGAGTGTCTGCGTAGGCTCACAGCAGTGGTCGTACCATGGGCTGAAGCATCTATCGCATCATAGGTGGCTCTAAGGGCATGACAGCTGGCTGATCTGGCCGTTCTGACCATTTGAGCAATGTCTGTTTTTCAGGTCCGAGTCAGGTAGAGCCTCGATTTTGGATTCTAACTGGCCCAGAATTGACTTTTGGTAGACCACCATATGAACCACATAGTTAAGGGCTCGAATGGCTAGTGTAGAGGAAGAATAGAATGTACATCCAAATTGGTCTAGCTGCCTCGACTCCTTGTCTGGAGGGGAGGTGCTCAGATGTTTAGGTTTGGTACAGCAGTCATGAGCCACACTAAGGACCACAGAGTCGGCTTTGGGATGGCTGCTGAGGTGGTCTTTTCCTTCCGGAGTGTGATAAAGTCTGTCAGCCTTTTTGGATACGGCAGCTAGAGAAGAAGGCTGTTTCCAGATAGTGGAGGCCAAGTCCTTGTGAGGGCCTATCCACGAGGGAATGAGTGTTGGAGACCGATCCATCAAATCAAGGTGCTCAGCGATCCTCTGACATTGAGGATCTTGTTTCTCTGTCTTCCAATCATATGCCTCCTGAATCTTTCTGAGGAGCTCCATCGTGGGGGATTCCTTTTGCTTAGGTTCCTCTGGAATAGGGGACTCATAATCTGAGCCCGCTGGGGAGGAGACCAACTCCGATTCCAACATCGGACTCCTGTTTGATCTTCCAATCTTAGGAAGTAGAATCTCAATGGACACCAGGAGCCCCCTAAAATGGTCAGGAAAAGTGATGGTCTCGTGAGACCTACTGGAAGTCGATGAGCAAGACTCCACCGACGAAAGAGTCCTCAGAACTGTCGAAAGGGGTAGCCACCGGCTGATGTCTGTCCAGTTCAGAGGCAAATTGTGTCTTGGCTTCATTCCACCAAGAGCTTAACATCGCCTGCAAGTCCACCTGAGGCTGGGGTGGCAGAAGAAGCGGCGGTGGGGTCGGTTGAAAAAGGAAAAAATAAGGACTAAATAGAACCCCATTGTAAAATGGGTATGTGAATGCTTAAATGAGTGTTAAAATGCATAATATGTTTGTAAATACAACCCTTTGGGTATAATCATTGCCTCTTGATAATGTTCCCCTGAAATCGCTGTAATAATTACACCCGCAACACCACCCTCCCCACTCTCTCTCTCTCGTGCCCCCTTTCTTCACCCCACTGCCAGCTATCCCCATCCCTCTGAACTACTGACAAGGCACTTTGTGGCTGCTTATCCCCCCCATAAAGTGTTTTTCTTGTTATTTTAACTTGTACCTATGTTTTGAGTTATTCTGTAAGTTCTGAATCCAAGCTGTATCATTCATTGTAATGTACCTTTGCTTTCTCCTATTGTTCTTTGTTTTGCAATCTATGACGTGGAACCTTTGTAAAAGAGCTTGCACTCATAGGTCTTTTCCGAATCCCTAAATAAATAAATACAATTATGAGTTTTTGAAGCACTTCTGCACTCCACCTTTGGGTCTAATTATAGTGTCTTAATGGTTCCCCTAAATAATTGTGGACAAAAAGCATGCCTGTAAGTAAATGGCATGCTATGTTATTTTTCTGTGTAAAATTAGCCCATTGGAGAAGGTGCATAAGCTTTAAATAATATTCTCATTGTATCTGTACTGAAAACATGCATTAAATTTAATGCAGAATATTTTTTCAAATATCTCTTGTTTTCTGTGTAAAGGTTTTCCTGTACAGGCATTTCCCACCTTGGCCTATAACTCTATTTAGGTGACCTGGGTTTATTATGACGATGAAAGTAAATCAGTGGACTTACTGTGCTGTCAACCAATTGTATTAGATACAAGTACGCATTCAGCATTTGAAATTGATTATAGAAACATAGACTTTGACGGCAGATAAGGACCGCTGGGCCCACCTAGTCTGCCCATTTCCCTACCTACAGGATAAGCTACAGATCATATTTAACCAACAGCCTATTTCTTCCTATCCCCCCACAAAAAATTGCGTTATGTCTGTCCCATGCGTTCTTGAATTCTCCCACAGTTTTAGACCCCACAACCTCCTTAGGAAGGCTGTTCTGAGCGTTCACCACCCTCTCTATGAAAAAATACTCTCTCACATTGCCCCTGAGCCGTCCCCCTCTATCTTCAAATTGTGTCCCCTTGTTCTTGCACAAATCTTTTTCTGAAAGATGCTACCCTCTTGGACTTTGTTGATTCCACTGAGATACTGAAAGTTTCTCTCATGTCCCCTTCCCCTCTTTCCTCAAGTGTATACATATTAAGCTCCTTTAGTCTCTCCTCGTGTGGCTTCTCTTGCAGATCCTGCACCATTTTAGTTGCCCTCCTCTGGACTGCCTCTATCCTGTCTATGTCTTTGCAGAGATGGGGTCTCCAGAACTGGATGCAGTACTCCAGATGGGGTCTCACCAACTGTCTGTACAGAGGGATAACAACTTCTTGTTTTCTACTGGTGATGCCTCTCCCTATACATCCCAGTATCCCCTCAGCCCTCCATACTGCCATCTCACATTGCTTGCTTACCTTAAGGTCATCTGATATGATTACTCCCAGGTCCCTTTCCATTTTTGTTGTTGTTACTACCTCCCTCCCCATTGTGTAATCTTCCCCTGGGTTTTTGCTTCCCAGGTGCATTATTTTGCACTTCTTTGCTTTGAATCCAAGCTACCATACTTCTGACCATTCCTCCAACCTTGCCAAGTCCCTTCTCATCCTTTCCACGCTTCCTTGTGTATCAACCCTATTGCAGATCTTTGTGTCATCTGCAAAGAGGCATGCTTTTCCTTCCAGTCCCTCTGCAATGTCACTTATAAAGACATTAAAAAGGACTGGACCCAGTACTGAACCCTGCAGTACCCCACAAGTAACCCTTCTTTCTTCAGAGTGGACTCCATTTACAATTACCTTCTGTGTCCTGTTGTCCAGCCAATGTTTTACCCAGGCCACCACCCCGGGACCCACTTCCAGGCTGGTTAATTTGACTATTAATCTTTTGTGTGAGACTGTGTCAAATGCTTTGCTAAAGTCTAGGAAGGCCATGTCCACAGCCCCTTCCTGATCTACTACTTTGGTCACCCAGTCAAAGAAATCAATTAGATTTGTCTGACATGACCTTCCGTTGTGAACCCATGCTGCCTTGGGTCCTGTGCCCCACTGGCCTCTAGGTACTAACAATTCTTTCCTTCAGAAATGATTCCATCACTTTCCCTACCATAGAGGTCAAACTGACAGGTCTGTAGTTTCCTGCCTCTGTCTTGCTCCCACTTTTGTGAAGGGGTATCACATCCACCTTCCTCCAGTCCTCGGGTACCACACCATCCTCCCATGATTTGTTGAAAAACGTAGTCAGTGGTGTCACTAGTTCTCTCCTTAATTCTTTTAGAATTCTGGGGTGAATTCCATCAGGCCCCATTGCTTTGTCCACCTTCAGTTTTAGTTCTTTCAGAATCCTTTCTTCTGTGAAAGGACTGGGATCGACCCCCCCCCCCTCCAGAGTGCTTCTGTTAATTGGATTAGACACCTCCCCCTCCTCCTCTTTTGCAAATACTGAGCAGAAGTATTCATTCAGTATCCCTGCTTTTTCACTGTCCCTCTCTGCCCCCCCACCGTCCATTCTATTCAGCCTCACTGTCCCTTCCTTTGTCTTTCTACGTTCCCTGATGTAACTGTAAAAGGTTGTATCCCCCTTCTTAACCAAGTTGGCTATCTTTTCCTCAGTTTGGGCCTTTGCTATTCTGATTACCCTCCCTGCTTCCTTCTGCCTTAATTGGTACAGTTATCTGTCCTGCTCCTTCTGTGTTTCCTTATACTTACTAAATGCTATCTTTTTCTCCCTAACCTTCACCGCCACCTCTTTTGAGAACAATAGTGGCTTTCTCTTTCATTTTGATTTATTTATTTGCTTCACACAAAGGCTTGTTGCTTCTGTGATGGCAGTTTTGATGTTTCCCCATTGTTGCTCCACCTCTCCTTCTAGCCTATTTGCTAGTGCTTTTCTAAGGCACTCTCCCATCTTGCCAAAGTCAGCCCTCCTGAAGTCCAGAACCCTCACTTTTGTATGGCTTGACTCTGTAGCTGAGTTTATCATGAACCACACTGTTTGGTGGTCACTTGTTCCCAGATGGCTACCCACTTCTAGATCTGAGATCCTCTCACCGTCCCTATTTGAAAGTACGAGGTCAAAGATTGCTCCCTTTTGAGTGGGTTCCAAATCTAGCTGTCTGAGGCATGTCACCTGAAGGGCACCGAGAATGGCCCTGCTTTTGGGTGTGGCTGCAGCAAAGGTGCTTCAGTTAACATCTGGCATATTCAGGTCCCCCATCAACAGTATCTCTCCTTTCTCTGCCATCCTAAGGATGCCTTCTATCATATCCTTGTCCATTCCCTCCCCCTGACATGGGGGTCTGTATAGAACCCCTGTGTGGATTGTGGTGCCATTTTCAGTCTCTAAGGTGACCCACAGTGCCTCCTCTCCTTTCTGTTTACTCTTTTGTTCAGTTGCTTTTATCTCTTCCCTTATATAGAGAGCTACTCCTCCCCCTCTTCTCCCCTCCCTGTCTCTCCTGTAGGTTGTGTACCCTGGTATGCTAACATCCCAGTCATGGTTCTCTGTGTACCATGTTTCTGTGACTGCTACGATATCCAGGCATCCCTCTTCCATCAAGGCCACCAGTTCAGGGAGCTTGTTGCCCAGACTACAGGCATTGGTACTCATTACCCTCCATTTCTTGATGGCCTTACCTCTTTTTGCCCCATCCCTGTCTTTATTGTACTTGTCATTTTCTCCATTTACCCTTGCCCTTCTCCCTATCGACATCTCTATCTTGGTATTTACCTCACTTACTACCCTGATCTTTTGGAGGAGCTAGGATTTCCCTGCTCCTTTCCAGTGCCTCCCTCCTTGGCTAGTTTAAATGCTTGCCAATGAAGCATTTAAACCTATCACCTAGGATCCTGGGTCCCCTCCTGGACAGATGCAGACCATCACACCAGTATAGGCCTGCATCCCTCCAGGTGGACCCACAGTCCCCAATGAAGCCAAATCCCTGAGCTCTGCACCAGTTTTTCAACCACTGATTGAATTCCATGGTGTGGAGTACCCTAGCCTCACCCATGCCAATGACAGGCAGCACCTCTGAGAAGGTTACCATGCGTGCTACTTGTCTAAGGCCCCTCACCAACTCCACAAACTCTTTCTGCACTGCTCTGATCGTTTTCTTAGCCAGGTCATTTGTTCCTAGGTGGACAATGACATCCAGCTCCCTCCCATGTGCAGCTGCTCCAGCGATCCTGAGGATTCGCTCCCTGTCCCTCCAAGCCATGGCACCAGGCAGGCACCTTACTTCCCTCTCCCCTTCCTCCCCTAGTTCTACCTTCCTAACAATGGAGTCCCCCATCAGGAGTTGTTTCCTTCCCCTGTGGGGTCCCATGCCACCCTCCTGTGGGTCTCCTTTGTGGAGGTTCCCAGCATCCTCCTTGGTCTCCACTGTGGGTGCCTCCATAGAGGAACCACACTTTGCCAGAACGGCATATGAATTGTGGAGAGGTACAACTAGAGGGATGCATCTCTGTTCCACCACCCTCACCCTCCCTGAGCCCACTGTGGTCCAACCGCTCCTCTTCCTTGGCAACCTCTGAGGCAACGGCAGTGGCACTGGTGGTCCCTGGGTGGGAGAGGAGGTCCCACAAATCCTGGCCAACTCAGCCTGGAGATGAGCAACCTCCTCCCTCAGCCCAGAGAGGTGCCTGCAGATGGGACAACACCGCATCCTCCAGAACGTCTCCCGGAAGACTGCTGCTCCACAGCCACTGCATTGCACCACTCCTATTATGTCTTATTGCTGGCCCCTTAACTGTTGTATGGAATACTTACTCTTTCCTCTGTTGTTTTTTTTTTCTCCCTACTTACTTACTGCCTCTGTGCCCTTTAAGCTCCTGATCTTCCTGTTCTGAGACAAGAAGTTCCTATATTTCTCAGTAGTCTCCTTCCTTGCTCAGAGTCAGACCTTCAGCAGCTAGTGAGGGGTGGAGAGCTACTCTTCCTTCTAGGATGGTGAGTCTTTGGTGGCTCTGTGATCACTCACTTCCTGCTCCCAAACAGGAAGTTTCTGTTGTCAGTCAAATCCTGTGCCCATAAAACTAGTACTGGTTTGGGGTGGTAGGGAGGGAAGGAGGGCAATATAATCCCAGTAGAGAAGTTTAGTTATAATAACAGCAGCTCTTTCCTCCTGGTGTCTCTGCCTGTTCTCTGGCAGAAGCTATCTAGGGCAGTGTTTAAATCTGGCTTTAACCTGGCTTCCTTCTAGTTAAGTCACTCCCACTACTTTACAAGTCTTTCTACTCTTAGTTAATGACACAGATAACAATTTCCTTCAGCTACCTGAGACAAACACTTAGACAAACACCTAGATAACTGCACAGATAGCACTTCACTTCAGCCAACTCAGACAAACACACTAACTTTTTTTTTCTCCTGAATTGAAGGTCCCAGTAGTAGAGTTCTAGTTGTTTAGTCCCAGTATAGAAGTTTAGTTATAATGACAGCAGCTCCTTCCTCCTGGTGTCTCTGCATGTTCTCTGGCAGAAGCCACTATTGCCACATGAACTCAGCATGTGGATCTGCTTAAGATAGATAAAACTGCTTACAATAGGAGTATTTCCCTCATAATAAAATTATTAGTCCAGATTTAAACAATAAGAGATCTCACATCCTGAGTTTCAATGAATTTTTCCTTCTTTTGTATGTTCTTTTTATATTTCTGTGTGTTAAACCTTGTTTTCATTCACAATATGGTATTGTCATTCATGAGCACTGGTATAAGAGGAGCACATGTCTCTCATGTAGCCATGCCCCCTGACGAAGGGCTTAGAGACCTGAAGTGCTGGGGCTAGTAGTGGGTGCACGAGTTATTCATGACAGACTCTGCTATTCAATAGCATTAAAGCTCATACTGTGAATTTATTGCAGAGTCTGTGTCTATTTTCATAGAAGTCCAAGCAGCATTTGGTTTTGTTGGAGCTTATTTTGAATTGGCTGGCTCGTTTGCTTAAGCCTCACTACAGCGTGAGTTCACGGTTGTACCTGTTTGGATTGCAGTTGAAAAATAGAAGTATACCCTGATGGAGGGTAACCCGGCACATGGTATTGAGGCATCGGGTATCCTGGCATTGAGTACCCCGGTGTAGGATAGCCTGGCGTCGGATAGTTAAGCGATGGATAGCCCAGCGTCAGGTACCCAAGCGTTGGGTAGCCTGATGTTGGGAACCTTGGCAATGGGTAACCAGGGGAAGGATAATGCGGTGCCAGGTAGCTCAGTGGAGGACCCAAGGGAGCGGTTGAGGGCTCGACAGATAGGCCGAGGGGCCTGACGATGGCTCATTGGCAGAAACTGGCAAAGGACAGTCCGGCATCAAACCTCTAGGCAGAGGGTTCGTCATTGGCCCTGAACAGCCAAAAGGTCCCATCTGAGGAGGAGAGGAGGGCCCATATGGAGGGATGTCAGGTTTAGGCACTGGGCCCAAGGGAGGCTCTGGCATAGGGCGATCCAGTATTGGCAGCAAGGTGGTTTAGATGGGCGGTCGCTCTCCCCCCTCCAGTTCCAGGAGTGCAGGGGAATCTGGAGGGTCCACCACCAGAGGTGGGGAGGGAGGATGCAGCACAGGTGGAAGCTGGTCCAGAGCCTCAACATCAAGCCTGTTGTCGGGGCCCTGACAGTGGGTCCGGGACTGGGAGTTCACCGGTGGAACCGGTGTCCCACTTATCAGCCATGGCTGGGCATTCGCCAGCAGAGGAGCTAGTGGCCAACTTATTGGCACTGCCACTCACTTTAGACTCGGTGGTTTTGATTGGCCTGAGGCTAGCAGGTGTCTCCGGCTTCCTAGAGACTCCTGCCAGAACTGAGACCAGCTCCGGCAGGGGCACCAACGGCTGGTCCGTGGCAGCAGAAGCAGTCTTGGTGGGGAAGGGAGCTTCCCCGGGGGGAAATCTACTAGATGTATAATTCTGTATATACAACATGTGTGTCTCTTTTCAGAAAGATAAAAGAGATATCTCACTGACCACATGTGAGATATCACTTTTTATCTTCACAGTTGGGTATGTCATAATGGATATCTTGGCCAGTTGGGTATGTCACAAAAGGTTCGGAACTCATTTAGAATGTTCAGCCTCAGTAGCAGTACTAACCATATTCAAATACAAATAACTTTAAAATGAAAAACGATAGCATGATACTGTGAGAATGAAATTTATTCAGTACTAAATTATCTACAAAATGAGTGGTGTTTCATTTACAGATACCTTTTAGTTTTTTTATAATTAGCAAAAAACAGCACAAAATCCAATTTTTTTCACTTCTTGCAATAAACAAATGCAAATAATTTTAAAACTGAAAAAAGAGAGACTCACAATTGTATAAATCGAATATGACATGGGTGGCAGTGAGATAGTAGAAATATCTCCACTCACTGTCATTGAGCTCTAGATATCCCACTCGTGGGATATCAAGAGTTCAATGGCAGCTAGTGGAAATATTTCTTCTATCTCACTCTCACCCATATCATATCCCATATATATGCACTGAGTAAAGTGAAAAAAAACACCCTACTTGGTAAGCAATGGGGAATACTGCTTTAAAAGCTTGTCAGTGGCTTTCTCAAAGTCTGTCGTAATTACTGCAGGACCAAGTGCTGGGTGCATTTCTTTCAGCACTCGTAGCATTGTTTCATATGTTTCTCTGCATTTGTTAGGTAGCAGAGCATATATTGCTGGTCTGCAGGAGCCATGAGTGCAGGTGTAACGAGTTGTGGTCCAGATGGACCAGGGTTAGCCTGAGCTCAGGGACAGGGGGTTCCCCTGTCAGCTGCTGAAGTAGTGGGAACCAAATCTGATGAGGCCAGTAGGGAGCCATTAGTGTCACCCCTGTTCCCTCCAACTGCAACTTGAGAAGGACCCTCTGCAGTAATGGAAAGGGAGGAAAGGCATACAGAAACCTCCCTGTCCAAGACAGGGACTAGAAAACACCAGGCCCTGGATCTAGCGAGCAAAAACTGGGCAGTTTGGCATTGAGTAGGGACACAAAGAGGTCCGACTCGGGCCAGCTCCACCTGTCAAATAGCTCTTCGGCCACAGACTGTAGGAGTTCCTATTACTGCGCCTCAGACCAAGACCGGCTTAAACTGTCGGCCAAGGTGTTTTTTTTTTTGCTTGGGACATGCACAGCAGTAAGTTCCAGATGCTGCTCGATGGTCCAATACCAGACTCTCGTGGCTTTCCTGCGAGGGGGGTGGTAGGAGTGAGTCCCCCCTGCTTGTTTATGTAGAAGACCACTGACTTTTTGTATGTCTGAATAAGAAGAGGGCCCAGGAGCAGACTCATCTGGAATGCCTGAAGGGCAAAAAGAATTGCCCGCATCTCCAAAATATTGATATGGAGATGTTGCTCATGGGGAGACCAAGTTCCCTGGGTCTGATGGTCTGCCAAATGTGCACCCCAGCCTAGGCTGGATGTATCCGTTGTCAGAATCTGATGAGGAGACTCCTGCCGAAAGAGAACCTCTGTGGAAAGATTGGAAGGATTCAACCACCAGTCCAGAGTGTGGCACACTGGAGTGGAGATCATCACCAGCCGCTCCAATTAATTCGTGCATTGATCCCATTGGACTCGAAAGGTCCACTGGGGAACCCTCATATGCAGGCGTGCAAGAGGGACTGTCGCGATTGCAGCTGCCATGTGCCCTAGCAGCCACAAGAATATTCTGGCCTGGACCTGGCATGACGAGGAAACTAGGTGAGCCTGTTCCTGAAGACGTTCCGCTCTGTCCGGAGGCAGAAAGGTCATGCCTTTGGCAGTGTCCAGGATTGCCACAATGTACTGCAGTCTTTGGCTGGGCCACAGGGAGGACTTCAGGAGGTTTCAGGTTATCCCTATGTCCCAAAACAAAGTAAAGGTGTCTGTCATAGTGCAGATCAGCCGATCCCTGGACAGATCTGCTAGGAGCCAATCGTCCAGGTAGAGAAAGACATAGGAGCCTTTCTGCCTGAGGGCCGTGGCTACTACTGAAAGGCACTTTTTAAGACCCAGGGAGCTGAAGACAGGACGAATGGCAGGGCATGGAACTGGTATGGTTGCCTTGAAAGCAGAAGTGAAGAAACCTCCTTTGGGGCTGAAACATCAAAATGTAGAGGTACACGTCCTGCATGTGCAGGGAGCACAGCCAGTCTCCTTTTTTTTTTTTATACTTGCCGGTTCCTACAGCTTTCAGAGGAGGTCTCATACCTCCTCCTACTCCGCTAGGGCAATCCCCAAGGTATCCCTTCCCCTAGTTTCATCTTGCTCGTAGGGCCAGGGTGTTTGTATTTTCCCCGATTTTTTGTTCTCCCATTCCCAGCCCCCTAAGGACGCTGGCGCTTAGGACATACATCCAGAGAGGCGAGGTATGGATGCACGTCTTCTTCTCATGCACCGTACGATGTCCCCCTTCCCCAACTCTGGTATATCGGAGCTGCCAATCCCTTCAAGGCCTGGTGCTTCCACCGGCATTCTCTACGGGGGTTTCAGATGCTGCTGTGTCCCTGGTATCCCACTCCTGAGGGAGGAGAGCATCTGCTGGGATGCTCGATCCTCCCACCCCTGCCGACCCCCGGCAACCTGAGTCCGTTCCCGAGCCCAGGTTGCCGACGTCGTGTGACAGCCAGTCTCCTTGATGGAGGAGAGGGAGCAGGACTGGAAGGGTGACCATCCTGAACCATTTGTATTCTATATACTTGCTCAGGAGGCTGACATCCAGGATGGGCTGTAAGTCCTGTTTTCTTCAGGACCAGAAAAAAGTGGGAATAAAAGCCCTTGCCCCTTTTAGCTGGTGGAAGCGGCTCTATGGCCCATTTCAGCAAATGCACTTGGATCTCTTCCTGGAAAAGAGAGAGGTGTGATGCAGGGCAATGGGATGTATGGGAGGGTTGTCTGGGGGCACCTCCATGAACTCCAGCATATGTCCTTTCTGTATCAGATGCAGAACCCACTGATCTTTTGTGATTTTGTGCCATCCCTCTAGATAGAGAGAAAAGAGACCTCTACCACCTCCCCTAGGGATTCTGCTGGGGGAAGGAGGTAGGGTAAGGAGTCAGGTTGAAGAACCAGGGACAGGCAGAGGGGCCTGGGAGATCTGGGGGGCTCTAGGACCCAAACCTCCTGAGGCCTGGGAAGTGGCCTTACACTTAAAGGCACCTCTCATCTGTTGGCCTCGGGGCTGTTACCCAGAAGACCGATGAATTGGCTGAGATCAGTTTTGCTTCTGAGTGGATCTGTACATGGTATGCACAGATCTGACAGCCTTGCCAGATTCCTGGAGGTGAGTTATGACTTTCTTAGTGTCCTTGCCAAAAAGGACTGAGCCGTTGAATGGGGCATCCATAATGCTCGCTTGGATGGCCGGAGTAAAACCTGAGACGCGGAACCAAGAATAATGGTGGAGGCAAATGCCAGAGGCCGCTGCCCTGGCCTCAAAATCTGCCATATCGTAGGAGGAATGTAAGACATGGGTGCCTACATCTGAACCAGATTTTAGAATATGTAGCAACTCAGCTTTCTGCGGGCTAGTCTGCTGAGTCTGGACTAGTTCCATGGCCTTCTCCCACAGGGCATTCTGATACTGGACCATGTGGGCCAAAAAATTCAAAGAGCTGATTGCGCAGGTGGCCGAGGCATAAACTTTCCTGCTGAACTGGTCAATCTGCTTGGAATCTTTGTCCGGAGGCTGGGTATTAAGATGACGTAGCCACTTGGACCGATCGTGGGCAGCTGTAATGACCATGGAGTCTGCAATAGGTTGCTCTCCAAAGTAAGGTTCATCTTGGGGTGCATTATAGAGACAGTTCGCCTTCTTGGAAATGGCCGGTGTGGAAGACAGGCGTTTCCAGGCTGATTTGGTGACAACCTTGAATGGATCCACCAGAGGAGGAACCACCACAGGTTTTGGATCTTTATAGCAGAGGAAAATAGCCAAACAGCATCTCTCTGGGTCCAAATCTTCCGTGTCCCAGCCCAGGTTGGACTGGATATGCCGCATGACCTCCATGAATGTCAGGTCATCAAGAGGTGACCTAGGGGTGTCCTTGGGATCCACCGGATGAGGAAGATAAACCCCAATTTGGACACCATGGAGGAAGAGGAGGAAGAGCTCCGGCCCAACTCCCCCGAGTAGGAAAACCGAGAGATCGAACCCTGGTGCCTACAGCTGTGCAACTTACAGCGGTGCCTGTCTGAGGACCTGGAGGATGAGCGATGGTGCTTTCTTCCGTGGTGCTTGGAATGACCCCTGCCAGTATCATCTGGTTGCTGGGTGGGTTATTTTGGCTTTAGTGTAGGCTGCCGAGGAGGAGCTTGAGGCTGGACCCCCGAAGGAAGAGGTTCTTAAGGAGGGGGTGCAGAAGGCCCTTTTGGTAACAGGTCGCCCTTGACCACATTACACCAGGGTGTGAAAAGGGCTGTAAGGTCTGACAGAGGATTCAGTGGATTAAAGGGATTATCCAGTGTCAGTGAGGGGATGTTAGATGGTGCTGGCATCAGTCCCTTAGGAGGCAGCAACCCCAGTGTTGGGCCCTGAGGGTTCAGGTTGACCTGTGGTGGCCCAGTGGGCATCTGGTTGTCAGGCGTCAGCCAGGTAGGTGTCTTCAGGTTGGATGCCGGGCCCTCTGGCATCAGCTGAACCAAAATATTAGGGTCAACTGGTGACACAGGGTGGTCAGGCAACAAAGAAATAGGTGTCGCTGGAGTTGACACCAGGGTGGCCTGCGTCGACTGGACAAGCATGGCCTAACATCAGTTGGAGGACTCAGTTGGTATCAGTCTGGAAGAAGCCTGTCTGGAGGAGCTAACTCCCCAATGGGGCAGAGGCGTCACCCTCCCAGTGGAGGTGGGCACATGCCTCTGGTGTCTCTCAGTGGCATCACTCCCAGAGCCGGGAGCCAACTCCGACACCGAGGCCGGGCGGACAACAAGCAGGGACCTGCCACCCAAACGACCTGGGTGAACCACCTGGCTGAGTACACGTGGTCTGATGGAAGGGCCTGAGCAGCAGGAGCTGAGAGGCCAAGGAAGAAGTCCCTGACCCAGGGGACGTAACTGGCCTTTTTAGAAGGGCAGAGACTGATAAAAAGTCCTGGTTGTCCTGAGAAATACTAAAGTAATAGGCCAGGGTTCTGGGGGCCACCCAGGCTCCCAGAAGCTGTCAGGTTTTAGATGCCTTCTGGTGCATTTTGAGGGTAGTTTTGAAACTTTCTGGCTGCTTTTAAAGCTTTCTTTGACTTGTTGCAAACAACAGATATCACTACCAAAATGACCTTTTCATTTTCCTTTTTAAAATTGGCAATGATCAGGGAATCTCATGATTAAAATCAAGGAATGAAAACTGTATACCTCTCCCATCTAGAAAATTCAACAATAAATCCTTAAATTCAGCTATAAAAGCCATGCATTCTTGAACCCTCTCAACCAACCAATTACATCAGCAATCTCACAGAAAGTGAGCAATCACGTGTTCATTCAGTCCAGCCAGTATGTCATTCATTGGTTATCCAAAAATCTCATTTATGACAACATATTTTAGCAAACCTGTCCATAGATGCAAAGTACCCTGCAGTGTATTTCCAATCTGTGCACAACAGGTCACTGGACTTTTAGTCATCCCTTATGGGAAGAATAAGGTGTATGTGTTAGTCAGACTAGACAAGGAAAAGACAGCAGGGGAGGGTTGTTTGTAATTTCAACATTTTGAGACAGGGCCTTGACTTAATGACATTTTGATTTTTCACATAATCTGAGCAGGGTATGACTGATATTCAGATGGGGCCCCAGATTTTGTAGTCAAGACAGACTGATAGATGGATTTCCGTGACCCAGGCATAAATTTTGGACAGTATGTTTCCACTGCTTGACAGTATCAAAAATAATTTCCAGATAGTGTGGAGCTGGATTGCACCTCTTAGATTTAGTGTTAAAACACCCCCTTTCTCATTCCTCTAAAAGTTGTTGTGTTTATCTCCGGAGCCAAGGGGCCAGATCTTACTAGTAGGCTCTAAAAGTAGTTTAAAGTTACTAAAAAGAAACACAATTATAGAAGCCAACAGGGTTGATCATATTCAAACTAGGGATGGGAGAACTTGGTGAAGCTCTGACCCTTATTAAATAAGAGCCGGAACACAGTGAAGTCCTGATTTATCGTGATTAGTTCTGATTTATTGACCAATATTTGAAAAAAATGTGAAAAACTGCATTAAAGTGGCCAAAGTCGCTCACATTTGACACAGAGGCCCAAAGGAAATTATTTAATGGATTATTTGTATAAAAATTGAAGTAAAACTGCTAAATGAAAAAGCAATCTGTCACTACTAGCCCCTTCATGGCTGGCCTATAATGGTGGCATATCATGCTCAGGCCCGTGACATGAGTGTCCTGGGAGAGACAGAGACAGACAGACAGATGCAAATACCTATATCATAGCACCACCAAGCACTGCAGGCACTGTCAGGCAGCTAAGATTTATTTTTTTTATTAATGGTACTGCGTGGGTATTATTTTGAAGGATGTTCCAGTCAGAGCCGAACAAGCCAAAGAAATGGATATGAATGATCAAATGATCAGCACTAAGAGAGCCCACCCACCCCTACCCATGTGAATGATGCAACTGCTTTGCATGCCCCGTGTACTGTGGTATATGGTACACTACCTGGTCCAAGAGGTGGTAATGTTTTCTAATACTACAACTACTTCTGCTGAATCTGAACAACATGCTGAGGATGATGAATCCTTAAAGAAGAAAAACGAAAGACATAGTGATCACCACACAGGCAGCCAGTGACACATCGCACTGGTCAAGTGCAGTGCAGTCATAAAAAAGTTTGCCACTGCCACCTAAAGACCTGATGACACACAACACAACACAATGACATCCTTCCTAGTTCCACAGTTGCTTGCTGCCAGCCACTGCCAAGTAATCCTCATTTGTTCCCATAGATGCCATATGGCATTGGAACCTTCCATTGCTGGATCTGACCCAAAATGGCCACCGGGAGCAAATGAGTTAAGTATCACAAATAAAATATAGTAATATAATAATCTCAGCCCAGTTACTGTAAGTGAGATGTAACCAAGCTAGCATACCCCCCCCCACACACACACACACTCACACACACAATAAAGAAAATTATATGAATTTTTAATTTAGTATCATTTTTTTCTGTGAAGTATTTGCAGCCAAACCATATTGGGGACATGAGAAATATACAAAGAGTATTCAGTTTCTGAACTTTCAGGCATCTGCTAAGCCATGCATGTACTGTATGAAAATTAAAACAGTACAGTCAGGATCACTTTGAGGGCAAAAAAATGACAAGTAGTCGTAGTAAGGAGAACTGGAGTAAGGACAAAAAGTGATAGTAGTTGTCGTGACTCGTAACCATGATGACAAAAAGTGATAGTAGTAGTAGTAGACAGCAGTACCCTACCTTACAGATCAGATAGTGGTACCTGGTAGCACCAAGTAAGTCTGTGACATGAAATGCAGTTGCTTGCTGTATTTGGACTCTGAGCCCACTGATGTTATTATTATTTTTTTCTATTCTGTGCTGCTCATGTGATCATAGTGGCCTGGCCTAGCCTGTCCTGACCGGACTTGTTGCAGTTAATTGCAGCCTCATGTAGTAGACCCTATTCACAAAAGATTCTCGCCACAGGCACAAATTCTTGAAAGTGTTTTGTGCATAGGGCCTGCTCAGAGCAGTTACTGTATGTTTTATTCAGGTATCATATTTGACATTAAAGTGAGGAATGCTGACTTTGAGAAACATGAGGCACTCAGCATTTTCTGGTGTCAAACGGGATCGTGTGTCAGTAATGACATTACCAGCTGAGCTGAACAATCGTTATGAACAAACACTAGTCAGTGGGCAATTCATGTACTTCATTGCAATGTTTACTAAAGCAGACCACATATTTTGTTTGGATTTCCAGTATTTCAAAGGATCAGCATTCCAGCTGATATTGGGCTCTGCTAGGTACATTTCAACAATGGTCTGTTCTGAGGCTGTGTTACAAGAGGCAGATGAAGATGTTACAATAACATCCTCTAAGTGACTCCAGAGACATGAAGCTGAACCAAGTGACTGTGGGATAGTGCTATCATGCTTGGCTGGTGGTGAAGAAGAAGATTTGGCTGCAGAGGAAGAGGGAGAAAATGCCACAACAGTAGAGGATGGGCCACCTGATGCTGTGCTGCTGTGTCATGAAGAAGATTCTGAATGTGGTGCTGCTGTTGTACTCTGTTCCATCACAGCACATACCTCGTCAATTATTTCTTGTTTGTTTCTCTCAAAACAAGTGTCATCATCGTCACTCAGTAGTTGCTTTGATTTGTATTGTGGGTCCAAGATTGTTGCTTTAATGTAGTACTCAGAATGAAGCATGTTACATAGTTTGTCATCTTTTTCAACTTTTTTGATCATACGTCTCGTTAGATCTTCTTGTATTCTGGAGGTCAACCTGCATGTGTCGGCGCCACTGGCAGCCTGTGTGATCATGGAACTGTCTTACTTCTCTAACTTTTCCCTAATCAGATTCGATCTGAATTTTAACATTTTTATCAGGGGTATCACCTGGCTCAGAGCTGCTGTGTTTTCACTAACCTCCTGGGTGATTTCTTCAAATGGCTGGTGCAGTACAATGAGAAGCTCCAGCATGGCCCACTGTGGTAGCGTGATATAGACGTCTGCATCACTAATTTTATTTTCTAAGGTGTACTGCCTGACAGCTTTCTTTTGTTTCAGCAGCCTTTGGAACATATAAATGGTCAAATTCCATCGAGTAGAAATGTCTTGAATCAGCCTGTGCAAAGGTAAACTGTGCTCCTGCTATATTTTTTTCAAATAAGTGACGGGCTTTGCTTGAGTGAATGAAATGAGTGCATATTATTTTACCAGTGCTAATGACAGCCTTATTCTCCCTGTCGTCATCAAGAAAACTGTGAACTATTAAATTTAAGCAATGCGAAAAGCAGCGGATGTGAACAAAGCTCCCCTCCTCCAAGGCCTTCCTTGTATTGGACCCATTATCAGCAACTATAAAGCCAACTGACAGTCCCTGTGAAGTGAGCCATTGCTGTATTGGTTTTTGGAGCTCTTCATTGATGTTGTATGAGGTATGTTCAGATGAAAAATAAAACATTCTTAGAACAGCAAACTATGATGCTTCACTGTCCCCACTCCCACATGAATCATCCAAACATGCCCAATAGGCCTTGACCAACATGAAGGGTTCAGGCTAACAGCTTGTCCAGATATCTGTTGTGAGATGCAGCACCCTCCCAACAGCATTGCACAAGATACGTCTTAATTATTTACATACAACATCGTGATGATCGGGAATCCGTGTTGCTGAGAAGTATTTCCGCGATGGTATACTATATCAAGGTTTGAGGTACTCAAGCAGCCGCCTGAATCCTATGTGTTCAGCCACATTATATGGTAGCAAATCAACAGCTATCATTTTGGAAACTTTTTTGGTTATTGTAACAGCAACAGGATGAGTCAAGGCATATTTGGCCTTCCGCTCATATGTTTCTGAGATGGTATGCTGTCTCCTTGAAGGAGGAGGACTTTTGAACACATGGTCACTTTCAGTAATAGTTGGAGGAGTCCATTAAATGGTAACAAGTGGTGGTGGAGGTGTAGTGCTGCGGGGGCTGCCACTGCTTTCATCTATGGGCGTTACCCCCGAGTGTAGTGAGCTATCACTATCATTTTCTCTTCAAGACTCACAACTGACCTTCTCACTAATGTTATGACATCTGTCTAAGTACCTTTTCAGTGCTGAAGTTCCCAATGCCCCTGCTGATTGGCCTTTTACAAATAGTGCATGTTGCTATCAACTCATTGGAAGCACTAATGGAGAAGTAAGACCAAACAAAATATGTTTTTTAGTTTTTCCCCAGGAGCGTGACACCTCAGTCATCTTTTCAGGGCCCCCGGATTTGTCCTCGGTCTGTTCTGGTTTATTCCCACTGCCCCCCTCCTCCACAACCGAAACATTTCTGCCTGTTCCTTCCTCATCTGCAATTTCCATCCCCTCCAGTAAACCTTCTGCTGCCTGAGCATTCTCTTCATCTTTTTTATTATCATCAGTATTACCCTCGTCAGGTTCAGTCTCAGAAGAATCAGATGAAGGACTGGCAGTAGCATAGTATGCAACTATTCCATACCGTTGGGTGCCTCTGTGGGTGGTACCCACCATCTCTTTAGTTTTTTTAACTACATAACTTTTTTTTTTACATGGTACTGATGATGATGATCTGAGACATTAACCTTTTTTTAGATTCAAGCATTCGCTTGGAAGACGAAACCTTATTAGATGTGAAAAAAATCCCTTTTTGGGATTTGATTTTGTTTTCCCTTTTCAGGCAAATTCCTGTCTTTTACAGTGCCACTGCCTATCTGAGAACTAGAAAGTGCCTCATCAACACTTTGATCCATTTTGGAACAAAAGATCTTTCTAATGTGAAACATGATGTCCTTCTGACTCCCCCCACCCACACAGACCAGGGAGAGATTTACTGTAGTGACTCGTGACTGTACACAGCACACCTACAGCACAGCAGTCCACCACCACTTCCTTCCAAGATTGCCGGACTGGCTCCTGTATTACTTACTGTTACGTGAAAATGACCAAATTCAGCAACTGTTAAGTGTGCCTCAGAATTTGAATTGGAGATGCAAACACATCTGGTGCATTAGCCACACGCAGCACAGTCCCACACTAGGGGTTGGTTAATGCTTATACGTAATGTAAGTCTGTAATGCAATATACTATGAAACTAATGATAATAAGGAATAATGGAGAATAAGTGATGATGACACTTGTGTGTAGTGCTTGTGCTTTACTTGTGTTGTACTATAAACACTCAGCCTGCTATAACTCACAGTCAGATTATCCCCTGGGCCACTCACAGCCAGCAGCACAGTAAATTGTTGTATGTTGTTTAAACAGCATTTTTTTTTAATACTTGAAATTGTGATTGAACATAGGTGGTGATGATGATCATTATTCATGACTGGATTATACACACAGCCACACTGAAGCCAGGAAAAAAAAATATTTGGGATTTCTGGGATGTCACATTTATTGTGGGCCACCTGTGGTCTCTTTCCCCTCTCCCCTCTTTACGTCACAAAGATTTATTTTGCCACCCTACAGCTAAGAAAAAAAACTTTCATTTGGGATTTTCTGTACTTGTAATCTCTAGGCCACCAGTACTCTCTCCTCTGGATCTGGAATGGCATGAGTCAGATTTTGCCAGTCTGCACTTTTGTACACACAGCTACTGTTTGAGGCCAAGAAAAGTTTCATTTGGATTTTCTGTAACTGTAATTCTGCCCCTGCTCTGGATCTGGAATGGCACAAGTCAGATTTTGTAGCATGCCATTTTTGTACACACAGCTACACTGTTTGGAGGCCAAGAAAAAAAAAAACTTTCATTTGGGATTTTCTGTAACTAATCTCTGGGCCTCCACCACCGGCACTCTCTCCTCTCTGGATCTGGAGTAACACAAGTCAGATTCTGCTAGTGGCCAGCCTGCCCTTTTTGTACACACAGCTACTACTGTCTGAGGCCGAGAGAAAGTTTCATTTGGGATTTTCTGTAACTAATCATTCATGCCCCCCTCCCTGTACTCCCGATGCTCCCTCCTTCCATCAACTGATCGACTTCACCGACCCCACGTCCTCCACAATCGGGAATCTCTCCCCCTCCCTCCCCTAACTATAGTGCTTTTGTGTTTTGTCGCTTCGCCTTCTAGTCTCTCTTCAGTCTCTCTCTAGTCTCTCTTCTGCTGTGATCCTCCTCCTTCTGGGCCATGTGGTGCACTCACCAGCCTTATATACCAGTGAGTGTGTCACATGATCTTCTGTTGCTTGATTGGATGCCGCCGGCTGCCTGTACATCCTGAGGGCATATCCCAGGCAACAGACAACAAAATTGTGGAAATGGCATCTCCATGGACCTAGAACCGGACTTCTACAACGAAGTCCATATTTATCCGGGTCCGTGGATTACAGGTTCGATCCAGGGGTCCAGATCTCCCACGAAACAGTCTGCCCACCCCTAATTCATACCACCAGAGGGCAGGGGCAGATGAGTGGTGCTTCTCTTGAAAGGATTTAATCTGCTGCCCATATCTCTTAACTGTTATGAATTTGGCATAGCGCTAAGACTTTCACACTCAAATATACCCTTGCTCCGCATAGGTTTACTGATGTTTCTCATAATGTTGGAGTTATTTTTGGGCACACTATTTAATTATTGAACAAAGCTGACAGAAACATTCCTTATCACTAACTATATGATGATCACTTTCTGTAGACATATTATTGTTTAAAATAAGAAAGTGCGCCGGCCCGGTGGTGCAAAGGGCTGAGGCACTGGTTGCCTTACCTCGCACTACGCCGGTGACCCAGGTTCAGGAACAAACTCGGGTCGTTGGGGTGCCACTGTGGGGGGGGGAGAGTGGGACTGAGCAAGCCGGTAGGCAGCTCTTCTCTCCCGGGGGTGTTGGGTTTTGCTCTCACCAGGTGGGGGTCTGGTGGGTAGTGTAGGCGGGAGGGGGTGGCAGTGCTACGGGTGTGCGGAAGGGGCTAAGCTGGTGCTACAGGTGTGCATGCATGCCTCCACGGGGCCTCGGGTGGGGAGAAAACCGAGGGCAAAATCCAATGTGTCCCCGTTCCCAGTAGCAGGAAGGTGGCGATGGGGGCCAAATAGCTATATATAAATAAGAAAGTGCTACACATTCTAGCCCTTTGCTATAATTTTTGAAGGCCAGTGCTATGATTTTTTTTTTTTCGCACCACCTGCTTGCACCGGCCGCTCTTGCCTTCAGGTCGCACATGGACTGGACTTGGCCTTGGTAACCCCATCCCCACCATCCCACATCGCAGCCTACCCAAGTAACCTGATGTATCCCTTCATCAGGTGGGTCCCCCTTCCTGTAGAGGGAATTAGCCTTCTGGCCTGCTTTGTTGGCCCTTAGGTGCTGCTGGGACAGCCATCAGGGGGCTCTGGTAGCGAGGTTCCAGGTGCCCATCATCCGAGCAGTCAGTACGCCTTTTTCCATTTTCTCCACCCCTTCCACCACGTTCTCGGCCTATGGTGGTGGCCAGCCTCGTGCAGGGGCGTGTTGAGGCCACACGTCCCCAAGCATACACCCAATCCGCACAGAGGGATCTAGGCAGAGCCCACCCCCCTGGGAGGGAAGTGTCCAATGGACACTGGGAAATCCCTTCCTGCCAGCCTCCGTTCCTGGTACCCAGGCTTGGGGCGTGAACCTGGGTCACCAGCGTGCCAAGTGAACTCCTTTGTTCAGCACCACGGAGCTGGCTGTGCTATGACTTTTAATGCTGAGAGGTTAAGAGGTATGCATACTGCTGCCCCATCAGCATTGAAAGAAATAGATATAAAGTTTGGCTTCCATATCGTTTTTGGGGGAAGGGTATACATAACTTAAGTATAAAAAATAGGAACCAAAAAAGTCTTTATAACATAAATACATTGGTTTCTACCCATGGGTCATCTTTTCCAATCAATTATTTTTGCCATCCTAATCTGCAGACTGTTCTCCGGATTCCACTGAGCTAGAGTCCCAGGGCCAAAAAAAGCAAGGCCTAGAATTGTAATAACATCACCCGATAGCAGGATCCCAGAATTATCTTGGGGAACTCTTGGTTTTAAAACAGTTGATTTTTACCTAATGTACAGAACAGTCATATATCGGGTATACTTCTGCTCATTATCATTATAAATGGGTTTACCACATTTTGTCATTAATCAGGTTTGAGCTATAAAGGGTGTAAAATTTGTTGGTTACTTGAGAGATAATTGTGTTGTCCTCCCCCCAAGCTGCAATCGGACGAAGGGAAGCAGCACACCGGGAGCGGTCATGAGGGCCAGGTTATGTCGCCCTCCCCCCAAACTGCCTCCGCCCGCCTCCCAGAACTCTACTGACTAGATCCTACAAATCAGTAGACATCACATCTCTCCTCCATGATCTAGAAAACACGGACTGGTCCTATATCCCCCAAGCCACCTCTATAGACTCGCCCTGGAGTACTTCAAAACCAAGTTTCTTGCAATCTGGAACTTGTATACCCCACTCAGACATACCCAGGTATAGGGTGCCCACTTGCTATGGATCACCACGGTCCTCATGGCCCTCCTCAGAGCCAGGGATCAGGCATGGAAGTTCCTCAAGTTATCCAGCTCACCTGCGAATCAACAAAGATATAGGGCCCTGCATAACGCCTGTACAAGACAAATCCACCGGGCTAAATCGACATACTTCAAAACCACCCCACCAAATTTTGGAAGGTAATCAGTTCATTATTCTCCCCTCCCTTGCAGTCACCTACCCCTTTCTTAAATGTAAGAGGCTCCACTGTCACCGACCCTCTGGAAGTGGCCACTGAATTCAACACCTTCTTTACAAACTGCACATCGTCTCCACTGGCCTCTGTCCCTCCAGCCCCTCAACCCCCTCCTTCCTGCCCACTCTGTCCTTGACCCTCCTGCTGCCCCCATTTTCACCTTCCACCATATCTCCCCAACCGAAGTCTACAATGCCCTACACTCCTTAAACCCCTCCAAGGGTAGGTGCCCTACTGGTCTAGACGCCAAAATGCTCTACCTATCTGCTCCTGCCATCGCCTTCCCTCTGGCCTCACTCTATAACCTCTCCTCTGTTGCTTCTATCCCCTCAGAGTGGAGGCACACCACAGTTATACCCCTCCCCAAAGGCGGTGACTCCTCAGTCTCAGGGAACTACTGCCCTATCTCCCTCCTCCCTATCCTGGCTAAACTTCAGGAACACCTTGTCCTTGCTCAACTCTCTGCATTTCTCAACTCCTCC
Organism: Neoceratodus forsteri; assembly: GCA_016271365.2. Taxonomy (NCBI): domain Eukaryota; kingdom Metazoa; phylum Chordata; order Ceratodontiformes; family Ceratodontidae; genus Neoceratodus; species Neoceratodus forsteri. The sequence continues at coordinate 1,141,588,384 of CM057450.1, read as the reverse complement.
TTCTTCACTCCTTACCAGTCTGGGTTTAGGAAGTCCCACTCCATCACTTCATCTCTTCTCAGACTAACCGACTCCATCCTCACAGGCATGGGTAGAGGCCGCATTACCTCAACCATATTTGTCGACCTGGCAAAAGTCTTCGATGCCGTCTCCCACTGCCTCCTCCTTTCTAAGCTCTCTCTCTGGACTCTTTAGCATGGCCACCAGCTGGTTCCACTCATACCTGGTAGGCAGATCCCAATCTGTCAGAACTGGCAACTCCATCTCTGCCTCCCTCCCTGTTACCTCTGATGTACCCCAAGGATTGGTCCTTGGCCCGCTATTGTTCTCCATTTTCTTGGACGATCTGCCTACTGCCTGCCCACACACATCCATTCACATGTATGCAGGTGATATGATCCTGTATACTTCTGGCCCCTCGTCAGCTGATGTAGTGACCAGGCTTCAGCAGGACACTTCAGTAATGTTCAGCTCTGTTTTCGCTCAAATCAGCTCTTTCTCAACGCCAAGAAAACTGTTTCCATGTCCTTTGGCACTAGGCAGAGACTTTCTCGGCTTCCTAGTACCCCCTTCTTCCACACCCTGGATGGGACTTCGCTGGAGACTTGCACCTCCTTCAGGTATCTTGGGATCTGGCTTGACCAGCAGCTCGATTTCTCTGTACATATTGATGCAGTACACAAAAGCTCCACCCCAAGCTGGGTGCCTTGTAGTGCAATTGTGGTTGCATCCCTCTGCCGGCTCACCATGCAATTGTGCAGAAAATGATACTCCCTATTTTCGACTACCAGGATGTAGTCTATAGTGCCATCCACAAGTCCACCCTAGCCAGACTGGACCCCCTCTTTCATTCCTTCTGTCATTTTGCTCTCGACTAGCCTACCAACAACCATCATTGTGCCCTCCACTGGGCACTGCACCTCACGTTGCTTCAGGACCGGCATCATTCCCACTGCACCAGCCTCACAGCCAAATTCTGGGCCCAATCCCTCCCCCTTACCTTGCCTCTGTCCTATCTGCCCTGGCCTTCCTGAAGTACTCTCTCAGGAATATAGATTCTCACATACTGTTTGTACCACATATGTCCACTTCGGCTGGCCAGGCAGCATTTCATTATCACATGCCTAAATTATGAAACTCCCTCCCAGCATCCATTCGGTCCTACCACCACAAGTAGGCACCTCAACTCCCTCCTCAAACCTCACTTCTCCTTCAACTGCTCGTGTGCCCATGTTAGTTCTAGTACCTAGGTCTAGTCACTAAATATTAGAAGTTCTTCTCAAGCTCACTGTTTTCGACAGGTTCATTCATTTACAATGCTTATTCCAATGTTCAAGCCTCGCACTTTTGCCCCTGTACACAATTCATTTTTCTGGATGCTGTTGAACTCTTTTGATCTATGTAAACCATGTATTTTATGCTGCATGTATCCTGTCTATTGACTCTGTATACAGAGCTTATTGTTGCACTTTGATGCATGTATGTTTGCTGTTATCCATCTCCCCCTCTCCCCAGGATGCATCTGGAATCGAGCAGTAGCCTGCTCAGTATGCCTTCCTGGTAAAACTTTTAAATAAATAAAAAATGCCTGACTGCCATAATGGCTCTCGGATTCTTTTCTTCTTTCCTTTCACATTACATTACATTACTAGTTTTTTACCTTGTGTTTCTCAGATATTGCCTCACATAAGCCCAACGATTCCAACAAGACACTGGAAATAGCCAATTGGATTCGGGAGTGGGATAATACTAAAAAATAAAAATGCAAGGCACAGCCCACAGAACTCGAAAGAGGCGCAGCCAATCCTCCTTCTCTCCCCCCCCCCCCGAAACTCGTGTCAGTCCCCGGTCCCCAGGTCCAAATCAGAAGGAGCTAAAAAAAAAAACAAAAAAAACTCGGGAGTCAAAAACTCCCACTCTCTTTGCTTGGGGGGAGCAACCTGCCCCCCCCCCCACAATCTACACCACTGCTCTGACCACAAAGAACCACCACTGGACGTCTGGATGAGGGTGGGAGGTTTAACCACGGGAAGCCCAGTAGGAAAGAGGGCTGCCACGGAAGCCAAGTCCGACCTCCCGCGGTAGGATGACCCGGAGTTGGTCGCCTTCGAATGAGGGGACCAAGAGCGGGAGAAAGACTTATCCTTATGCTTCTCCTTGTGTTTGTGCTTTCCATCCAACTTTTGTTCCCGGTGGGAGGACGAAGAGGTGGTGGCCCCAGAAATCGGTGAGGAGGAGGAACTTTTTCGCTGAATTTGTTTCTCCATCACTGCCACTTTCTTTTCTAGCAAGAAGCTTTTTAGGGCCTTCTGGCGACTGATCCTAGTCCTTTGGTTGGACTTTAAGCAGCGCTGGCAGGCCTCTGTATTGTGCTGTGGGCCTAGACAGAAAAGGCAGAGAGCATGGCCGTCCTTCAACAGGATCTGCTTGCCGCAGGGACACTTAGACTGCCACAGTTCTACTAACAAGGTTGGAGAAGAAGACATACAGAGAAAAATGGAAAAATCCAAATTTTGAATAATAATAATAAAGCATGGGTGATCGCGAAAAATGGTGGTCAACTAGAGCAAAAGACATCCAAGGAGCCGATGTGTGCAGGTTGATGGCAGGAAAAGAACTGAGGCTGGGCTGGGGGACCGCCCCTTTTATACCACTGGCCGACATCGGGGGTGGGCCATCATCAAGAGGCGGTCCCCTGCTGTATACTGCTAGCTAAACGTTTTCCTTGGGGTCCTTGCGCCTGCCGACTTCGTCTTTGTGGTGTAATCTGTTGCAAGAGCTCCCCCCCAAAGTGAGATCTACTCTGATCTCAGGACCTAGCCCCCTGCTATTTTATACTCTCAACTGCTCGCCTGACTTTTGTTTGTGCATTAGCTCTGTCCCATCCTAGTTTGAATAATGTCACAGTCTTAGCTTCCACCACCTCAGCGGGCAGCTTATTCCATGGTTCTTCCGCCCTACCTGTAAAATAATGTTTCCTAAGCTCCCTCTTCAATCAATCAATTTTTATTTTACCAGGCGAAGCACCATTGAGCGAGCTCATTTGCAAGGTGGACCTGGACAAATACACATAAAAGTAAACAATATACAAAGGAAAAAGATGGGTGTACAATCAAGGAATACAATGTGGGAGAGGGCATTAAACATAGTACAGTATTAGGCAAGGTCTATACAGGCAAATATGCAAGAGGCTTAGAAAAAAATATTGTCATTATACAGTATGTACATAAACAGTTCAGGAAAAGGGGTAGGAGGGGTGATAGGGAGAAAGAGTGATAAACAGGGAATCACAAGGCCTGGGAACGGATGTCCGACACTGATTTCACTGGTCTCCGGGGGGAGGGGCAATTACAGGATTCTATAAAGGAATCAGAGAATAGCTTTTTGAAGGAGAAGAAGGTTGTCAGGGCAGCCAGCTTCAGAGTTTTTTGTAATTTGTTCCACAGGTGAGGGAGTACATAGCTTATAGATGCTTTACCAATGTGTTAATTAACTTTAGGAATGTATAAGGAGACAAATGAGAGGCTGCGCAAGGAGTAATTGCTTGCAGCATGCAGGAGTTGAAGCTCTTGCAAGCCTGCTGCAAGAACTATGATGATGCAGATGTTTATTTTGCACTCTTGAAGCTCCCCCAACTTCCACTCTTTTAAAGGAGTTCTATTGGGAGAGGTGACGCTCCGACTGCTGCACAGAATGGGGCTTCACCTCTCCGATCCCCCCTGCAAACGCCATAACAAATTAATAGTTTATTTACCTCGCTTGTAAAATTGTGGAAAAGCTCCGGTGGAGCTGGCGTTTTGAATATGGTGCTCCGGAACCCCACGGGATCTTGCTGGTAGTACTGTGAGATGATGACGTGGCACTGCCCCTGCCATTATATTGCCCTTATGTACAGAAATAAAATGATATATGTATTTTTGATGCCAGGCACCATTTTTACTGAATTTGCCTAAATCCCATGGGTATACCTGGTAAATAAACTATTAATTTGTTATGGCATTTGTAGGAAGGTCCTCTCAGTCATGCATTTGACAGAGAGAGATAGCTACATTTAAATTATTTCTGTCTCAAAACTAACTTATAACACAAACAGCTGGTATTATCTAATTTAAAAAAAAGTTTTCAGTGCAAATATTAATCTTGTGTATGTAATTATTTTCACGTTTTTCCTCTTTGGCTTGTTTTCTAACTGTGACCATGCAGAAAAAAGTTTCCAAGAGTTCTGAAATGAAGAACCATGTATTAAATACAAAGAAATCCAAAATAGCATGCTCAAACCTTTTATGTTACTCCACACTGGAATTCACATTTCTTCTAAGGGGTGCTGCTAGGTTGTGGCAAACAACATACAATCCAAAGATACTAGCGCACACCACCCCCACCCCCACATAGCATAGCATGACATATTTAAACTTTCCTCTGCCAAAGTTGGCTGTATGTGTAATATCCTTGTTGGGAGCACAGTATAAGGTGAGTCCCTTAGTAACCACTGAGGCACTGGAAAGTTAAACACCTGTGCAAAATCCTTGCAGGGAGCACAGTATAAAAGGAGTTAGTTAGTAGCCACTGAGGCACTGGAAAGTTAGGGACTAAATCGAAGGCTCCCACCTTGACGTTGGTGATTTAGCTCACTCAAATTGGAATTCCAGTCAAACTAAGAGGACCCTCTCCTCACATGGAGCTTGAAGTAAATATAGCCAACTTTGGCAGAGAAAAGTTTAAATATGTTATGCTATGCGGGGGTGGTGTTCGTTAGTATCTTTGGATAGTATTAAATACAAAGCACAGCTTAACTACTCAATATAAACTTCCAGATATTATGTTCAAAATAATAAACTTAGCAACCTAGTACTGAGACAGGACTCCGGAAGGTCTGATCTCTTTAGCGGAGAAAAAGAACAGTTACGCACTCACCGCAACAGAAGATCTTTGCGAGAATCTCTTTCATCTGGCAACACCTATGGAACATATAGCCACAAGACACTAGGACCGCACTGAAACTTTTGCAAGCAGTCTACCAGGGGCCACCCACGACAATGTTAGACGTTGGCTACAACATAAATTTGGGCAGCCCCTTCCCTCCACCGTTCCCCTACAGAGATAATGCTTGGAGGACCTCCCTGTAGGGAACTAGGAGAGAACCCAGGGCTCTGCCAGCAGGTAGAACCACATGGAGATGGAGAAGAAGACAGCACTCACTACAGTCACAAGATCCTAAGGGGAAAGAGGATGGGAGAGCATAGTCGGATGAAACAGATTCTCTCGAAGATTCAGTCTTATGGTGAGTACATAACAGTTCCATCTTCAAGGATATCTCTTTCATCGGGCCACATGTATGGAATGAGTACCAAGCAGTAGTGACCGTAAAACAGTCTGGGTGGCTGGAGTCTACAGGCCTTGAAGCACAGTTAGACCAAAGCCAACCCTTTTTTGAGAGGCAATGCCCAGACTCTAGTGTTTAGTGAAGGTGTGAACAGTACTCCAGGTGGCAGCTGCACGGATTTCTGCAGCAGACACATTTTTGAAATATGCAATAGATGTGGCCATGCCTCTAGTGGAATGACCACAAACAATCCCAGGAAGTTCCTTACCGTACTTACTATAACAAAAAGTAATACAGTCTGCTATTTGGACAGGCACTGTTTAGAAACTGGAGCATCCTCTTTCCCAGGGGTGAATGAAACAAAAAGCTGCCAGGACTTACTGCAGTCCTTCATGCAGTGCATATAGTACCTGAATATTCTATGTACATCTAGAGAATGGAGCAATGCTTCCCCTGGATTGGCACACTCAGGGATGTGAACTGGCAGGCGAAGTGGTTTGATTTAAAGTGAACCCAGACACCATCTTTGGTAAAAACTTTGGATTAGTACTCAAAGACACCCTGTCTTTTGTGGAAAATCAAATAAGGAAGCTCACACATTAGAGCTTGTAGCTCTGATGTCCTTTGAGCGAAAGTAATGGCAACCAAAAACAACGCTTTCCAAGAAAGAAAGAAAGCATAAGACACAATCGGGGCTGGCTCAAAAGGAGCCAAAGCAAGTTTTTTCAAAACAAAATACAGGTTCCAAGCCAGGACTGGATTGCAGATGTGAGGCTTCAAGTGCAGAATTCCTCTCAAGAACATATGGGCCACCTCCAGCTGTGCAACTGTATGACCCTCAAGGGGCACATGGAAAGCTGAAATGGCAGCCAAGTGCACTCTGACAGAGGAATACTGCAGGCCTGCATTTGAAAAGGACAGCAGATACTCTAGAAAGAACAGTTATGTACTTACCGTAACAGATGATCTTCGAGAAAATCTCTTTCATCAGGCCACAGTTATGGAACTACAGCCGTCAGGCACTAGGGCCAAATGGAAACTTTTTGCAAACAGTCCACTAGGGCCGCCCACAATGTCTTGCATCAGGTTTTGCTATATAAATGTGGGCAACCCCTTCCCTTCTCAGTTCCCCACTGGAGATGATGCTCGGAGGACCTCCTATAGGGAACCAGAAGGGGAGCTATGGCTCTGCAGACCAAGTAAGGCAAAGCCCTATATGGAGAAGGAGCCCTCAGGATGTAGGGGGATGGGGGTGGGATGGCATGGCCTGACAAAGGAGATTCTCTCAAAGATGTACTGTTACAGTAAGTACCTAAATGAAAATTATGTACCTACCATAATTATTGATCTTCTCTTGTATCTTCACCATTCATTGCTGTTGGGTGTAAGCCAGATGCATGCACCCACCATGGGAGCTTTTTTGGGGGGGAGGGAGTCAGTGGCAACAGCGCCACCCATGAGTGGAACGCACTACATGGTGAGTGAGGGGAGGCTGTTAGGCACCGCGGACTCCTCTTCCATCCCAGTTCTGTAAAGTCAGAGAGGTGAAAATAGGTTAGAAAAAGAAGAGCGAGGCAAGGAAGCTGAGGGATAGACAAAGGAAAGGAAATAAACTGAAAAAGGAATAAGCCGGAGAAAGAGGACAGAAAAGAAGAACCCTACCCTAAGGGACCACAGGACCTCACTCCTCGGGTGGCTCTGAGAGAGGAAAAGATAAGGGTAGAAGAGAAGAAAGCAGAAAAAGAAGAAGAAGAAGAAGAAAAGGACAGCAGGGAGGAAGGGGAGAATCTGCCACGACCATTGGGAGAAACTGGCTTGAGCTTACCAGTCCTAAAAAGACTGACAACAAGGGAGCAAAGATCATTCTTGCTAATGGCTGCTTTTAAGGGGTGCAATGAACCATCTTTACAGTTTTTTTTCAAGAAGGCAGATTTCCCTTCCCTCCTAGCTATCCACTTAACCACAACCTAAGCCGAGAGCTCACAGATCGTGCCCAAAGGGGAAAAACATTATCTGTTCCAAAGAGGAGAGAGCTCCGACTAGGTGTAGGAAAAAAATTAGTGTGCAGTCACATGACCGAGCATTAGTATAGGAGCCCCTTCAAGAAGGGCGCAACATATTTGTGTGGAAAACAGAGACAGGGAAGGAAACTCCTTCTGACTCCCCAGGAGTGTCTTGAGAAGTACAAGCCATAGGGAAAAAACTCCTGAAAATGGAGAAGCCCCAATTCTGGGGACACCACTGCTAAAGAGAATCAGAAAGAGTTCCCTCAGAAGGTAAGGGCGAAGCCCTACTCGCCCTCCTCTCAGGATGAAACCTCTGTGACTTCAGAAAAGGAACAGAAGGTCCTGAGGTACCAGGGGGACTCAGCCCCCAATTGGCCTCAAGGAGGGAGGGTGAGTAGGGCCGGGGAGATGCCCAAGAAATGAGGCCCATGAGGGGAAGGTGGGTAGGATTCAGTAATGAATGGAGAAAATACAAGAGAAGATCAAGATTTATGGTAGGTGCATAATTTTCATATCTTCCCTTGTCAATCTTCACCATTCATTACTGTTGGGTGAATACCAAGCCCCCCGAAGGGGGCCTAGCACAGCCCTGAGGGAACATGACCCTCAGCCTCCTGTTGGTGGAATACAGGAGGAGGAAACCCTAGCCGTACTAAACCGACAAGTCTAAGGCTGAGGAGAGCTAGGAGGTGTCCCCTGAAGAATCCTCCTAGCTCTGCTGGAAAAAAGATGGATCCCCTGGAAGGCGGAGCGGATCACCCTATGCCTGGTCAGGGGGTGAAAATCTTGACAGACGAAGTCATGCCATCCATCTAATACAGATCACTGTCCCCGCAAGCCTGAAAGCCACCTCATTGGTGTCATAAGATGCCCTTGCTTGGTGCCTTGCCAGTTCCAGACCTATGGCATAGAGGGCAATGGCCTGTCAAGATTGCTCTGAATCAGGCAGTAATGCTAGCGCTTGAGCTAGCATTGACCACAAGTGCCTGCTGTAGGCAGCATGGTGCACCTGATGTGACGCGATGCACATCAATGCGCGCGTGGAAGAGAAAACCCTTCACCCAAACCGGTCGAATTGTAGGGAATCAGGATCCAGTGGACAGTTGTGCGCCAGGTGCCAAAGCCCAGAGGGAGTGTCTAGGGACGTCAGGCCTGAAGGAGGGTAAGGGAGAGAACCCAGAGACTCCTGGAGAGCACAATACCTTCTCCTGCAGTCTGCTGGGGCTGGAAAAGGGTCGGCTGGAGACTGCCAGGTGTAGATAGATGCTCCCTGGAAGGGAATAGGTCAGGACAGCACCACCAGGTGGTAGGCACTGAACTCACTGAGGAATTCACGCATCTGCCACTCAGTATTGTCCCTGTGAACATAGGAGATATGGAGATCTCGAACCATCCTCGAAAGGAAACGCTGATATTCAGTGAAATCAGCATCGGAAGATAGATGAATGTTGGGTTCCTGTCCCTCAGAATAGGGAGTTGAGGAGGACGAAGAACTCAACTGTTCAGAAGACTCCTGCAGCAGAGGGAACAGGCTAAAGACCCACTCATCCATGGCCCTGACATATGATGGGAAGGCTGCTGCAGTGGATCTGAACGTCTCCCAGGTTAAAGGCCCTGTAGGACCCACATGGCCTGGGAGGGGGGTGGCTGCAGAGGGATCGGAGATGGGCACCTGCAGGGACATGCCTACCCTCTGCCAGGGCTCTGGAATCCAGGGAATGGAACCCAAACTGGAGGATCCCTGAGATCAAACCGGGTTGCAGAGAAGGAATCTGAGGATGCAAACTCTGGAAGAGCCCAGATGGGGAATGTCCCCTGTGATGCACCTGGGGTTGCATGTGTCCAGAAGAGCAACCCTCCACACTGCCACTCGAGGGTACCCTGGAGCCTGAGAAGGAGAGTCGAGGCTCAGCGCTATGACTCCTCCCTGCACCCTGTGGGATGGCAGGAGAGCGCCGCTACTCCTCACCCCAGCCCCTCAACCCCTCAGACTCTGAGGCTGCCCTCTTCCTTGACACCAGTGAGGGGGTTCCCTGGTCTGTAGAGCCCCCAAGGGAGACCACAGAAACAGGGGGCTCCAACCCCCATGGAAGGCCACAGCAGCACCAACACTGGCAGTTGCCACAGCCTCCTCAGACAAGAAACCCCCTCACCAGTCTTAAAGCCACCACCCCCAAAAGACCTCAGGCCACCCCTGGATGAGGGGTCTTTGGGAGAAGACTGCTCCAGAGACAATGGGATAGGTCCACCCAGGCCGCCTGACACCACGTCTCACAGAGACCTCCAATCCCAAAGAACTGGGGAGCCAGCCTGGGTCCAAGTCTGAGTCATCCCCCTTGAAGAGGAGGTGATCAGAAGGACCTCAATGCTAGCCACCCCTGGAGACTCTCTTTTTTTTAAGTTACTATTTATGCCTCCTCTTCTCATGCCCAGTCTCCACTCCTTCTGGAGACACATATAGTGGTCTCCCCACATCATGACCTGCCAGATTCTACCCCAGTAAGTCCCCATCGAGCTGTGGCTCTACCCCCCCAGACAGGTACGGGGTGGGGCTGCTGCACCCTGACAATCTTGCTGTGTCGGACTCACCAGAACATCAGGCAGGCATGAGCAATCAGGGTCTCCGCTGTGGTCTCCATCATCTAGGAGACCAAGCACTGGTTTTTCCAGTGTTCTGGGGGAGTGGCACACATCGGGCATCATGGCATCACCACCGACGTCGCTACTCCCCAACACCTTGAGTCAGCTACAACACTTACTGTGCCTCCAGCTTCTGCTAGAGGCCAGGCAAGTGCCGAGCAAGGACCCCCCTCCTCCTGGGAGAGGAGAGCTGTCCATCGGATGCTCGATCCTCTCCCATCCCTGCCAACCCCGATGGCATGGGCTCATTCCCAAACCTGGGTCACCAGCATAGCGCAAGGTGTGGTGTCCAGCGCCTCACCCTCAGCACCACCGGGCCGGCATGGAGATTCTCTGTTGATGGCACCGCGAACAGCACCATCCCAGGACATGGCGCTGGCCAGGTCCACAACACTGCCCACAACCCTGGAGCCCAAAGCAAGCCCGCCGATGGCCCCAGCTGAGTCCCCAGTGCCATGCACGGTGCTGGAACCCAAAGCGGCACCACCAGAGGAGTCGCCCAAAGTACCAACACCGTGAACAGCACTGAGACCCAGACCAGCACTGCACTTGGCACCGCTTCGATCACTGACACCACGAATGGCAGTGTCAAGGGTCCACCAGTGCCAGACCCAGCAACCATGGGCCACGACACTGGGTGGAGCCTGCACCTCGGAGGAGGTGACTGCCAGGGCAGTGTCAGCAACGCGACCTCGGAAGGGACCGTGCCGCTCCTCTGACACTGTGGAAGAGACCTCCTCCTCAGCAAGGCTAGAAGCTGAGGAGGCCTCCTCCTCACTGGGCCATATAGACCCGGGAGGGGACCCAGAGGAAGGGTCTAAGGTTCTGGCCTGGGAGGCCTGGGGGCGACGTCATCCTCTGAAAGTTGGCAGAGTGTGGCCGACTTTGAACACACCAATTTCCAGTACATGGCGGTCCATGGAAAAACAGGCATCGCATCTATCCATCTTGTGGTTGGGTCCCAGGCACTGAAGGCAAACATCATGTCGGTCCATAACGAAAAAGTGGCAGCCATAGGATCACCGACGCGTGGGGGTGAGGCCCACTGTAGACTTCCGTTTAGTCCTCGAACCGGGCATGATGCGAAATAAGCTGCAAAAACAGCAATAGTTCCCCGTGCCATCGGAAAAAAGAAAATGAAACAGTCTAACCGGTTCAACGGCGTTGGGATAGAGAACCAGGATGAAGAGTCATCGAAATTGGCGTTGAAATGAGCATCAAAAAACAAACAGCGTAGTAAACTTTCTGAACTCGTGCAGCAGGTGCGGCCTTGATGGTGGGAGAAACAGAACTGGGATGGAGGAGGAGTCCACGGCGCCTAACAGCCACCCCTCACACACCACGTAGTGCGTTCCACTCATGGGCGGTGCTGTTGACGCCAACTCCTCCCCCCAAAAAAATAAGCTCCCGTAGTGGGTGCACGCATCCGGCTTACACCCAACAGTAATGAATGGTGAAGATTGACAAGAGAAGATCTGTCCTATCTTCTTCGAGGATCTCTCTTGCATCAGGCCACACCTATGGAATGAGTACCAAGCATTACTGACACAGGCTGGGAGGTTGGAGCCTACAGGCCTAAGAAGTAGGCCTTGAGGCACTGCTAGGTATCATCGAGGCACAGGTCAGGAAGCATAGGAAAAACAGGAGCAGTTGTAGAATTCACAAAAATTGTTTATTACTACTAGCAGTAACATAAAAAAAATTGTTCAGAATAAGTACTTACAAAGGCAGAATAAACAGAGAAGATCCATCTGAGTTTTCCTTCAATCTCTGTGTCTCTCAAAACTCTGCAGCTCTGTCTCTTGTAAGTCTTTGCAACCCCCCTCCTTAACAAGCATCCTATTTTTTTCTAAAATGTTCTTGTAAATTTCCAATATTCTTGTCAATTTCATGCGGGTGCAGCAAAAACACAATGTCCCAGAACTGACTCCCCTTTACCAAAGCGTCTGAAAAAGGGCTTAAAAACTGCTCTCAGATTAACCCCTTCAGTTCCCAATAGCTTTTTGCAATCATCTCAAACTATAATTATATACATTTCAACAACAACACTAAATAATTTCTAAACAAAGGTATCTCAATATCAGTTACATTTCTACATAATGATTTGCATATATATTTTATGCCAGCAGATGTGCAAGGGGGGGGAAAGACAGAAACAGCAAAGGAATTGGATTTCCGCCTGTCACGCTAGCAACTCAGGTTCGGGAACAAGCCCAGGAGCTGGAGGGCTGGCTGGGGGTAGGAGGCTCGAGCATCCCAAGGACAGCTCACATTCTCTGGGGGAAGGGGTATCTGGACTCGGTACTTGTCTGACCTAGGGTGGAGATCTGAGGTACAAGTCCGAACTCGAAATACGGTAGGTGTGCTGGACGTCGATGCATCAGGTGCCTAGACATCAGGGGTGCACAGCACATTCCGAAACATTGAGGAAAAACACCCTCAGCACTCCCAGTAGATGAAGCACCAGGCCCCAATCCCTAATGCCCCTACCGGCACCGGAGATGGAATCCCGACAATATACAGACACAGCGGGGTGAAAGGGCCCTCACCCTGTACCCGCCTAGGGGTACAACCATGGCTCAATGGAGGGACTGAGTGCACCGGATGCCAGGTAGGAGAGCAGGGATGCAACAGGCCGTAGGTGTCCCCTGAAGAGTGGGAGTGCTCAGGGGAGAAGGAGGAGTAAAAAAGAGAATAAATAAAAAAAAAAAGAAACAGCAAGGGAAAACTGAGAGACAGTGAGAGGCAAAGAACTGCGAGACTGTTGGGGTGATCAAATCCTAGGTCTCACAGGAAAATTTGTTTGTCCAACCAGACAGACAAGAGACAGGAAAGGAAAGAACAGAACAGATCCCTGCATTCAAACTCTTCATAACAACTGGGACAGGGTTATATTCAACCCTGTCACACTAGGTCAAAGCCTGCCCTTTTTCTTGAGGCAATGTCCAGACTGTAATGTTTAGTGAGGGTGTGGGCAGTACTCCACATGGTAGCTGCACAAATCTCAGCAGCAGATATGTTTTTGAAACAGGCAATAGAAGTGGCCATGGCTCTAGTCAAGTGGCCATGAACAACCTCAGGTGGTTCCTTACCATACTTCTTATAGCAAAAAGTAATACAGTTTGCTAACTATTTGGACAGGCACCATTTAGAAACTGGAGCATCCTCTTTCCCAGGGGGCAAAGGAAACAAAAAGCTGTGCGGTCTTCCTGCAGTCCTTTGTACAATGTATATAGTCCCTGAGTATTCTATGTACATTTAAAATATGGAGCAATGCTTCCATTGGATTGGCATGTTCAGGAAAATAAACTGGCAGGTGGATGGTTTGATTCAGAGTAAATTCAGACATCACCTTTGGTAGAAACTTAGGACTGGTACGCAAAGACTCCTTGTTGTTTGTGAAAAATCAAATAAGGAAGCTCACACTTTAGAGCCTGAAGCTCTAAAGTTCTTCGAGTTGTAGTAATAGCAACCATAAATAACGCTTTCCATGACAGAAAGTGTAGGCCACAAGCCACAGCTGGCTATAAGGAGCAGAGTAAGCTTCTCTAGCACAAAATTCAGGTCCCACACCAGGACAGGATTGCAGATAAGAGGCTTCAAGTGTAGAATTGCTCTCAAAAACATATGGGCCATCTCCACCTGAGCAACCGTATAACCATCAATAGGCAAATGGAAGGCAGAAATGGCAGGCAAGTGCACCTTAACAGAAGGGTATTGTAGGCCAACGTCTGATAAGGACAGCAAATACTCTAGAACCTGATTTACTGGACAGGTAAAAGGGTCCATATGGTGAGAAGCGGCCCACAAAGCAAACCACTTCCACCTCATGGAGTAAGTGGCTCTGGTGGAAGGCTTTCTGGCAGCTACCAAGACATCAGACACCTTTTGGGATGCTCCTAACATGGCAAAGGCTATGTCTTCATATGGCTATGTCCACCCTAGGTCAGACAAGTACTGAGTCCAGATACCCCCTTCCCTGGAGAAGGTGAGCTGTCCTTGGGATGCTCGAGCCTTCTCCCCCCAGCCAGCCCTCCATGAAGGTGGAGTGACTTGAGGTCTGGATGGACCAAGTTCCTTGATCCTGTGACAGAAGATCCTGGCATAGTGGTAGAAGTACTGGAGGTTCCACTGCCAGCTGTTGCAGTAAGGAGAACCAAATCTGGTGAGGCCACAGTGGGGCAATGAGTATCAGAGTTGCACTCTCCATTTGAAGCATTATTAGTACTCCCTGGATTAGAGGGAAAGGAGGAAAGGCATACAGGAACCTCCCTTTCCAAGTGAGGGACAACATGCCTTGCTAGAAAACTCCAGGCATTGGAGCGAGCGAGCAGAAAAGTGCCAGTTTTGCATTGTGGAGGACGAAAAAAGGTCCAACTCTGGATAATCCCATCTGTCGAACAGGTCTTCTATGATTAAGGTCAGCAGTTCCTACTCATTCATTTGGACTATGATCAACTTAGTCTTGTCTGCCAAGATGTTCATTTTGGGCCCCTGGAACATGCACTGCTGATACTTCTAAAATGTGTTCCAGAGCCCAATACCAAACTCTCATTATCTCCATGCACAGGGGATAGGAATGAGTCCCTCCCTGCTTGTTGATGTAGTGCATCACACTGATGTTGTCCTTCTAGACAGAGGACCGAAGGAGAGATGGGACTGGAAGGCCTGTAGGCCATACGGAACAGCTCACATTTCTATAAAGTTTATGTGGAGGGTGCTCCCCACTTTCATCCATGTGCCATGTGTCTGAAGGGGCCTTAGATGTCCAACCCCTAGGCATCTGTGGTGAGAATCTGATGGGAAAGTATCAGGAAGGGAACCCCATTCAGCAAATGGGTGGGTTCCATCCACCACTGAAGTACTTTTCTGACAGGAGAGGTTATTAGTACTTTTTGTTCCAGGTCATCTGTGCATTGGTTCCACTGGACACTTAGTGCGCACTGTAGAATCCTTATGTGCAGCCTTGCCAGTGGTACGGTGGTGATGGCTACTGCCATTAGGCCTAGAAGTCTCAGAAATGTCCTGGCTGTGACATATCTGTTGTCGTAGACCATCTGGGCCTGTGCTATTAGACTCTCAAATCTTCCCTGTGGCAGGAAGACTAGGCCTTGGGTTGTGTTCAAGACTGCCCCAATGTACTGCAAATGTTGGCAAAGAGTCAGGAATGACTTTGGTATGTCAATAGTAATCCAGAGAGCATTGAACAGTTGTCTGGTGCGGTCTAGGGTGTGGATAAGCCACCCATTGGAATGAGCTTTGAGAAGCCAGTCGTCCAGGTATGGGAAAACACATAGGCCATCCCTGAGGAGAGCTGCTGCGACCACTGCTAAACATTTAGCAAATACCGATGGCACAGATGACAAGCCCAAGAGCAATACTCTGAACTGGTAGTGTTCTCCCTGAAACAGGAAGAAAAAATTACTTACCATAGTAATCTTGTTTCTTCCAAGGGAGTCTTACTGTATTATGACTTATGTAGTTAACCCTTCCAGTTGAACTGCCTCAGAGATGAGAGAGTTAAAGCCTATATGCTAATAGTGGAACGTTCAATAGGCTCGAGCTCAGTTTTCAAACCACTGTTCCTGGTACATTCTGTGTAACTGCCAGATTCTTACGAGCACCAAAATAACAATAATAGCTAAGCTATGCTAATCAACAATATATATATGTAACTAAAACAGTCCATTGATTATAGAACCCAAATGTCGGGCATATAAAAGACTCAAGTCACAGATGCCCAAGAATGACCACCCCCAGTGGCCCAGTATTTTCTATAAATCACAGCTGGAGTGCATTCCCCCCTAGGTTCTAGTAGAGGAGGCAGGGTGGGAGGTCAGAATACAGCAAGACTCCCTTGGAAGAAACACAATTACTATGGTAAGTAATTTTTTCTTCAAATCCCAGGAAGTCTTACTGTATCTGACTTATGCAGACTACCAAGCAGTGCCCCTTGGAGGTGGGCACAGAACCTACTTGGGAAATAGGCTCTGCGATACTGCTATGCAAAACCTGGCATCACTTCTGGCCTGAGTGTCCAGGCAGTAGTGCTTAGTGACTGTGTGAACAGTTTTCCAGGTAGCTGCTTTACAGATTTCCAGCAGAGGGACATCTCTAGCAGCTGCTATGGAAGCAGCTGTCCCCCTAGTGGAGTGAGCCCTCAAAGCGGTGGTTCCTTGCCCAGTTTGCCATAGCAGAACTGAATGCAGGCCACAATCCATCTAGCAATGGTCCTTTTTGTGGCTAGCTTGCCCTTTCCCACTTCTCCATAGGTGAGGAACAGCTGGGTACACTCATTCCTATGGCTCTTTGATCTAGATAATAGCTGATAGCCCTCTTCACATCTAGGATATGCAGCCTGCATTCTCCCAAACTAGAATGGTCAGTGAAGAAAACAGGCAATGTAATGGACTGGTTCAAGTGGAAGTCTGAGACCACTTGAGGGAGGAATTTCCTATTTGTTCTGAGAACAACCTTATCCCTGTGGAGTGCAATGTAGTTAGGCTCCACAGACAAGGCCTGTAGTTCACTGATCCTTCTTGCTGAGGTGATAGCTACCAAAAAGACAGTTTTCCATGTCAGATATTTGAGCTCTGCTGAAGACATGGATTCAAAAGGGGGCTGCATCAGCTGTGCTATGCAGATGTTCAGGTCCCAAGGAGTAGGTTCTCCAAGAGGAGGGTGCAGGTAAAGCAACACCTTAAAGAATTTCTTGAAAATGAGATTAGAAGCTAGGGAAGGGCCCTTCCCTGCTGAGAGGTGGGCAGAAACCACTGCCAAATGTACCTTAAGAGTAGAAGGCCATAGGCCTAGAGAATGAAGGTGAGCCAAGTAGTCCAACAGGGCTCCCAAGCCAGCTTTCTGTTGATCTGTACCCCTTTGGGAACACCAAATAGAGACCCTTTTCCACTTTGAAGTGTACGTCTTCCTGGAGACCCTTAGGATGTCCATCACCCCTTTCGAGAGAGATGCAAGCCTACACACTCTAGGTCCTCAGGAGCAAGGCCTTGAGCCTAAGGAACTTGAGGTTGGGGTACAGGATCCTCCCCTGGGAGGAGGTCAGAAGATTGTGTCTCCTGGGAAAGCATATTGGACTGGTCATCGACAGGGTCAGCAACATTGAGTACCATGGCTGTCTGGCCCAGTCTGGAGCTATCAATATCATTGTAGCTGACTGACACCCGAGTTTGGTTAGAACTCTAAAGATCAGAGGGAATGGAGGGAAGGCATACAGAAACTTGCCAGTCCAGTCCAACAGCAGTGCATCCAGAAGTACTGAGCCCAGAGCCAGTGGCCCGCAACAGAACTGGGACAGCTGGTGATTGTCTGGGGCTGCAAAGAGGTCTATCTCTGGAGTGCCCCATCTCCTGAATACTGCTAACAGGATTTGCCTGTTCAGAGTCCATTCATGATGGTTCTATTGATTCTGCTGAGTGCATCTGCCAAGACATTGTCTTTCCCTGGCAGGTGGACTGCTGTCAGGGAGACCGTGAGGGAGTAGCCCAGACTCCAGATCCTTATGGCCTCTGTGCACAGAGCAGAGGACCTGGTCCCTCCCTGCTTGTTTATGTAGTACATGGTGGTGGTGTTGTCTGTTCTGACCTGAACCACCTTGCCCTGCATCATTGTGGGCAAATGACTGTAATGCCAGCAGCACTACCCTTAGTTCCATCAAGTTTATGTGCAGCATAGACTCCTGCTTGGTCCAAGTACCATGAGCAGTGTTTTCCCCCCTGGGAGGGCTCACCATCCTAGAAGGGAAGCATCCGTGGTCAGTATCACAGTAGGAGACTGTTGCAGGAAAGGGACATCCACTCTGAGGCTGTCCCTGTCCTGCCACAACTGCAGGGCTTGCAGTAGGATGGAAGTCACTGGCACCACTTTGTATAGAGAATCTCTTCTCTGAGACCAAAAGGACCTGGGGTGGAACTGAATGTCCTTCATCTGAAACCTGGCCCCTGGGACCACTGCTGTGGCTGCACCCATGTGACCCAGGAGCTGAAGGAAATGCCTTGCTGGCCGAGGGATGTGCAGAAAGAAAGAGCCTGCCAACTGAACTAGGCTGTCCACCTTTGCTGGTGGAAGGATAGTCCTTACCAGAACTGTGTCCAGCTCTGCCCCTGTGAAATCCAGGAGCTGGGCTGGTTTTAGAACTGACTTCTTAAGATTTACCAGGAACCCCAGGGACTGTAGGGTGTCCTGTGTAATGGTTAGATATTCCTCTACCTGTTGAGGGGATTGTCCCATGACTAGCCAGTCATCCAAGTAAGGAAAAAAGGTGATTCCTTGTCTTCTAAGATGTGCCACGACCACTGCCAGGCACTTTGTGAAGGTCCTTGGGGCTGAAGAGAGGCTGAAGGGCAGGGCCCTGAACTGATAGTGGCCTGATAGCAGCTCGAACCAGAGATATTTTCTGTGAAACTACCTGATAGGTACATGAAAGTAGGCATCTTTGAGGTCCAAGGATGCCAACCATTCCCCTTGCCTTAGAGTGGGAAGGATCATAGCCAGAGTGACCAGTTTGAACTTAGGTTTTGTCAGATGCTTGTTGAGGTATCTTAGATCCAGAATGGGTCGCCACTCTCCGGTTGTCTTCAAGGTTAGAAAGTACCTTGAGTACAACCCTTTTCCCTTAAAAGAGAATGGGACAGGTTCCACTGTTCTGTCTTGCAGTAAAGTGGACACCTCTGCCTCTAGCAGAGCTGTTTCTGAGTTGGTGGCAGGTTTGAAAGGTCTTGTTCTTGGTTTTGGGAATGATCTGAAGCTGAGAGCAAAACCCTGGCTTATTACTTTCAAGACCCACTTGGTGGTAATGGTTTGCCATGCCTGGAAGAAATAAGCCAGCCTGCCCACTACTGGGACTGGGGAGGCAGCCCGAACAATCACCTCAGGGGGTCTGCTTGGCAGTGGTCTTGGGCTGAGGACTAGGTACAGCATGACGAGCACCTCTTCTGCCCCTACCCGTAAAGTAGCCTCTTTGCTGCTGGTAGGCAGGGAAGGCCTGGGCCTGATAAAAAGGTCTCTGATAAGGTCTGCCCCTGCCTCCTCTACTCTGTTGTCTTTGTGGAGTGGCAGCCTTCTCTTTGGCTGCAGCACTCTTGCATGCCACCCTGTACTCATCCATCTTTTTCATATAGGCTTCTGTCTGTTCCCCAGAAAGCGAATTCTGTGCCGGGGAAAGTCCAGGGCCTTTGTCTGGGTGTCCTGAGAGATGTTTGTGCACCTTAGCCAGGTAAATTTTCTTTGAAAAACAGCAGTGGCCATCACCCTGGAGGCACTGTCATTGGCATCCACCACCATGTGGAACTGGTACTTAGAAGCCGCTATACCATTTTTGGCAATCTCCCCCAAGTCTGCTGCCAGCTGGGGAGAAGCCTTGCTAGCTAACTCCTGGACAGACTCCCAGAGTGACTTCTGGTACCTGGAGACATAGGCCACGTAGGAAGCCTGCCTAATGCTAAGGGAGGCACCAAGGTATCCTTTCTTTGCCATAGAGTCAGTCCTTCTGGAATCCTTCTCAAGAGGGTGAGAAGCTAGAGGGATGCATGATTTTTCACAGGCTGCAGCCTGAACCACTCCCTCATGACTGAAATGGCTAAACAGAAACTCAAAGTCATTACCAGCCAACAGATACCTCCTGTCCAACTTCTTATCCACAGGGGGTACAAAAGTGGGAGTCTGAAGAATTTTCATTGTTTGTCTCTTAAGGGACTTATGTACAGGGATCATAAGCATCTTAGTAGCAGGCACATCTATCATCTCAACATAATCAGGCTCTTCCTCCTCCTCAGAGGTCTCTTGGGCAGGCAGCTTCAGAGCTTCTGCGACCTTTTTCATGAAAGCTTAATGGGAGGAGAGATGGGGTGGGGACTTCGCCTCCAGGCGCTCAGGAGAGACTTCAGGCTCTATAGGCTCGCCAGAGCCTTTCTCCTCTTCCTCCTCATCATCCCATTCCTGCTCATAATATGCCTCAGTGTCATATGAACTGGAGGGGAGCGAAGTACCAGGCGTTTGAACTGGAGTGTGAGGCTTGGTACACTGGCCCGGTTCACCTGAACCGGTCTGTAAAAACTGCACAATGCGAATGGCCTTTGCTATTTCCTCAGTGGTTGGAGCCGCAACCGCAAACTGCTGCAGTGCTGAACCAGCCGTTTTTCTTTTCCTTTTAGCAGAAAGTGTTTCAAGGCCTGTCTCTGCTGCTCTTTTACTAGTGGAGGTCTCGCCCTGGTCAGACGGCACCCCCCCTCTGGTTCCACCAGTTTCTCTTTAGTTTTGGAACCTGACCGGCCTTCAGTGTCGGTTGCTTTTTCAGCCACTCTCTCCTGCAGTCTATTAAGTCACCTATCAAGCGTAGACTGAAGGAAATTTTTGCAGATTTCACAGTCTGCTTTCAGGTGTTCAAACACTAGGCAGAACACACAAATCAGATGTGGGTCAGCCTTAGAAAATGGCTCACCGCACTCTGTACAATGCTGAAACCCAGTGGAACCAGTTCTTTTCTTGGGTTTCTGTGACATACCCACAAAGAGAAGAAATTTAGCACTTATCCGCAATTGGTGGTTAAGCCTGGATAAGAATGTTTAAAGTGTTTTTTTTTTTTTTTGGTTAGCGGTCGGGTTAGTGACCGAGGGGGAAAAAAACTGATAAAAAAATCGGTTTTGTAACCAAAAAACCTTACCGGTCCCAGAATACAGAAATTTAACAGGAAGAAACGTAAACTTTACCTCAAGAAAAGAATAATAAATGCCTTTGGTTTCCTCCCAGTTGCGAAAACCAATGAGGTACCAAAAACTTATCAAACTGAATGAAACCTAGTCTAGTCTACCCTGTAACCAAGGACAGTGGTTTGAAAATAAAAATATATAAATGGCAGTTAGAAAAAACGATGAACTAGTACTTATACCAAAGGAGCTGAGAAGAAATCTCCAAGGTGACTTCATAGGCAGACGGAGTAAAGAATCTGGCAGTTACATAGAATGTACCAGGGACAGTGGTTTGAAAACCGAGTTCGAGCCTATTGAACATTCCACTATTAGCATATAGGCTTTAAGTCTCTCATCTCCAGGGCAATTCAATTGGAAAGGCTAACTGCATAAGTCAGAATGCAGTAAGACTTCCTGGGGTTTGAATCATAGATATTTCTTGTGTGAGTTGCAGATCTTGATGTGCAGGTAAGCATCCTGCATATCTAGGGAGCAGATCCAGTCCCCTACCTGCAGCAGTGGAAGTAGGCCTTGCAATGTGACCACTCTGAACTTCTTGTATTCTATAAAAAAGTTCAGATCCTTGAGATCTAGGATGAGTCTTAGATCTCCTGTTAATTTTGTAAGTAGGAAGTACCGAGAACAGAACCCTGTGTTCCTGTGTTCCAAGGGGACAGGTTCTATTGCTCTTTTTTGAAGCAAGGTATGAATTTCCTCCAGAAGTAATGGAATGTGTTCTGGAGGGTAATGGGAAGGCACTAGTAGATGGTCTGGAGGTAATTCCAGAAGCATGGCTTTGTGCTATTATCTGCAGGACCCAAGCATCTTAAGTCACCTTCTTCCATTGGTCTAGGTGGAGGGAAAGGTGACCCCTGACCACTACCCCTGGAAGCACAGCTGGTGGGAGGTGTACGAAGGAGTCAGGCAGAGCCGGTTGCCATGGCTGATGCTGCAGTAGCACCCTAGGGGCTTTTGAATGGGCGTCAGGGCTGGGGACTGGTGGGGGTTAGGTTGCTGCTGCTCTACTCTTGCCCTGCTGTCTAGATGTAGATCTAGGTCTAGAAGTGGCTCAGTGAAAAGGCACCCTCTGCCTAGTTCTATGCTGGGTATGATGCATGGAATGTACTGATTTCAGAGTTCCACCGGGAGCCTGTAAATTGGAGAGAGTCCTGTACATCTGCTCCTAACAGCTTGTATCCCCTGAAAGATGCACTAAGGATGAGTTGCTGGACATCATTAGCAAAGCCTGCCACTCTGAGCCAGGAATGCCTTCTGAGACAAACAGCAGAGGCAGCTTCCCTGGCAGAGGCATCAGAAATGTCATAGGTGGATCGTAGGCAATGTTTACCTATGTTGGCACCTGCAGGCAGGGCATTCAATATCTCCTGTTTAGCAGCACTCTCTGGGAGAGCCTAGGCAGCTGCTTTGGCCTTCCTCCAAAGAGTATTCTGGTATTTTACCATGTGTGCTTGGTAATTTATAATTCTCAGCCCTAGAGAAGCTGAAGGTAAAGTCATTTTGGCCAAGGCATCAAGTTTTCTGGACTCCTTGTCAGGAGGAAGGGAACTAAGGTGCTTTGGAACCTAAGATCTGTCGTGGGCTGCGTTGATGACCACAGAATCAGCCTAAGGCTGTCCTGCAAAAAAATATTTGCCTGAGGGGAGCTGGTATAGCTTATCTGCCTTCCTTGGTATGGCAGGTATCATAGTAGGTCTGTGCCAAGATGGCATCCCCTAGGGCTGGCAGGAGGGGAGAAATAACTATTGGTGGAGTATCAGGCAATTCTAAGAAGTTTACTGAATTCTTCTTAGTAATATCCTGCTCCTCTGCATCAAACCCCATTGCAGATTGAAGTTCCTGCATCATTATTATGGATGAAGGGTCTTCAGGGGAAGACCTGGGGGTATAAACCACAGAGTCTTCACTCCCAGTAGAGACTGTGGAAGTGGGTCTCTAATAGCTGTCCACAGATTCCTCTGCCTCTTCCTCCTCCTCATTCAGAATAAGTTCAAGACTATATTCCTGGTCCTCATCGACGTGGTCTGCAGGACATAGTAGTGGCGTTAAAGAAGCCATCAATGGCCTGGAAGGTATCTGGTGCATCAACCTGGCAGGCAATATCGCGGGCATTTGCTGTGTAGACCTTGTCAACAAAAAGCTCGTTGATAGAGGAGGTAACAGGTGTTTAAGAATGTTCGTAAAGGACACTAGAACCACCCAAACATTGGCACCCGTGTTTGTGTCAACAGGAGAGGCAAGAGCCCTGACACAGACGGCAACACACCAGCCGTGATAGGTCCGGAGGCACTAGAGGTCGACCCAGCCATACCCACAGTCTGGGCAATGAGCTGTGTCACCACAGGAGTGGTCAAAGGGCCAGAGAAGGTCATACCTAGATGAACGGGTGCCCTAGAGTGCATAGGAGAGGTCCTTGCCTTTTCTCTTGGCCTATTCTATGGCATGGGAAGCCTCCAAGCAGAAGTGGTGGGAGCAAAGTTGGTGAGGGAATTCAAACTGCATAGGATAGACATAGGCGACCTTAGCAATTCAAATGAGAAGGTAAAACTGGAGATAAAGTAGGATCGTCAGCATTTTTACTAGGTAGGGAAAAATGGCAGACTGGATGAGCCTAGCAGTCCTTATCTGCCATCAAATTCTATGTTTCTACTTTTCTATCCCTGTGTTTGTGGAGGTGAGACCCAGACGTCTTCTTCTGGGACTTGGATCCCTTTGATTCTGAGGAATGGGTTGGTGACACAGTTGGGGTTTCCTGGTGGAGCTCCTTTTCCATTTGGGCTAAGTGCTGTTTTAGCAGATGCTTTTCTAAAGCACCCTTTCTGCATTGTTGGGTGGCTGTATTAAAGCCCTTACAAACTGGGCATGCTTTGAGAGTGTGGTCTGTGCTGAGACAACACACGCAGATGTTGTGACAGTCTTTCAAATAAATTTTCTTGCCGCTCTCACACTATTTAAAGAGTTTGGATGGCGACTGCTCTGGAGATGCCACCAAAAATCATTTTAAAAAAGTGAATGCATTTAAAGTAAGAAAAAAACGACTATATCAGCAAAGACATTTTCGTGGCAGGGTCTGATGAGAATGATCAACCGCGGGAAAAGAAAGGAGGAGGTAAAAGGCCACCCACATTTATATAGTAACAGCTAATATAAGAAATCATCGTGGGCGGCTCCTAGTGGACTGCTTGCAAAAAATTTCTGTGTAGTCCTACTGCCTGTTGGCAATAGTTCCATAGGTGTGGCCTGATGAAAGAGATATCCTCGAAGAAGATCCTGATTTACTGGACGGGTAAACAGATCTAAGTGATAAGAAGTGGCCCCCAAAACAAACCACTTTATGGAAAAACTGGCCGTGGTGGAAGGCTTTCTGGCAGCCACCAGGACATCAGCCACTTTTTGGGAAACCCCAAATCTAGCAATGGCTATGTTTTCAGGAGCCATGCATGAAGATGAAGTGATCTGAGGTCCGAATAGACCAGGGTTCCCTGCTTCTGTGACAGTAGGTGCTGGCATAAGGGCAGGAGTACTGATGGTTCCACTGCCAGCTGCTGCAGTAGAGGGAACCAGATCTGGCAAGGCCATGGGAAGCAATGAGGATCAGAGCTGCCTCCTCCATCTGGAGCTTGAGTAGCACTCTCTGAATGAGAGGGGAGGATGGGAAGGCATACAGGAACCTCCCCTTCCAAGAAAGGGACAACGCATCTTGCCAGAAAACTCCAGACCCTGGAGCACGTGAGCAGAAAAGTGGCAGTTTTGCATTGTGTGGTGATGCAAAAATGTCCAACTCTGGATGACCCCATCTGTCAAACAGATCTTCTGCCACTGAGGTCAGCAGCTCCCACTCATGCATTGTGGACTGTGACCTGCTTGGTCTTTCTGGCAAGACATTGTGGTCACCTGGAACATGTACTGCTGACAGATCTAGACCAAGTTCCAGAGCACACCAGACTCTCACTGCATCCCTGCACAGGGGGTAAGAGCGACTTCCTCTTTGCTTGTTTGGGAAATGCATCACACTGACATTGTTCATCTGTACTAACAGAGGACCAGGGGACAGGTGAGCCTAGAAGGCCTGTAGGCCGTACAGGGCAGCTCACATTTCTAGAACATATATGTGCAGGGCGCTCTCCACTGTGGTTCATGTATCCTGTGTCTGATGGGGCCCTAAATGTGCCCCCCAGCCCATCCCTGAGGCATCCATAGTTAAAACCTGAGGAGGGGAACAAGAAGGGAAACCCCTTTAACAGGTTGCTGGGTTCCATCCACCACTTGAGCACTTTGTGTTAAGGAGAGGTTTCTAGAACCCTCTGTTCAAGATTGTCTGTGAACTGGTCCCACTGGACTCCTAGGGTCCATTGAGGGATCCTTATGTGCAGGCTGGCCAGAAGTACTGTGACAATGGCCACTTGCATCAGACCTAGCAGATGAAGGAATGTCCTGGTTGTAAGATAGCAGCTGTTGTCCATTTGGGCATGTGCAATCAGACATTCAGCCCTGTCCAGAGGCAGGAAGGCTGAGCCTTGGGCTGTTTTCAGAACTGTTCCTATGTACTGCAGGTACTGACAAGGTGTCAAGACAGACTTGGGTACAATGACAGTGTCCCCTAGGGCATAGAACATCTATCTTGTTTGAGCTAGGATATGCAGGAGCTGCTCTTTGGAGCTGGATTTCAAGAACTAGTCATCCAGGTAAGGAAATACATAGAGACCTTCCCTATGAAGGGCTGCTACCACCACTGCCAAGCATTTGGTAAAGCCCTGTGGCACAGAGGACAAGCCAAAGGGCAATACTCTGAATTGGTAATGTTCCCCCTAAAACAGGAACCTCAAATATTTTCTGTGAGATTTGCAAAATCTTGATATGGAGGTAGGCATCCTTCATGTCAAGGGAACAGATCCAGTGTCTGCTTGTAGTAATGGGAGCTGGCCCTGTAGGGTGACCATTCTGAACTTTTCGTACTCTCTAAAAAAGTTCAGGTCCCTAAGATCTAGAATAGGCCGCAGGTCACCTTTTCATTTTGGGACTAGGAAGTACCAAAAATAGAACCCTGTGCTTCTCTTCTGAAGCAAGGTGTGGACTTCCTCTAGGAGCAGAGGAATGTGGTCTGGGAGGATAATGTGTTGGCACTGGTGGCTGATCTGGATGTAGTGCTAGAGGTTCCAGAGCATGGTCTTGTGCTATGATTTCCAGGACCCAGGCACCTGTCGCCTACTTCTAGGGGCTTTTGAATGGGCACCTGGTATGGTTCCTAGGATGGGCAAGGCTCCTGCTCCCTTGCCCTTAACCTTGTTTCTTGGTAGCAGGATGGTGTCTAGCATCAGCCAAATGAAAAAGTATCCTGTCTACCCCTTGGTTGGGTATGAAAGATGGAGTGTACTGACTTCAGGGGCCTACCTGAGGCCTGGAGGATATCCTGGACATCTGATCCAAATAACTTGTATCCTCTAAAGGGGGCACTGAGAATGGACTGTTGTAGATCATTCGCACAAAGCCTGCCACCCTGAGCCAGGAGTACTTCCTTAGGCATATTCCTGAGGCAGCAGCCCTGGCTGAAGCTTCAGATATATCATAGGCAGTATGACGTAGGTGTTTTTTACATCAGCACCAGCTGTGAGAGCTTTGAGAAGCTCCTGTTTGGGTGTACCTTCTGGCAAGGCTTGAGCAGCTGCTTCAGCCTTTCTCCAGAGTGTATTGTGGTACTTAACCATATGGGCCTGGTAGTTAGCAATTCTGAGGCCCAGGGAGACTGAGGCAAAAGTTCTCTCACCTAGCACATGAAACCTCCTGGACTCTATCTGGAGGAAGTGATGTAGTGCCCCAAAGTATGGCGGCACAACAGAAATTTAAAATAAATGAATATAGTGTCCCTTAAGGCCCTAGCTAGAGCGGGCATCAGCAGAGCAGAGCTGTAAAAAATGAAAGAAATACATTCCCTAGCTGCCTGCTCCTTGCAGAATACCCGCCCCCCCCCCTCGAGCAGGCAGCACGAGTCAAGGACACTCATGTACTGGGACTGCTGTCCCTGTCCACTACATGCATTTGTTTTTGAAAGAAAAGTCAGTGGCTATGGCACGGACTCGGGGGTTCTGGAACTGGAACCCCAAGTGTTCCTTTTTGAAAGTATAGTTTTTTTGGTAGTTGTTGACTGGCGTGGACGCCAGAAAGTTAGTAGGGTACTGACAGGGCTTATCTGGAGGGCTGAAGCCATCTCTACACTTGTCTGGGCACCTCTGCTCTTGCTCCACCAGCGGTCCTCCGGTACGGCGATCCGAAAGCTCCGGTGGGTCCCCAGTGTGCGGCAGTCACCTGAAGAAAAGAAGAGATGGCCAGCCTGGTGGCGCTGAGGGTTGAGGCATCTAGCCTAACCTCGCATCACGCCAGCGACCCGGATTCAGAAACAACCTCAGGTCATCAGGGAGCCAGCCGGGGGGGGGGGGGAGTAGGATTGAGCTGCCTACTGGCAGCTCTCCTCTCCCGGGGAGGATGCTGTCCCTCTCATAGTCCCGTCACCACCGGGTGGAGGCCCAGTGGTGGCGCAGGCCGGTGGAAGGGGCAGCTAGTAGGGTGGGGTGTCCTGCAGTGTGTGGCGTGCCTCCCATACACGCATGTCCATGCCAAGGATGTGTGGGTAGGGATGGGCGAAAAAGGGAAAAACTGAATAAAGAAATAAGAGGAGTCGGAGATCGCAGTGAGGGCTCTGTTCTGCCCCATTTTTTTATTTTAAATTTATAAAAAAGAAAAGTTTCTGGTCCCTCATTGGTGGCACCCCCATAGCCACATATTCAGAGACAGGGAGGAAGAGAGGAAGAGCGTCGGACATCGCAAGGCCCCAGCTGCCCGAATCCAGCCTGCAGCCCCAGCAAGATCCTGCCTTCAGCTCCTCCTACTGTAGCAACCTCCCTACCTCCCAACGACTACTAGTCTGCACCCTAGGCTGGAGCGGTGAGTCAGCGGCAGCACTAGAAGCAAAGTGCTGGCTGCCTGAAGATTAAAATAAAAGAACTTTTTTTTTTTTGTTTAGAGCACTAAGGCCCTAATCGGCCGAAAGCCAGACTGGGGTGGGCAGCAGCCCATTTTAAATAATTTAATATTCATCGGGCAAAGGGACACCCAGGGGTACAGTTAATAGCGATCAGGCACTAGAGGAAAACTTAATATTTATAAGTAAGCTCCTGAAGGTGGAGGTAAAGGGAGACAGGCCCTACTGAAGGCTAATAAATATTTAAAAAGGGCAGCTTTCATGGGAAAGTAAAGGTGAAAGGCCAGCCCCAGTCAATCTAAGGAGCCCAGGTGGGCTAGTTAGCATTGGGACAAGTGAATCTAAGGCGTTACTGGCCCTTGTCCCAAGAAGATAATATCCTGTGGGCCAGCGGGCAAAAAGGGCAAGTTATTTGATTTATTTACAGTAGAATTCCAAATCCAGGATACTATGGTAGCGACCAATGTCGCATTGGTGGGAGGAGAATTATAGGGTTTTCCCACCTCAGGCCACACATAGAGGTGGCCGAGCGCTAGTGTCAGCTAGCAAAAACCACAACAGGGCTAGTATAAGGGAAGATGGGCAACAGGGCAAATATTGAGAGGCAATAATAGTGATACTGTGTTCCATTGTTTGCAATTGCCCTCAACCGGTGTTCTTTTGTCTGCAATTGCCCCAAACTGTGTTCCATTGTCAGCAATTGCCCTGAACTGTCTTCTATTGCCTGCAATTGTCCCAAACTGTGTTTCACTGCCTGCCATTGCCCCGAACTGTGTTCTATTGCCTTCAATTGCCCTGAACTGTGTTCTTTTGCCTGCAGTTGCCATGGACAATGTTATATTGCCTGCAATTGTCCTGAACTGTGCTCTATTGCCTGCAGTTGCCCCAAACTGTGTTCCACTGCCTGCCATTGTCCTGATCTGTGTTCCACTGCCTGCAATTGCCCCAAACTGTGTTCTATTGCCTGCAATTGCCCCAAACTGTGTTCTATTGCCTGCAATTGCCCCAAACTGTGTAGTGGCAACCTTTTGGACGTAGTCTCCAGAATCAATCTTCAGTAACTCCAGGAAGGTTTTCAACTGGTGCATCCAACACATTCAGTATCCAGCCTGAACAGTGCTGCATTGCAGTGTGAATCTCCTGGAAGAACATCGTTCATGTTTTGCACCCCTTTCAACATCACGTTTGTTGTTTTCCACTGGTACCAAGTTACGTTCAGGCCCTGTGTAGATCTTGTCATCCGGTCTGTTGTTTTCTTTCCTCTTCGCAGGTTCTTCAGGATTTTCTGTTCTTGTCTGTAAGTCAATGCCCAGTTTGTTATTTTGCATTCCTCTCTCTCTCCTCTAGCATTGGCAGCCAGAAGCCCACAGTCTGTCTGGCTTCTGAAGATATCTTCGTCCTGGTCCTCAGTTTCTGTGGGTTCTTCTCTGTTCTTTCATTTGTTGTCCAGTCCCAGAAGTCCACTGGAGGGCTATGGCTGGGTTGTTTCTGCATCTGTCATCTCATCCCAGTAGTCCACTGGAGGACTGTGGCCAGATTGTTCCTGCATCTGTTGTCTCATCCTGGCAGTCCACTGGAGGGCTGCGGCTGGGTTGTTCCTGCATCTGTCGTCTTGTCCCAGCAGTCCACTGGAAGGCTGTGGCTGGGTTGTTCCTGCATCCATTGTTTGTTTCCGGCTGTCCATTAGAGGGCTGTGGCTGGATCATTTGTGTTTGTTCCTCATTGCTACATTCTGGCAGCCCAACAGAGGGCTTGTGACAAGGAGTCCTTGTGCTAGTTCTTTGTTTCCTGCAACCCAGGAAAGGGGGTGTAACTGATGGACTTATGGCCTGTTCAAAAAGCCTCTCCACATCCCTATAGTCTTCTGGAAATCCCATTTGCCACGACGGCCAGCGAGCCTGTTTGCCATCCTTTCATGACTGCTCCTTTATTTCATTCTTCTCGCTGCACAGATCATCCAGCATATGAAAAGAGACTTTAAAGGTTGCGAATGTATTGTGAATTGTACTATCTTAGAGTCTAGTTAAAGAATACAGTATTATGTCTTGTGTCGGAGTACTCCAGGGGTAACCACACGTGGGCAGAGGTGCACCTCAGGGTTGGGGCAGAGTTGCTCATACAGTCTGTAGAGTCACTTATACAGTCTGTAGAGTTGCTCATACAGTCTTTAGAGTTACAGTATCAGAATTTAGAGTGTTTAGAGTTTTCTTCTTAAAAGATCTACAGAGTGCTAAGTTCCCTATGCCCTGTGACAGTGTCGTCATCCTTTTTTTTGTGTAAATTTTATTTATAACTTTCCATGTTATACAGCATTCACCGTATTACATTAAGAATTAGCAATTACAGCATCTCCCAGTATTGCATGTGTAAAACAGTACAAAAGAACATCAGTGAAATAGAGCATTGATCATGCAAAAAGTAGGAAAAGGCCCAACTCAGCAATTAGGAGTCAATTCCAGTCTAAGAACATTGTAGGAGAGAAAACGCTCACCTATATTTTGGCAAAACAGGAGGGATGCCAATATTTCAGACCCCTCAAAGGAATCTTCCTCCCTTGTTAATAAATACCATCCAGCATCTGAACCTCATTCTCAACTCCTGCCTGTCAGGTGATACCACCCACCTTTACAGAACCTGGAGTGTCACCTGCTGGGAGTGACACTGGTGTTGGTAGATTGTGTGCAATTTACCATGGTCATTGAAACACTACAGCACTTTATGCTCTAAACACCCACAACTACAACACCATCAACGTAGCCCAACATAAATATTTTGCACAGCAAGCAGGGTCCTGAGCATGTTCTCCAAAGAACCCAAAGCTGGAGGAGGAATAGAGCCAAGATGCTGTTAGAGTCAAGAAGTGGTAGTGAAATGGACAGAGGAGTAGGAGAAGGTCCAGGGCGGCTGCATCCTTCCCCACTGACCATGCCATTGGGTTTGCAGGATCTGAACCTGATGGCAAAACACAATGCAAGAGACAGGTGTATAGAATAAAGGTTTATTTCCATAAACATGCATAAAAAGACAGTGGTTATACCTGCTGGGAATCCAAAATAGTCGAACACCAGGTGTCATATTTGTCATAAACAGAACTAACTCGAAGAACGATGCTCTTACACAAAGTTATATACTAGAGATAAAAGGGTCCCATTACCTGGTAGCGGGCACATATGCGTAGCATAGACGCTAGGCAAAACATTTCTTTTGGTGTATAGGGTGGAGGTCTCACACCCAAGGCCGTTATATGTTTCACTTGCACAGTGATACATGGAAATTATGTACCTACCATAATACTTGATCTTGGACGAAGTCACCACCACTCATTCACACTAATGGGACTACACCAGAGGTGCTAGGACCTAGTGGGAGCCAAAAATCTTCAGGGGGGCCGGTGCTCAGGTAGGACCGTGCATGCACGGTGCCACAAGTCTCACTCTCATAGTATAGGCTACCTTGGCGTCGACCCTCCAACCGCCTCAGTATATTTTTTACCAAGGAGGTGCAGCATAAACTAACCTAATGAAACTAACCTATTGCAGAATTAAATAGTCTGGATGACCTGTATAAGAAGGGCCAACTCAACAGAGTCTTCACAGCCCAAACAACGAGGGGGTGAAGGCCAAAAACAGGATGAGTGAGCTTGGGGGATGGGATGATGGGTGGGCGTGTGAATGAGTGGTGGAGACTTCATCCAAGAAGATCAAGAATTACGGTAGGCTCATCATTTCCATATCTTCCTGGACATAAAGTCTCCACCACTCATTCACACTAATGGGAGAGTACCGAGCTAAATAATCCCCAGAGATGGGCAGCAGGACAGAAAGAGCTCACGTGCTTAGGACAGAAGTCCATTAAGAATGGTCCTGCCAAACGATAGAGGTAGTCTGGCATGGACATCCAAGGTGTAGTGCTTAATGAAAGTATGCACGGAGCTCCAGGTAGCCGCTTTGCAAATATCTGTGATGGGTACATTATGGATTTCCACCAGAGATGCCAAAAAGCTGCCGATTCTGGCAAATGATCCAAAATTGGGTGCAGACATAGGAAATAAATCCAGAATTTCATTTAAACATGCAAAGAATATCAAAGATAGAATAGTGCATAGTAAATATGAGACAAGAGAGAGGGTTGTTGCAACCTGGACACCCCCGACCCCAGAGGGCTTCAGAAAGTGTAGAAATTGTAACATCTGTCAATTTAGAACTGAGGGTGTAGAGTTCATTCATCCAGTAACTACACAAAAGTTTAGAATCAATGAGTGCATTACTTGTAGCACCACACGTTGTGTATGTTCTGGTACGCCCTTGTGACATGCTTGATGTAGGAATGACAGAGCGTAAAGTGAAATTGAGGATTCAGGAACACATTGGTAACATCAGAAATCGAAATCCAAATAGTCCGGTAGCAATGCATTTTGAGTCGACATGATGCGAATCCAGCAGGTATTAAATTTATGGGTCTTGAATGTGTGAGAAGAAAAACAGATAGAAGTAATTTATCATTAAAAATTAAATTGCAACAATGGGAAAGTTTTTGGATATGGAAATTAAACAGTTTAAAACCAAGGGGTCTAAATAACATATTAGATCTACAATCATATTTCTAATTGATACCGAAGGCTGTACTGTGAATCTATTTATGTGGTTGGTTTTCCTTTTGTACTCAATCATGCATGGTTATTTACTGCTGTATGTCTCTCATCTCCCTAGAAAAGAACCTGTGAAAGCCTAGAATATTTGCGATTGAAACTCAGAACAGCACTGATAAAGAAAGAATATGAAGCATTGAAACAAAGGAAACAGAACAAGTCCAACAGGACATCAACAAAATGCATTTTATGTATTATCTTTTTCAAAATGATTATTAGTGGAAATCTGTGTATGTGAAACGCTTTGTCATAGTACATACATTTAAATATCATTGCATACTAAAGTGAATAGCAAGATAATTGCAAACAGAAGAGTAAAAATGTTTTGCAATTAATTTAATGAATCATTTGGATTCAATGTAATAAGAATTAGTTTGTATGCTCATTACTGAACCCCAGTTTATATATTAGAAATGGGATTTTGTTTTGGAAGACCTGGAGACATCCATTTAGTTTAGAATTAAAAAATAGAGCTGCAAATATTGTTGATAAAAGCAAACCCTTTTTAAAGAGGAAATTATGAATAATGTGGCATCTGTAGTTTACTATATTGATGGACGGGTGTTCAGGTGTGGACATTTTGATAACTGCATTTTTTTATATATGAATATATGTGATGGTACATAATTACTAAATCTAGTAAATTAATTGATTTTAATTTTGTTGATTTTACTTAAAATTATTTGGACTTGGTAAGATATTTAAGAACAAACAAAATGCTTAATTCTTTCTTAAAATTGAAAAATTGACCACATTTTACATGTTTTGTATATTTGTTATACGTAATCAGGCATTAATTGCAGGGCAAGTTATTGCCATGTTTAGAATAATTACAAAGATCAGGATCTGCTGCTTAATAAATTGTTTTTTAATTAGCTGGCACGTGCACTTTGGGTATATGTAGATACAAAGGGACATAGAACCATGCCTCCTAAAGAAGCCATACTAGCGAAGCGTAGGGGTTTGTAGTGGCTAGAGCACAAGACTGGGGTAGGTCGCATATTTTTGCACATGGTAGTAGACAATGCAAATTTATTTAACAAATCATTGATTATATTATATGTGGCACTTTATTGCAATGGTTTTTGTTGAAAAATGAGAAATAAATGTTATTTTTTGCATATTTAAAGTGCTAGTGTGGAAATTCTTGTACTACCAGACCACCCATGTAATTTGCTCACCAACATTTTTTGGTCTTAATATGATTGAATAAGAGTGGCCAAAGCCAAATTCTTTAGGTTGAGCAGTCCTACAATATAGTAAGTGCATTTCTACATTTCTTGTAGCTGCATTGCAGATATCTGAAATGGAGGCTCCTTTAAAGCAAGCCACAGCCATGGCCATAGCTCTAGTGGAGTGGGCTTAGATAGGTCCAGGTAAAGTCTTGTTGTACTTTTTGTAACAAAAGGTAATACAATTCTCCAACCAAGAGGACAGGGTTCGTTTAGCAACAGGAAGCTCTTCTCTGCCAGAAGCAAAGGTGACGAATAATTGAGACGTTTTCCTAATCAACTGGGTACGATTAGTGTAGTAGCATAGGATATGATGGACGTCTAAGGTATGTAATAGAGGTTCACTGGGATTGGAGTATTCAGGGTAGTAGACCGGAAGCTCCAAGGACTGATTTAAAGTATGTTCGGAGACTACTTTAGGAAGGAAGGATGGGTTGGTATGAAGGACCACCCTGTCCTTATGGAGAATCAAGTAAGGTTCCCTACACATGAGGGCATGAAGCTTGGAAATACGGCAAGCTGAAGTAACAGCCACTAGAAATAATGTTTTTCATGAAAGGAAATGGAGATCATAGGTGGCTGCTGGCTTGAGCTCGAGTGGTATTTTTCCATAATGAAATTGAGATCCTACAGAGGAGTAGGTCTTCTAATAGGAGGCTTAACATGTATCATTCCTCTCATAAACATCTTGGCTAAATGATGTTGGTACAGAAGTATGCCATCTAAAGGTTCATGGAATGCTGATATGGCAGCCAGGTGGACTTTGATGGAGGAGTAACTAAAGCCTGACTCTGATAATGAGGCCAGGTAATCTAAAACCTTCATCAGTGGACAAGAGTAAGGGTCCAGGGAGTGAGAGGAAGACCATATGGAAAAGCGTCTCCATTTGGAATTATATGTTTGTCTAGTCGCTGGTTAACGAGCAGCCAGGAGAATGTTGGCAACAGGAGAGGACACTTGGAGTCTATTTATGAATGTGTCCTCAGGAGCCAAGTGTGAAGATGAAGGGTCTTCAGGCTGGGGTGTAGGAGGGATCTGTGACACTGAGTCAGGAGGTCCAGTTTGACTGGCAACTGAATGGGTTCCCTTACTGCCAGTTGTTGTAGAGGGTACCACGGTTGACGTGGCCACATTGGCGCTATAAGAGGTATGGTGGCCAGCTTCATTTGAAGTTTCAATAGAGTCTGCTGCAAGAGAGGGATGGGGGGAAGGCACAGAAGTAGAGTCCTGCCCAAGGTTGGGACAGGGCATCTATAGATCATCCCTTGTTGCTCGGGATGATGGAGAAGTAACTGGGGAGCCGGTGATTGACTGGGGAGGCAAACAGATCCAGCTGTGGAGTTCCTCATAGGTCAAAGATTTCTTGGAGTACTTCTTTGTGAAGTGTCCATTCGTGAGCGGATGACTGGAGACTTAGCTGGTCTGCTAATTGATTGCATTGTCCTGGTAGGTGGACGGCCATTAGCATTAGCTGTTGTCCGATGGCTTCCTGCCAGACTGCAAGGGTCTCCATGCAAAGGGTGTGCAATTTCGTGCCTCCTTGCTGGTTGAGGTAAAACACTACTGCAGTGAGTCTGATTTAATCAGCAACAGTCCTGCCTTGAGGAAGGGCTGGAATGCCTGAAGGACTAGACGAACCACTTTCATCTCAAAGACACTGATATGAAAGTGATGGGAAGAGGCAGTCCACTGGCCTTGGGTTTGATAAGGACCTAAGTGCACGTCCCATCTGTCCAGGGAAGCATCTGTGGTTAATGTCTGTATGATGGGGAGGGAGCAGAAAGGCATTCCTTGACACAAATTGGTTTTGATTTTCCACCAAATCAGGGATGACGTCAGAGAAGTGACCCTGATTTTATCGTCAAACTGTTCAGTTCATTGAGATCACTGATTCTGGAGGGTCCACTGAACAGGTCTCATGTGAAGACTGGTGAATGCCACTGTCAAGATGGTAGCAGACATGTGACCCAGGACGCTCAGCATTTGCCTGGCTGTGACTATTTTCTGAGTCTGTATTCGAGAAGCCACAGATATGAGTGTCCTGACGAGCAGGCGGAAGGTAAGCTCTGGCTGTGATTGTATCTAGAACAGCTCTGTTGCATTGGAAAGATTGTATCGGGTTGGGACTGGACTTTGGCCAGTTGACTGTTATTCCTAGATCACTGAACATGCTCAGAGTAGCGGCTAGGGAGGCAAGCAGAGCTTCTCTGGATTCTGCTTTGATTAGCCAATCTTCTAGGTATAGGAAGATGAAGTGCCCTTTTTTCTGTAAGGCTGCTTCTACCACCACTAGACATTTGGTGATCACTCTTGGGGCTGATGAGAGGCCAGAAGGGAGTGCTCAAAACTGATGGTTTTGACCCAGAAGGTGGAAGCCCAGAAATTTGTAATGGGCAGGATGAATGGGGATATGTAAGTAGGTGCCCTTCATATCCAAGGTACACAGCCAATCTCCTTGTTTTAGGATAGGCATGATGGCAGTTAGAGTTATCATGCAAAAATGTTTGTACGGAATATATTGATTCAGGTGTCTCAGGTCTAGTACTGGTCTGAGATCTCCAGTTCGCTTGGGTACCAGAAAAAAGTGGGTGTAAAATCCAGTTTGATGTTCTGGAAGGGGCACTGGTAGGACAGCCTGTTTGGCTAAAAGTGCCGTCAATTTTTCTTGAAGGATAGGGACGTGATCTGGAGGATAATGGATGGGTGGAGAGAAATTCCAGAGTGTGTCCCCTTTGGATGATCTGAAGTACCCATTTGTCTGAAGTGATCGTATTCCAGACCTCCAGATGGAGGGCAAAATGACTCCCTACAGCCTCAGAGGCCTGGTCGAGGAGGCGAGGGGAAAGCCCTGATAGGTCACTGGGTTGCCCAGCCCCTCCCAAGGGATGGGCACAGGAGCCACGGGTGGCAGAGGTGTTGCCTCTTGTTGCTTGGGCATGACCTCGAAAGCCACCTCTGTTAGAAGCCTTATATTTTCTGCCTCTTTTGGAATAGAAGGAATATTGTGTACGACAGGTGGGCTATGGAGTATGGTACATGCCATGTACCATACGAAGGGTTCTACTTGATGCCTGCAGGTCATCTAACAACGTTTGAGTACCTGGCCTGAATAGTTTGGACCCATTAAAGGGTGCATTAACTACTTTATATTGTATATCAGGAGCAAAACCTGAAACACGAAGCCAAGCATGGCGACGCAGAGAGACTCCAGTAGCTGAGAATTGGGCTGAGGTATCCATGGCATCATATCCTGACCTGAGCAGGTGACAGGAGATAGAATTGCTAGTGGACACTGTGGCCAATAACTTGTCCTTTTCCTGGGAAGGAGGAAGTTTATTGATAATGTCTATGGCTGAAACCCCAAGGGTACACTGGTATTTAACTATATGTCCCATATAGTTCAGAATTAGAATATTCATGGTACTGGAGGCAAAACCCTTTTCCCCCAGGTAGTCAATCCTTCGAGATTCTTTATCAGGTGGTAAGGAACTCATGTGTTTAGGTTTTTTAGTACGATCATGAACAGCAGTAATGACTACTGAATCCGCTTCTGGGATGGTGGACAGAAAGGGATGATCCAGGGAAGCCTGATATAAGTGATCTGCTTTCCATGGGACAGCAGTAATAGCTGACGGTTGATGCCAGGCAGCCAGCATGGCATTTTGATAGGTCAGAATCAGTGGGCACACCTCTAAGGTCAGCTTCTCTGGCAGTTCCAGATATTCTGCCATATCCTTACATTGTTTGTCATGTTCTGTGGTAGAGAACCCCCGTGACTTTTTG
This sequence comes from Neoceratodus forsteri, assembly GCA_016271365.2. Lineage (NCBI taxonomy): Eukaryota > Metazoa > Chordata > Ceratodontiformes > Ceratodontidae > Neoceratodus > Neoceratodus forsteri. Next base: position 1,141,551,055 of record CM057450.1, on the reverse strand, counting down.
TATTTGGACCATCATCTCACTAAAGGATGGGTCATCAGGAGGAGAGGTGGCAACTGGCAGAGGCAGGTCCTCATCCAAGGAAGAAATTTCCAATTAGGGGTCCCCGGGTTCTGGAAGTCCAGATCTTAGAATTCTTCATCATCAGTATCACCGGGGAGATTCACTGGTAGTTCAGGTTCAGCTGACAAATAATCTTCCATATTAGGAGGAGGCGACCAGGGTGGCAGTGTATCCCTGTCACTGTGAATTCTTTTAGGCAGAGGGGAATGAGACCAGAAAGGATCCTCCAGCTCTCCCAGGTTGGAGGGCTGAGTATACCGCATGGTATGCAAGTCCTGCATCATTATCTTGGTGATGTCCCGTTCTTGGGAAGAAGAGGAGGTAAGAAGCAGAGGCTGAGAAACAATGAGGGTGATACAGGGGATGGTATGGGCAGTGTGCGCAGGTCTCGCCCCCTGGAAGAATAAACCAGGGTCCCATTCTCTGTCCGCATGGCCTCTATGAGATATCACTTGAGAGGGCGGAAGGGCATTCATTAAGGCAAAAGCCATTGGTTTGCCCTGTGGAATGATTATAATGAAAGATGTCAGACATCATCGACGGGAGAGGAGCCCCTGTCGACGGAGCAGCCGTGTGTTTGACTGCATTCAATACGCTAGATAGCGTCATCAATGAGAGGGTTTAGGCCCTGTTGATGGTGCAGGCAAAGCCTGCACAGCATTCAAAGCACTGGAAAGTGCATTGACAAGACAGTGTGAGCCCCGTCGATGAGGAAGCTGTAGAAAGACATTCCATTGATGGAGAAGCCACAGAAAATGAAAATTATGTACCTACCGTAATTCTTGCTCTTTCTGTGCAACTTTACCATTCATCACTGTTGGGCACTGAGCCGGAGATCAGGACCCAGCGGGAGCTTTTGGTTTGCAAGAGGAGGAGAAGTCGAAGTCGAGATGGCGCCACCCTTGAGGCCAACATATTACGTGGCGCTTGCGGGTTGGCCAGTAACCACTGTCGATGCCTCCTCAGACCCAGTTCTGTACGATGGAGAGAGAGAGAGAGAGAGAGAGACAGAAAAATAAGGAGGATTGGGATGGTGGGCAAGGTAGCCTGAAGGACAGAAAAGGTAAAGATATAAAACTAAAAGGAGTAGTATGTTGATGAGAGGACAGGAAAGGAGGAAGCCTAAGGGATTGGGGGAGTAAGGCCCCAATCTCTGGGTGAAAAGAATGGGTGGAAAACGAAGGGTAGCAGGATAGAGAAGAAAGGAGGTGGAGGAGGAGGAGGAGGAGGAGGAGACACTGCCCCTGAGGCATTGCCCTGGACCGCTCTAAGAAGGTAAACCACAAGTCAACAGACAGCCAGAGGAGCCAAGGCTTGGAGAATGGCACTCATTCATAGGCAGAAGCAGGCCAGGGGATTAAGGGGAGGGTCGGTGTCTCCCACCGCTGCAAACATAATTGAGATAGAGAACTGCCAAAAATGCCCTGGAGAGAGACCCCAGGGGAAAAAAAATTTCCCAGGGGGAGGGGGAACCCCCAGAGGAGGAACCGGAGGGGAGAAAAGAACAGGTTACTCACCTGTAACAGTAGTTCTAGGAATGGTATATGTTGTTCATCCACACTTATTGGCATGTCCCCTTTCCCTTTAAGAATCCACAGAAAGTCTTCAAGCTGGCTCCTCCCACCCACCTGGGTGGTATATACCTCGGCTCCACCCCATGACGCCAGATCTTAGCCCGCTGGAAGCCAGGTGTTGTGCGTCTGCAGCCGGGGAGGTCGGGTGGGTCCCATGTGGATGAACAACATACACCACTCCTAGAACTACTGTTACAGGTGAGTTACTTGTTCATCTAGGATCATGGATATGTTGTTCATCCACACTTATTGGCAGACTCCTAGCAGTTCTCTGGGAGGAGGGAAGCAAAGCGCACACCCCCTACGTAAGGAACAAAGATTGGAGAACTGAGGCCCCAAAACCAACATCCCGGCGTGACTCAAGGTCGATGTGGTAGTGGGTGATAAAGGTGTTTGCTGACTTCCAGGTAGCAGCCTGGCAAATTTCCTGGATAGGGATGTCCCTGGAAGCAGTCACCGATGCAGCAGTATGGAGAGTAGAATGAGCTCTTATCCCTCTGGGAGGCTCCTTGCCCACCAACTCATAACACAGACCTATGCATGATGTAATCCATCTAGCATTGGTCTGCTTCACTGCAGGTCTGCCAGAAGTGGTTTCAGCGTAGGTGACAAACAGCTGGCAAACCTCTCCCCGAATTTCCGCTGTCCTCTCCTTACAGTAGGAGAGAGCACGTCACAGGTCCAAGGTATGGAGCCTGTACTCGGCCTCCGAAGTGTAAGTCGGGTAGTAAACCGGCAGAGTTAACACCTGATTAAGGTGAAACTCTGACGCCACCTTTGGAAGGAATTTCGGGTGGGGGCGCAGGACAACTTTGTCCCTGTGGAAGACCAGATAAGCGCCTGGAGCTCCCCTGTCCTTCTGGCTGACATGATAGCTACCAGGAAGGCGTCTTCCATGACAAGTGTGACAACTCACACTTGTGCATGGGTTCAAATGGCTTGCCCATGAGCTTTGCTAGTACCAGCAGTAAATCCCACGGAGGTGGAGGTTCACACACCGGAGGGGATATGTGATCCATGCCTTTGAAAAAGCACCCAACCACTGTCTCCTGCACCAACGTCGGCTGACCGGCCCACGCCTGGTAAGCAGAGATGGCTGCCAGGTGCACCCTAAGGATTAATGACTATAGACCCCCTTTGGAGAGAGACCAAAGGTAGTTGAGAATGTTGGCCACAGGGCAGGACAGAGGTTCCAGGCCCTTGTCCTGACATCAAATGGAAAATCGCTTCCTTTTGAAGGCATAACACTTCCTGGTCAGTTCCTTTCTGGCTGCCTCCACCACAGTGTAGACATCTTTGGAAAGACCCAAAGCCTGGAACTCTAGCCGCTCAGGTACCAGGCTGTGAGGTACAGGGATTGAAGGTCCGTATGGAATATCTTCCCCTAATTGAGTGATATCAGATCCGGGCGTATACAAATCCACTCCGGGGCCCTGCAGCTGAGACTGAGGAGATCTGGATACCAGAACTAGCAGGGCCAATCTGGGGCTACCAGGATCACCTGCACCTTGTCTCTCCTCACCTTGAAGAGCACCTTGTGGATCAAGGGGAAATGGAGGGAAGGCTTAGAGGAGGCCTGGGATCCACGGCCTTGAGAAGGCATCCCCCTGCAGTGAACCCTGCTGAGGGGGGCAGGCATGAAACAGCCTCAGCTTGGTGTTTTCCCTAGAGGCAAACAGGTCCACCATCAGTTTGCCCCAACGGGAGAACAGGCTGTAGGCTACCTCTGGATGAAGAGATCACTCATGGGATGTTTGGCCTAGACAACTGAGAGCATCCGCCAGATGGTTCAAAGGCTCCAGCCACATAGATGGCTAGGAGATCCACCTTCAATTGGACCACAAGGGTCCAGATGCACAGTGCCTCCTTGCACAGCAGTCGGGAGTGCGTGCCGCCCTGTTTGTTGAGGTAGTACATGGTCGTGATATTGTCCATCTGGACTTGAACCACTTGACCCTGGAGCTGAGGAGCAAAAGCTGACAGTGTCAGTCTGACTGCTCTGAGCTCCAACAGGTTGATGTGGCATCGGGACTCCTCAGAGGTCCAGAGCCTGTGGGCCCTTTTCCCCCCCATGTGGGCTCCCCAGCCCATGAGAGAGGCATCAGTCATGAGAACGACCGTCGGCTTGGGGCGGACAAATGGGATCCCTTCCTGCAACTAGTCTAGTGCGGTCCACCATTGGAGAGCATCCCACATCTTCTGGGTTACAGTGATCAGCTGGTTGAATTGATCATGGCGCTGAGTCTACTGGGCAGCCAGCTCCCACTAGAGGGGGCGTATATGCCACCAGGCCCAACGGACCACCGAGGTGCACCCCGCCATGTAACCCAGAAAGCGCAGAAAGTCCCAGGTAGGGCGCAACTGCCCAACCAGAAATGATTGGGCAAAGGAGGAAAGAACCTCCACCCTGTCCGCTGGGAACTGAGCTCCAGCTTGACAAGAGTCGAGCTCTGCCACGATGAAGCCCATCACCTGAGAAGGCACGAGTTCTGACTTGGCCTTGTTGATTAGGAGGCTGAGTTGAGAGCAGGTCTGGAGGGCCAGATCCCTGGATCTCTTCACCTCCTGTAGGGAGTGACCTGCCAGAAGCCAGTCGTAGGGGTAAAGTCTGCCCCCCCCAACACCGTAGATGGGCCGCCACCACTGCAATGCATTTGGTGAAGACCCGTGGGGCCGATGACAGGCCAAACGGCATGGCTCAGAACTCGTACATGGTTCCCTCGACCCTGAAGTGGAGGAACCGCTGATGGGACGGATGGATTGGGACATGAAAGAATGCGTCCTGCAGATCCAGTGAACAAAACCACATGTTTCACTCCAAGGATGGAATGATCTGGGACAGAGTGACCATCTGAAAGGTGCGAGACCTGAAATATTGATTCAGGTCGTGGAGCTCTAGAATGGGGCGCCAGCCCCCCATCCGCTTGGGCACCAGGAAGTACCTGGAGACAAAGCCTGGGTCTCCTGGAGGATCCACCATGGGAGCTATTGCCTCCTTGAGGAAGAGCTGAGCAACGTCGTCTCAAAGAGCCAACTGGGTGTGAGCGGATATTCATTCCTCCTGAGGGGTGCGGGCTCGGCTGGGAGGGTATTGCTCGAACTCTAGAGGCAGTCCCTGACCAACCACTTTGAGAACCCACCTGTCTGAAGTGACAGCAGACCAGGCAGAAAGGAAGTGGTGCAGCTGGCCCCCCGCGGGAAGACCCAGAGCTGTCATGACAGGAGTAGAGGTGGCAGCCCCCACCCCGTCACTGAGCAGGCTTGGAGGAGGAGGAGGCTCCAGGATCTGATCCTTGGCCTCCTTTACAGGCCTGTTGGTGTCTAGGCTTGGGCTAAGGGCACCAAGCTTGAGCATGCTGCTGATGCTGGTGCTGCTGTCCCCCTTGGAAGGAGGACTGCTGAGCCACATGGGAAGAAAGCCGAAAGGACTTCTTCTTCTTCTGCTGTTTCTTGTTTGAAGAACCCTTGGTAGAAGTGGTGTCCAAGGTGGCATTGGACTGTTCTATGCACTGAAGGTGACTGGCCACTCCTGGGCCAAATAAGTCAGTCCCAAGGAAGGGCACATCAGCTAATTTGTGCTGAGTATCTGCTGGGAAGAAGGAGAGCCTCAGCCAAGCCCTGAGGCAAGAGGCAACTGCGGCAGCCATCGAGCGGGTACAAGAGTCCCCAATGTCCAGGGCCATCTGGAGCTGCTGTTTGGTAACAGCTCAGCCCTGGTCACAGACCTGCTTGACTGTGGTCTGCATGTCTGTGGGGAGATGTGGGAGGACTTCATCTAGTGACCTGAGAAGGGCGTGAGAGAAGTGTGCCATGATGCCGGCAGAACTTGCCTGACGAAGGCCCATGGAGGAGGCTGCATAGACCTTCCTTGCTGAATGGTCCAAGAGCTTGGATTCTTTATCAGGAGGTCGGTCCGTGTCAGCAGAACTGTCAGTATGTCTGAACACAGAGGCGGTCACCAGGCTCTTGGCCAAAGGGTGTTCTGTGAACCCCACTAGGGACCCAATAGTCACCGCATACTTGTGGGCCATGTGGGCAGATGGAGCTGGGCAAGAGGCAGGGCATTACCAGAGTTCAAGGGTCGGACCAACAATGGCCTCGGCCACAGGAATGGCCTCCGTCAGGGTGTCCCCTCTTTTAAGGATGTCCGTAAGAGGGCACTCTGCCTTTTTCTGGATGGGTTCCATGGGCATCCCTGTGGACTGAGAGATGAGGTGAAGGACCCCTTGGAAGGACCTTCCTCCTTCCCTATGCCAACAGACGACTCGCCATCCCCAGGATGAGAGTGAAGCCCGGTGACATCTGAATCTGAGGAGTTGGGATACAACGGCCTGCCACCTAAGTCACCCTCGACACGCCGAAGGCTATCCGGGGTGACCGTGACCGATAAACACTGGGGGAGCCCGGTGTCCAGTCTGTCTTCTTTAGAAGGAGCCCCTCCCACAGGCGGCTTAGATGGCAGTTCCACCACAATGGGTGGAGAGACCGGTTTAGGCTGAAGAGGTAGAGTTGTTGTCCCCACGGGTGGGGGAACCAAAGCTTTTGGCTCCAGAGGGGTCTGCATCAGCCTAGGAGGTGACAGCCAAGTAATGGCCGGGGAAGGAGCTGGAGTAGGCTTGTGTCCGGACAAGATCAGCTGCTGCCACATGAGGTCCTCATGGTGCCAACGGAGTTTCCGCCAGAGCCTCTCCTCATCTGAGGAGGACGAGGACGACCGATGGTGTCGCCTCTTCTTAGAGTGTTTATGGCTCTTTCTCGGCCTTTTGGTCGAAGGGGTTCTAGACCTCAACTGAGATCAGGCCGGCTGACTCAGCCGCTCCAGAGACACCGGCAGGACCAATGACTTCCAGGGGTTCAGAACCGGGTCCTCAATGGGAACATCTGCAGTCTGGTCTCCTCATAGGGTAAGACAAGGACTGGAGTCCTTTCTAAGGAGTCGTCGACCGGATCCGGCAACAGTGGGTCAATGCGGTCGATGACAGTCTCGACCTCGTCGACCAGATCCTCAGTCGGCTGGCCCAACAGAAGGTCTGAGAAGCCAGCGGGCCAAAGAAGCGATCTCGACTGCAGCTGAGACCACATGCTCCTGGGACCTCTCTCAGTCCCAAGAGCGCCTTTGCCGAGATGAAGGCTTACTCGGTTCCTTCTCCCGCTTACGGGATCGGGAGGAGTGCGAGCCCACAGGCGCCTCTCCCCAGGTGGGAAGAGACTGGCACAACTCCTGGAAGGAACCCAAGAAAGAAGAGCCTAGGTTGAGAGGAACGAAGAAGCCCTGAGAGTCGGCGGCACGAGCTGCTTCTTCCTGGAACGCCGTCTTGCGTTCCAGTTGCTCAGTGGAGCCTGCAGCCGCAGAAACCACCCACCTAGCCTCCTTGGACTTCACTGGAGGGTTCCTTTTCTCCAGTCTCCTCAATTTTAAACATTCCAGGCGGTCACCCAGAATGTTGGGACGGAAGGCAAAGCAAAAGCTGCAGGACGAGGTGTCATGGCCAACACCCAGGCAGTAGACGCATGTGATGTGGGGATCGGTGTGCGACATCTTCTGGCTGCAAGGACACCAGCGAGAAATCCGGAGGAAGATTTTTCTTCCATAATCGAAGACACAAAAGCATGATCGCTAACTCAAACGAGTTTTAAGTTTTTGACCGCCTGATGCAGATTGCTGTCCCCACTATCCTGGAAGCAATCTCATTGGTATCATATGATGCCCTTGCTTGGTGCCTTGCAAGCTCCAGGCCTCATGTGAAGAGGGCAATGGCTTGTCTGGTTACCTCTGAATCAGGCAGAGAGGTTAGGATCTGGCCTAGCAACAACCACAAGTGCCTGTTGTAGGCAGCATGGTGGGCCTGATGTGCTGACACACAGAGCATGAGACTTGCCGAGGAGAAGGTTCTCCTGCCCCAGAAATCAAACTCAGCTGAGTCAGAGTCCGGGGGCATCACACCCGAAGGAGGGTGAGGCAGAGTTTCTGGAGACCCTGGGGGGGGGTGCAATACCACTGGCGAAGGTCCCTTGTGGCCAAAGATAGGAGCAGCGACATCGCCAGACCTGGTGTGACGCTCCCGGAAGGAATAGGCCAGGTGGGGAACCAAAGATTGACTGCACTGTACTTGCTCAAGAAGGCACGCGACGACCAGTCGGGATTGCGTTCGCCAAGGGTTGAAATGTGGAGCTCATTGAGCAACCCTGAAAGGAAATGCTGATAGCTGGAGAGATCAGCTGCTGGGGAAAGGTGGACTGGGGACACCTCTCCCTCAGAGGTGGAGGAGGAGGAAGACGAGGGAGTTGACAAGCTCAGATAGTTAGGGTCAGGTTGCACTGGGGAATGGTGAAACACCTGTTTGTCCATGGCTTGTAAACAGTCGGGGTACAGTGCAGCCGTGGCCCTAAACTGTTCCCAGGTAAGTGGCCCCATAGGGCCAGAAAGACCTGGGAGAGAGGGAGGGGTTGGCAGAAACAAGGGGGCCAGACACCTCCAAGGAGGGGCATGGTCTCTGCCTGGGCAAAGGGACCAGATGGGAGACCTCAAGGGTGGTCCCAATAGACAAAAGCTGCTCAACTGAGCTGGAACGGCCAGAGCTGAGCCCAATGGAAGAATTTCCCCCGCTAGGCCACTGGGGCCACATGAGTCCAAAAGGGTGGCCCCTGACCTCCAGAGATGTCCCTCCTGGGGGGACCTCACGGGAGAAGACTGGTCTTCGCACGGAAGGCTGCCACACCAAATCAATCCCTCTCAACCCCTTGGACTCAGAGAGAGCCCTTTTTCTCACCACCAGCCTAGGCAGCTGGCACCCCATGACCGCTTCCTGGGAGACAGTCAGGGTGGAGGAGGGATGCTCCAGCCTGCCCAGAAGTCAGGCTGGCTAGGACTATCTCAGGAAGGGGTACACCTCCCGAGGGGGCAGACGGGTCATCGATTCTGGGTTGCCCTGCAGGACCCACCTGGGCACCTGAGGGCTGGTCGGTGCCACCGACCCCGGTACCAAAGAATCCATCAGCTCCCTATGAGGGGGCTGAGTTGGGGGGGGTGATGCGCTGGACGAAGAGGAATCGGAGGATTTCGAGGAATCCAGGAGCCAGTCTGGGTCAGCCTCCGAGTCATCGTCAACCGAGGAGGACCGGACCCAGACGAACCCCCAATCTCTCTCAGCCATGGTACTGCGAACGGCCCCATGAACTGGTCTTGCACTGCTAATGATGTCGCCCTCATCCCCAGCACCGCAAATGCTGCCGGAGTCAGAAATGGCGCTGGAGGCAGGCCCGGGGGCCCCAGAACATGACACTAGAGGAGCCTTAGCCTCTGAAGAGGCGACTGCCAGGACAGTGCCTCCCGCCCGGCCCCTGAGGGGACCAGACTGGATCTCCTGTACCACTGAAGGGGTTTCCGCAGAGGCAAGGCTAGGAAGGGTGGAAACGCCCTCCTCCACAGCCCATATAGGACCAGGAGGGGACCCGGAGGAAGGGTCAAGAAATGAAAATTACACACTGTAATTCCAGTCTTTCTGTGTATCTTCACCATTTATCACCTTTGGGTATAGTGGCCGGAGGTCACGACCCCATAGGAGTTTTTTATTTGGGATGGGTGGAGTCGACACACCATCGGCGTCACCCTCAAGGCCGACGCACTGCGTGGCGCTCGCGGGTTGGCCGTTATGTGTGGTCAACACCACCCTCCCACCAGTTCTTAGTCGCCATAGAGTAAGGAAAGGTTGGGAGGAGAAGACAAGGGAGTCCAAGGGACAGATAAAGGAAAGGATATACAAACTAAAAGGAGAAATAAACGATTGAGAGGACAGAATAAAGCTGGAAAACTAAGGGGACTGGGAGGGGCACCAATCTCTGGAAGTAGAAAAGGAGGAGGGAGGGAGGGTTAGGGAATTTTAGAAGTAAGGATGTGGGGGGGGAGAGAATATACCCTGGAACCTTGACCTGTCTCCATATTGTGTAGGAACCGCGAATGAGTAGCCAGAAGGCTAAACTGCCAGAATTCAAGGCACAGAATCATGGGCAATAACCCCAACATGAGCAGAATCGGCCATTCTGGAAGAAAAGACAGGATACAGGGAATACCCCCCAAAATCATATTTTTTGGCATAAGAAAACTAGTTTCTTAAATTAAATTGAGGTTGTGTCTAAAGGACAAGGAAATCAAAGGGGAATTAAAGTAAAGCTGATGGGGAGAAGGGGAAAGAGAGCAGAAAAGAGGGCAACTACCAACCCCCACCCCACGGGGCAGAGCCGAGGTGCTGAGGAAGGAGTGCCCCCATCCTAGCCACTCTCCTCCTAGAGAAAAACATCCCCCTATGTGCCCAAGGTCACCTCACTCCTGTCCAACAGAAAGGAGGGGGGGTGAAAGAGATGGCACAGAAAGGGAGGGGGACCCAGAGACTGAGGCCCCAGGGGGATGGCGGGTGGGATTGTGATGAATGGTGAAGATACACAGAAAGATCAGAATTACGGTAGGTATGTAATTTTCATATCTTATCTGTGTCAATCTTCACCATTCATCACCTTCGGGTGAGTACCGAGCCCCCGCCCGAAGGGGCTTAACCCTAAAGAACCAAGTCCCTTAACTCTCAGTGGGTGGTGCACCAAGAGAGAGAGAACCTTCATGGGTCCGGAGAGGCCCAGGAGTGGGGAGAGTGAGACAGAAACTCCTCGGAAGGAGTAGAAAGTTGCCCCGACAGACGCCTTCTCACCCTATGGGAGAAAAGATGGGTTCTGTGGTAGGGGGAGGAAATCACCCTTCGCCAGGCAAAGGGTGACAATCAGGAAAGACGCAGCAATGCCATCCACCTAGTGCAGATCGCTGTCCCTATGACCCTAGTAGCTACCTCATTGGCATTATAGGATGCCCTCGCTTGGTGCCTTGCTAGCTTCAGGTCACGTGCAGAGAGTGCAATGGCTTGTCTGGTTGCCTCCGTGTCAGGCATAGCAGCTAGGAGTTGACCTAACCTGAACCACAGGAACCTATCATAGGTAGCATAGTGGGCCTGATGTGCTGAAATAGAGAGCAGCGACCGTGCCGAGCAGAAAGTCCTCCTCCCCCGATGTCAAAATCCATAGAATCTTGATCTGGGGACCGGTCACAGTGAGGGGTGCGAAGACCATCAGGAGTGTCCAGCTGCATCAATCCTGACTGAGGATGAGGCATAGAACCTGGAGACTCCGGTGGGGGGGGGCACAGTACCTCTGGCAGAGATCCCTATGGGCTGGGACTCCGGAAAAGGGTCTCTGCCAGAAACGCAATGACGCCTCCCGAAAGGGAGCAAGCCAGGGGGGCACCACAAGGGTGTCTGCACTGAAATCACATAAAAAGGCACGCGTCGAGTGCTCTGGATTGTGCTGCGTAGGTGGGATGATGTGCAGGTCCTCCAACATCCTCACGAGGAATCACTGATACTCTGCGAGATCAGCAGCTGGGGAGATGTGGACAGACAGTTCCTCTCTTCCAGAAGAGGGGGATGAAGAGTCAGAGGACCTCAAGAGTTCAGAAGCTGGCTGCTCAGTGGGAGGTTGAAAAACTTGTCTGTCCATAGCCCTGACGTAAGAGGGAAATTGAGCAGTCACAGCTCAGAACTGCTTCCAGATGAGAGGTCCACTAGGACCAAGAATACCTGGGAAATCAGGAGAAGGTGGCAGAGGAGAAGGGACAGAGCCAACAACAGGAATCGGCTGTCCTCTGCCTGGGCCAGAGAGCGCACCTGGAGCCCCAAGGGAAGATGGAGCTCCGGAAAACTCAACAACCAACAGCTGGTTAACCATACTGGAACTGCCTAGGCTGCGCCCTGAAGAATCCCCCCTGTGAGATGACCAGGGCCTTAAGAGTCCAAAAGGACGGTCCCCTATCTCCAAAGAACAGGGCCCTCTCAAGGAAACCGAAAAGGAAGAGCAGAGATCCACACTACGACTCCTTCCGGAACCCGGGTGGGTCTCAGAAAAGGATTGCCATGTTGAACCCCTGCCCCTCGACCCCTCGGAGTCTGGAAGAGCCCTTCGCCTCGAAAAAGCTAGCCTAGGCAGCTGGCAGCCCTGATCAGTCCCCGAAGGGACTATCCAGGGAGCAGGACCCTCCCCTCCTGTGTGTGCTCCAATCGGCCCCAAAGTTGGGTGATCCAGGCACACCCCCTGAGGGGGTACCACCACTGAGGGATCAGAAAACTCTCCAAGGCCAGGTTGCAGGGCAATAGTGGCCTGCACCACCGCCTGCTGGTCAGAACCCCTGACCCTGGACCCGCGGGCCACTGTTCACTCCTCAGAGGGGGGCTGGCTCTGGCCTGTCATGGACATTACCAAGGTGTCCACGTGAGCAGCCAACTCCAAAGAGTCAGACTGCCTATCTGACTCAGAGTCCGATTCCACCTCCGAGGAGGTGGAGGCCGAAGTCCTGTGCCAGATGGTACGTGGACGCCCGCTGCCATCCTGACTGAATGGGGCACCAAAATGAGGGACTGCACCAGAATCAGCACTGAAGCCCTCAAGTGCACCACAAGCGGTGCACGAAGAAGACACAGCGCCAAGGATGGCAGCAGTATTGGCGTTGGGACCTGTCATGGTGCCATCCCAACCCACAGCGCCGCAAGCAGCTCCGAGACCAGAGACAGCGCTGACGATGACCCTGACCGCACTCTCAGCACCAAGGTCGGAAACCCCCATGGCACTGTGTCATTGCTTGGCGCTGCAAACGGCACCAGAGCTGGACATGGCGCCATACACAACCACGGCTCTGCGAACAGTACCGAGGTGAGAAGCAGACAAGGATGGTTCCATAGAGCCTCCCACAGTGCCACCAGCACCATTGGCACTGTGAACAGCTCCGATAGCAGAGACGGCACCAAGCAATGGACCGGTGCTGACAATGGCACCATCAGGGCCCACGGTGTCACGAATGGCGATGAGGCCCAAGACGGCACCAACAGACGGCATCAAGGATGGTGCTGACCTAGGCTTCCCAGCCCGGGGAGATGACACCAGGGGAGTCTTCACCCCTGAAGGGGCAATTGCTAAGGTGGTGCCTCTCACCCGCCCCCCAGGAGGGATGGACTGGGCCTCCTGCACTGCAGAAGGTGCTTCTGCAATGGCTAGGCTACAAGAAGCAGAAGCCCCATCCTCCGCAGTCTGTATAGAACCGGGAGGGGATACGGAGGAAAGGGCAAGAGACCGTGGCTTGGCCCGAGTATGCGCCCGTCCCCCGAAAGTCAGCCGAGCTCATCCCACTTTTCACGCATGTTCTTCGATGACACAATGGTCGATGGAGAAGCAGGCATCGCACAAATCTGTGACATGTAGCAGGCCAAGACACGCGAGGCAACAGTCATACTGGTCAGTGATGGAGTATTTACGGCTGCACGGGCACCGACGCATAGGGGGCCTTCCTATCTTCAAAGTTTTCTTGCACCCCGACCGAGACATGACCTATGGAAAAAACAATCAAAAACAAGACTCGACGTCTCAAAAGAATAAAAAGGAACAGTCTTACCAGGCGACGTCGAGTGGTGGCAGACAACAGAACCGACAGGAAAATACAAAAGCGGCGTTGACAAACTCGGTGTCGAGACGATAACACGGAGCCGAAGGCTTCAGAGCAGGAACAGGACTCTTGCAGCAGAGCTTCCATGAGGTGAGACCTCTACGGCAGGAGATGAAGAACTTGTGGGGGTCGGGTCGACCACACATAACGGTTAACCCGATGAAAGTGCCACGAAAAGGCCAGCCTTGAGGGAAAAGCCAATGGTGCGACTCGCCCATCCCCCAAAAAGCTCCGTGGGGTTGTGTCCTCCAGCCACTATACCCAAAGGTGATGAATGGTGACGATTGACACAGATAAGATCCCTGGATTTGGCGTTTTGAGTATGAGCCTGTCCTCCAAAAGTTGACGGTGCACGTCCGACCTAAAACATGCACAATTCCAGAATGCGACAGTCCATGGAGAAACAGGTGTTGCAATGATCCATATCATGGTTAGGGCCCAAGCAGGTCAAGCACTGGTCATGCTGGTCCGAGACGGAGAAAGGTCGGCTGCAGGGACACCGCTTCATCGGAGGCTGACCTGCCTTAGAAAGTTTCTTCTTGTCCCCTGAACGAGACACGACCGGACGGAAAATACAACAAACAAAACAAGATACTTGGCAAATAAAAGGAAAGATCTGACCAGAGAGATGGCACTGAGAACAGAGGCAAAGCAGAACTTGAGCTGATGGAGCCAACAGACTAGGCCACTAGTGCACTTCGAATTTCTGAGCTTCACACACGAGGTCCTTACTCAATGGCAGGAGAAGCAGAACTGGGGCTGAGAAGGCATTAATGATGGTTACTGGCCAACGCGTGAGCACCATGTAATACATCGGCCTTGAGGGCGGCACTGTCTCGACGTCGACTCCTCTTGCAAAAAAAAAAAAAAAGCTCCCACAGGGTCCTGATCTCCAGCTCAGTACCTAACAGTGATGAATGTTTAAGACTGACACAGATAAGATTAGTGACCTTCGATGGGCGACACGGCCAGGAGAGGGTTTTTTATTCCGCTCCTTGGACTGCTGAGAATGAGAACCAGAGTTGGGGGAGCTCTTGGTATGAGCTCTCTGGTTCTCTGACAAAGATATTTTCTGCTCTGTAAGAAGGTGCTGAATTTTGAGCAACCATCATCAACGGGTCGCTCTATTAAACTCCTGACAGGAGTTGCAGGAATTGGTGTCGTGTGTGGGTCCCAGACACCATACACAAGATATGTGATTGTCAAAGCGGTATATCTTCCTACCACAACGGCAGGAATGAAATAGAGCTTGTTCGGTTGAAGAATCTTTGGGCATTCATTTTGTAATTAAATTTCTCGTCGATGACTGCTACACAGAAGTTGAATTAGCTGCTGCACGAGCTGAATTCGGCAGGAAAATAAACTGAGAATACCAGGGACCGCCCACACTTATATAGGAAGCAGGAAGATGATGTCATGTGTGGGCAGTCCCTGGTGAAAACTGCTAGAAGAACTGTCATGCGACAGTGCCCTGTGCTGGAAACTCCCAGAAGTAATTACCTACTGCAAGAGACCATTCTGTGGAAGATCTACTGTTACAGGTGAGTAACCTGTTTTTCTAGGATCGTGGATATGTTGTTCTATCCACACTGTTCGGCAGACTCCAAGCAGGAGGAGGGAGGCAAGGTGCACACCCCCTCTATACTTACTTGGGGAACAGAGATTGGAGAACTGAGGCCCCCAAATCAGCATCCTGGCGTGACTCTTGGTCAATGTGGTAGTTGGTAATGAAAGTGTTTGCTGTATTCCAGATAGCAGCCCTGCAGATTTCCTAGATAGGGATGTCCCTGGAAGCAGCCACTGACGCAGCAGTATGGCGGGTGGAGTGAGCGCTTATCCCTATGGGAGACTCCTTGCCGGCCAACCGGTAGCAGAGAACAATGCAGGATGTAATATATCTGCCAATCATCCGCTTTGCTGCAGGTCTGCCAGGTGCGGTTTCAGCATAGGTGACAAACAGCTGGCAAACCTCTCCCCGAACTTCAGCTGCCCACGCCTTATAATAAGAGAGCACTAGTCAAGATCCAAAGAATGGAGCCTGTACTCGGCCTCTGAAGTTTAGTTTGGATAGAACACCAGCAGAGTTAACACCTGGTTAAGGTGAAACTCCGACGCCACCTTCTGAAGTAACTTCAGGTGAGGGTGCAGGACAACCTTGTCCCTGTGAAAGACCAGACAGGAAGACTCACAGAGCGCCTGTAGTTCCCCAGTCCTTCTAGCTGACGTGATAGCAACCAAGAAGGAGGTCTTCCACAACAAATGTGACATCTCACACCTGTGCATAGGTTCAAATGGCTTGCCCAAGAGCTTTGCCAGTACCAGCAGTGTGACAGGGTAGACTCAGACCCTGTCCCAGTTGTTATGGAGAAAGTGTTTAAATGTAAGGATCTTTTCTTTTCTGTCTCTTCTCTGTCTGATTGCGTAACCAAATATTCCTGTGAGACCTCGAACTTAATCCGACAATCTCACAATTCTTTGCGCCTCTCTGTCTCTCAGTCCTCTCTTGCTGTGTCTTTTCCTCCCTTGCATATCTGCTGATATAAAAATATGTGCAAATCATTGTATGGAAATGTAACTGACGACAAGCAGTAGATCCCACAGAGGTGGAGGTCCACGCACCGGAGGGGATATGTGGTCGAGGCCTTTAAAGAAATGTCAGACCACTTTCTCCTGTGCTGTCTGCTGACCGACCCACGCTTGGTAAGCACAGATGGCTGCCTGGTGCACCTTAAGGGTCGTGGACCGAAGACCTCCTTTGGACAAGGACCAAAGGTACTGTAGTTGAGGATACTAGCCATTAGACAGGAAAAAGGGTCCAAACCCTTGCCCTGACACCAAATGGAAAACCTTTTCCACTTGAAGGCATAGCACCTCCTGGTTGACTCCTTCCTGGATGCCTCCACTACTGTGAGCACATCCTCAGAGAGACTCAGAGCCTGGAATTCTAGCCACTCAGCAACCAGGATGTCAGGTGCAGGGATTGAAGGTCCAGATGAAATACCTTCCCCTGACTGATAACAGGTCCGGGCAGATGGGCAGACTGGAAGACGCCTCGGAGGCCTGGAGCAGAGGCTGAGGAGATCTGGATACCAGAAATGGCAAGGCCAGTCTAGGGCTACTAGGATCACCTGTGTCTTGTCCCTCCTGACCTTGAGGATCACCTTGTGAACCAAGGTAAGTGGAGGGAAGGTATAGAAGAGGCCTGTGGTCCACAGCCTCGAGAAGGCATCCCCCTGCAGCGAGCCCTGCTGAGGGGGGTGGGCATGAAACAGCCTCAGCTCTGTGTTCTCCCTGGAGGCAAACAGATCCACCTGAGGTTTGCCCCAGTGGGAGAACAGGCTGTGTACTACCTCTGGATGGAGAGACCACTCATGGGACATCTCACCCACACGACTGAGAGCATCCACCAGTTTGTTTGAGGCTCCTGCCACATGGATGGCTAGGAGATGTGCCTCCAGTTGGCTCACGAGGGTCCAGATGTGGAGTGCTTCCCTGCACAGCAGCCAGGAGTGTGTGCTGCCCTGTTTGTTGAGAAGTACATGGTCATGGTGTGGTCCATCTGGACTTGCACCACTTGACCCCGAAGGAGTGGAGCGAATGCTGACAGTGCCAGTCTGACTGCTCTGAGCTCCAGCAAGTTGATATATTGGGATTCCTTGGGGGTCCAGAACCCATGGGATCTGCGATTCTCCATGTAGGCACCCCAGCCCGTGAGAGAGGCATCGGTCGTGAGAATGACCATTGGCTCGGGACGGACGAAAAAATTACTCACCTTAGTAATGTTGCTTCTTCTAATGGAGTCTTGCTATATTATAGACATTAGCAGTTTGATCCAGCTCTAGAACTGTCCCGGAGTGAAATGGTTAAAACCATTCCAAAATAGAATTTGGCACGAGAGCAGCTCTATCTGTGTCATTTCAAACTTGAACTGTCAGATCTTTACAGCCCAACTCACTAAGGTCTGTGTGAAGCTGTAACCTACACTAGCCAAATGGCTACCTAAATAATAACAACCATTGATGGTCCCAACACCCAAGACTCAAGTCAGGGGACCAGAAATACTAGCACCATTCTAATAATATGAAAATGGAACATAAGTATAATAAAACACACACACACATACACATACACACCCCCAAAGTCCCAAAGGGGACAAAATGCTAACAGGACATAAGTAGTGCCCACACTAAGTTGCCCGCACCCCACCAAGTAGAGGTTCTGAGAGGGGCAGGTTGGGGGAGGTCTATAATATAGCAAAGACCATTAGAAGAAACAACATTACTAAGGTGAGTAATTTTTCTTCAAACAACATGAAGTCTTGCTATATTATAGACAACAGAATACACAGCAGTACCTCCATGGAGGAGGGCAGAACCTCACTTAGGAATAGGCTCTGAAGAACAGCTGTGCCAAACCGAGCATCTCTCCTGGCCTGACATCCAGGGAGTAATGCTTGGTAAAAGTGTGTACCGTTTTCCAAGTAGCATCCTGGCAAATCTCTAATAAAGGGATATCTCTGGCAGCAGCTAGAGACGCAGCTGTACCCCTTGTAGAATGAGCCCTCAAACCGGGGGACTCTGCCCACTTTCTGATAACAAAATTGGATACAAGAGACAATCCACCTGGCTATTGATCTCTTAGTGGCAGGTTTGCCTTTCCCAACTTCACCATAGGTAAGGAAAAGTTGGAGGGATTAGAACCTGTGACCTTTGGTACGCTCTATATAATAACTAAGAGCTCTCTTAACATCCAGGCTGTGCAACCTCCTCTCACCGAAGAGGGGTGATCAGTGAAAAATACTGGAAGGAGATAGATTGATTAAGATGGAAATCTGAAACCACCTTAGGCAAAACTTCCTATTAGTCCTAAGGACTACCTTATCCCTGGAAAGAAATAAAGTCAGTCTCCACTGACAAAGCTTGTAATTCACTTATGCGTCTGGCAGAAGTGATAGCCACCTAGAAAAACAGTTTTCAAGTTAGGTACTTAAGCTCTGCAGAAGACAGAGGTTCAAAAGGGGGTTGCATTAACTGGGCAATGCAAACATTAAGGTCCCAAGCAGGGGCCGGTTCCTGAAAGGGAGGATTAGTATGGAGTAATCTCTTAAAAAACTTGGAAAACACAGGATGAAAGGAAAGAGGGGATGACTTTCCTGCTGACACAAAAGCAGACACAGCTGCCAGATGAACTCTCAGGGTAGCTGGTCTGAGACCCAAGGAATTAAGATGTACCATGTACTCTAACAAAATGGGCAATTCAGCGAATTCTGGGAAATGTTTTTCCCAGCACACCAAATGGAAAACCTTTTCCATTTAGAACTATAAGTAGCTCTAGTGGAAGGCTTTCTGGAAGCCTTTAGGATCTCAAGAACACCTGAGAGAGGTGTAAATCAGCAACTCTAACTCCTCAAGAGCCAGGCCTTGAGGTTGAGGGATTGAGGTCCGGATACCAAACCCTTCCCTGGGCACAAGTCAACAGATTGTGATTCCTGGGAGGCACAGGGGAAGATGGACTGTCAGAGACAGAAGGAGTGGGTACCAGGGCTGCCTGGGCCAATCCGGGGCAATCAGAATCACCCTGCAAGGCTGAGATCTGATTTTGACTAGTACTTTGAATAGGAGAGGAAAGGGGAAAGCATAGAGGAACTTCCCCTCCCAATCCAGAAGAAGGGCATCCAGAGGAACTGAGCCCAGCACTGGAGGCCTGAAACAGAACAGAGGAAGTTTGTGATTGTCTGGGGCTGCAAAAAGATCTATCTGAGGTATGCCCCACCTGGCAAAAACTATCCCCAGCACTTGAGGATCCAGGGACCATTCGTGATGGCCCTGGGAAATCCTGCTGAGGGCATCTGCTAGGACATTGTCCTTCCCTGGAAGATGAACTGCTATGAGGGAAGTGTTCAGGGAATAGGCCAGAGACCACAACTTTATTGCCTCGGTGAACAAGGCGAAGACCGAGTGCCCCCGCTTGTTGATGTACCACATTGTTGTGGTGTTGTCTGTTCTGACTTGTATCACCTTGTCGTGGACAGATGCAGAAAAGCTTGAAGAGCTAAAAGACAGCTCTGAGTTCCAGCAAATTGATGTGGAGCAGAGATTCTGGGGACCAAACTCCCTGAGTGGAAAGGTCACCCATGTGGGCTCCCCAACCCAGAAGGGAAGCATCTGTAGTGAGAGTCAAGTCGTGAGAGGGGAAATGAAGGGACCCCGCTCTTAAATTGCTCTGATCCTACCACCACATGAGAGCTAGGATCAAGGTTCGAGTCACTGAGACCAACTTGGAAAGGGGTCTCTTCTCTGAGACCAAAAGGTTCTCAAGTGAAACTGAATGTATCTCATCTGAAATCTGGCTCCCTGCACAACAGCTGTGGATGCAGCCATGTGCCCCAGGAGCTGCAAAGTGTCTTGCTGGTGAGAGACCTTCAGAGTGAAGGAAGAGGCCAGAGCCACTAAATTCCTTACCCTTTCTGGGGAAGAAAGGCTCTGGCTAGCTTTGTGTCAATTCTGCCCTTAAAGGTGAGTACCTGGACTGGTTCCAGAACCGACTTTGGTGGGTTTAGCAGAAAACCCAGGGAGGTGAGAAGCTGCTGGGTGACCTGCAGGTGAGATTTTACCTGTTCTGGGGACTGGCTTACAATGAGCCAGTCATCTAGATAGGGAAAAACAGCAATCCTCTGCCTCCTTAAGTGGGACACTTTGTGAATACCCTTGGAGCAGAGGTAAGGCCGAAGGGCATTGCTCTGAACTGGTAATGACCTGAGGGCAGTTCGAATCTGAGGTACTTTCAATGGGATCTTCTGATTAGGACATGGAAATAGGCATCCTTGAGGTCCAGGGAGGCTAGCCAATCCCCTGGCCTTAGGGAAGGTAAAATCATTGCCAGAGTTACCATTTTGAACTTTGGTTTCAAAAGATGCTTGTTCAGATATCTGAGATCTAAAATGGGCCGCCATTCTCCTGTCTTTTGGGGTAGGAAGTATCTGAATACAGACCCCTGCCCTGATGCAGGGAGGAACCTTTCTACTGCTCTGAGAGCTAACAGGGATGAGACCTCTGTTTCCAGAGCGGTCTCTGAAGCACTTGCAGGTAGAAAAGTCTGCTTCTCAACTTGGGAAACTTTTGAAGCTGAGAACCAGACCCTGGCTTACTACTTCCAGAACCCACTTGTCTGAGGTTAAGAAGCCCAATTCTGACTGAAGTAAGCCAGCCTGCCCCGACTGGTACAGGAGAATCGGCCCTGGGCACCCCATCAGGGTGCCTGTTTCCTGGAGGAGTTTTAGGCTGGGGGTGGGAGCAGGTCTGCCCACCCTCATCTGCCCTGCCTCTGAAGAAGCCCCTCTGAGCATAGGCAGAGAGGCCTGAGTCTGGTAGAAAGGCCTGTGAAAAGGCCTTACCCCTACCCCTGGGGCATGCCTTTGAGGAGTGGCTTGCCTTCCTTAGCCTGGGCACTCTTGTAAGTAGTCCCATATTCATCCATCTTCTTCATGTAATTCTCTGTCTGCTCTCAGAGAATTTCCCACCACAGGAAAATCCATAGCCTTAGTCTGGGTATCCTGTGACAAACTAGTACACTGAGCCAGGCCAACCTACTGAAAAGCTACAGATGTGGCCATGACCCTAGAGGAAACATCATTAACATCCACAGCAGCATGAAACTGAACCTTAGAGACTTCAATGCCATCAGCAGCCACCTGTTCTAGTTCACTAGCCAGCTGGCCATGGGCCTGCTTGGCCAATTGCATAACAGTATCCCATCTAGATTTCTGATACCTAGCTACATAAGCCATATAATTTGCTTGCCTGAGTCCCAGAGAGGCTGCCATATACTGTTTTTGCCATGGCATCAATCTTCCTGGAATCCTTGTCAGGAGGATGTGAAGCCAAGGAATATTAGCTTTATCACAGGCAGCAGCCTGAACTACCCAACATGACTGCATTGCTGAGAAAGGAATTCTGTATCAGTGCCTGACAATGTATACCTTCTGTCCATCTTTTTATCTACAGGAGGCACAGAATTAGGAGCTTTTAAAATTTTAATTGTTTGTTTCCTAAAAGACTTATGTAAAGGAATAGACAATCTCTAGACTCTGGAATATCCATCATTTCTACAAAATCAGGCTCCTCTTGCTCATCCACAGCCTCTTCTAAAGGAAGCTGGAGGTTTCAGCAACTTTTATAAAACATAAAATGAGATGGGGACTCAGACAGCATAGGGGGAGATTCTAAAGGTCTGTCTGGGGAGATGTCCGGTTCAATGGGCACACCCAGACCTTCCCAGCCACAATCATACTGTTCATAATCCTCCTCCCCCTCCTCTGGTTCATAAAATTCCTCAATATCATAATCCTGAACCACTGGGACCGGACGAACCGACCTTTTACCAGATAGTGGTGGTTCGGACGGACCCTGAGACAGTGACTGGACAATTTGTATGGCTTTTGCTATCTCTGCAGCAGTTGGAGAAGGAATTTTGGACTCCAGACCTGCTGATTTTCTTGTTTTCTTTACTGGAATTGTTTCCTCAGAACCAGCTTTTCTTTTGCCCGAGGAAGTCTGGCCCTGGTCAGAGGGCACTCCCTCTGGTTCGGTTGGCACCGAACCGGGCTGGCCATCGGGTCAGCGGACTTTGGCCTCTCGCCCCTGAGCCTGCCCAATCTTTTTCCAGGGTGGCTGCAGGAAATTCTTACATACCTGGCAGTCTGACTGGAGGTGGTAAAACCCCAGACAATAAACACATGTGGTGTGTGGGTCAGCCTTGGCAAAGACTTCCCACAAACATCACAGTGTTGAAACCCAGTGGGCCCGGTTTTTCTTTTGGGTTTCTCAGACATAATGCCAGCCTAACCAAAAACTTGCCCTTTTAACGGCAGTGCCAGGCAAGACACCCTTATCGGTTCCTAACCGTGTCACGGGTATTAGAAAAAACCGTAATAAATCCAGTTTTTAGAACCGATAAGAACCGGGAACCGCACTCTAAAATAGTAACTTTTAGTTTTAAATGAGTTTTAAACCCACTGATCGGTTCAAAACTGAACCGATAACTTACAAGTTCCACATAGACAAAACCTTCATTTACTTACGGTTACCACAGATAGAGCTTGAACCGAACGGTTTTGCGGTTAAAATAAAACTATTCTCGGTTAAATCCAACCGAGAAAACACTTTTTAAACCGAGAAATGAACCGAGCAGAAGGAGAAATCTCCGGAGCGACTGTTCACTGAGGCGGAGTAAAGAATCTGACAGTTCAAGTTTGAAATGACACAGATAGAGCTGCTCTCGTGCCAAAATTCTATTTTGGAATGGTTTTAACCATTTCACTCCGGGGCAGTTCTAGAGCTGGATCAAACTGCTAATGTCTATAATATAGCAAGACTTCATGTTGTTTGAAAAACCGGATCCCTTCCTTCAAATGTGCTAGGAAAGTCCACCATTCAAGAGCATCCCACTTCTTCTGGGTCACTGTGACCAGCTGGTTGAAGTGACTAAAATGGGACCACTGGCTGGCCAGCTCCCATTGAAGGGGGTGCATATGCCATTGGGCCCATTGGATTATGGTGGTGCAGGCTGCCATGTACCCCAGAAGGCGCAGAAAGTCCCGGGCAGGGTGCAAGTGCCCAACCAGAAATGACTGGGCAAAGGAGGTGAGAACCTCTGCCCTGTCTTTCGAGCCGGGCTCTGGCTCGGCAAGAGTTGAGCTCTGCCCCAATGGAGCATATACACCTGTGAAGGTATGAGTTCCAACTTGGCCTCGTTGACCAGGACACCAAGTTCAGTGCAGGTCTGGAGGGCCAGATCCCTGGACCTGTCCACCTCTTGTTTGGAGGAACCTGCTATGAGCCAGTTGTTGAGATAGGGGTAAACTCTGCCCCCTCGATGCCGAGGATGGGCTGCCACCACTGCAATGCATTTGGTGACAACCTGTGGGGCTGGTGACAGTCTGGATGGCATGGCTCGGAACTCGAACAGGCTGCTACTGTTCGGAAGCGAAGGAACCTTTGGGGAGACGGACGGATCGGGACGTGAAAGCATGCGTCCTGGAGATCCAGAGAACAAAAATGGAAATCACGTACCTACCATAATTCTTGATCTTCTT
This sequence comes from Neoceratodus forsteri, assembly GCA_016271365.2. Taxonomy (NCBI): domain Eukaryota; kingdom Metazoa; phylum Chordata; order Ceratodontiformes; family Ceratodontidae; genus Neoceratodus; species Neoceratodus forsteri. Next base: position 1,141,527,798 of record CM057450.1, on the reverse strand, counting down.
GGATGAAGTCTCCACCACTCATTCACACTAATGGGAACTACGCCAGAGGTGCTAGGACCCAGCAGGAGCCAAAAATCTTCAGGAGGACCGGCACCTAGGTAGGGCCGTGAGGAAGCAGCACCGCGAGCCTGGTTTGCACTGTATAGACTACCTCAGCATCGACCCTCCAAACGCCTCAGTACCTTTTTTACCGAGGTGCAGCGTAAACTATCCTAGTGAAACTAACGTATGTCGGAGACAAGACAGTCCGAATGACCCGTGTAAGAAAGGTCAACTCAACAGAGTCTCGCAGCCCAACCACAAGGGGGTCAAGACCAAAAACAGGATGAGTGAGCTCGGGGATGGAGGGTGGGCATGTGAATGAGTGGTGGAGACTTCGCCCAAGAAGATCAAGAATTACGGTAGGTACGTAATTTCCATATCTTCCTGGACATAAAGTCTCCAGCACTCATTCACACTAATGGGAAAGTACCAAGCTAAAATAATCCCCCAAGACAGTTGGCAGAAGCGAGGAGCTCACTTAGAACAGAAGTCCATTAAGGATTGTCCTGCCAAAGGACTGATGCTGTCTGGCATGGGCATCCAAAGCATAGTGCTTTCTGAACATGTGCACTGGTTCAAGTGGCTGCACTGCGATGTCCATAATGGGCACGTTTGATTCTGCCAAGACCGCAACTGCTCTGGTAGAATGCTGCACGTACACTCTGCCTTCCAGCTGAACCTGTGCCATGGAGTAGCATCGGCGAAGATGCATCTGATAGCAACAGGCTGACCCAGTCGGGCTGTGCTAAAGGAGACAAAGTTGTTTTGACGTGTGGATTTCTTTAGTTCTATAGAACTGCAAAGCTCTCTTTACATCCAGAGAATACAGGGTGCGCTCCCCCTCATTCTGGAAGTTCGCAAAGTAGGTTGGAAGAACCAAGGGCTGATTTAGATGGAATTCTGAGACAACCTTGGGGAGAAACTTAGGGTGGGCTCTAAGAACCACCTTGTCTTTGTAAAATACAGTATACGGAAGTTCTGTGACCAAAGCGTGTATTTCAGACACTCTGCGGAAGGCAGTCTTCCAAGTCAGAAATTTCAGCTCATAAGTAGCTAGGGGCTCGAAAGGTTTACGGGTGAGCATGTCTAACACAAGGTTAATGTCCCAGGTGGCTACCAGCCATCTGATTGGTGACCTGGTATGCAGCATGCCCTTAAGAAACCTTTTGACCACAGGTAGCTGAGCCACAGCCATGGAGTGTACAGGCTTGTGACACACTGAGATCGCGCAAAGGTGGACCTTCACGGCTGAGTATTGCAGACCTGTGTTCAAGATCTAGAAGATACTCTAGGACTTTGTTTGGTGGGCAGGAAAAAGGATTCCAGGAGGATTTTGTGCACCAGATGGAGAACTGCTTCCACTTAGCTGTGTAAGTTTTTTGGATAGCTGTCCTGCGTGCCACTAATAGAATGTCTGAGACCCTATGTGAAATGTTAAACCTGTTCACCTCTGTCTCTTCAGGAGCCAGATATGGAGGTGAAGGGACTTCAGGTTGGGATGGACCATCGGGCCCTGGGTCAGTAGGTTCATATGAAGGGGAAGCTGTTTTGGTGAATTTTCTGACAATCTGTTGATCAATGGAAACCAGATCTGACAAGGCCAAAATGGGGAGATAAGGATCATTCTGTACCCCCTGTGCCTCCAATTTGAGCAGCATCCTCTGAACTTGTCCACTGCAGTCTGAATGTATCCTGACAAATAATGCCAGGTTCTAGATTTCTGGAGCAGAAGAGCAGCAGTTTTGCATTGAGTGGGGATGCAAAAAAATCCAGGTCTGGGGTTCCCCACTCTTCGAAAAGTGATTGCGCGATGTTTGTGTTGAGAGACCACGCGTGAGAGTCTGTCTCTGTTCTGCTGAGATGATCCACCAGATCGTTCTGCACTCCCGGCAGGTAGACCACCTGGACCAGAGCTTTATGCTCTAGGCACCATTCCCACACTCTCATCGCTTCCCTGCATAAGGGGTAAGTGTGCACTCCACCCTGCTTGTTGATGTAGTGCATCACTGCTTTGTTGTCTGTTTGAAGGAGAATGATCTTGAGACAGAGTATGTCCTTCAAGGGTTGGACTGCATACAGGATAGCTCTCATTTCTAGAACATTTGTGTGAAGTTGAGATTCATCCTGACTTCATCGGCCCTGGGTGTGGAGATCCTGGCAGTGAGCTCCCCATCCCAGTAGGGACACGTCCGTGGTGATGGAGATCTGAGATTCCAGATGGGCGAAGGGATAACCTTCCCAAAGGTTGTCTTCCTGAGTCCACCAGGTGAGTGACCGTCTCAGAGGTTCCGTTACTTTGATGTAAAAGGACTGTGGGTGCATGGTCGGTGACAGATTGCTGAGCATCCACTGAGTAGTCCTCATGTGAAGGCGAGCCAGAGGCACAGTGAACACTGAGGATGCCATGAGACCCAGCATCCGTTGCATCGAGAGAGCTTGAACCGAGTCATTCTCCTTGATGAAGTGAGCCATCCGAAGGATGTCGTTCCTCCTGTCCTCCGGAAGAAAGGCTTTTGCACTGGAGGTATCCAGAAGGGCTCCTATGAAGAGGAACCATTGGGAGGGCTGTAGCTGTGACTTTCCCAGATTTAGCAGGACTCCCATGAACATGAGAAATTTGGAAGCCGTAGCCACAGCTTCCCGAGTGTCTTGTCTGGAAGGGCTAGCTAGAAGCAAATCATCCAGGTACAGAAACACCTGAATTCTGAGCTGTCTCAGATGCACTGAGAGAACTGCAAAGCACCTTGTAAAAACTTGAGGCACCGAGGATAGCCCAAAGGGCAGGATTCTGAACTGGTAGTGTTGACCCAATGCCACGACTCTGCGGTATTTGTGGTGGTTTGGGTGTATGAGAATGTGTTGATAGGCGTCCTGCATGTCCAGGAAGGCTAGCCAATCATTTTGATGAATCAGAGGTAAAAGTGTACTGAGTGATATCATCTTGAACTTTTTCTTGTAAAGGAACCTGTTTAACTTCCTGAGATTGAGAATAGGGCGCATGCCGGCTGTTTTCTATGGAACTAGGAAGTAATGGGAGTAGAAACCTGTGTTCCACTGATTCAGTGGGACTACTTTTACTGCCCTGTTTTTTAGAAGGTTTTGAATCCTGGAAGCAAGAAGGTCTGATTGAGAGACAGACAACTTGGGCTGTCGTTTGGGGAGGTGATAAGGAGGGGTTTCTGAAACAGTTAGAGAGTACCCCTCGCGGATTATTCTGAGCACCCACTTGTCTGATGTGACTGACTTCCACTGGTCGTAAAACTGAGTCAGATGCCCTCCTACTGCTGAGGAAGAGTCCCCCTCAGACAACTGAGGTGGGACTTGGGCCTGGATCTCAGAGGGTGGTACTAGGCACTTTGGGGCTCTGTGTCTTCTGCTGCATTTTTCTTTGTGGCTGAGGGGTTTGGTTTCTGTTAAAGCCACCTCTGCCTTTACCATGAAAGGACTGAAGGTTATGAAACTGGTACTGGTTGCCGCTCCTTTGAGGGGCTGCAGATGGTGGTCTGGCCATTTTGATGGCCATTCTAGTGTTCTGTATGGCCTCTAGCACCTGCTTGACCTGAGGACCAAACAGGTATGCATCTTCAAAAGGCAACGCCATAACCCTCTGTTGGGCATCATTTGTGAATCCCGAGGTGTGCAACCAAGAGTGGCGATGGCTGCATATACCGGCTGCCGCTGCTCTGGAGGCAGTGTCAAAGGCATCCATAGCAGCTTTAGGCTGCTGATTATTGGATTCAATGCCTCTAGTGATGGTTTGAAGAAGCTCTGTGTTAATGTCCGAATCTGGGAGAGCTTCCATCATGGCCTTAAGTGAATGCCAGAGTGTATACTGAGAGAAGCAGCCCTGGTAGCTAGTAATGCGCATGCCCAGGGTGGAAGCAGCAAAGACTTGCTTTCCTAAAGTGTTGATTTTGCAAGATTCCTTCTTTATCGGACATGCAGTAGATCCCTGTGGAAGAACGGCCTTGTCATTCTCTGCCAGGACAACTATGGCATCAGCAAAGGCTTGTGAGGCCAGAATGGGCCGATCCTTGGGAGGGGCATATTTCCTATCTATGGATTTAGCCACAGAGGGGATAAGCGCTGGATTATCCCACACCATTTGTGAGAGGGTCTCAAAAGAGGGTTGCATGGGGGAGTCAATTACACAGGAATGTCCGGAACATGCAAGTACTGCAGGCACAGCAATTTCCAAGGATCGATCTCTGAAGTCTGGAGAGAGGGAGGGAAAGTGATATTCACGTTTCTAAGCAGAGACTTAAAGGAAACGTCCTCAACCAGAAGACTGCTGTAGGAGTTGGTTTATTCCCTACCCCTAGGGAGGAATTGTCGTCAAAGTCGTCCCCCAGTCGAAGATCAGGACCAGGCTCAATATCATCTCCTACTAGTTCCAAAAGGATTATGTAGATAGGAAAGGGAGGAAAAGAAGGAGGAGGAGCTCCATGAATCAGAGTCGAAAACCCCAGTGTTGCATGCGGCACTGCAGGCGCTCCTGATGCCATAACAAGGGATGGTGCCGAAAACACAGGCAGTGCTGGCACAGGACACGGTGCTGAGTGTGTCACTGGCACCAGAGGAGCCGGCATCGGAGCCAGCAGCACCAAACCAGAGGTTCTCAACCCCCGACTCACTGAGGAAAGATGAAGAAATCCAGCAGGAGATAAAGGCACTAGTGTAGACCCCTGCACCACAGCTATATGAGGGGGATAAACACCAGAGCGCAGCGTTGATGGCACTGAAGGAGGCGCTGCGTGACTGGGAAGTCCCAACTGCACTGCCTGCAGGTCCGAAACTGAAAGGCCCAAAGGCCCCGGCGACGGACTCGCCAACTCGGGCAGACAGGACAATCGCTGAACACATTTCTTCATAAGAGTGGCCCAATGGTGAAACTGCTCACCGGAGGACCCCCCAGGGGAAGGGAGGGACTCCAGAGTCGAGGATGCCTGTCACCAGCAACAGAAGCTAGAGAAGACCCCGGAAGGGATGGAGTCTGGTCCCTGCCGACGGTAACCGACGATCAACATGCAGACGTACCAGATGGTGACCTTGAGCGGTGCCATTTCTTTTTTGACCTGGGGGCTGAAGAACTTGAGGCTGAGTGGTGCAGAGTCCTCGACGAGGATAGAGAATGGGACCGCTTCTTTCTGTGCTTTCAGGAAGATCGCCCATCCCCCCCGGAGCTCTGGACTGCCTGTAGTCAGACCTTCCCCTTCTGCAGAAGGCGAAGGACCAGACCCAGCCCTGCTGACAATACAGCTTTCATGCAAAGACTCCCCTACCATCACCTGTCCCGTTCATGGTCGACTCCATCAAAGCAGAGCTGAAGCCGTCTTCTGACAAAAAAATTACTTAATAAAGATTACCTATTTATTGTTATTTTAAACTGACAAGAAATAATAAAACTAATAAATCTGAAAGACTATAGTTGCTGTCATACAGACGTGAAGGAAAAGAAACTGAGGCGGTTGGAGGGTTGATGCCGAGGTAGTCTACACGGCATGAGCCGGGCTCGTGGTGCTGCTTCCATGCAGCCCTACCTAGGAGCCGGCTCTCCTGAAGATTTTTGGCCCCTGCTCGGTTCTAGCGCCTCCGGTGTAGTTCCCACGTGAATGAATAGTAGAGACTATGTCCAGCAAGATCCACATGTTCTGCTTGAGAGATGGTATGATCTGGGACAGAGTTACCATCCTGGATGTGCGTGGCCTGAGAAATTGGTTCAGGTCGTGCAGATCTAGAATGGGGCGCCAGCCCCCCCCCCGTCCGCTTCGGGACCAGGAAGTACCTGGAAACGAACCCTGGGTTGACAGGGGGGGTCCGTGATTCTGGCTAGCACCTCCTTGCAGAGGAGTTGGGCAATGTCGTCTCGAAGAGCCGACTAAGTGTGTATGGACACCATCTCCTCCTGTGGGGTGTGGGCTCAGCTTGGTGGGTACTACTTGAATTCCAGAGGCAGTACCTGGCTGACCACTTCTAGAACCCACCTGTCCATGGTAACAATGAACCAGATGGAAAGGAAGTGGTGGAGTTGGTCCCCCATGGGAGGATCCAGAGCTTGCGTGGCAGGTATGCGGGGTGGCCACCCCCATCCCATCACTGAGCAGGCTTGGAGGAAGAGGATCCAGATTGGGGACCACCGGAGCCCCGTCCTCTGGGTTTACGGGCTGCCAGGGGCCCAGACTTGGGCGAGGCACAGGTTGTGCCTGCTCTGCTGCTGACGCAGTTGGAAATGGGGCTGCTTGGCCGCAGGAGCAGAGTGCCGAAAAGGCTTCTTCTGCTTTTTGGAACCCTGGGATTCCTTCTGCGCAGAAGTTATGGAGTTCAAGGTGGCACTGGGCTTCTCGATATGTTGGAGGTGACCGTCCACACCTGGGCCGAAGAGGTTGGTGCCCAGGAAAGGGACATCTGTTAACTTGTGTTGGGTGTCCGCCGTGAGACCCTTAACCAAGCCCTGTGGTGCATGGCAACCACAGCCACCACCAACTGGGTGCAAGAGTCCCCGAGATCCAGAGCCATCTGGAGTTACTGCTTCGCAACAGCCCAACCCTGGTCACGGACATGCTTGACCGTGGTCTGGAGGTCTGTGGGGAGGTGAGGTAGAACCTCATCAAGGGAGCCCAAGAAGACATGAAAGAATGCGCCATGATGCTGGCCGAGCTTGCCTGACGAAGGCCCAGCAAAGATGCAGCATAGACTTTCCGGGCAGAATAGTTCAGTTTTTTGGACTCTTTGTCCAGGGGTCTATCAGTGTCTCCCGAGTTACCCGAGTGCCTGAACACAGATTCGGTCACCAAACCCTCTGCAGAGGGGTACTCAGTGAATCCTGAAAGACATCTGATGGCCACCGCGTATTTGTGGGCCATACGGGCAGAAGGCACAGGGCAGGAGGCAGGGTGCTGCCACAGCTCCAAGGCCAGATGAACAATGGCCTCGGCCACAGGGAAGGCCTCCGTCGGGGAATCCCCTCATTTGAGAATGTCGATGAGGCGATATTCGGCCCGTTTCTGGACGGGCTCAAGGGGCATCCCCGTAGATTCGGAGATGAGACGGAGGATGCCCATTAAGGAAGAGGGACCTTCCTCCATCGAGAGACTACCGACTGATTCCTCATCCAGGGGACGGGAATGAATGTCTGAGTCCTCGGACTCTGGATAAATCGGCTGGCCACCGGAGTCTCCATCCACCCACCTAGGACGGTCGGGAGTGAGGGTGATAGCCTACATGAAAGGCCTGGAACAGGCAGAGACTCTGGCAGGAACCTCCGAAGGAGGCTGTTTGGTGCTGGCTCCACCAGGATCGGTGGAGAGGTCGATTCTGGCTGAACCGGAATGGTCTTGACCATCTCCGGAGCTGGAAGAACAGTGCAGACTGGCTCCCGAGGAGTCGGCTTAGGTGGCAACAGCTAAGTGATGGTTGGGGTAGAAGCTGGGGCCGACTTCTGTCTGGACATAATCAGCTGCTGCCACATTAAGTCTTCGCAGCATCACCTGAGTTTCCGTCGAAGCCTCTCCTCATCTGAGACGAAGAAGAATAGCGGCAGCACAGCTTCTCTGAGCGCTTGTGTGCCTTCTTCGGCCTATCGGTCAAAGGGGTACAAGACCTCGACCTAGATAGTTGGGGGGACCAACGTGGTCAACTGGAAGGTGCCAAGGAGGGTCACGGCTCTTCTTGGTCAGGGACTGGGTCTATGATGGGATTCCCAGCAGGCTGGATCTCCTCCTCGGTGATAGGCAGGACCAGAGTCCTGAATAAAGAGTTGTCGACCTCATCGAGCAACAACAGGTCGACTGGCTCGAGAATGATCTCAACTGGATTGTCGTCCAGCATCTGAGCCAGCTGGCCTGACAAGGGAACTGTGAAGCCAGCGGCCAAGGCTGCAGCCTCGACTGAAGTCAAGACAGTTGATTCCTTGGACCGAGATCTCTCGCGATCCCAGGAACGTCATCGGTGAGACAAAGTTTCTCTTGGCTCCTTGTTCTTTTTACAGGCCCGAGAAACATGTGTGCCCAAGGGCCCCTCAGCCTTGGTGGAAAGGGATTGGCACAGCTCTTGAAAGGAACTAGAGCAAGTGGAGCCCAAGTTGAGCGGTATGAAGGAGGACATCGAGGACCAATCCGTGGCCCGAGCCGCCTTTTCCTCGAAAGTCTTCATTTGTTTGAACTGCTCAGTGGACACCGCAGCCAGGGAGACTGCCCATCAGGCTTCCTTAGATTTGACCAGCGGATTCCGTTTCTCCGGTCTGCCCAGTTGAAGCCGTGAGAGACGACCATCTATGGCCTTCAGGTGAAACGTGCGGTACATCTCACAGGCCTGAGTGTCATGGCGGACACCCAGGCAGCGAGACATCTTTTGCCTGCAGTGATGGAAACCAGGTAAAGATTTATCCTCCACTGCGGTCGATATTGTGAAGTGATTTGCTGCAACTCTAACAAGTCAAAGTTTAGGTAAATCTGTGGATTTGAAAGCCAGGCCTACAAAACGCGTAGGCGGTAAGAAGGGAACCTGAATCTTCCAGTGGAAGGAAGATCTGGCGTCAAGGGGCGGAGCCGACGCATATTCCACCCAGGTGGTTGGGAGGAGCCAGCTTCCAGCAAGATTCTTAAAGGGAAAGGACATGCCAAACAGTGTGGATAGAAAGTACAGTTACGTAAGAACTTACCGTAACAGTAGATCTTCAAGAGAGGCTCTTGCAGTAGGTAATTACATATAGGACTGACGCCGGCTGGCGGCAGGACCCCACGGAAAAATTTCTAGCTAGCAGTCCCTGGTGAGGACCGCCCCCGTCAGATGACGAGTCATGTGGCGTCGGTATAAAAGAGGCGTCCTGGACGCCCGCTTTCCAGTTCTTTCCGCCACAGGCCCAGAAGGCCGGATGAGAGAAAGCAGATGTTTCCATTCCTGGAAAAGAGCTGAAAAAGCTTAGGGGGATGGAGGGCAGGAAGGCATTACCTACTGCAAGAGCCTCTCTCGAAGATCTACTGTTACGGTAAGTTCTTACGTAACTGTACTATCTTACTTCATGAGGGCTCTTGCAGTAGGTAATTACATATAGGACTGAGTCCCAAGCAGTCTGGAACAAGGAGAAGCAAATGGCAGGAGGAAAAACTACTCAGAAGTAGACCCTCTGGCTGTGAAGGTCTTAGGAAAGGAGACCTTGCAGAACAGCCAACCCGAAGCCTGCTCTACGGCAAGAGGCAATGTCCAAACTGTAATGTTTCGTAAAGGTATGGACTGAATTCCAAGATCTCACTTCGAGAAGGCTCTTGCAGTAGGTAATTACATATAGGACTGATGCTGGCCGGCGGCAGGACCCCACGGAAAAATTTCTAGCTAGCAGTCCCTGGCGAGGGACCGCCCCCACGTCAGGTGACCAGCACCATGCAACGTCGGTATAAAGGCGGTCCCGAGCGCCCACTGGCAGTTCTTTCCGCGTTGGCTCGTTGCAGGCGTCCTGGCGATGAGGATTCGTGCTAGCAAAGCCCTGTTCTTTCGTCGGTTTTACCGAAGTTTTGAGTATTTTTTCTTCTCATCGTCAGGTCAGCGTCGGTGTATGTCATCCCCTACACCTTCCAAAAACAAGTGCGACTTGTGCGGCGCCCAACTGCCACACAAGGACGGCCATTCTCTCTGCCATTTTTGCTTAGGCCCTGACCACCCGGTCGACAAGTGCCCGCATTGCCTGCACTTCAACGCGGCTACCCGCAGACGATGCCAACAGTCCCTGGAAGCCCATCTACTAAAGAAAAAGATGTCTTCAATGGTAAAAGAATTGAAGAAGTTCAGGCAGTCGTTGACTTCTCCTGAAGGACATCGCAAAAAGCGAGAAAGAAAGGCACCGGGAGAAGGCCTCCTCGCCCGCGACTCAGGCCGGAGTTGCGGCCCAGGTAATATCCCCTCCGGGGGACCGTCCGACGGCAGCCTCCAAGGTTTTGGAGGAGGCGTCGGCCCGCTCATTGGGCTCACGCTTGGGCCTTGTGGGCGCCTCCAGGCAAAGGGCCTCCACCCCAGTACCGCCGCAGGCTTGCGGCCTACTGGTGCGGGCACCTCCCATAAGCCGGACATCGGCTCCTCCGACGTCCGCCGGGAGAAGGTTGATAAGGCGCCTGACCATCCGGTCGGCGCGCTGACCCTCGTCCCACTCAGACCGGGCCGCTTCCCTCCCTCGGCCCCCCTCCGATGAGGGACCCCATAAGTCGGATGCCAGCTCCTCCGGCGTCCACCGGGAACCAGCCCCTAAGCCGCACATTGGCTCCCCCGACGTGCGCCGGGCGACAGAAGCTACGACGGACCCTCCAACCCCCGTGGTACCCGGTTCCCTGCAGCCTTCGCTGCCGTCCGGGGAGCCCGAGTCACCCCAGCCTGACCCTGGGGACTTTTCTCCACCATCCCTGGGCGCACGGGGATATTCCACCCCATCAGACCCTCCTCCTAGGGATCTGACGCCCGGCCCCAGGCGCCGGCCCGATGCCGTCTCGCCGACGCCGGTTCCGACGCTGGCTCCACCGATGCTGGCGGGGGATATTCCTCTTCCATCGGGCCCAACCCCCCTGGGCCTCTTCATGTTGACCCGCCCGTGGGGCCTCCTTCCGGGCCGTTTGCTCCGGCAGCTCCTCCAGCGCCCGGGTACCCGCCGTCTTATCCGACGCCGTCTTACCTGGGTCCGCAGTATCCAGCACCGCAGTACCCGATGCTGGTTCCGCCGACGCCGCAGTACCCGACGTCGCAATACCCGGCACTGGTTTTCGGATACTTGCCTTACGGATACAATCTGTATACTTATCCCCCTCCCCCCCCACCTCCACCGCCCCCTTGGCCGCCGGTGGATCTGCAGGAGACTCTGGCTTCCTGGTGGGCTGAAGCCAAGGCTCAGCTCACCAAGAAAGTAGAGAGCCGGCCCCGGCTCCCTCACCGCCTCCGGATCCCAGAGCCCTTCCCTCTGGATCCTGAGAGGGGCAGGACACACGTCCAGGGATCCCCCCTAAGGAACCCGTTCCCCCCCCTAGACGTGCCAGGGAGTCTTATTCTGATCCTTCTTCTTCTTCGCTCTCAGATTCCTCCGACGGATGCTCCGAGAGAGACGATGAGCCTCACTCTCCGTCCAAGCCCCGGCCGAGGACTCCTCCGAAGTCTCCTCCGGAGGACCCTTCCTTCATGGAGTTGCTCAGGAAGATCCAGGAAGTACATCAGTGGCATTCTCTGGAACCAGATCCTCAGCGGGTCAAACTCACCGAACATCTGGACCTGCCCCTTATGGCTCCTACTTTAGTGCCACCCTGGATTGAGCCTCATGCCCACCTTGTTTCCACTATTTGGAAACAACCGTCGGCTTTAACCCCGCTTCCTAGGAAGTCTAACAGGCTATACCAGGCTCCGGAGGGTGTAGACTTTTTGGATTCTCACCCTCAAGCAGACTCAGTCGTGAGTAGCGCCGCTCACGGCCGGTCAGCACATCCCAAACACCTAAGCTTGTCTTCTCCGGATAAGGAATCTCGCCTCCTGGACCAGTATAGAAGGAAAATATACGCCTCTTCGACACTGGGAATTCGAGCCCTGAATTATGTTGCTCATATGGGGGATTACCAGAAGGCCATCCTTACCCAGGCAGAATCCAAGATTGACTCCTTACCTGACTCCCAAGTCAAGCAGGAGTTAGCTGACTTAGTCCATTCTGCTCGTTCGGCCAGTTGTCACATCCTGCGGACGACATATGATGCAGTGGACACTGCCGGGCGGAGCTCCGCGTTCGCCGTAAGTCTTCGGCGTCATGCCTGGCTCCGCGTGTCAGGTTTGGTCCAGGAGGTGCAGTCAGCAATCCAGGAAGCACCTTTCAGGGGTTCAGTGCTTTTCGGCGGTGATGTCAAGGACATCATCACCGACTTGCAGGAGAAGGGGACGGCTCTGAAATCCGTGGATTCCATGTACTGTTCCCATCCCCCACAGCGCTGTCCTTTTCGCAGACGCAGTCAGCCACAAGCGAAACCCCAAGGAAGGCGGGCCACTAAACGCCGGGCACCCGCAGCTGCCAGGCCCCCACCGCCCAAAAAAGCAGCGGGTGCCCCAGCTGCGGCGCTGCCCCACACCACCTGACTCCTCCCCTCTCCCACCGCCTCCGGACACACCGGAGGAACCGGTAGGAGGGAGGTTCTCCCTCCACCTTCCAGGTTGGGAGAGGATAACAACAGATTCATGGGTGCTTCAGATTATATCGGAGGGGCACTCCATAGAGTTTCTACAGAAACCACCCCGCCACCCTCCTCTGAAGTCGTCCTACACAAGGGACCATCTTCCTTTGGTCCGGGGAGAAATATCTGCCCTTCTCACGAAGCAGGCCATAGATCCCATTCCTCCTCACCTTCAAGGGATGGGTTACTATTCTCATTTCTTCCTGGTCCCAAAGAAGACGGGAGATCTCAGACCCATTCTCGATCTCAGCTCCTTGAACCTTTACGTGGAATACAAAAAGTTCAGGATGCTCTCCCTTCAAACCCTTCTGCCTCTTCTTCGGCCGGGTCAATGGCTTTGTGCGCTGGATATGCAGGACGCATATCTGCACATCCCCATTCGTCCCTCACATCGCAAGTACCTCCGGTTTGCTTTCCAGGGGGACCATTACCAATTCCGGGCACTCCCGTTTGGTCTTTCCTCGGCACCTCGAGTTTTTACCAAATGCCTGGCAGTGGTAGTGGCCCACCTGCGTACTATGGGAGTTCAGGTGTTCCCCTACTTGGACGACTGGCTCCTGGTGGCCTCGTCCAGGGAGGAGCTCCTGCATTTTCTCTCCCTCACCCAGCAGGTTTTCACTTGCCTGGGTATTACCATCAACCTTTCCAAGTCTCATCTGGATTCCTCCCAGAGACTACAGTTTATCGGGGCTATCCTTGATACGACGGTGAGCAAGGCCTTCCTTCCTCCGGACAGGGCGGCCTCTCTTCAGTCACAAATTTCCCTGCTATCAGAACGCAGGAAGGTTCTGGTGAGGTCGGTTCTCCGTCTCTTGGGGCTTATGGCGGCCGCCATCCCGACAGTACCCCATGCGCGGCTCCACATGAGGATCTCTCAGTGGACTCTCCGCTTCCAGTGGGATCAACTCGTAAACGACCTAGATCATCTGGTTCTGATCTCCTCGCCGATGACAAGAGACTTGCAATGGTGGATGGTTCAAGAGAACCTGTTTCGGGGGGTTCCCTTCTGTCATCCTCCCCCCTCCCAGACTCTGACCACGGACACATCAGGCAAAGGTTGGGGAGCCCATCTGGGTCCTCACCGAACCCAGGGTTTATGGTCCAGACTGGAGCTAGCTCTCCACATCAATGTGCTCGAGCTACGAGCAGTACTATATGCTCCCCACACCCTTCACCAATACATCCTTCCCGGTCACCTAGCTGTCCAGACGGACAACATGTGTGTGGTGTGGTACATCAACAAGCAGGGAGGGACTCGATCCTACCCTCTATGCAGGGAAGCAATGAGGGTTTGGGACTGGGCAACACTTCACAACCTTCACCTAACGGCGATCCATGTTCCAGGAGTCGACAATACCCTGGCAGACAAGCTAAGCAGCTCATCTGCTCTACCACACGAGTGGGAGTTGGACCAAAAGGTTCTAGACGACATCTTCCAGCTTTGGGGGACTCCACAGGTAGACCTGTTCGCCTCTTCCCAAAATGCAAAACTTCCCACCTTTTGCTTGCTCGCTTCAGAGCGAGACGCTTTCTGGAGCGACGCTCTGTCTCTAAACTGGAAGGGCAGAGTCGTCTATGCTTTACCTCCAGTTCCTCTGGTCCCACGTGTACTGCAGAAACTAACATCGGAAGGTGCGAGAATGATTCTGATCGCTCCTTTCTGGCCCAGGCAAATCTGGTTCTCTCTTCTACAATACTCAGAGGTTCCTCCTCTTCCTCTTCCTTTATCTCGAGGAATGCTGACCCAGGATCAGGGGACCCTGGTCCATCCGGGCCTCAAGTCCCTACAACTTCGTGCATGGCTCCTGCAGACCTAGCCCAATCTCGCTTTGGTGTCTCTCCAGAGGTGGCCGAGATTCTGGTGGAGGCTAGAAAACCCTCCACTAGGTCCACTTATGCCATGAAATGGAAGAGATTTTCTATTTGGGCCGCCTCTAGGAACGTGGAGCCTTTCTCCTGTCCAGTGGCCATCCTGCTTGATTATTTACGTCATCTCTTCGACCTGGGTCTCAGTCATTCCTCCTTGAAAGTGCACATGACCGCTATTTCAGCTTACCATGTTCCTTTCACTGATAAAGCCTTTGCCCAACTAGAGGTGTCTAAGACTTTTCTTAGAGGGGTCCTTCATCTGAGGCACCCCGTCTGGACTCCTGCTCCCCCTTGGGACTTGAACTTTGTTCTCGAGAAACTTACCCTTCCTCCCTTCGAACCCGCGGCATCCGCAGATCTGAAGTTTCTGTCGTGGAAGGCGCTCTTCTTGGTGGCCATTACTTCCGCTCAAAGAATTTCTGAGCTCCAGGCCCTTATGTGTAAAATCCCCTATTTGATTTTTCACAAAGAACGAGTGGCTCTTCGCACAAACCCTAAGCCTAAGTTTCTGCCTAAAGTGGTAGCGGAGTCTACCTTAAATCAGTCTATAGAGTTACCTGCCTTTTTCATGCAGTACTCCAACCAAGGAGAATATTTACTCCATACCATGGATGTTCACCGGATTCTGAGATACTACACTGATAGGACAAAGGATCTCAGAAAAACTGACTAGTTATTCGTCTCTTTTGCTTACAAAAGGGAAGGCAATGCTGTTTCCAAGCAATGCCTGTTGAAGTGGTTGGCTCATTGCATCACTTTCTGTTATGACAAGTACAACAAGACCCTTCCGGGTCAAGTCAGAGGTCACTCCACTAGTGGAGTAGCGGCCTCTGTAGCTTCTTTCAAGAATGTGTCCGCGGCAGACATCTGTGCTGCCGCCACCTGGACTTCCATCCATACCTTTACTAAACACTACAGTTTGGATATTGCCTCTCGCCGTAGAGCAGGCTTCAGGCTAGCTGTTTTGCAGGGCCTCCTGTCTTGAGGCCTGCAAGGTTATCGCTACTTTCAGGAGTAGTTTCCTCCTCCTGGTGCCTTTTATTTGTTCCAGACTGCTTGGGATTCAGTCCTATATGTAATTACCTACTGCAAGAGCCTTCTCGAAGTGAGATAGTACAGTTACGTAAGAACTTACCGTAACAGTAGATCTTCGAGAGAGGCTCTTGCAGTAGGTAATACCTTCCCGCTCTCCATCCACCTGGGCTTTTTCAGCTCCTTTTCCATTGAGGGAAATACCTGCTTCTCTCTCATCCGGGCCTTCCGGGCCTGTGGCGGGAAAGAACTGGAAGGCGGGTGTCCGGGACCGCCCCTTTATACCGACGTCGCATGACGCTGGTCACCTGACGTGGGGGCGGTCCCTCGCCAGGGACTGCTAGCTAGAAATTTTTCCGTGGGGTCCTGCCGTCGGCCGGTGTCAGTCCTATATGTAATTACCTACTGCAAGAGCCTCTCTCGAAGATCTACTGTTACAGTAAGTTCTTACGTAACTGTACTTTGCGGCTGCACAGATGTCTGCCGCTGACACATTCTTGAAACAAGCAGCAGAGGCAGCGACCCTCTGGTGGAGTGGCCTCTGACTTGACCCAGCAAGGTCTTCTTGTACTTGTCATAACAGAAAGTGATACAATGAGCCAACAATTTAGACAGGCATTGCTTGGAAACAGCACTGCCTTGTCTTTTATGAGCAAAAGAGACAAACAGTTGATCAGTTATTCTGAGATCCTTCGTCCTGGTGGTGTAGTATCTCATAATCTGGTGAACATCCAGAGTATGCAAGAGGTACTCTCCTTGATTGGAGTGTTGCGTAAAGAAAGCAGGTAACTCTATGGATTGGTTCAGCGCAGATTCAGCTACCACCTTGGGGAGAAACTTGGGGTTGGTAAGCAGAGCCATCCGTTCCTTGTGAAAAATCAAATACGGGATTTTGCATATCAGAGCCTGAAGCTCGGAAATCCTTCGAGCAGAAGTAATGGCCATGAGGAAGACAGAGTCTTCCACGAGAGAAACTTCAGGTCTGTTGAGGCTGCCGGCTCGAAAGGAGGCAGAGTAAGCTTTTCAAAAATAAAATTCAGATACCAAGGAGAAGCAGGAACCCAGATAGGGGGTCTCAAGTGGAGGATCCCTCAAAGAAAGGTCTTAGAGACCTCCAGCTGAGCAAACGTCCTGTCTGCAAAAGGGACATGGTAGGCCGAAATGGCCGCCATGCGAACCTTCAAGCTGAATGACTGAGACCCAGGTCAAAGAGGTGTCGCAAGGTGTTTTTTTTAATTTTAGGCTTTGGTAACCGGGCAAGTAATCCAGAAGCCACCCAACAGAGCATGAGAAAGGCTCGAGATCTTTAGAAGCGGCTCAGATAGTGAACCATTTCCATTTCATGGCATAGGTAGATCTAGTGGAGGGTTTTCTGGCCTCCACCAGGATCTCAGCCACTCGAGGGGAAACCCCGAATCGGGCTTGAGCTACGTCTGCAGGAGCCATGCGTGCAACTGAAGGGACTTGAGGCCTGGATGGACCAAGGTCCCCTGATCCTGGGTCAGCAAAAGTTGCGAAAGAGGAAGAAGAAGAGGAGGTTCCTCTGAATACTGTTGCAGAAGAGAACACCAAACTTGCCTGGGCCAGAAAGGAGCAATCAGAATCATGCAAGCTCCTTCTGAGCTGAGTTTCTGTAAGACCCTTGGAATCAAGGGAATCAGGGAAGGGGAGCACAGACGAATCTTCCCTTCCAGTCTAGAGACAGAGCGTCTCTCCAAAAAATGCCGCGCCCTGGAGCGAGCGAGCAGAAGTTGGGAAGTTTTGCATTTTGAAGGGATGTGAACATGTCTACCTGTGGTGCTCCCCAACATAGGAAGATATCGTCTGCTACCCCCGATCCAGTTTCCATTCGTGAGTGTGAGCAGACGACTGACTGAGGTGGTCTGCCAACGTGTTCTCGACCCCCGGGACGTGAATGGCGTGAGGTGAAGGTTGTGCTGCACAGCCCAATCCCAAACTCGCATTGCCTTCCTGCAAAGAGGGTAAGAATGAGTTCCTCCCTGTTTGTTGATGTACCAGACCACACACATGTCTGTCTGGACAGCCAGATGCCCAGGAAGCAGATGCAGATGCAGAGCCTGAAGAGCGTACAGCACAGCCCAAAGCTTGAGCACATTGATGTGGAGAGATTTCTTGAGCTTGGACCAGGAGCCCTGGGTCCTGTGTGGCCAGGGATGGGCTCCCCAACCCTCGCCTGAGGCGTCCGTAGTCAGCGTCTGGGAGGGAGGAGAAAGACAGAAGGGAACTCCCCGGCAAAGGATCTCCTGAACCACCCATCATTGCAAGTCCCGAGCCATGGGAGTGGAGACCAGAACCAGTCGATCAAGGTTGTCCATCAGCTGATCCCACTGAGACCGAGGCGTCCACTGAGAAATCCTCATGTGGAGCCGAACACGAGGGACTATTGGAATCATAGCCGCCATGAGCCTGAGGAGGCGAAGGACTGACCTTGAGCTGACTCACCTGCGGCTGGACAACAGGTTAACCTGAGCCTGTAGTGTGGCCGCCCTGTCTAGTGGCAGGAAAGCATGCTAGAGGTCGGGTGCAGGATCACCCCGATAAACTGGAGCCTCTGCGATGGGATCAAGTGGGACTTGGTCTGGTTGACGGTAATACCCAGGCAGGCAAAAACCTGCAGGGTAAGGGAAAGGAAGGGTAGGAGTTCCTCCCTGGATGGGGCCGCCAGGATCCAATTATCCAGGTACGGGAAAACCTGCACCCCCTGGGTACGCAGGTAGGCCACTATCACCGACCGGCATTTGGTGAACACTTGGGGCGCCAAGGAGAGACCAAATGGGAGGGCCTTCAACTGGTAGTGGTCCCCCTAGAATGCAAAACATAGGTATCTGCGGTGGGAAAGGCGGATAGGGATATGCAGGTAAGCATCCTGCATATCCAGAGCGCACAACCACTGTCCTGGATGAAGAAGGGGCAGGAGACCTTGAAGAAAGAGCTTCCTGAACCTTTTGTACTCCACAAACAAGTTCAGGGAGCTGAGGTTGAGAATCTGCCTCACACCTCCTGACTTCTTCGGGACCAGGAAGAAATGGGAATAGTACCCCGCCAACTGAAGATGGAGGGGGAAGGGCTCTATCGCCTCCTTCAAGAGAAGGGCGGAAATTTCTTCCTGAACCAGAAGAAGATGTTCTTGTGAGTACGACGACCTGGGGGTTCGAGGAGGTTCTGAAGAAACTCTATTGAGTGTCCTTCTGCGATCAGCTGGAGCACCCAAGTGTCTGAAGTTATCCTCTCCCAACCCGGAAGATGGAGGGAGAACCTCCCTCCCACCAGTTCCTCTGGGAACCCCAGAGGCTGTGGGAGAGAAAAGGAGTCAGGTGGTGTGAGGCCGCATCACCGCTGAAGCCCCCGCTGTTTTTTTTGGGTTGGGGGGGGGCTTGGCAGCCAGAGGGGCCTGATGTTTATTGGCCCGCTTTCCCTGTGGTTTCACCTTTTGCTAAATACGTCTGCGAAAGGGATGATGCTGTGTCTGAGGGGGTTTGTACATGGAGTCCACGGACTTCAGAGCAGTCCCCTTCTCCTGCAGATCGGTGATGATGTCCTTGACATCGCCACTGAACAGCACCGAACCCCTGAAAGGCACGTCCTGCATAGCAGACTGCACTTCTGGGACCAATCCTGACACACGGAGCCAGGCATGACGCCCAGCCCCATGGCGAAAGCCGAGCTCCGACCAGCTGCATCCACTGCATCATACGTGGCACGGAGAATGTGTCGACTGGCTGAACGTGCAGAGCGGACTAGACCAGCCACTTTCTACTTCGTCTGAGAGTCAGGAAGGGAGTCCAACTTAGATTCCACCTCACTCAGAGTCGCCTTCTGGTAATCCCCCATGTGGGCGACATAATTCAGGGCCCTGATACCCAGAGTGGAAGAAGCGTAGACCTTCTTTCCATACTGGTCCAGAAGGCGAGATTCCTTGTCAGGTGGCGATGAGCTCAAGTGCTTCAGGTTAGCTGTCCGACTGTGAGTGGCGCTAATCATGACCGAATCAGCTCGAGGGTGAGAATTAAGGGAGTCAACACCCTCAGGAGCCTGATAAAGCCTATCCGACTTCCTAGGAAGAGGGGCTATGGCCGATGGTTGCTTCCAAATAGTGGAAACAAGGTCGGCTTGAGGCTCAATCCAGGGCAGCAGCACGGTCGGAGTGGTCTCGGGCAGATCCAGGTGAGCAGCGAGTTTCTTACGCTGTGGGTCCGGCTCCAAGGAATGCCACTGATAAACCTGCTAGATTTTACACAGCAACTCTGTGAAAGAAGGATCCTCCGGAGGAGACTTCAGAGGAGTCCTTGGCCTGGGCTTGTCCGGACAGCGAGGCTCGTTGTCTGGGGTTGGAACAGCCATCGGAGTCGTCCGAGGAGGATGAAGAGGAAGAAGACTCCACCTCCTGGTGCAGAGGAGGAACAGACCCCTTGGGAAGCCCTCAGGGAAGCGTATCCAGCCCTGCCCTGGAACCAGAGGGCCCGCCTCTGGTATCCGGACGAGGGGAGAAAGTCTCTCGTTTCGGACGTACGGGAACCGGAACCGGTACCATCATCAGGAGACGACTCTCTACCTCTCTGGTGAGTTGAGCCTTGGCCTCATCTCACCAGAAGGCTAGAGTCTCCTTCAAATCCATTGGCGGCGGAGGAGGGGGATACGGATATTGGGCATATCCGTAGTGCGCATAACCATATCCCGATGGAGGGTAACCCGGCGTTGGGTAGTGAGGCACCATGTACTGCGGCTTTGGATAGGCTGGCGTCGGATACCCAGGGGCTGGGGGGTCTGCCGGGGCAGAATGCCCAGGAGGGCACCCAGCAGGCAGGCCTGGAGCAGGAGGCCTGGTGGGCGGCAGGCCCAGTGTGGGGACAGCATCCGGGAAAGGAAGAGGGATGTCGCTCGGCGACGGTAGGACTGGCGTCAGAGCTGGTGTCCAAGGAACCGACGTCAGGTCGTCCGGTCCGGCAGGAGGGAAACCTGACGATAGCAAGGTAAGATCCCCGGCATCGCCTGGAGGAGGAGGGGAGAAATTCCTGGGGTCAGGCTGAGGAGATGCTGGGTCCTCGGAGGGTAGCAAAGGCTGTGGGAAGCCTGGGACGGCGGACAGCTTGGGGTCCGGCATCAGCTCTGATGCTGTGCGAGCGTCGAAAGGTCCGACGTTCAACTTACTGGCGGAGTCGGGAGGGCGTCGGAGGAGCAGGCGATCTGACTTAGCAGAACTATGCATGAGGCAGGCGTGATCACGGGAGTGGATTTCGGTTGGGCGGATCAGGGCGTGCACTGCCCCGAAGGGTCGAGCGACTTAGCAGCCTTCTCCAGGCGGGCGTCAGAGGAGCTGCCGTCCGGCTTACTGGAGCCACTCACACCAGTAGGCCACGTGGCAGTGGTCTTACTGGGAGTGGAGGCCTCCTTTAGCCTGGAGGCACCCGAAGAGCCCGAGCCAGAAGGGTGGGCCAACGGCGTCTTGGAAGCCTCCAAGACAGCCATCGCGGAGCGGTCCCAGGGGGGTTACCTTTAATCTGACTCAGCCAAAAGTCGCGGTGGTTGAGAGTTCGTCTCAGTGCTTCTCCTTATCTTTCTTCTTATGATGGCCCTCGGGGGAAGTTGAAGCCTGAGGGAGCTTTTTCAGCTCTTTCTCCATGGAGGTCATCTTCTTTTTAAGGATGTGGGCCTCCAGGGACTGCTACCTCCGTCTTCGGGTGGCGGCGTTGAACTTCAGGCAATGCTGGCACTTCAACACAGGGTGATCCGGGCCCAGACAGAAGAGGCACTGGGAGTGACCGTCCTTGTGCGGGAGTTGGGCGCCGCACGAGTCGCACTTATTCTTGTGCTCGGAGGGTGTAGGGGACGACATACACCACTGAAAAAGCTGACTAAAAGTCTAATTAAATCGAGAAAAACTGACGTTAGAACTAACGACGACAGACTGATGAGCAGTGAACTTTACCGCAAGGCGCTTTTACGAGCTAACGGCGGGAAAGAACTGGAAGGCGGGTGTGGGGGACCGCCCCTTTATACTGACGTCAGTCACCTGACATGGGGGCGGTTCCCCGCCAGACACTGCTAGCTAGAAATTGTTCTGTGGGATCCTGACGGCTGCCGGCTTCAGTCCTATATGTAATTACCTACTGCAAGAGCCCTCTTGAAGTAACATTAAAAGGATTTTTTTTTTCATGGAAAACAGTACTTTTTGGCAGTTTGAATGGTAGGAGACTAATTCACAGCTCCTACAGGTTACTATGCCCATTTTCTATGGCAAACTTCTATAAATCACTGTAAACTTTGGAGAAACTGGTCCTAACATACACTGAAACACAGAAGTTGACAGCAGATAAGGACCGCAAGGCCCATCCAGTCTGCCCATTTCTTTTTCTACCTTATGAATGTGCCATCGGCCTTTGCTCTGTCAATGGCCTATCTTTTCGTACTCATCTGTATTGCTCCCTTATGCCTATCCCATGCTTGTTTGAAGCCCTGCACTGTATTCATATCCACCACTTCCTGAGGTAGGCTGTTCCATGCATCCACCACCCTTTCTGTGAAAAAGAACTTCCTCACATTACTCCTTAATCGGCCTCCCTCTAATCTCATGCTGTGTCCTCTTGTCCTGCTATTTTTCTTATATTGAAACATGTTCGACTCTTTCACCTTGTTAATGCCCTTAAGATGTTTGAATGTTTTGATCATATCACCTCTCTCCCTCCTTTGCTCTAGGGTACACATATTGAGCTCCGTTAATCTGTCATCATAATGTTTTCTGATGCAGTCCCTGCACCATTTTGGTTGCCCTTCTCTGGATTGCCTCCATTTGGTTAATGTTCTTGTGAAGGTGTGGGCTCCAGTACTGCATGCTGTACTCCAGATGGGGCCTAACCAGTGTCTTGTAAAGAGGGATTATTACCTCCCTCTTCCGACTTGTGATACCCCTACTAATACACCCCAACATCCCCCTAGCCTTACCTACTGTTAGTGGTCTGCTTGGATGATTTGAAGTCATTGGTGATGATGATACCCAAGTCTCTTACTTCCCTTGTGACTGCCAGCAACTCCCCTCTCAGCCTATAGGTGGCTTCAGGATTTCTCTTCCCTATATGCATGATCTTGCACTTCTTTGTGTTAAACCCCAGTTGTCACTCTTCAGACCATTTTGCCAGTTTTTCCAGATCTCTTCTCATTCTGCCTACCCCATCTGGATCATCTACTCTGTTGCAGATCTTGGTGTCATCTGCCGACAAACCTTACCCTCCAGTCCATCTGCAATGTCACCGATGAAGATTTTGAAGAGGACTGGCCCCAGGACTGATCCCTGAGGTACCCCACTTGTGACTTGCATCTCTTCTGACTGTATACCATTTACCACCACTCTCTGTTTTCTGCCCATCAACCAGTTTGCCACCCAGTTGACCAACTTCTGACCCATCCCGAGCCTACCCAGCTTATTAATCAATCTTCTATGTGGAACAGCTATTGAAAGCTTTCCTGAAGTTAAGGTAGGCGACATTAACTGCCCCTCCTTGGTCTACCACTCTAGTTACCCAGTCAAAGAAATCTATGAGATTAGCTTGACAGGACGTTCCTTTTGTAAACCCATGCTGTCTTGGATCCTGCGCTCCTATGGATTTCAGGTGTTGCACTATCCTTTCCTTAAGGAGTGCCTCCATAATCTTGCCCACTACTGAGGTAAGACTGACTGGTCTGTAGTTCCCTGCCTCCTCCCTGCTACCACTCCTGTGGAGCAGGATCACATGAGCCTTTCTCCAGTCTTCTGGGACCTCACCTGTGCTCAGAGACTCACTAAACAGTTCTGATAATGGCTCTGCTAGTTCCACCCTTAGCTCCTTTAGTACCCTGGGATGTATGCCATCAGGTCCCATTACCTTGTCCACCCTGAGCTTATCGAGCTCTTGTAGGACCCTTTCTTTTGTGAAGGGACTTGTGCACACCTCCCTCCCCCGTGTCCATGGTGTTGAGCTGTGGGTCCTGCCCTACCTTCTCTTCTGTAAATACTGAGCAGAAGTATTTAGGATAGGTGCTTTTACATGGTGGTCCTCCTCACATGCCCCCTTATCCTCTTTGATCTTAGCAATACCCACTCTGGACTTTCTCCTTTCACTAATGTATCTATAGAATGTCTTGTCACCTTCTTTTACTGTTTGCGCTAGTGTTTCCTCACTTTGGGCCTTTGCCTGCCTTACTGCCTTCCCTTCTTCCCTTAGGGAAGTTTGGTATGCCTCCCTATCCTGCTGCATTCCCTTGTATTTCCTGAAGGCCAGCCTTTTGGCTCTGACCTTTTCAGCTACTGTTTTTGAGAACCAAAGTGGTTTCCTTCTTCTTTTGCACTTCCTTTTCTCTCTAACACAATGGGATGTTGCGTCAAGTATTGCAACCTTAATGCTTGCCCACTTTGCCTGTACCCCCTCACCTGTATTTCTTTTTGCCAGGGCTAGCTTAACTCTCCTACTGTATAAGCTTACTGACAGGGAGGACAAGACTTTGAGTTCAGGAGCTGACATCAGCAGTAGCTGTTCACTGAAACTGGCGTTTTTGAACAGGTAGTGAAGAAAAAATTACTCACCTTAGTAATGTTGTTTCTTCTAATGGAGTCTTGCTATATTATGACATATGTAGTGAGTCCCAACCTTTGAACTGCTCTGGAGGTGAAAGAGTTAACTTTCCATGCCAGGCATCGAACGCTGAGCTCGAGCTCGGTTGAAAACTCTGTCTGTTGTTTTTCAAACACAAACTGTCAGATCTTTACGAGCTAAACTCACTAAGGTCCTGTGTGGAAGCTGTAAACCTACACTAGCCAACTGGCTACTAAATATAAGAACACCATTTTTGGTCCCAAAACAAAGACTCAAGTCAGGAGACCCAAAAAATGAAAAAACACAACACCCAATCACCCCCCAAAAAGGAGGGGTGAAATAACACGGTGGGCATCTACTAAGTGCCAACACTGCACTGCCCACCCCATCCCTCAAACAGAGGTTCTGAGAGGGGCAGGCAGGGGGGGAGGTCATAATATAGCAAGACTCCATTAGAAGAAACAACAGTACTAAGATGAGTAATTTTTTCTTCAAACAACATGAAGTCTTGCTATATTATAGACATTAGCAGAATACACAGTAGTACCTCCATGGAGGAGGGGCAGAACCTACTTAGGGAATAGGCTCTGAAGAACAGCTGTGCCAAACCGAG
The DNA here is from genome assembly GCA_016271365.2 of Neoceratodus forsteri. Lineage (NCBI taxonomy): Eukaryota > Metazoa > Chordata > Ceratodontiformes > Ceratodontidae > Neoceratodus > Neoceratodus forsteri. The sequence continues at coordinate 1,141,503,475 of CM057450.1, read as the reverse complement.
CATCTCTCCTGGCCTGGACATCCAGGGAGTAATGCTTGGTAAAAGTGTGCCGTTTTCAAGTAGCAGCCTGGCAAATCTCTAATAAAGGGATATCTCTGGCAGCAGCTAGAGGCATAGCTGTACCCTGGTAGAATGAGCCCTCAAACCGGGCGGGGGGCTCTGCCCACTTTCTGACAACAAATTGGATACAAGAGACAATCCACCTGGCTATTGATCTCTTAGTGGCAGGTTGCCTTTCCCAGCTTCACCATAGGTAAGGAAAAGTTGGAGGATTCGAACCTGTGACCTTTGATGCGCTCTATATAATAACTAAGAGCTCTCTTAACATCCAGGCTGTGCAACCTCCTCTCACCCGAAGAGGAGTGATCAGTGAAAAATACTGGAAGGGAGATAGATTGATTAAGATGGAAATCTGAAACCACCTTAGGCAAAAACTTCCTATTAGTCCTAAGGACTACCTTATCCCTGTGGAAAGAAATAAAGTCAGTCTCCACTGACAAGGCTTGCAATTCACTTATGCATCTGGCAGAAGTGATAGCCACTAGAAAAACAGTTTTCCAAGTTAGGTACTTAAGCTCTGCAGAAGACAGAGGTTCAAAAGGGGGTTGCATTAACTGGGCAATGCAAACATTAAGGTCCCAAGCAGGGGCCGGTTCCCGAAAGGGAGGATTAGTATGGAGTAATCCCTTAAAAAACTTGGAAAACACAGGATGAGAGGAAAGAGGGGATGACTTTCCTGCTGACACAAAAGCAGACACAGCTGCCAAATGAACTCTCAGGGTAGCTGGTCTGAGACCAAATTAAGATGTACCATGTAATCTAACAAAATGGGCAATTCAGCAGATTCTGGGGAAATATTTTTCCCAGCACACCAAATGGAAAACCTTTTCCATTTAGAACTATAAGTAGCCCTAGTGGAAGGCTTTCTGGAAGCCTTTATGATCTCAAGAACACCCTGAGAGAGGTGTAAATCAGCAAACTCTAACTCCTGAAGAGGCAGGCCTTGAGGTTGAGGGATTTGAGGTCCGGATACCAAACCCTTTCCTGGGCACAAGTCAACAGATTGTGATTCCTGGGGAGGCACAGGGGAAGATGGACTATCAGAGACAGAAGGAGTGGGTACCAGGACTGCCTGGCCCAATCCGGGGCAATCAGAATCACCCTGCAAGGCTGAGATCTGATTTTGACTAGTACTTTGAATAGGAAAGGAAAGGGGGGGAAAGCATAGAGGACCTTCCCCTCCCAATCCAGAAGAAGGCATCCAGGGGAACTGAGCCCAACACTGGAGGCCTGCAACAGAACAGAGGAAGTCTGTGATTGTCTGGGGCTGCAAAAGATCTATCCGAGGGATGCCCCACCTGGCAAAAACTATCCCCAGCACTTGAGGATCCAGGGACCATCTGTGATGGCCCTGGGAAATCCTGCTGAGGGCATCCGCTAGGACATTGTCCTTCCCTGGAAGATGAACTGCTATGGGGAAGTGTTCAGGAAAAGGCCAGAGACCACAACTATTGCCTCGGTGCTGAGGCCAAGACCGAGTGCCCCTGTTTGTTGATGTACCACATTGTTGTGGTGTTGTCTGTTCTGACTTGTATCACCTTGTCATGGACAGATGAAGAAAAAGCTTGAAGAGCTAAAAAGACAGCTCTGAGTTCCAGCAAATTGATGTGGAGCAGAGATTCCTGGGGGGACCAAACTCCCTGAGTGGAAAGGTCGCCCATGTGGTCTCCCCAACCCAGAAGGGAAGCATCTGTAGTGAGAGTCAAGTTGTGAGAAGGGGAAATGAAGGGGACACCCGCTCTTAAATTGCTCTGATCCTGCCACCACTGGAGAGCTAGGATCAAGGTTCGAGTCACTGGGACCAACTTGGAAAGGGGGTCTCTTCTCTGAGACCAAAAGGTTCTCAAGTGAAACTGAATGTCTCTCATCTGAAATCTGGCTCCCTGCACAACAGCCGTGGATGCAGCCATGTGCCCCAGGAGCTGCAGAAAGTGTCTTGCTGGTCGAGAGACCTGCAGAGTGAAGGAAGAGGCCAGAGCCACTAAATTCCTTACCCTTTCTGGGGGAAGAAAGGCTCTGGCTAGCTTTGTGTCCAATTCTGCCCCTATAAAGGTGAGTACCTGGACTGGTTCCAGAACCGACTTTGGTAGGTTTAGCAGAAAACCCAGGGAGGTGAGAAGCTGCTGGGTGACCTGCAGGTGAGATTTTACCTGTTCTGGGGACTGGCCTACAATGAGCCAGTCATCTAGATAGGGAAAAACAGCAATCCTCTGCCTCCTTAAGTGGGCCACTGCCACTGCTAGACACTTTGTGAATACCCTTGGAGCAGAGGTAAGGAGAAGGGCATTGCTCTGAACTGGTAATGACCTGAGGGCAGTTCGAATCTGAGGTACTTTCAATGGGATCTTCTGATTAGGACATGGAAATAGGCATCCTTGAGGTCCAGGGAGGCTAGCCAGTCCCCTGGCCTTAGGGAAGGTAAAATCATTGCCAGAGTTACCATTTTGAACTTTGGTTTCAAAAGATGCTTGTTCAGATATCTGAGATCTAAAATGGGCCGCCATTCTCCTGTCTTTTGGGGTAAGGAAGTATCTGAATACAGACCCTGCCCTGATGCAGGGAGGAACCTTACTGCTCTGAGAGCTAACAGGGATGAGACCTCTGTTTCCAGAGCGAGGTCTCTGAAGCACTTGCAGGTAGAAAAGTCTGCTTCTCAACTTTGAAACTTTTGAAGCCGAGAACCAGACCCTGGCTTACTACTTCCAGAACCCACTTGTCTGAGGTTAAAGAGCCCAATTCTGACTGAAGTAGCCAGCCTGCCCCCACTGGTACAGGAGAATCGGCCCTGGGCACCCCATCAGGGTGCCTGTTTCGCAGGAGCTTTAGGCTGCGGGGTGGGAGCAGGTCTGTCCACCCCTCGTCTGCCCCTGCCTCTGAAGAAGCCCCTCTGAGCAAAGGCAGAGGAGGCCTGAGTCTGGTAGAAAGGCCTGTGAAAAGGCCTACCCTACCCCTGGGGGCATGACTTTGAGGAGTGTTGCACGCTCCTTAGCCTGGGCACTCTTGTAAGTAGTCCTATATTCACCATCTTCTTCATGTAATTCTCTGTCTGCTCTCCAAACAGAGAATTTCCCACCCAGGAAAATCCATAGCCTTAGTCTGGGTATCCTGTGACAAACTAATACACCTGAGCCAGGCCAACCTACGAAAAGCTACAGATGTGGCCATGACCCTAGAGGAAACATCATTAACATCCACAGCAGCATGAAACTGAACCTTAGAGGCTTCAATGCCATCAGCAGCCACCTGTTCTAGTTCACTAGCCAGCAGCTGGCCATGGGCCTGCTTGGCCAATTGCATAACAGTATCCCATCTAGATTTCTGATACCTAGCTACGTAAGCCATATAATTTGCTTGCCTGAGTCCCAGAGAGGCTGCCATATACTGTTTTTTTGCCATGGCATCAATCTTCCTGGAATCCTTGTCAGGAGGATGTGAAGCCAAGGGAATATTAGCTTTATCACAGGCAGCAGCCTGAACTACCTCAACATGACTGCATTGCTGAGAAAGGAATTCTGTATCAGGGCCTGACAATGTATACCTTCTGTCCATCTTTTTATCTACAGGAGGCACAGAATTAGGAGCTTTTAAAATTTTAATTGTTTCCTAAAAGACTTATGTAAAGGAATAGACAATCTCCTAGACTCTGGAATAGCCATCATTTCTACAAAATCAGGCTCCTCTTGCTCATCCACAGCCTCTTCTGAAGGAAGCTGGAGGGTTTCAGCAACTTTTTATAAAACATAAAATGAGATGGGGACTCAGACAGCATAGGGGGAGATTCTAAAGGTCTGTCTGGGGAGATGTCCGGTTCAATGGGCACACCCAGACCTTCCCAGACACATTCATACTGTTCATAATCCTCCTCCCCTCCTCTGGTTCATAAAATTCCTCAATATCATAATCCTGAACCACTGGGACCGACGAACCAACCTTTACCAGATAGTGGTGGTTCGGACGGACCCTAGACAGTGACTGGACAATTTGTATGGCTTTTGCTATCTCTGCAGCAGTTGGAGGAGGAATTTTGGACTCCAGAACTGCTGATTTTCTTGTTTTCTTTACTGGAATTGGTTCCTCAGAACCAGCTTTTCTTTGCCCGAGGAAGTCTGGCCCTGGTCAGAGGGCATTCCTCTGGTTCGCGTTGGCACGGACCGGCTGGCCGTCCGGTCAGCGGACTTTTTGGCCCTCGCTCCTGAGCCTGCCCAATCTTTTTCCAGGGTGGCTGCAGGGAAATTCTTACATACCTGGCAGTCTGGAGGTGGTCAAACCCCAGACAATAAACACATGTGGTGTGTGGGTCAGCCTTGGCAAAGACTTCCCCACAACCATCACAGTGTTGAAACCCAGTGGGCCTGGTTTTTCTTTTGGGTTTCTCAGACATAATGCCAGCCTAACCAAAAACTTGCCCTTTTAACGGCAGTGCCAGGCAAGACACCCTTATCGGTTCCTAACCGTGTCACGGGTATTGGAAAAAAACGTAATAAATCCATTTTTTTAGAACCGATAAGAACTGGGAACCGCACTCTAAAATAGTAACTTTTAGTTTTAAACCCACTGATCGGTTCAAAACCGAACCGATAACTTACAAGTTCCACACAGACAAAACCTTCATTTACTTACGGTTACCACAGATAGAGCTTGAACCAACGGTTTTATGTTAAATAAAACTATTCTCGGGTTAAATCCAACCGAGAAAACACTTTTAAACCAAGAAATGAACCGAGCAGAAGGAGAAATCTCCGGAGCGACTGTTCACTGAGGCGGAGTAAAGAATCTGACAGTTCACGTTTGAAATGACACAGATAGAGCTGCTCTCGGGCCAAAATTCTATTTTGGAATGGTTTTAACCATTTCACTCCGGGGCAGTTCTAGAGCTGGAACAAACAGCTAATGTCTATAATATAGCAAGACTTCATGTTGTTTGAAACCTAATTTTTGGCATGGGATTTATTGGGGGCATGCTTATTCTAATTCTACAATGTAGCACTTTTCTTCAGGCGAGGCAACACCCAGGGGCCGGGTTAAGAGCAATCAGGCCCTAGAGAAAAATGTAATATTTATAAGTAAGCTCCCGAAGGTGGAGCTAAGTGGACACAGGCCCTATTGAGGGCTAAGAAATATTTTAAAAAGGCAGCTTTCTTGGGAAAGTAAAGGGGCAAAGCCAGACCCAGTTAATATAAGCAGCCCAGGTGGGCTAGTTAGCATTGGGACAAGTGAATCCAAGACATTCCTGACCCTTGTCCCAAGAAGCTATCCTGTAGGCCAGCAGGCAAACAGGCAAATTATTTATTTACAGTAGAATTCAAACCCAGGACACTATGTTAGTGACCAAGGTTGGATTGGTGGGAGGGGAATTATAGGGTTTTCCCACCTCGGACCACACACAGAGGTGGCAGAGTGCTAGTTTCAGCTACCAAAAACCCCAACAGGGCTAGTATAAAGGAAGAAGGGCAATAAAGGCAAATATTGAGTGGCAATAATAGTGATACTGTGTTCCATTGTTTGGAGTTGCCCTGAACTGTGCTCTACTGCCTGCAATTGCCCTGAACTGTGCTCTACTGCCTGCAATTGCCCTGAACTGTGTTCCACTGTCTGCCATTGCCCTGAACTGTGTTCCACTGCCTGCAATTGCCCTGAAATGGAAATTACGTATATCTGTAATTCTTGATCTTCTTGGACGAAGTCTCCACCACTTGTTCACTAATGGGAGTTTGCCAGAGGCGCTAGGACCCAGCGGGAGCAAACTTTTTCAAGAGGGCCGGTGCCTGAGATGGAGCTGCGAGGAGCAGCACCGCGAGCCCCTGCTCGTGTGGCAATGACTATCTTGGCGCCGACCCTCCAACCGCCTCAGTACCTTTTTCCCCAGGAGGTGCAATGTACCCTAACCTAGAAGGAGTAACCTAAAAATCGGACATAAGATAGTCCCAAATGACCCATGTAAGAAGGGTCAACAATAAAGTCTTCACGGCTCAGCCATTGAGGGAGTGAAGACCCAAGACAGAGAGTGAGCTTGGGGGAATGGTTAGTAGGCGTGAGAACGAGTGGTGGAGACTTCGTCCAAGAAGATCAAGAATTATGGTAGATACGTAATTTCCATATCTTCCTGGACATAAAGTCTACACCACTCATTCACACCAGTGGAGAGTACCGAGCTAAATAACCCTCCCCGCAGGAAATAAAGAGCTCACATACTTAGGACAGAAGTCCGTTAAGAATTATCCTGCCAAATGACAGATGTTGTCTGGCATGGACATCCAAGATGTAGTGCTTAACGAAAGTATGCACGGAGCTCCAAGTGGCTGCACTGCAAATATCTGCGATGGGCACGTTGCGTATTTCCGTCAGAGATGCAGCGACTGCTCTGGTAGAGTAGGCGTACAATCTGCCTTCCAGCTTGACCTGTGCCATAGAATAGCACTGGCGAGGGCAAGCCACCAGCCACGCTGAAATACATCCGATAGCGACAGGTTGACCCAGCCGGGTCTCGCTGAAGGAGACAAACAGTTGTTGAGCCTTGAGAATTTCTTTTGTTCTATCTAGATAGAACCGCAACGCTCTCTTAACATCCAGTGAATGAAGGGTATGCTCCCTTTCATTCTGGAAGTTCGAGAAGTAGGTAGGAAGGACTGAAGGTTGGTTTAGATGGAATTCTGAGACAACCTTAGGAGAAACTTAGGATGAGTCCTAAGAACTACTTTGTCCTTGTGAAATACAGTGTACAGGGGGGTCTGTGACCAGTGCATGTAGTTCGGAAACTCTACGTAAGCAATGTACCCGACAGGGTGGGCGGTGTTAAATGACCGGACCACCCAGGGGTGTAATGAGGCCCGACGCCACTGGCAGAGGGCCTTATAGCCCCTGGAAGGTCTGGTATTTCCCAATACCGCCCAGCCTGGAGGGTATTATTGTGCTAATAAAATGGGCACTGTCAAGGGAAAAAAAAGGAAAAAAAGTTTTATAAAAAAAATATATAAAATACAAAATCAGCTTAAAATAAGTTTTATGATAAAGTAATCCCTCTGGCAGTTTCGATTTTTGTACTATTGGGGACCCCATAGTGTGGGAAGGGACCTTGCTGGAATGCAGTTTGTGACAGAAGCTGGCAGGTGCGGGAGGGCTCTGAATATGCGTTCAGGATACTGGGTGACCGCTCGGTGAAGAGATGATTTTTTTTTTTAATGCTACTGTGTGTCTGCCAGTAGTTTGGGAGAGAAGCACGGTTAGGAAACGCAGTAGTGGGACTTGTGGCATTTGTTTCTGGATCTGGTGAATCAGGCCAGGGACCAGTCACAGCACTTTCCTGACTTGCAGTGCCCGTCAATGGAGACGTGTTGCCGGCTTTGGCCAGGTAATGGATTACCCGTTCTTTGGGAGACCTTAGGACACAACAATTTGTTTTAGCTGTTTGCTGGTTCATGTAATCGTTTTTACATTTTTTATCATGAGTACTGTGCTTCTGTTGGGTTGTTTGTGTGTGTGGGGAGGGGGGGACACCATGGCCTCGTTCGGTCGTCCGCTTACCGAGCAGTAAAAAATGGCGGTTGGCAAGCTTGAAGATTTGGGGTGCCCAAAAATATCCCAAGTAATATGGCACCCTGAATAGGAACTTGTTTTCCAGCAAGCATCTATTGAAAAATACCCACCCGCTGACATTGGTATCCTAGCCAATCAGACCCATTTTCTAAGGGCCAAAGTAATGGCCACTAGGAAGGCTGTTTTCCAAGTGAAGAACTTCAAGTCGCAAGTAGCTAGAGGCTCAGAAGGTTTACGAGTGAGCATATCTAGCACAAGGTTAATGTCCCAGGCTGCGACTGGGCATCTGATAGGAGGTCTAGTATGCAGAATACCCCTAGGAAACCTCTTAACTACAGGCAACTGAGCCAGTGACATGGAAAGTACCGGCTCATGATATGCCGAAATGGCACAAAGATGAACTTTGACTGTGGTGTACTACAGACCTGTATTCGAGAGGACTAAAAGATACTCCAAGACTTTATTCGGTGGGCAGGAAAAAGGGTTCCAAGAAAAAATTACTCACCTTAGTAATGTTGTTTCTTCTAATGGAGTCTTGCTATATTATGACAGTAGCAGTTTGTCCCACCACTAGAACTGCTCTGGAGGTGAAATGGTTAATACCATTCCAAAATAGAAATTGGAGCATGAGCTCTAAGAAGCAGCTCTATCTGTGTAATTTCAAACCTGAATTGTCAGATCTTTACTAGCAAAAACTCACTAAGGTCTGTGTGGAAGCTGTAACCTACACTAGCCAAATGGCTACCTAAATATTAACAAACATTGCTGGTCCCAACACCCAAGACTCAAGTCAGGGGACCAGAACTACTAACACAATTCTAACAACATGAGAATAAAACAACAGTATAATAAAACACACACCCCAAACTCCCAAAAGGGAAGAACGCTAAAGTGCCCACACTAAGTTGCCCGCACCCCACCCAAGTAGAAGTTCTGAGAGGGGCAGGCTGGGGGGGAGGTCATAATATAGCAAGACTCCATTAGAAGAAACAACATTACTAAGGTGAATAATTTTTCTTCAAACAACATGAAGTCTTGCTATATTATGACAGTAGCAGACTACACAGCAGTACCTCCATGGAGGAGGGGCAGAACCTACTTAGGGAATAGGCTCTGAAGAACAGCTGTGCCAAACCGAGCATCTCTCCTGGCCTGGACATCCAGGAGTAATGCTTGGTAAAGTGTGTACCATTTTCCAAGTAGCAGCCTGGCATATCTCTAATATAGGGATGTCTCTGGCAGCAGCTAGAGCAGCAGCTGTACCCTGGTAGAATGAGCCCTCAAGCCAGAGGGGGATCTCTGCCCAGTTTCTGATAAAATTGGATACAAGAGACAATCCACCTGGCAATTGATCTCTTAGTGGCAGGTTTGCCTTTCCCAACTTCACCATAGGTAAGGGAAAGTTGGAGGATCTAACCCAGGACCTTTGGTACTCTATATAGTAACTAAGAGCTCTCTTAACATCCAGGTTGTGCAACCTCCTCTCACCAGAAGAGGAGTGATCAGTGAAAAATACTGAAGGGAGATAGATTGGTTAAGATGGAAATCTGAAACCACCTTAGGTAAAACTTCCTATTAGTCCTAAGGACTACCGTATCCCTGTGGAAAGAAATAAAGTCAGTTTCCACTGACAAGGCTTGCAACTCACTTATGGCCTAGCAGAAGTGATAGCCACCAGAAAACAGTTTTCCAAGTTAGATACTTAAGCTCTGCAGAAAACAGAGAGTTCAAAGGGAGTTGCATTAACTGGGCAATACAAACATTAAGGTCCCAGGCAGGGGCCGGTTCGAAAAAGGGTGAATTAGTATGGAGTAATCCTTAAAAACTTGGAAAACACAGGGTGAGTGGAAAGAGGGATGACTTTCCTGCTGACACAAAAAGCAGATACAGCTGCCAAATGGACTCTCAGGGTAGCTGGTCTGAGACCCAAGGAATTAAGATGGACCATGTAATCTAATACAATGGGCAAATCAGCAGATTCTGGGAAATATTTTTCCAGCACACCAAATGGAAAACCTTTTCCATTTAGAACATAAGTAGCCCTAGTGGAAGGCTTTCTGGAAGCCTTTAGATTTCAAGAACACCTTGAGAGAGGTAAAAATCAGCAACTCTAACTCCTCAAGAGCCAGGCCTTGAGGTTGAGGGATTTGAGGTCCGATACCAAACCTTCCCTGGGCACAAGTTAACAGGTTGTGAATCCTGGGAGGCAAAGGGAAGATGGATTGTCAGTGACAGAAGGAGTGGTACCAGGGCTGCCTGGCCAATCCGGGGCAATCAGAATCACCCTGCAAGGCTGAGATCTGATTTTGACTAATACTTTGAATAGGAGAGGGAAGGGAGGAAAGCATAAAGAAACTTCCCTCCCAATCCAGGAGAAGGGCATCCAGGGGACTGAGCCCAACACTGGAGGCCTGCAACAGAACAGAGGAAGTTTGTGATTGTCTGGGCTGCAAAAGATCTATCTGAGGGGTGCCCCATCTGGCAAAGACTATCCCAGCACTTGAGGATCCAGGGACCATTCGTGATGGCCCTGGGAAATCCTGCTGAGAGCATCCGTAGGACATTGTCCTTCCCTGGAAGATGAACTGCTATGAGGGAAGTGTTCAGGGAATAGGCCAGAGACCACAACTTCATTGCCTCGGTGCACAAGGCCGAAGACCGAGTGCCCCCCTGTTTGTTGATGTACCACATTGTTGTGGTGTTGTCTGTTCTGACTTGTATCACCTTGTTGTGGATAGATGCAGAAAATGCTTGAAGAGCTAAAAGACAGCTCTGAGTTCCAGCAAATTGATGTGAGCAAGATTCCTCGGGACCACACTCCTGTGAGTGGAAAGGTCGCCCATGTGGGCTCCCCAACCCAGAAGGGAAGCATCTGTAGTGAGAGTCAAATTGTGAGTAGGGGAATGAAGGGGACCCCCAATCTTAAATTGCTCTGATCCTGCCACCACTGGAGGGCCTGGATCAGGTTCAGTCACTGGGACCAACTTGGAAAGGGGTCTCTTCTCTGAGACCAATAGGTTCTCAAGTGAAACTGAATGTCTCTCATCAAATCTTGCTCCCTGCACAACAGCTGTGGATGCAGCCATGTGTCCCAGGAGCTGCAGAAAGTGTCTTGCTGGTCGACAGACCTGCAGGGTGAAGGAGGAGGCCAGAGTCACTAAATTCGTCACCCTTTCTAAGGGAAGAAAAGCTCTGGCTAGCTTTGTGTCCAACTCTGCCCCTATAAAGGTGAGTACCTGGACTGGTTCCAGAACCGACTTTGGTAGATTTAGCAGAAAGCCCAGGGAGGTGAGAAGCTGCTGGGTAACTTGCAGGTGAGATTTTACCTGTTCTGGGGACTGGCCTACAATGAGCCAATCGTCTAGATAGGGAAAAAACAGCAATCCTTTGCCTCCTTAAGTGAGCCACTGCTAGACACTTTGTGAATACCCTTGGGGCAGAGGTAAGGCCGAAGGGCATTGCTCTGAACTGGTAATGACCTGAGGGTAGTTCGAATCTGAGGTACTTTCGATGGGAGCTTCTGATTAGGACGTGGAAATAGGTATCCTTGAGGTCCAGGGAGGCTAACCAGTCCCCTGGCCTTAGGGAGGGTAAAATCATTGCCAGAGTTACCATTTTGAACTTTGGTTTCAAAAGATGCTTGTTCAGATATCTGAGGTCTAATATGGGCGCCATTCTCCTGTCTTTTTGGGGTAAGGGTAAGGAAGTATCTGAATACAGACCCCTGCCCTGGTGCAGGGAGGAACCCTTTCCACTGCTCTGAGAGCCAACAGGGTTGAGACCTCTGCTTCCAGAGCAAAGGTCTCTGAAGCACTTGCAGGTAGAAAAGTCTGGTTCTCAACTTGGGAAACTTTTGAAGCTGAGAACCAGACCCTGGCTACTACTTCCAGAACCCACTTGTCTGAGGTTAAAGAAGCCCAGTTCTGACTGGAAGTAAGCCAGCCTGCCCCTACCGTGAAAGGAGACCGCCCTGGGCACCCCATCAGGGTGCCTGCTTAGCAGGAGCTTTAGGCTGAGGGGTGGGAGCAGGCCTGCCCACCCCTCGCCTGCCTCTGCCTCTGAAGAAGCCCCTCTGAGCATAGGCAGAGGGAGGCCTGAGTCTGGTCAAAAGGCCTGTGAAAAGGCCTACCCCTACCCCTGGGGGTATGCCTCTGAGGAGTGGCTTTACGCCCTTAGCTTGGGCACTTTTGTAAGTAGTCCTATATTCATCCATCTTTTCATGTAATTTCTGTCTGCTCCCAAACAGAGAATTTCCCACCACAGGAAAATCCATAGCCTTAGTCTGGGTATCCTGTGACAGACTAGTACACCTGAGCCAGGCCAACCTACGAAAAGCTACAGATGTGGCCATGACCCTAGAGGAAACATCAGCATCCACAGCAGCATGAAACTGTACCTTAGAAGCCTCAATGCCATCAGCAGCCACCTGTTCTAGTTCGCTAGCCAGCTGGCCATGGGCTTGCTTGGCTAATTGCATAACAGTATCCCATCTAGATTTCTGACACCTAGCTACATAAGCCATATAATTTGCTTGCCTGAGTCCCAGAGAGGCTGCCATATACTGTTTTTTCGCCATGGCATCAACCTTCCTGGAATCCTTGTCAGGAGGATGTGAAGCCAGGGGATATTACTTTTATCACAGGCTGCAGCCTGAACTACCCCAACATGACTGCATTGCTGAGAAAGGAATTCTGTATCAGGACCTGACAATGTACCTTCTGTCCATCTTTTATCTACAGGAGGCACAGAATTAGGAGCTTTAAAATTTTTATTGTTTGCTTCCTAAAAGACTTATGCAAAGGAATAGACAATCTCCTAGACTCTGGAATATCCATCATTTCTACAAAATCAGGCTCCTCTCCACAGCTTCTTCCAAGGGAAGCTGGAGGGTTTCAGCAACTTTTTGTAAAACATAAAATGAGATGGGGACTCAGATAGCATAGGGGAGATTCTAGAGGTCTGTCTGGGGAAATGTCCGTTCAATGGGCACCCAGACCTTCCCAGCCACATTCATACTGTTCATAATCATCCTCCCCCTCCTCTGGTTCATAAAATTCCTCAACATCATATTCCTGAACCACTGGAACCGGACGAACCGACCTTTTGCCAGATAGTGGCGGTTCGGACGGAACCTGAGACAGTGACTGGACAATTTGTATGGCTTTTGCTATCTCTGCAGCAGTTGGAGAAGGGGTTTTGGACTCCAAACCTGCTGACTTTCTTGTTTTCTTTACTGGAATTGGTTCCTCAGAACCAGCTTTTCTTTTGCCCGAGGAAGTCTGGCCCTGGTCAGAGGGCACTCCCTCCGGTTCGGGCTGGCCATCTGGGTCAGCGGACTTTTTGGCCTCTCGGTCCCTGAGCCTACCCAATCTCTTTTCCAGGGTGGCTGCAGGGAAATTCTTACATATCTGGCAGTCTGACTGGAGGTGGTCAAACCCCAGACAATAGACACATGTGGTGTGTGGGTCAGCCTTGGCAAAGACTTCCCCACAGACATCACAGTGTTGAAACCCAGTGGGCGTTTTCTTTTGGGTTTCTCAGACATAATGCCAGCCTAACCAGAAAAACTTGCTCTTAAACGCAGTGCCAGGCAAGACACCCTTATCGGTTCCTAACCGTGTCACGGGTATTGGAAAAAACCGTAATAAATCCGTTTTTTTCAGAACCGATAAGAACCGGGAACCGCACTCTAAAATGTTAAACTTTAAAGTTAATAAGTTTTAAACCCAGCTGATTGGTTCAAAACCGAACCGATAAACTTACAAGTTCCACAAAGACAAAACCTTTAATTTACTTACGATTACCACAGACAGAGCTTGAACCGAACGGTTTTGCGGTTAAAATAAAACTATTCTCGGTTGAATCGAACCGAGAAAACACTGTTTAAACTGAGAAATGAACCGAGCAGTAGGAGAAATCTCCGGAGCGACTGTTCACTGAGGCGGAGTAAAGAATCTGACAGTTCAGGTTTGAAATTACACAGATAGAGCTGCTTCTTAGAGCTCGTGCTCAAAGTTCTATTTTGGAATGGTATTAACCATTTCACCTCCGGAGCAGTTCTAGTGGTGGGACAAACTGCTACTGTCATAATATAGCAAGACTTCATGTTGTTTGAAAAGGTTTTGCACACCAGATAGAGAAACGCTTCCATTTGGCTGTGTAGGTTTTTCTAGTGGCTGGCTTACGCGCAGCCAAATGAATATCTGAAACTCTATGAGAAACCTTGAACCTATTCACTTCTATCTCTTCAGGAGCCAACTGTGAAGGCGAAGCAACCCTAGGTTGGGATGGACCACGTGACCCTATGTCAGAAGGTTCGTCTGAAGGGGAAGCATCTTCAGAGGGGTTTCTGAAAAGACCGTTGAGTAGCGGAAACCATATCTGCCGAGGCCAAAAGGGGGCAATGAGAATCATTCTGCCCCCGAGACTCCAATTTGAAAAGTATCCTCTGAATTAGGGGAAGAGAAGGAAAGACGTATAGAAAGCGTCTTGTCCACCGCGTCCTGGATTTCTGGAGCAGAAGAGAGGCAGTTCTGCGTTGAGTGGGGACGCAAAAAGGTCCAGGTCTGGAGTTCCCCACTCTTTGAAGAGTGACTGAACGACGGTTAAGTTGAGAGACCACTCGTGAGGATCTGTATCTGTTCTGCTGAGACGGTCTGCCAGTATGTTTTGTACTCCTGGCAGGTAATCACCTGAATCAGAGCCTTGTGTTCCAGGCACCACTCCCCCACACTCTCATCGCTTCCCTGCATAATGGGTAGGAGTGTGCACCGCCCTGTTTGTTAATGTAATATATCACTGCTTTGTTGTCCGTTTGAAGGAGAATGTTCTTGTGCGAGAGTATGTCCTTCAAGGCTCGGACTGTGTAGAGGATGGCTCTCATTTCCAGGATGTTTATGTGAAGTTGGGACTCGTTCAGAGTCCACGTACCCTTGGTGTGGAGATCCTGGTAGTGGGCTCCCCAACCCATCAGGGACACATGAAGATCTGATGATCCAGAGGGGCAAAGGGGATATCCTTCTCTCTGATGTATCGTGCCATCTGTAAGATATCGCTCCTTCTGTCCTCTGGAAGAAAAGCCGTCGCACAGGAGGTGTCCAGAAGAGTTCCTATGAAGAGCAGCGAGGAGCTTCTGGAAGAGCTGCAACTGCGACTTGTTGAGATTCAGCAGGACTCCCATGGACAAGAGGAATTTGATGCCGTGGCCACGGCCTCCAGAGTCTCTTGCCTGGATGGACTTGTTGGAGCCAGTCGTCCAGATATGGGAACACTTGAATTCCGTTTTTCCTGAGTTGTGCTGTGAGAATTGCGCACTTTGTAAAAACTCGAGGCGCCAAGGATAGCCCAAAGGGTAGGACTCTGAATTGATAGTGTTGACTCAATGCCACGAACCTTAGGTATTTGTGGTGGTTTGGATGTATGAGAATGTGTTGGTAGGCATCCTGCATGACCAGGGAGGCTAGCCAATCGTGTCGATGAAGCAAAGGTAGCAGGGTACCTAATGATATCATCTTGAACTGTTCCTTGTGAAGGAACTTGTTTAACTTTCTGAGATCCAGAATAGGGCGCATGCCGCTGGTTTTCTTCGCGATCAGAAAGTAATGCGAATAGAAACCTGTTTCGTTGATCCAGTGGAACTACTTCTACTGCCCTGTTGTTCATATGGCCTTATACCTCGGAGGCAAGAAGGTCTGACTGTACTGCTGACAGTCTGGGCTAACGTTTGGGAGGATGATCCGAAGGGGTTTCTGAAAGATTGAGAGTAGCCCTCGCGGATTATCTGGAGGACCCATTTGTCTGATGTTATAGATTTCCACTGAATGTAGAACTGAGTCAGATGTCCTCCCACTGCTGAGGAGGAGTCCCCCTCGGACAGCTAGGTGGGACCTGGGCCAGAAACTCAGAAGGTGGTACTGGGCGCTTTGGGCCCTTGTGTCTTCTGCTGCGCTTTTTGTGGCTGAGGGTTGTGGTTTTTGTTAAAACCTCCTTTGCCTCTGCCCCGAAAGGACTGACGGTTGTGAAACTGATGCTTGTTTGCACCCCCTCAAGAGGGAGCGAGTGCATGTCTAGCCGTCTTAATGGCAGACCTAGTCTTCTGCATGGCCTCCAGAGCTTGCTCCACCTGAGGCCCGAACAGATACATACCGTCAAAGGGTAAGGCCATGACCTGCTGCTGGGCGTCATTCGTGAAGTTATGTAGCCAAGAGTGGTGACGGGTGCAGATGCCAGCTGCCGCCGCTCATGAGGCGGTATTGTAGGCATCCACTGCAGCTTTAACCTGTTGGATATTGGATTCGATACCACAGTTATGGTGTGAAGTAGCTCTGAACTAGCTTCCGATTCAGGCAGAGGTTCCACCATTTCTTTGAGAGAATACCAAAGTACATACTCATAGTGAGAAAAATAACCCTGGTTGCTGGCAGTACGCATACCCAGGGTTGAGGCAGCAAAGACTCTCTTACCTAAGGTGTCTATCTTGTGAGATTCTTTGTTCATTGGTCGGGCTGTAGATCCTTGAGGAAGGACAGCCTTATTCTCTGTCAAGACCACAATGGCATCAGCAAAGGTTTGAGAGGCCAAAATGGGTCGATGCTTGGGAGAGGGATACCTCCTATCTATGGACTTGGCCATGGATGGAATGAGAGCCAAATTCTTCCACACCATCTGTGAGAGGGTCTCGAAAGAGGGCTGTACCGGAGGGGTTAAATCCATAGGGATGTTCTGGACATGAAGATATTTGAGTCGCAAAAGCTTCCTAGGACCGATTTCTGTAGTCTGGAGAGAAAGAGTAGAGCTTAAATTTTTGAGCAGAGACTTAAAGTAAAGGTGTTCAGCCACAGGCTCTGCAGAAGGATTGATCCCTGCTCCCAAGGCAGTGTCGTGAACATCTTCACCCAGACGAATATCTAGGTCAGGCTCAAAATCATCTCCTGACAGTCCGGGGAGACTGCCTAGACAGGAAAGGAGTGAAAATCAGGAGGAAGAACAGAAAAAAAAAAAAAGAAATCAGAGTCAAAAACCCTGAAGGCTGGTTGGCACCGCACCAGCTCCTGGTGCTAAAAAGGAAAATGGTGCCGTGCACAAGGAGGGAGGCACCAGCTGCAGCAGCGCCTCTGGCGCTGTGAACAGTGCCGACAGAGCCCCTGGCGCCACGTACAGTGCCTACAGAGCCAGCAGCACCACAGATGGCACCAACAGACCCCACAGCGCCGCACATGGCGCTGATGGAGCCCGCAGCACTGCAGATGATGCCAAGAGTGTCCCAGAGGTCATAAAAATGTGATTTGAGGAAAAATAGCAGGAGATAGAGGCATCGGTGTGGACCCCTGGGCCACAACCATATGAGGGGGATAATCACCAGAGCGCGGGGTCGACAGCACCGAAGAAGGCGCCACACAACTAGGAAGGCCCAACCGCCCTACCCGTCCCTCCGGAGCCAAATGGCCCGAAGGCTCCAGCGTAGGAGTGACTGGCTCGGGCAACTGGACCAACCTCCGAGCCCATTGCTCCATAAGAGCAGCCCACTGGTGAAACTGTTCATCGGAGGCTCCTCCAATAGGTGGGGAGGAGCTCCAGTGTTGAGGAGGTCAGCTACCAGAGACAGAAACCGGCGACTCCGACAGACGTGGAGACCGGTGCCTGGCCCAATAACCGACTGTCTACGCACAGACATACCAGAGGATGACCTTGAGTGATGCCTTTTCTTCTTCAACCTATGTGTCGAAGAAGAACTCGAGGCTGAACGGCGGCGAGAATGGGACCATTTCCTTTCATTCTTTCCGGGGACGGCATATCCCAGAGTATTGGACCGTCTGTTGTCAGACCCCACCCCCTTCCAGGGAGGGTGGCGAACCGGACCAGGCCCAGCTGACTGAACAGCTTTCATACGAAGTCTCCCTACCGTCACCTGACCTGCTTATGGTCGACTCCGTCAATGGAGGGCTGAAGACTTTGGTTGTACAATTTAAAATATATAATCGGTACTGATTCGAAATAATTCTACAAAACAATGAACTGAACTATGGCTGCTAGTAAAATTTAACTCCCGCAAAGCAGCTTACATCGCTACTGAAGCACACTTGACGCGGAAAAAAAGGAACTGAGGCAGTTGGAGGGTCAGCTTATGAGACAGTGATTGCCGCACGCAGCTGGGGCTCACGGTGCCACTCATTGCGGCTCCATCTCAGGCGCCGGCCCTCATGAAAAATTTGCTCCTGTTGGGTCCTAGCACCTCTGGTGAACTCCCATTAGTGTGAACGAGTGGTGGAGACTTCATGTCCAGGAAGATCTGTGTTCTATTGCCTGCAATTGCCTCAAAATGTAAATTCATACCTACCATAATTCTTGATCTTCCTGTGTATCTTCACCATTCATCACTGTTGGGTGTAAGCCAGAGTGCAGCAACCCACAGGATCTTTTTTCTTTTTGTTAGGGGAAGAGCCGGTGCCATGAGGCTGACGCACTGTGTGGCTCTTGCGGGTTGGCCAGAAATGGCCATTGGCTCCTCTTCTACCTTAGTTCTGCTCACCGAAGAGACAGGGGAAAAACCAGAGGGATAGAGAAAAAAAAGAGGGCAGGGCAAAGGAGCCCGAGAGACAGTATAAGGAAAAGATATAAACTGAAAAAGGAATAGGCCGACCAGAGGAGGAGGATATGGGAGGGTATGGGCTGATGGGCCCCAATCTCTGGAGAAAGGAGAGAAGGGAAGGGAAGGAGGGACCCATCAATCCATGCGTCTTGAGAGAGACTCAGAGCCCTGAGTGACTGGGGATGTGCCTCCAGAGGTAGGCAGACAGCTAGGCCACAGGCAGTTGCTGCAGGATCTGCATCCCAGCCTTATTATGATCCCCTTCCAGGGACAGACTGAGCATCCATGGAGAAGGTCCCTCCCTCCTTCCTCCAACCGCCTACAGGGTGGAAAATCCACCCTGGTCAGGATTCCTCACTCCTCACCCCGGTTACCGCTTCTGAAAGGAGAACCCACAGGGTTCGGTGGGGTAGGGGTGAGGACTCCACCTATTTAACAACACCTCCATCCCAGAAGGGGGAGGGAGACCAAAGAAATAGTGAAGTAAGAAGACAGGGAAGGTAAGGGAAAGGAGTCGTCCCTGCTGGCCCTATTCCCCCTCCCCCCCCAGGGGACCCAAAAAGGAGTCGGCACACCCTGAAGGAAGTGGACCAACCCTGGAGGTCCTACCCAGGACAAAGAAAGAGGGGCCCACCAGGAGTCCCCTATCTCAATTTGTTTGATTGAATGGTCCTACTAGCCCTCCTCCCAAAGAGTCTCCTCCGCTGCCTCCTAGGAACAAGGAGAGGCCCTAAGGATACAGTGGGAAATTCCCAACTGGTTCCCTGAGGTGGAGAGCAAGCAAGGAGGAGGCATAGCTCAGGGACTGAGGCCTTGAGGGGAAGGCGGGTGGGATTCAGTGATGAATGGTGAAGATACACAGGAAGATCAAGAATTACGGTAGGTACGTAATTTACATATCTTTCCTGTGTCGATTTTTACCATTCATCACTGTTGGGAGAGTACTGAGCCCCCCAAAGGGGGTTCAGCACTTCCCTGAGGGACAGATGTCCCTCAGCCTCCCATGGGGGAAACACAAGAGGAAGAGACCCACTCCAGACCAGTTAGGCCTGTGACTGGTCAGGGTGAGGCACAGTCCCCCGTTCCCTGGGGGGGAAGGAAGGTGGCCCTGCAGATCCCACCTCACCCTGTGGGAGAAAAGACAGGTTCCCTGGAATGCTGAGGCAATCACCCTATGCCGGGCCAAGGGTGATAACCTTGATATGTGAAGCCACACGTCAGCCTAATGCAGATCACTGTCCCCGCTAGCAGTGAAGCAACCTCACTGGTGTTATAAGATGCCCTTGCTTGGTGCCTTGCTAGCTCCAGGCCTGTCATGGATAGGGCTGTGGCCTGCCTGGTTGCCTCCGAATCAGGCAACAATGCCAGCACCTGACCCAGCATCCCTGTTATAGGCAGCGTGGTGTGCATGATGAGACGTGATACAAAGCATCACCTGTGCCAAGGAGAAAACTCTCCACCTCAAGTGGTCGAACTCAGCACAGTCCAGATCTAGTGGCCGGTCGCTGACCAGGCACCTATGCCCGGTAGGGCTGTCCAACCGCATCACTCCCGCAGAGGGATGAGGCAATGTACCTGGAGACCCCCAGGGGGAACACAATAGTGATGTTGGCAGTCTGCAGGGGGTGGAGCTGGGGCCAAAGGAAACTGCCAGGCACTGTACGACGCCTCCTGGAAGGCTACAGGCCAGGAAGGAACCAACAAGTAGTCCGCACTGTATTTGCGTAAGAAGGTGCACGTCGTATGCTCAGTGTTGCATCTTGCCACACACGAAATGTGCAGGTCCTCGACCAGCCTCGCGAGGAAGCGCTGATACTCTGATCAGCGTCGGAGGACAGGTGGACAGAAGTTTCCTCTCCCTTGATGGAGGAAGATGAAGAGGCCGAAGAACCTGTAGATTCAAATTCTGGCTGCAGCAGGGGAGACAAGCGAAAGACCTGCTCGTCCATGGCCCGAACGTATTTTGGGAACTCCACAGCCTGAGATCTGAACTGTTCCCAGGTCAAGGGCCCGAAGGACCCACATGGCCTGGGAGAAGAGGGTCTGGACGCAAGGGCAAGGGGGAGAAACTTTTCGTGGCAAGTGAAACACCTCTGCCAGGGCTAGGGGATCTAGCAGGCAATCCCGGACTATGAGGGGATCCGTAGGTCGGATCAGTCAAAGGCCACTCAACCAGCCTGAAGCGGTCAGGACTACACCTGGAGGGGAAGCACCCCTATAAGGGGACATGGGCCTCATGTGTCCAAAAAGGAGGACCTCAACCCCACCCAACAAGAACTCCCTCAACAGGGATGAGGGGGAGAACTTGGGCTAAGCACTGCAGCTCCTCCACAAGCTCTGAAGGTCTCCAGAAGAGCACCGCAGGCCCTCACCCCATCCCCTCAATACCGCCGACTCTGAGGAAGACCTCTTCCTCATTCCCTGTGCCTTGGACCAGCCCACTTCCACAAACTCCCCAAGGAGAGCCATAGAAGAGGAGGGACCCAATTCCAGTGTCAGAGGGAGGAACTGCACCGGGGACATCAGCCGACCCCACCCTCAACACTGGAACCACCGCCCCCTCGACCCGGGATAGCTATTCTGCACCCTGCTCCCGGCGCAGCTGTTGGCATGGGAGCTGGCACCAACCGCTGTCACTGGAGCCACGGGGAGGGATACTTGGGAAGGTGCAATGGTCCTAGGCCCCGGAGAACCCACTGACTCCGAGGAGTCAGGTCGGCCTCCTGATTGTCCGGCTCTGGAAAGGAAATCCAAAAGACCTCCAAACTGGTGGCCCCAGGGGTTCTCCCACTCTCAGTGTCGCGAATGGTGCCGTGGGCAGGCCCAGTGCCCCTCACAGCACCATCTCGATCACCGGAGTTGCGAATGGATCTGGGATCCGAGATGGTGCCAGCAGGTGGCACTGTGGAACATTCCATGCCGGACCCAGTAACCGTGGGCCGCGACACTGGGGTAGCCTGCACCTCCGAGGAGGTGACTGCCAGGGCGGTGCTCCCAGCCTGGCTATGGGGGGAACCAGACCAGTCCTCCGGCACCGTGGAAGAGGCCTCTGCAGCAAGGCTAGAGGAGGAGGCCCCCCTCCTCACTGGACCATATCGGCCCGGGAGGGGACCCAGAGGAAGGGCGAAGTGACCTGTGCTTGGATCCTCATGAGCAACGCTGTCCCCAAAAGTTGGTGGAGGACCTGCTGACTAAGAAAGCACAATACTCAAGAACACGGCAGTCCATCGAAAAGCAAGCATCGCAGTCCTCCATATCATGCTGAGGTCCATGGCAGGTTAGGCAGACATCATGCCAGTACACCACAGAAATTTGCCGACCGCAGGGACACTGAGGCATAGGAGGCCGACCCACTTTCGAAGAATGCTTCTTGTCCCCTGAACCTGGCATGATGCGAATGGTAACAAACAATAAACAGTAAAGACTCAACGCCGTTTAAGAAATACAAGGAAGATCTTCCTGGATCTTCAAAAAACGACGCCGAGTACTGGATGGCAGAACCAAGGTGAAGATTTCACTAGGTGGTGTCAAATGCAGCTCCGAGGCGGCAAATGAAGCTCCTAAGAGATGCAGTGTCATGCCAAAAACTAGGCTGCAACGATGCAGTTATCTTTTTGCTGCTGCAGGCGAGGTGCTGTCTCGATGGCAAGAGAAGCAGAACCGAGGTGGAGGAGGAGCTAACAGCTGTTTCTGGCCAACCCGTGAGCACCACGCAGTGCGTCAGCCTCTTGGGTGGCACAGCCAGCTCCTCCCCCTAACCCAAAAAAAAGGCCCTGCAGGGTGCTGCGCTCTGGCTTACACTCAACAGTGATGAATGGTGAAGATTGACACAGGGAAGATCTGTGTTCCACTGTCTGCCACTGCCCCGAATTATGTTCTATTAACCGCAACTGCCCTGTGCTCTATTGCCTGCAATTATCCCAAATTGTGTTACACTGCCTGCCATTGCCCTGAACTGTGCTCTACTGCCTGTAACTGCCCCAAACTGTGTAGTGGCAACCTTTTGGACGTGGTCTCCAGAATCAGTCTTCCGCAGCTCCAGGAAGGTGTTCAGCCAGTACAACCCACACCTTCAGTATCCAGCCTGAATAGTGCTGCCTTGCAGTGTGAATCTCCTGGAAGAGCATCATTCATGTTTTGCACCCCTTTCAACATCACGTTTGTTGTTTTCCGCTGGTACCAAGTTACGTTCAGGCCTGTGCAGATCTTGTCGTTATGATCTGTTGTTCTCTTTCCTCTTCATAGGTTCTTCAGGATCTTCTATTCCTGTCTAAGTCAAGGCCCAGTTTATTTTGCATTCCTCTCTGGCTCATTTGGAATTGGCGCCCAGAAGCCCACCGTCTGTCTGGCTTCAGAAAATATCTTCGTCCTGGTCCTCAGTTTCCATGGGTTCTTCTCCATTCTTTCATCTGCTGTCCTGTACTGGCAGTCCATTGGAGGGCTGTGGCTAGGTTGTTCCTGCATCTGTCATTTCATCCCAGTTGTCCACTGGAGGACTTTGGCCAGACAGTTCCTGCACCTGTTGTCCTGTACCGGCAGTCCACTGGAGGGCTGTGACTGGGTTGTTCCTGCATCTTTCGTCTCATCCCAGCAGTCCACTGGAGGGCTGTGGCTGGTTTGTTCCTGCGTCTATCGTTTCTTCCCAGCAGTCCACTGAAGGGCTGTGGCTGGGTTGTTCCTGCATCCATCGTTTCATCCTGGCTGTCTAGTGGAGGGCTGTGGCCAGATCATTTGTGTTTGTTCCTCACAGTTACATTCCGGCAACCCAATGGAGGGCTTGTACCGAGGAGTCCTTGTGCTAGTTATTTTGGCAACCCAGGAGAGCAAAAAGTCTCTCAACATCCTTATATTCCCCTAGAAATCCCATTGGCCATGCCGGCCGGCGAGCCTGTTTGCCATCCTTTCATGAATTCTCCTTTATTTCATTCTTCTCCTTTATTTCATTCTTCTCACTGCACAGATTGTCCAGCATTTGAAAAGAGACTTTGAAAGTTTCGAATGTATTGTGAATTGTACTATCTTTTTATTTTATTAGACTTTAGGATTACGAGTACCTTTAAGCAAGGACTGCTCATTTACAAAGGTTCCATGTCAGAGGAGGTGGGTAACATAAATACAAAGGTAGACAATGGTTTACAGTCTTAACACGCATTACAGTTACAGTCAAATTGTTGCTTGATTTCAGAGGGCAGCTTAAATAAGGTTTCAGAGTAGCAAAGCCAAGAAACGATAGGAAGGACAGACTGCGTGTGCAAGGGTATTGGGGGAACAGGAAGATGTAGGCAGGCGGAGGTGCCTCTGTCGGAGTGAAGGGTGGAAGGATGCGGTGTAAGCAGAATTATGGGAAAGGGGCAGATGCCTATAGAGTGTAGTAGTGGAGGGAGGTGGCATGAAAGACTGGGGAAGGGCAGGAGTGAGGCGATGGGGGGGCAAGGGTAGGGCAGGTGCCAAGAGGCTGTTATCTGTTAAAGGTTACTGTTCGCAGTCCAGAGACAACCAGGGAGATGGAGAGCCAGATTTAGGAGAGGCAGTCGCATTGCGAGGTTGAGGTGAGATAGTGTCGGAGATTCCTTTTGAAGGGTCCAAGCAAAGCAGATGCTGGAGAAAGTGCTTCCTTGTTGAGGGCGTTGTACCACTGCGGCACCCTGTGCTTAAATGCCCGCTGGCCCATTATGGTCCTGCACCTGGGAACCTGGAAGACTGACTGTTGGGTGCATGTATGTTAAGTACTGTTGTGGGTGGTAAGGAGCCTTTCAACCCCTGGAAGCATGACCCAGAGGAGTACCTTTTTGGATAACAGGCAGGTCTGGTATTGAATTCGACTGTATAAGGGGAGCCAACCTGCCTGGGCATACAGGTCACAGGTGTGTGTTTGACGTGAAGCGCCCGTTAGTAGTCTGCAGGCTTTGTTGAGCGATACAGAGATCCTGCGGAGGGCAGTTGTTGAGGCAGACCCATAGATGGCAAGACCATAGTCTATGATGGAAGTGACAGAGCTGTGAATAGCCATTCTACGGGCATCTGTAGTCATACAGTGCTTGTGCAGTATGCCAATTCGTATGTTGGCAGCCTTTGCAACATTGTCTATGTGTTGAGCATAGGAGAGGGTACTGTTCAGAGTGGTGCCAAGGTACTTGAACTCAGAGACATGTTCGAGTGAAGTCCCCGAGTGGTTCTTGATGGAAAGGGGCAGAGATTTAAACTTGCTCCTTGCATGACAGAATGTCATGACTTTAGTTTTGCTGTGGTTCAGGACAAGTTTATGTGTACTCAGCCAATCTTCAACATGTTTAAAATCTAGCTGCAGCTGGTCTTCCAGGAGTTTGGCGTCATGGTGGCTTGTGAATAGGACTGCATCATCCGCGTAGAGAAGAAATATTTGCTGGCAGATGCTAGGGAGGTTGTTCAGAAATAGGGAGAATAGTAGGGGTCCCAGTATTGACCCCTGCAGGACTCGAGAGAGGACTGGATTTTCATTTGAGGTGACACCGGCAATCCTAACACGTTGGACCCTACCTCCGAGGTAGCTAGCAAACCATTGCAGTGCATCATGGAGAGCCCGATAGTAGACAGTTGCCTGAGCAGAAGTGGATGATATATGGTGTCAAATGCCTTCGTTGGGTCAATAAATACCGCCCCCACACAGTTCCCTTGGTCAAGCATGGCATGGATGAAACTTGTAAATTCCAGCAGAGCCGTGGTGGTGCTATGTCCCTTTCTGAAGCCATGCTGCTCTGGGCATTGAACTTCATACTTATTGGAAGTTGACTAACTGGTCTGAGACAATACGTTTCAGGGCTTTAGATGGGGGGGGGGGGCAGTGAAATGGGCCTGTAGTTGGTGTGTAGGGCCCTATCTCTGCTTTTATATACAGGTGTGATGGTGGCCAGTTTCCAAAGTGAGGGGAATTGCCCTAGTCTAAGGGAGAGGTTGAAGATCTTTGTTAGGGATTCAAGGATTTCTTCTAGAACCAGCGAGATCAACTTCAGGTCAAGGGAGTCACCACTGTACCCAGTTTTGCAGATGGCCTTGCTGATATAGGTTCTGGCTACATGCGTTGGTATCTCTTTAAAGAAGAACTGCGGAGTTGTGTGTACCTGCGGTGCGGTGTTTTGGGGTGTGGTGGGTGAAGGGGCATCAAAGAAGTTTGGTGGAAGGACACTGCCAAGGTTGGAGAATGTTTGTTGAAAGTGTTGGAAATAGCGCCAAAGTCAAGTGTTGGTATTCCATCGATGTTGAGCATAGTGGGTGGTGTCTTTGGATCCTTGCCCATGAGTTCTTTCAGGTTATTCCAGAAGTTTTTAGTGTTACTCCAAGAGTTGGTTAGCAACTCCTTGAAATATTTGCTTTTAGCATTTCGAATCGCTAGAGTGCAGTCGTTTCTGGCAGCTTTATATTTTTGTACATTCCCTTGTGTAGGTGTTGCTCAAGCACAGTACCAGAGATGGTCCCTGTGTTTGAGCCGTGCCACAAGCCCTGCAGTCATCCATGGGTTTGCCCTACCTTTGACATTAATCTTTTTCAGGGGCGCATAGATATCACAGGCCGCAGTGAAACGGCTGACGAACAGGTCCAATGCTTTGTTGATATCATTGGCTATATCAATTGGTACCCAGTCCAGGTTGCATAGGTGGGACTTTAGCAGCTGGAGATGCCCCTGCTTAAGTAACCTGGTGTGTATTAGCTTAGGAGGGGGCTTGGTGAGTTTGTTAGCCCAGGAGCAGATGGCAGGTGAGTGGTCATTAATTGAGTAAGGGAGTACTGAAACCTGAGGGATTCGTTCGGGGTGGTTAGACAGAATCCAGTCAAGAAGGGTGAACGTCCCAGTTCTATAATTACACCTGGTGGCGGTGGGGACAAGCTGTGTGAGGTGGTGTGCTGAGATAGCATCCTTATAAACACAGGCGTCAGGTGAGAGCCAGTTTATGTTATAATCGCCCAAAATAATTATCTCCGATTTGTGGTGCAGGCTTCTTAGAAATTCCAAGACGCAGTTGAAGCCACCAACTTGCTCTTTAGCGGGTAAGTAAACAGAGACTACAGTGAGTCCTTTATTGTGGGCCCCGAGTAGAACTTTAATGGCGAGAATCTGAGATGTGGAGCCTTGGATAGGGGTGTGAATGATGTGTCACATGTGTGTGTCCCTTAGGTAGATGACCTAGCCCTCGCCTCGTTTCGCAGACCTGTCCTGTCGGAATATATAATAGTCGGGGATTGAAACTGCAGTGTCTGGGATCCTGGGGTTTAGCCATGTTTCAACTACAGAGAGGATATTAGGCTTGTGTTGTAGTATCCAAGTTTGGAGGTTATTCAGCTTGTTAATGAGGCTACAGGCGTTTATGGAGGCGATGGTGAGGGACCCTTCCCTCCTGTTCGGGGGATGCGTCGTCCGACCAGCTGGTCCTGGGTTGGGGTCAACATTACCAGAAAGCAGGAGAACATAAGGATGATTCTCAGGAGATAGGTTTTGAGCATATTGCATAACATCTTGTTTGTTATTCTTCTGTGCCTCCTGATGCCAATGGGCCATGGGTGACCAGTTTGATTGTGGGTTACTAGCATTTGATGAAGGTACATCAGGGGGCTATCTGCATTAAGTTTAAGAAGGTATCTAATGTGCCATATTGGGGTGCAGCAGGGGACCGAGGCACTGACATTATACGAACCCGTTGTCATTCCTGGTGTGTAGTGCATGTTATCTGGAGGAGCTTGCTGTAGGAGAGGTTGATTCGGGTGGGAACAGGGACACATGGGCAGTGCAGTACTATCACTACCGCTATTACCAGCGACTTAATAGGCCAGTTTAGGCAGGGCATGATCACTTTCCTGTGTGAGTGCAGTAACTGTTGTGGGCAGCACTAGCTGCAATGAGTGCAAGCTGCTTGTGAGGAGGAGGAGTGGCTAAGCAGCGGGGACTGGCCCAATGGGAGAAGATTTCCCAGAGTGGGAGGGGTGAGACAGTATTTAAAGGTAGCCTAGGAGGAGGTGGAATGAAAATACTGAGTATAAGAAAAGCTAGGAGAGCTAGAATACCGTAGAAAGAAGGCGCTCCAATAGCCTTGCAGCCTAAGGCCGTCCGGACCAATCACAGGCCACCAGCAGCAAAACCGTGCCAGTTAGGATCCAGCGGCAAAGCTCCAGTAGTGTTAGGTGTTCATACCTTGCTGTGGGGTCCAACTCAGAGTTCCAGGAGGGCAGTCAAGAGAGACTGGAGAGGTTGGCACAGTGGCCGAGGTTGCGGCCGTAGGGCGCCACTGGCGACGGTGATGCCGTTGGGTTTGGAAGGATCTCTAGTGAGGGAATAAAGAGAAGAGTCCAAGGTTAAATGGGCAGAGACAGCAGGGGGCTGTCGGCAGACTGTCAGTGGGGGGGGGGTGTAGATGAGAGACAAAAAACAGGTGGAGTGGCAGTGGGCGGGGTGGAAAAATACACAAAGGGACAATGTGAGATGGACATTAAGAGCAGGGAGGAGGGGAGTTAAAGATTGGGTGAGGGTAGCGACAGCATGTGCACAGATGAGTCAAGTGCCAGCCAGGGGGTGCAAAATAGGAGAGAGAGGAACGAGAAAAGAAAAATAGAGAGTAAAGATTTAGCACACTAGAAGGGGATTCCTGGTGTGTGTGTGTGTGTGTGTGTGTGTGTGTGTGAGAGAAGGACAACAGCGGTTCAAGCTGTGGGAGGGTTACTTGCTGAAATTAAGGTAGTGGTCAGAGGGGCGAGAGAGAAAGAAAAATACTTAGATTAACAGTACAGTTAAAACTCTATATGATTTAGGCAGCAGAACTCTATAACCATAATTTACAGGCTAGAAACACTGTAGTGGCAGCTAAGTATAACAGCAGTTTCAACACATTAGAGTTAATAACACTGCAATTTGTTAAAATACCGAGTATAGGAAAAGCTAGGAGAGCTAGAATGCTGTAGAATGAAGGCACTCCAATAGCCGTGCAGCCTAAGGCCGTCTGGACCAATCACAGGCCACCAGCAGCAAAACTGCGCCAATCAAGGTCAAGCGGCAATGTTCCGGTGGTGTTAGGCACTCATACCTTGCTGTACGATCCGACTCAGAGTTCCAGGAGGGCGGTTAAGAGAGACTGGAGGAGTCGGTGCAGTGGCCAAGGTTCCAGCCGTAGGGCGCCGCTGATGCCGTCGGTGTCAGGAGGATCCCTTGCTGTGGGATCAGACTCAGAGTTCCAGGAGGCGGTCAAGAGAGACTGGAGGGGTCTGAGCAGTGGCTGAGGTTGTGGCCGTAGGGCGCCGCTGGCGGCGGTGATGCCGTCAGTGTCAGGATGATCCCAAGTATAGGAAAAACTAGGAGAGCTAGAGTGCTGTAGAAAGAAGGTGCTCCAATAGCCGTGCAACCTAAGGCCGTCCGGACCAATCACAGGCCACCAGCAGCAAAACCGCGCGAATCAGGGTCAAGCGGCAAAGCTCTGGTGGTGTTAAGTGCTCATACCTTGCTGTGGGATCGACTCAGAGTTCCAGGAAGGTGGTCAAGAGGAGACTGGAGGGGTCATGAGGGCCACACAAAGCTGCCAGATGCTGCCGGGTGTTGTGGAGGGATCCCTAGAGTCTAGTTATAGAATACAGTATTTCTTGTGTCGGAGTACTCCAGGAGTAGCCCCACATGGGTAGAGGTGCACCTCAGGGTTCGGGCAGAGTTGTTCATACAGCCTATAGAGTTGCTCATACAGTCTACAGAGTTACAGTATCAAAATTTAGTGTTTATAGTTTTTGTCTTAAAAGAACTATAGAGTGATAAGTTCCCTGTGCCCGTGTCTTCTTCCTCCCTTGTTGTTAATAAATACCATGCAGCATCTGAACCTCATTCTCGACTCCCACCTTTGTCAGGTGATACCACCCACCCTTACAAAACCTGGAGTGTCCTCCAGCCATTCCACCTGCTGGGAGTTACACTGGTGTTGGTAGATTGTGTGCAACTTACCATGGTCATCGCAACACAACACTTTACGCTCTAAACACCCACAACTACTACAAAACCATCAATGTAGCACAACAGTGAGCTAAGGTATTTTAGTGCTCTTGATCTATCATGGGCAGCACTGATCACTAGAGTCTGCCTCAGGCTGACCAGCAAATAAGCTTTTCCCTGATGGAGCCATATGCATCTTGTCTGCCTTTCCTGGTATGGCAGGACTGACATTCGGCCTATGCCAGGCTGCAAATGTGGCATCCTCCAGGGCAGGGAGGAGGGGTGGTATCACTATAGGAGAGGCATCAGGTAACTCCAAAAAATCCAAGAGGTTTTTCTTGGTGGTACCCTGTAATCGCTGTATCATGGTAATAAAAGAGGGGTCCTCGGGGGTTGGGGAACCGTGGGGTGTAAACCACCTAGTCCTCACTGCAACTAAAGACAGTGGAACTAGTCCTTTCATAAGGACTCTCCATATAGTCTTCAGCCTCCTTCTCAATATCCCTGCTTCATGAAATCAGGACTATACTCAAAGTTATCGTTGTTCTGGTCGACAGGTCAAAGACAGCATGCTGGCAAGGCCGCTGGCACTTCAGGAGGTGGCTGAGACACAGGTCTAGGGATGCGTTGTCATGGGGGGTTGAACTGCAGGCCCCATCGATGGATCTCCTGTAAAGGAGGAGGTAACAGGTGCCTAAGCATATCTGTGAAGTACGACAGCACCATCTGGACATCAGCACCCGTGTGGTGAACGGGAGTGCAGGAATAAGTTGATGGAGGAGGCAAGGCCCCTTGACGTCGATGGTGATGCACCAACCATACCAGGCCATGTGATGCCTACAGCCTGCCCCGGCCTGGAAGTTGGGTCGATGGTCAGGGTGGCATTGCTGCCAACAGTGCTATAGAGGTCGTATCTTTGAGAAGGGGCGATCTGAAGCGCACCGTGGAGGTTTTCTCCTTCTCTCTTTCCTTCTCCCGGTGCTTATGCTTGTGGGTCCTGGATGATTTCTCATGGGATTTTGATGACCTGGACCTGAAGGAATGAGCCAGTAATGCAGCAGAACTCTTTTGCTGGAGCTTTTTCTCCATGCGGGCTACCTGTGGTTTTAAAAAGCGATTCTCCAAAGCGCCTTTTTGATGTCGCTGGATGGCTGTGTTGAACCCTTTGCAAATTGGACAGGGTTGCATGCTGTGTTCTAGGCCAAGACAACACACATGGATGTGCGAATCACAAGTGTAAATCTTTTCACCAAATTCACAATAATGGAACAGTTTTGACGGCTCCTTCGATGACATATATGCCGTTGAAAATCACTTATAACAGTGATTACTTAACTATGGTGAGAAAATAAAAAAAATGGCAGCAATTGCAGCGGCATTTCCATGCACGATCGGATGGATGAGTATGGTCAATGGCGGGAAAAGAACTGAGAGAAAGGGCAGCCCACATTTCTATAGTAGCCAACATCTGACACCGTCTTGGGTGGCCCCTGGTGGACTGCTTGCAAAAGTTTCCATGTGGTCCAAGTGCCTGGTGGCTACAAGTTCAATAGGTGTGGCCTGATGAAAAAGATTTTCCCCTTGAAGATCAAATCTGATGTTAGAACACTGTGGGGAGTGTGATCATAGTACAGGGTTTGGAATTTGTTCTGTATTCCAAATTCCATCTCCGAGGCAATGGCTGAGGCACAAGATGGCTGCTGATTTGTATGACATCACTAGTAGACTCTTGTAGTTAGAATGTCAAATTTCTGCATTTTTGGAAATATATTGTAATTATATATAGGAAAGCGTATGTTAGTTGTATGTTAGTATGGACTTCACTACTGCAGCAGAACAACTTTTTACTGTGTATAGATCTCCATTCTCCATACACAATCGCGTTTCACCATATACTATATATAGCATAGTGTATGGCAGCCCATACACAACAGCGCTATTCTTAGACCTTATGGTTATCATAACAAGGATCTCGAGAGCGAAGCTCGAGTGGTCCCTCTGTTATAGTAACTACAAGGTGTCAGAAGAGCGTTGTTGTGTATCGGGGCTACTTTTACACTACTCTATATAGTGTATAAAAAGTCCAAGGTTGCTTACTTTTTTTTGTTTTTGGCATCCAGTCTCTCCGCTCTGCCGTCCGCACTTCACCAATGACCACCTGCCAGCCAGCTCACGTGCCCAATTTTTCACTTACCACTGAGCAATGAGAAGCGCTGATGGGGTCACTTGTATTGTGATGTCCATACTAATGCAGAACGAAAAGTTAGTCTGCATTAGTATGGACGTCACTACTGCAGCTGAATGACTTTTTACAGTATATGGATCTCCATACACAACTGTGTTCCACCATATACTATAATTGTATTCTACAGTTTTTAAACACACGTACATATAAAAATCTAATTTATATCACCAAATACAAACATAAAGTAGACTTTATTGAATGCTGCTCAAAACCCCAAAGAAGGTCTTTCATTACAAAACAGTTTTCCACACAAATGTATGTTTACACAGATTGGAATGGTACTCTACATCAAATGCATCAGACATACTTAATCAAGAAAAACATACACAAGGTTTTTGTGGTCGACTTCTTTTAGTCTGTTCTGTATGTTTGCTGTACTTCTTTAAATAAAACCAACTCTCAGTTACAATCAGCAAAAATATCCATGTTTCTATTATATACAAATGCTCTCTTCCTTAAAAATCTGTTTCAGTTACAACACAAACAACTGGTATGTATTGGATTTTATACAAAAAAAGTTCTCAGTGCAAATATTAATCCTGTGTATGTAATTCATCTTGTGTTTATCCTCTTTGGCTTGTTTTCTAACCCTGACTATGCAAAAACCCGTTTCTAAGAGTTCAGAAATGAAGAACCTTGTAGTAAATAAAAGCATTGCTTAACTACTCAATAGAAATGTCCTGTGCAAAAAAAGTACTGCGGTTTTATTTGAAGAAATACAGCAGAGCTAAAACCTCTTACTGATCTCTCCCAAGGTCTGCAGCACTGTGAGCACATATAAAATAGAAAAATTTATAATTTACATGGCTATTTTTCTATGTGCAGCACAATCGGAAAAAATTGTTTCAAGTCATAATTCTCACCACTCCCATAAATTTTGCACTCATATCACAAATGATAATAAAATTAATTTATTTCCGTGAAACAACTCTAAAACTGACATAGTAAATCAATGATTTAGACAAAAAAAGATTACAAATATACTGTTGCCACATTGTAACATCAAACCATTTCTTTAAAGTCCAAAGTTTTTCATTTACAGTTAACCCAAAAAATAGTTGGCCTTTGCATTTTAATCTGACACCATACTGATGAGGTTTGCTTTGCTTCATAGTTTTTACATATTTAAAAAAACATCTTGTGTACAAAAGAATGCCTATCCAGCAGCAGTTGTCACTTGTCTACAGTACATTATTTTGCACTTGTTTTACTGTTCAGAGCATTCTGGATACTGTTTGTGTTATTTTGCATTTCTGCCATGGTCTTCTTCAGCTTTAATTCCTCTAATTTTCTCCAGAGTTCTTCACGCTCATGTTCTTTCTTTTTTTCACTGGGGAGAAAAAAAATCAACAGGAGATGCTTTTAACTTTAAGCCTAACTGCACTTTGTGACTATGTAACAGAAATAAGTAAACAGGTTTATTTGGTGAACAAAAAATACAGACTCCGCATGGCACATCCACAAGCACTTCCATTTGGCACACTGCCTCCTAGTACAGACAATGCTGGAGTAACATTTCCAAGACTTGGTTTTCTACACCCAAAAAGCCAAGTGTTATGATCTTTCGTCTGACATGATGCTCCTTTGTAAAGCAACTAAGGGCATATATGCTAGTTAAGCATTTGCTGATGAACTGCATCAATAAATAAACATTCTAAGCAGTGACATTTCTAGGAGTACTAGATGCCAAATGTGCTCAGGTACTGTTTTACCTTCCTGGCCTTTTTTTTTTTTTTTTTAACAAGTAGCGAACTTTATTTACTATCATCAAGCATCAAAAGTTAAACACAGCCTACGGAATTAATCTTTCCACTATTGTATCCATTACATCGCTGAAATACAGCTGTACTGTACAGTAACATTATTTATTTAGTGCATTAAAATCCATCCAGTAAGTGTTCCTATTGCCTGTCCAGTCCATATAAATTCTTTGTTGTTTCTTGAATGAAAAACGAAAATTAAGTACCTACCGTAATTTAGAGCTTTCTGTGCATCTTCACCATTCATCACAGTTGGGTATGTTGCCAAAGGTCATGACCACGGGAGCTCTTTTGCTTGAGCAAGCTGATGCAGCAATGGCGGCCGCCCTCGAGGCCGATGTGACAACGTGGCACTCACGGGTTGGCCGTTAGTTGCTGTCGTGCTGCCCTCGCCAGTTCTGAGTCGCTGTAGAGCAAGAAATTGGGCTGGGAGGGTGGGACAAGGCAGTCCAAGGGACAGACAAAGGAAAAGATATAAGAGAACAAATGGAGGCATAAACGACCAAGAGGACAGATGAGGGAGAGAAAGAGAGAGAAGCTAAGGGGATTGGGAGGGGCCCCAATCTCTGGAAAAGAGGAAAAAGGGGAGAGAAGGAAAAGAAAAGAAGAATTAAGTGCCAGAGAGGAGAGGATAAAAAACAGGGCTCGTGGTCTAGTTCCCAGCTTTTAGATGGAATTACTGCCCATGAGTAGCTAGAAGCCTGGCAAGATTCAAGGCACAGAATTTGACGAAGAGATACTCCGGCAGGAACGACTTCCTAGAGTCATGGATTAAGGAGAGGAGGGGTACCAGAAGTTAAGGTATGTCCTCTCCCCTGTCCAACAAAAAGTAAGGTGGGGGAGACCCTCCTCTAAAAGAATAACAAAAGGATTAGTCCCGAAGGACAAGGGTTAAGGGGAGGAGAGAGGGGGCAGCCACCAACGCCCCACTCCTAAGAAGGGGTGGAAGCAGTAAGACGATGAGAAAACAGCCCCCCCCGTCCCCTCCTCCCCAGCATCAAGGCTGCAAGAATCTCCCGTGTGCTTAAAGGCTCCCCCACTCCTGGCCAACAGGAAGGAGGAAGGGAGGGAAGGGAGAAGGCACACAGAGGGAGGGGGACCCAGAGACTGAGGCCCCGGGGGATGGTGGGTAGGATTTGTGATGAATGGTGGAGATACACAGAAAGATCAGAATTACGGTAAGTATGTAATTTTCCTATCTTATCTGTGTCAATCTTCACCATTCATCACAGTTGGGTTAATACCGAGCCCCCCTGAAGGGGTCCCGAGACCCTAAGGGACTAAGCCCCTTAGCTCCCAGTCGGGGAGACACTGGGAGAGAGAACCTTCATGGGCCTGGCAAGGCAAGAGAGTGTGGAGAGTGAAATGGGGACCCCCCTGGAGGGGGAAGGAAGTTGCCCAGACAACTGCTGCCTCACTCGCGGGAGAAAAGATGGGTTCTCCAGTAAGCGGAAAAAATCACCCAACGCCAGGCCAAGGGTGACAACCGGGAAAGATGCAGCCACACTGTCCGCCTAATGCAGATCGCTGCCCCTACGACCCTGGAAGCTACCTTGTTGACGTCATAGGATGCCCTCGCTTGGTGCCTTGCTAGCTCCAGCCCTGAGCAGAGAGTGCGATGGCTTGTCTGGTTACCTACATATCAGGCAAAGAGGCTAGGAGCTGACCTAGCCTGGACCACAAGAATCTGTCATAGGAAGCATAGTGGGCCTGATGTGCAGCTATGGACAGTAAAATCTGTGCCGAGTAGAAGGTCCTCCTACCCCAGAAGTCAAAATCTGAAGAGTCTTGATCTGGGGACCGGTCACGGTGAAGGACACGAAACCCATCAGGAGTGTCCAGTTGCGTCAACCCTGACAGAGGGTGAGGCATGCGACCTAGAGACTCCGGGGGAACACAATTCCTCTGGTTCAGTCCCCTAGGGGCCGGGACACTGGAGAACGGATGGAGCCAGAAGCGCAGACACACCTACCGGAAGGAAGCAGGCGCTCCACGTGCTCAGGATTGTCTTGAGAGCCAGGGGTGATGCGAAGATCTTCCATCATCCTCGTGAGGAAGTGCTGATACGCAGCAAGATCAGCGGCGGGGAAGATGTGGAAGGATGGTTCCTCTCCCTCCGAAGAGGAGGATGAGGAAGCGGAAGATCTCGGAAATCCAGGGAGTGGCTGCTCAGGGGGAGGGTGGAACACCCACTCGTCTATCGCCCTAACATAAGTGGGGAAAGTGTGCAGCTGCACTCCTGAACTGCTCCCAGGTCAGAGGCCCCTCCGAGGGCCAGAAATGCCAGGGAGAGAAGGAGATGGCGACAGAGGAATGGGGGCCAGATCCACAGAAGAAGAGTAGGAACGTCCTCTGCCTGGGCAAGAGAGCCAGCCGGACGCTCCCAAAAGAGGTGGAGCTCCGGGAAGCCCGACAGCTGGTCAACCACACTGGAACTGCCTAGACCATGCCCTGAAGTGCCTCCCCGTGAGGTGACCGGGACCGTGAGAGTCCAGAAGGACGGTCCCTGCCCTCCAAAGAGGAGGACCCTCTCAAGGGGGAGAGAGAGAGAGAGAGAGGGGGAAGGATGAGAGTCCGTGACCAGGCTCCTCCTCGAACCCGGTGAGTCCCAGAGAGAGGCCGCATCAAACTCAGGCCCTTGACCCCTCGACTCATAAGAGCCCTGCACCTCAAAAACACCAGCCTAGGCAGCTAGCAACTCTGGGTAGTCCCCGAGGAGACCACACAGGGTGCAGCACCCTCCCCTTCTGCGGGTGCTCTGGCCGGCCCTAAAGTTGGGTTGTCCAGGCACAGCACAGAAGGGAGTACCCCAACTGAGGGGGCAGAAGATCCCCCGACTCCAGGCTGCACAGCAACAGCCACCTGGACAGCTGCCTGCTGGTCAGAGCCACTGACCCCAGAATCAGGAACCACTACCCGCTACCCAGAGGGAGGCAGAGTGTGGGCAGCTGAAGTGACCCCAGAGGGGTCAGCAGACTCAGAGGAATCTGGAAGCCAGTCTGAATCAGACCCGGAATCCTCCTCCTCCGAAGAGGTGGAGACCGAGGTCCGGTGCCAGACCACCCGCTGACCCCTGGCCCTTCTCGGGCTAAGAGAAGAGCCAATTTGGGCTGTGGCACCACGGTCGGCGCCGACTGCCTCCTCAGCGCCGCAAATGACACCTGAGGCAGAGACAGCACCAACCACGGCACCCACGCCGGAATCGGTGCCTGACACAGTGCTGTATCCCCCCATGGCAACGTGAATGGCACCGGAGACAGAGACAGTGCTGATGACAGTGCCGATCACCTCTCTGCGCAACAGACTGTGCCGAGATCTGAACATGGCGCCACCACCGGCCATGGTGCCGGAGCTGGAAATGGCATTGTCTCCAGTCTTGGCGCCAAGACCAGAAATAGCCACAGAAGAAGCGTCCACAACTCCCATGGCGCCACGAACAGTGTCGACTGCAGAAATGGTGCCAAGAGACAGCCCAGTGCCGACCATGGCCCTCGGCGTTGCAGACACCCGAAACAGTACCAGCAGACGGTGTCGAGGCCGGTGCCGGCCTGGGCCTGTGGGTCCCAAGACGTGACACTGGGGGTACCTTCACTCCCGAAGGGGTGACTGCTGCAGCGGTGCCTCCCGCCCGCCCCCGAAAGGAACGGACTAGGACTCCAGCACTGTGGAAGAGGCCCCCGCCATGGCAAGGCTCAAAGAGGCGGAAGCCCTGTTCTCCACAGTCCGTATAGAACTGAAATGGGACCCAGAGGAAGAGTCAAGAGACCGTGTCTTGTCATTACGTGTGCGGGCCCATCCCCTGAAAGTTGGCGTCGCACGCTTCACTTTCCACGTGCAAAGTTAAACAACTCGATGGTCCATGGAGAAGCAGGCATCGCACGAATCCATGTTGTGAAGAGGGCCAAGACAGGTGAGACATCGATCATGCTGGTCGGGAATGGAGTAACGGCAGCCGCAGGGGCACTGAAGCATAGGAAGCCGCCTCGTCTTCAACGATTTCTCCCCCCCCACCGTACCAGGCATAATCTACCTATAAAACAAGCAAAAACAGTCTCGACGTCAATGAAAAGAAGTAAAAAGAACAGACTTACCAGCCAGCAGCATTGAGTAGATGGTGAAACAGAATAGACAGTACTTTTTCAACGTTACAGGCTGATCGGGAACTAGGCCACAGTTGTGAAGCAGTTTTTCCTCAGGAGCGCCACACGAGGCCCAACCTCTATGGCGGGAGATGAAGAACTGGCACGGGGGCGATGCCGACAGCAACTAATGGCCAACCTGTGAGCGACACGTTGTATGTCAGCCTCGAGGGGCGGCGCCGTTGCTGCGTCGGCTCCACCCAAGCAAAAAAAAAAAAGCTCCCGCGGGGTCATGACCTCTGGCCACATACCCAACTGTGATGAATGGTGAAGACTGACACAGATAAGATTATACATTCCTATGATAACATGGTAATAAAAATCAACCATCAGATGCCGACAAGGGGTCAGGACTGACTTGGGCAGGTTGACCGTAATCCCTAGGGCCTGAAAAAGCTGTTTGGTACACGCTAGGGTGTAAGACAGGTGCTCCTTGGACTGAGCTTTGAGCAACTAGTCATCCAGACATGGGAAGACGTACAGTCCCTCCCTTCTGAGGACTGCTGCCACCACTGCTAAGCATTTGGTAAATAACCGTGGTGCAGATGACAAGCCAAAGGGTAATACCCTAAACTGGTAGTGTTCCCCCGAGACAGGAATCTGAGATATCTTCTGTGGGGCTGATACACCTTGATATGTAGGTAAGCATCCTGCATGTCCAGGGAGCATATCCAGTCCCTGGCTTTCAGGAGTGGCAGCAGGCCTTGTAGAGTGACCATCTGGAAATGTAAATTATGTACCTACTGTAATTCTTGATCTTTATGGACGAAGTCTCCGCCACTCATTCACACTAGTGGGACTACGCCGGAGGTGCTAGGAGCGAGTGGTAGCCGAAAATCTTCAGGAAGGCGGGTGCCGGGGTAGGACCGTGCATGCGTGGCACCATGACACTGGCTCATGTGGTATAGGCTATCTCGGCATCGACCCTCTAACCGCCTCAGTATCTTTTTTTTTTTTTTTTTTTACAGAGGATGTGCAGCATAAACTAACCTAGTAAAAATAACCTATGTCGGACATAAGATAGTCCGAATGACCTGTGTGTAAGAAGGATCAATACAACAGTGTCTTCACAGCCCAGACAACAAGAGAGTGAAGACCAAAAACAAGACAAGTGAGCTCGGGGTGTGGTGGGTGGGCATGAGAATGAGTGGTGAAGACTTCGTCCAAGAAGACCAAGAATTACAGTAGGTACATAATTTACATGTCTTCCTGGACATAAAGTCTCCACCACTCATTCACACTAGTGGGAGAGTACTGAGCCAAAATAATCCCCTGAGAAGGACAGCAGGAAAGAAAGGAGTTCACTCAGGACAGAAGTCCATTAAGGGTTGTCCTGCCAAAGGATGGATGCTGTCTGGCATGGCCATCCAAGGCATAGCGCTTCACAAAGGTGTGCATAGAGCTCCAAGTAGCTGCATTGCAGATATCTGTAAGGGGCACGTTCTGTATTTCTGCCAGAGATGCTGTGACTGCTCAGGTAGAGCTGGCATACACACTGCCTTCCAGCTTGACATGCGCCACTGAATAGCAATGGCGGAGACATGCTACCAGCCATGCCGAAATACACCTGATGGCAACAGGCTGACCCAGCCGGGCCATGCTGAACGAGACAAACAGTTGCTTGGATTTGCGGATCACTCTCGTTATGTCGATGTAAAACCGCAAAACTCTTTTTACCTCCAGAGAATGTAGGGTACTTTCCCCATCATTCTGAAAGTTCGCAAAGTAGGTCGGAAGGACCAATGGCTGGTTCCGGTGGAATTCCGAAACTACTTTTGGAAGGAATTTAGGGTGAGTTTTGAGAACCACCCTGTCCTTGCGAAATACTGTATATAGGGAATCTGTGACCAGGGCATGTATTTCAGACACACACTGCGAGCGGAAGTAATGGCTACAAGGCAGCCTTCCAAGTCAGGAACTTCAACTTGCAGGTTGCTAGAGGCTCGAAAGGTTCACGAGTGAGCATGTCTAGCACAAGGTTCATATCCCAAGTGACTACTGGTCTCCTGACTGGTGGCCTAGTGTGAAGCACGGCCTTAAGGAACCTCTTAACCAAGGGCAGCTGAGCCACTGACATATTGTGGATAGGCTCGTGGTAAGCCACAACTGCACAGAGGTGTACCTTCACCATTGAGTACTGCAGTCCTGCATTTGACAGGCCTAACAGATACTTTGGTGAGCAGAAAAGGGGTCCAGGGAGGACTCTGCACACCAGATGGAGAATAGTTTCCACTTTGCTGTGTAGGTTTCCCTAGTGGCTGGTTTGCAGGCTGCTAGGAGAATGTCTGAGACTCTACGGGAGACGATACATCTATCTATTTCCATCTCCTCAAGCACCAGGCGTGGAGATGAAGGGACCTCAGGTTGGGATGGACCACGGGGCCCTGGGTCAGAAGGTCCGTCTGAAGTGGTAGTTGTCTCGGTGGAACTTCTGATAATCTGTTGATTAATGGAAATCAAATCTGACGAGGCCAGTATGGGGCAATATCCTCCCCCCTTCCCCGGTGCCTCCAGCTTGAGCAGCACCCTCTGAATTAAGGGAAGAGGAGGAGGAAATGCATACAGAAAGCATCTTGTCCACTGCAGTCTGAATACATCCTGACAGAAAATGCCAGGTTCTGGATTTCTGGAGCACAAGAGGCAGTTTTGCACTGAGTGGGGGATGCAAAAAGGTCCAGGTCCGGAGTGCCCCACTCTTCAACGAGTGATTGCACGACGTTTGAGTCGAGAGACCACTCATATGGATCTGCCTTCATTCTGCTGAGGCGAACCGCCTGCTCATTCTGGATTCCTGGCAGGTAGACTGTCTGGATCAGGGCTTCGTGCTTTAGGCACCATTCCCACACTCTCACTACGTCCCTGCACAGAGGGTAAAGAGTGTGCTCCACCCTGCTTGTTGATGTAATACATCACTGCCTTGTCCATCTGAAGGAGAATTACTTTGTGACAGAGGATATCCTTCAGGGCTTGGACAGCGTACAGGACAGCTCTCAATGCCAGGAAATTTATGTGTGGTTGAAACTCGTCCTGACTCCACAGACCCTGGGTGTGGAGATCCTAACAGTGAGCTCCCCAGCTGATCAGAGATGCATCTGTGGTGATGGTGATCTGTGTCTCCAGTGGGGCAAAGGAAAGCCTTGAAGAAGGCTGTCCTCCTGAGTCCACCAGGTGAGTGACCTCATTAGGGGTTCCATCACCTTGATGTGAAAGGACTGTGGATGTGTGTTCGGGAACCACTGAGTATCCACTGTGTAGATCTCATGCCCAGGTGAGCCAGAGGCACCGTGAACACCAATGACTCCATGAGACCCAGCAGTCACTGCATCAGGAAAAGCTCAAACTGAGTCGTTCTCCTTGATGAAGCGAGCTATCTGGAGGATACTGTTTCTCTCGTCTTCCGGAAGGACGGTTCTTGCCCTGAAGGTGTCCAGAAGAGCTCCTATGAAGAGTTGTCGTTGGGAGGGCTATAGCTGCTTTTTCTCCAGATTCAACAGCACTCCCATGGATGTGAGGAACTTGGAAGCCGTGGCCACCATTTCCTGCATCCCTTGTCTGGAGGAGCTTGCTAGGAGCCAATAGTCCAGATATGGGAATACTTGTATTCCGAGTTTCCTGAGATGCACTAAGAGTACTGCACAGCACTTTGTAAAGACTCGAGGTGCCGAGGACAGTCCAAAGGGCAGGACTCTGAATTGGTAGTGCTGGCCCAGATCCACAAAGCAAAGACACTTGTTGTGGCTTGGGTGCACAGGGATATGTAGGTAGGCGTCCTGCATGTCTAGGGAAGCCAGCCAATCGTTTTGATGAATTAGAGATAGGAGCGTACTGAGCGATATCATCTTGAATTTCTCTTTGAAGAGGAATTTGTTTAACTTCCTTTGGTCTAGAATAGGCGCGTACTTCCTGTTTTCTTTGGAACTAGGAAGCAGTGGGAGTACAAACCGGGGTCCTGTTCTGCTTGCGGAACCACGTCTACTACCCTGTTGTTCAGAAGGCCCTGAATCTCAAGTAGTGAGGTGGTCTGACTGAGTGACAGACAGTTTGGGCTGTCGTTTGGGTGGAAGATTGGGAAGGGCATCCGAAATATTTATAGAGTAACTCTCGCAAATTATCCTGAGGACCCATTTGTCTGTGGTGACTGACTTCCACTGGTTGTAAAACGGAGTCAGACGGTCTGCTACTGCCGAAGGAAAGTCCCCCTTGGGCAGCTGAGGTGTGACATGGTCCAAGTCTTCAGAGGGTGGCACAAGGCACCTTCAGGCCCTGTGCCTTCTGCTTCATTTTCTTTTGAGGCTGTGGGGCTTGGTTCTTGCTGAAGGCTCCTCAGTCTTTGCCACGAAAGGACTGACTGTTATGAAACTGCCAGGGATGTCCACCCTGCTGAGAGGCAGTAGGGGCCAGCCTGGCTATCTTAACAGTCCTAGTTTCTCAGTGGCCTCTAGTGCCTGCTCCACTTGTGGGCCAAAGAGATAAACCCCCACCAAATGGAAAATTCATGACCGACTGTTAAGCATCATCTGAGAACCCCAAAGTCTGTAACCATGAGTGACGCCGGGTGCATATCTTGACGCCGGGTGCATATCTCGGCTGCTACTGCTCTCAAAGCAGTGTCAAAGGCATCCGCAGCAGCCTTAAGTTGCTGATTACCAGATTCAATGCCTCTAGTAATGGTCTGGAGAAGCTCTGAACATCCAATTCCGGAAGAGCCTCCATAGTAGCTTCTAGCGCGTGCCAGAGGGTATACTCATATTGAGAGAAATAGCCCTGGTAGCTAACAATACGCATTCCTAGGGTAGAAGCGGCAAACAGTCGCTTCCCTAAAGTGTCAATCTTACGGGATTCTTTATTTACTGGACGAGCCATAGACTCCTGATAGAGAATGGCTTTGTAATTTTCTGCCAAGACCACTATGGCATCCGCAAAGGCTTGAGAGGCCAGGATTGGTCTATTCTTTTTTTGGGGGGCATAGTTACTGTTTATCGACTTAGCCACAGAAGGAATGAGCACTGGGCTGTATCACACCATCTATAAAAGAGTCATGAAAGAGGACGGTACATGAGGTGTCAATTCTACAGGGATTTCAGGAACATGCAGATATTGGAGGTGCAACAGCTTCCCAGGATCCACCTCAGAAGTCTGGAGAGAAAGGGTGGAATTCATATTCTTCATGAGAGACTTACAAGATAGGTCCTCGACCAAACGCTCTGCTAAAGTAGAGCACTCGCTTTCTACTCCAAAGGATGAATCATCGAAATCGTCCCCAAATCGCAGATCAGGATCAGGCTCAACATAATCTCCTACTAGCTCAGAAGGAACAGTATAGAAAGGAAAAGGAGGAGAGAGAGCAGGAGGAGGAGGTGCTCCTCAAATCGAAGTCAAACATCCTGGCATCTGAGGCGGCGCCGGGCGAGCACCTGGAGACCCCAACACCAGGGCACCCAAGGCTGTAGATCTAAAAACATGAATCGTACCTGTGCTGGCCCCTGCGCCGCAGCCATATGGGAGAAAAATCACGAGAGTGCATCGTCGATGGCATCAAAGGTGTCGTGTGGCTAGATTGACCTAACCGCCCTGCCCACGGGTCTGCGGCCCCCAGGCCCCGGGGTCGGCTCCGCAGGCACAGGAAGTCAGAACAACCGCTGAACTCACTGCTCCATCAGAGCGGCCCAATGATGAAACTGCTCACTGGAGGACCCCTCCAGGGGGGTTGGGAAGGACTCCAGCGTGGAGGATCATTGTCACCGGGAACCAAGGCTGCAGGTGACCCCGATGGAGCCGGGGTCAGCCTCCTGTCCCCGTTACAGACGATCTCCATCCAGATGTACCAGAGGGCGACTGAGTGGTATCGCTTCTTCTTTGACCAGTGGGATGAAAAAGAACTTAAGGCCAAGTGGTGCCGGGTCCCCGTCAATCGGGAATGGGCCTGCTTCTTTTTGTGCTTTTGGGAGGACCGCCCTTCCTCCCAAGCACCGGTCTGCCCGTAGTCAGACCCCCTCGCTACGTAGAGGGCAGCGGGCCAGATCCAGCCCTGCTGTTGAAACAGTTTCAAGTGAAGTCTCCCTACTGTCACCAGCCCTGTTCCCGGATGACTCCGTCGAAGATGGGCTGAAGAAGATTTCTCTTTTCTTCGTTGAAGAAAGTTAAAAAAAAAACAAAAAACTAATCAAATACTGAATGACTATGTTGCTGTCGTACAGACATGAAGATTGAACTCCCAGCAGGCGAGCGACATCGTCACTGAAGGGCACTCAGCAAGAAAAAAGGAACTGAGGCAGTTGGACGGTCGACACCAAGATAGCCTATATGGCATGAACCATGAGTCTCGTGACACCGTGCATGCATGGTCCTACCCTGGCACCGGCCCTCCTAAAGAGTTTTGGCCCCCGCTCGGTCCTAGCAC
The DNA here is from genome assembly GCA_016271365.2 of Neoceratodus forsteri. Lineage (NCBI taxonomy): Eukaryota > Metazoa > Chordata > Ceratodontiformes > Ceratodontidae > Neoceratodus > Neoceratodus forsteri. The sequence goes on along the minus strand of CM057450.1, from coordinate 1,141,459,817 downwards.
CTCAGGCATAGTCCCACTAGTGTCATTAAGTGGTGGATACAATGTCCAGGAATTTTTTTTTGGTAGACTCTTTTTCTTTCCTGGCAGTCTGAGGCATCTCTGAGGCAGACTCGCTCGGCTTCCAGCACTAACCGCCCGCCTGAACCACTCCTCCGACCAAAGCTTCGGTATCAAGATCTCCTCCTCTCTCACTGGCACCACAAAGGAGGAGCCGAGGATCCCCAGGGGTAGGGTCAGGATTGTGGCTGGCACTGCCCCAGGAGACCTGCCATCGCCTCACCCGGCTGCCAGGGTTTTTTCATTCTTTTCGGTTCCCCCTCAGAGTGCAGCATGCAATGATGCCTGCACATGGCTGACCTGCTGGCGTCTGCCGCACTCCACCCCTTATGTCGGCTGGTGTACCTGCAATATCCACGATCTCCAGGGGGTCATCAGGTCACAGAGCATCCCTGGATCCCTCCCCAGGAAGAGGACAGCTGTCCTCTGGACGCTCCATTCTCTCCCTCTCCTGCAGACCCTTGGGTACCAGAGTCCGTCACTGAACCCGGGTCACCAGTGTGGCGCGAGGTGTGGTGTCCAGCGCCTCAATCCTAAGTGCCACTGGGCTGGCTAGGAAGATCTTCTTGTACTCAATACAGAAGTTCAGTTCCTTCAGATCCAGAATGGACCTTAAAGAGTTAGTGTAGCCAAAACCGATGTATAGGAAATTAATACGTATTTTAAGTAGTAGTCAGTTGTAACTTTCTGAAGTATTATTTTTTCCCTTTTGCTCACTAGAAAGTCTTCTTTGTGATAATATTATGCTGGATGTGCATAACAGCTTAGCCTGGAAGCTGACTTATCTATCTCTATCCCCCCCCCACTACATCATCAGCATTGTGACCTCACGGACAGTGACATCACAGGTGACTGATCTGACAGCTGAGTGGCTGTTCCTAAGCAGCAGTGGTGTCACAGGCAGTGAGGTCACAATACTGATGATCAAGGTTGGGGAAGAAAAAATTACTCACCTTAGTAATTATGTTTTTTCTAATGGAGTCTTGCTGTATTCTGACTAGTGCAGTTAGCTCCAGCCTTTAAACTGCCTTGGAGAACAAAGGGTTAACTTTCTATGCAGTGCATAGAATGCTGAGCTTGAGCTCGGTTGAGATCTCTGTCTGCAGCCCTTTGAAACCCAACCGTCAGATTCTTACAAGCAAAAACTCACTAACTATCCTATGTGGAAACTAAATTTTTTTACTAGCCAACTGGCAACAAAGGGTTTTGGATTCCCAAAAAAGACTCAAGTCAGGAAACCAAAAACCAATCCAAATAAGGATAACAATAACAACAAAACACCGAAAACAAAAAGAGGGAGGGGTGTGTAAGAAGCACCTCTGGGATGCGACACTGCACCTGCCCATCCGCTTCCCAAAAACATGTTCTGAGAGGGGAGGCAGGGAAGGAGGTCAGAATACAGAAAGACTCCATTAGAAGAAACATAATTACTAAGGTGAGTAATTTTTTCTTCAAACAACATGAAGTCTTGCTGCATCCTGACTATTGTAGTACCAAGCAGTACCTCCATGGGGGATTGACAGAACCTACTTTTGGAATAGGCTCTGAAGTACTGCTGTGCCAAACCGAGCATCGCTCCTAGCCTGGATATCCAGAGAGTAATGCTTGGTAAAGGTATGGACTGTTTTCCAGGTGGCTGCTTGACAAATTTCTGACAGAGGGATATCCCTGGCAGCAGCCAGGGAAGCAGCTGTACCTCTTGTAGAGTGAGCCCTCAGGCCTGAGGGTGGAATCTCTCCTAGTTTCTCATAGCAGAATTGTATACAAGACACAATCCACCTGGCAATAGTTCTCTTGGTGGCAGGTTTGCCCTCTCCCACTTCCCCATAAGTGAGGAATAACTGGAGGGAATCAAACTGTATGTAGTAGCTAAGGGCTCTTTTAACATGCAGACTGTGTAGCCTCCTCTCTCCTGAGGAAGAATGATCAGTGAAGAAGATGGGGAGAGACATGGACTGGTTCAGGTGGAAGTCTGAAACCACTTTGGGCAAGAACCTCCTATTGGTTCTTTTTTTTTTTTTTTTTTTTTTAAATATATTTTTATTTCCATTTTTGTTCCACACAATACAGAAGCGTTTTAAAAAAGACAAAAAGTTCAATTTTCACAGTAAATATTAAGATATACTTCGTAGACTTTAAAGTTCATATGGGAAAGTTGATATTTCTGATGCATTCTGATCATCCATTGCTAACAGTCAGATTTTATTAGCGGTCTAGGCTCATCTCCACATTAATATAGATATTTGGTTTAATAGAGTATATTAGTTTCTTATCACCCCCCGTTACCAGCCCCCCCTTTTCTTTCCTTTTTCCTCCTTTTCTCTCTCTTTTTTTTTTTATATTTGATATTTGGGTAGTTATTCTTTGCTAGCTCAAGGGCAGAAGATGGGGTTGCACTTAGCACTGTAGCTGACCCAACCCTGCCATTACTGCATAGGAGACGAACCTTTACCCTGTAGTTCAGCATTAAATCTTTCAGTTACATAGATTTCTAACATTAATTTCCTCCAATCTTGTATTGTTGGAGTTTGGTCAGATATCCAACGTTGGGTGATTGCTTTTTTGGCTGCTAGGAGGCAGACTGGTAGTATCGTATCTTTCCAAGGAGAAGCGTGGTCCTGGTAAATCCCCAATAAAAAATTGTTCTAAAGTGAGTTCCATGGAGTCACTGAACAGGACTGAGAGCTCATTTTGTAGGGAAAATATAAAGGGCATAAGGTAGGGGCAGAACCAAAAGACATGTCCTAGAGTGGCAATCCTACATACACATCGTCTCCAACAACAACCATAATTTGGAGAGAGGAATTTAGCTAGGGCTGCAGGTGCCCTAAAATAACGAGATCTACACCGCCAGGCAAATTCCCTCCAATGTGGGGACTGGGTGGACTTAATCTCAGTCAGAGCGGATCTGGTCCATGAATCAATTGGGATTGTTAATTCTAGGTCTTTGTTCCATTCATAGAGGATGGATCCGGTTGAATCCAGACCTTCGTTCCTCATCTCTTTATATATTAAACCTATGATTTTTAAGCTCAAATTACCTTTCGTTGATTCAATAAATAATTTTTATAGGTTTGGGGTGGGAAGGGGAAGTATGGGTAAGAAGTTTTTGTTACGTAGAATGTGATTACGAATTTGAAAGCATCGGAATAAGTCTGAGGAATGGAATAAGAACTGGGATTGTAATTTTTCAAAAGGGACGATACCCAATGGTGAAAGAAACTGATAAATATGAGACAGGCCAAGATTTCTCCACTGGAAAAAGGTCTGGTCTTGGAAGTTAGGAACAAACATTTCATCTTGAGATACAAGTTTACAGTATTTGTAAATTTTTAAGATAGGGTTCCTTTTCCATAACCTATAAGGCTGGGATGCTATGTTTGTTAAATCCGAAGGCGAGATAGACCTCTCATCTGAGGAAAAGAGGATCTTTTTAATGTCATAAAGATAATTTAAATGGAATTCTATTGTTTTCCAGGGAGAACAGTAGGATTCTGTTAACCACAGTATCAAAGTTCTTAAGAAAGCCACTTGGGCATACAGAGACAGATCTAGTAGATTAAGGCCCCCCTGAGATAGTGATAGTTTTAGGATGGAAAGTTTGATTCTCGGACGTTTTTTTACCCCACAGGAAGCCAGAGATCAATCTATCCCACGATTTGAGGTAGAATTTGGAGGGGTAAATAGGAACTGTCTGTAATAAATACAGTATTCGAGGAAGAATATTTATACGAATGATCTCAACCCTTCGATGGAAGGGAAAAATTCCTGTTGCCCATCGGTTAAGATCAGACTGGATCTGGGCTGACAAGGGTTCGTAGTTAACGGTTTCCAACAGGCCTGGATCCATGGGAAGTTGGAGGCCCAGATATGAAATCTTAATGGATAACCATTTAAAAGGATGTGTTCTTTTAAGTTGTTGGGAAGGGGAAAAATTAAACATAAGAATCTCTGTCTTGGCTAAATTTAGTTTAAAAAAGGGATATTTTTTCAAATTGGGCTAGAATTTTCTAAGTTTCCGGGATCGACCGAGAGGGAGATGACAGAGTCAGCAGGACGTCATCCGCAAACATGCAGATTTTGTATTCCTGACATCCAGTTTGTATCCCCTCAACCTCTGGGGTGTTCCGGAGAACAGCCACCAGGGGTTCAAGAAAAAGAGCAAAGAGATAAGGGGATAGGGGACATCCCTGCCGAGTACCTCTGCATAGGGGGATAGAAGAGGACATCGATCCATTGGTACAGATGTAGGCCCGTGGGGCTTTATAAAGATTGATTATATTTGTTATAAATTGAGGGGGAAATTGGAAAACTCTCAGGGTATCCCAAAGAAAAGGCCATGAAACCCAACTGAAGGCTTTCTCCGCATCGAGGCTGATAAAAACCGAAGGGATTTGTCGAGTAGTAACATATTCTTGAAGTAGTAGGGCCCATTGTATATTATCTGATGTATTTCTTTTTTTAATAAAGCCAGATTAGTCAGGATGTATTATTTGGGGAATTATTAATTCTAGTCTGGTTGCCAATATGGCCATATACATTTTATAGTCAACATTAAGGATAGAGATCGGACAATAGGATTCCGGGTCCAAGGGATCTTTATTTGGTTTAGGGAGAGGGGCTACTGTGACAAAGTCCCAAGAGGGGGGAGGTTGCTCACCCTTGAGGATGTGGTTAAAGAAATAATGCATTTTAATGATTAGTTCTATAAGAAATCTTTTGTACCACTCTGAGGTGTAGCCATTGAGGCCAGGACATCTTCCCGATTTGAGGGTTTTGACAGTCTCTTCTATCTCTAATTTGGAAATAGGGGCAGTTAATGTTTTAGTTTGGAGACCTGAGAAGGTTGGAAGTTGTGTACCCTTCAGAAATTGTTGTGCTGGGACTTGTGGGTATTGGGGGTCTGCTGAGTATAGGTTAGAATAATAATCAGAAAAAGCCTTTTGAATTTGTGCTTCGGAATGATGTGTTTTACCTGTCATAAGGTTTTTAAGTTTCAAGATGGTTGCTGATCTCTTTCATTCATGTAGTCTACGTGCTAAGGACTTAGTACCTCTAGAGACCCCCTCATGAGCTGATAGACGAAGGAAGTATAAAGATTGTTGTATTTTATTGTCAATTATTTTTTGTAAGGCTGCCTTGGTGTCTTATTAGTTTCAGGAGGTCCTCGTCACCCTTCCGGTACAACAACTGATAATTAGTTAGTAGGTTTGATAACCTATGATATTCTGCTTCTCTTTCTCTGTGTTGGTTGGTAAAGTATGCTATAATTTCCCCCTGGATGGTGGCTTTCATAGCATCCCACTGTATTGATTCAGAAACCTGAGGGTCCACATTCTCTTGAAAAAAGAGGGGAAGACAATTTTGAATAGTTTCTTGAAATTCCTTGTCATGAAAAAAAGATGGGTTAAGTCTCCAAAGAGATTTCTTCGCTTCCCTTCCCATATCAAGTTTTAAGGTCAAGGGGTGATGGTCTGATAAAAGTTTTGGGCCCAAAGCTATATCTTGAACAGCTGACAAATGTTCGCATGTTTTAAAAAAATAATCCAATCTAGAATAGGATTTAAATCTTGGAGAATAGTACGTGAAACCTGGTGAGGATGGAAATATGAGTCTCCACACATCGACCAACCCAAGTGTTCCACAGAGTGTTTAAATCGTTTGGTTGTCGAATTAGTACAGTGTTTTTGAGGGTTAGAGCAACCTACCTGTGGAGACAGTGTTAAATTTAGATCTCCGGCCAAGATCAACTGGCCCTGGAGGTGGTCGAGGAGGGTGGATAAAAAACCTCTGAATGTAGGGAATTTTGTTTGTGGAGGAAAATATACATTGGTCAATGTGACTTGTTTGCCATACAAAAGGCCCTTAATTATAACATAGCGCCCCTGAGCATCTATATGTGTTTGTTTTATTTCAATTGGTGTGGTCTGTGGGATCAGGATTGCCACTTCTCTCCGTCTACCCCTGGGATGTGAAGAGGCCACCACTCGATATCGACCATTGCAACTTAATTTAGAATGTTCTGAATCCGTAAGATGGGTCTCTTGCAGGTAAAACAGATCGGAAGGATGTTTCTTTAAAAACTGCATTCATCGAGCTCTTTTTATGGGGTCGTGGAGACCATTTATGTTATGTGACATAATTTTGACTGGATTTATTAATCCTATTTCTTTTGAATTTGAAGCATTGTTTTTTAATCTCTTCTTTCCCTCCCAGGAAGAAGTTTATGAAGAGTGTCCGGACCACACTTCCCCTGGATGACCAGCCTGCCTCCTGAATATAACAGGTTTTCTGATTAACATAGCACAGCTGGTTAAATAAAGTATATCTTAAAATGTTCATACCTCTGTGTGTGTGGTCCCCCCCAAAACTTTTCAAACTTCTAACTTGTGAACTACCATGAATAACCTTTTTGTGGGAAAAAATAAAATTAACCAAGTGACCTAATACCAGGTCGTTAGGCTTATCAAGCCTTGTAATGTTTATAGTTGTAAAAGTAAATATAGAAATGTATAGTGATCTTATATGCATAATTAAACTTTTAAAAGTAGTAATCAAATATATAAGAACTATGTACAGGTTGACTCCCATTTGGGAGGTGCTCGTGTTGAGCTCCTCCTGATACACCCAATCTACTATCCCGATTGGGACCGCATCGGGATGCTTGGCTCTTGAAACTAGTCCTTGAGAGGTTAATCCCAGGGACAGAAACAGGGCCATAAGTGAAGTGATTAAAAAACCACTCCATGGTGGAACCAGATGTGCCGAGATGATGGCAGAGTTCACTTAGGTCTCGAGAGACTCCGACAGAAAATAGTGTTTTCACTTCAGCTTAATAGAGTGTGGAGTGAACACTTTAGATGGCTGAGGGTCAATGGTAGCAGTCAGGTACAGATCAGGATAGCATTCCCTTACTTGTTGTACCCCCGAGCAAGTGAAGTTCCCCCTCAGATTTTTAGTAATTCTATCGTGTCCTCTGGAGGTGGTGATCAGGATCGGAGTGGCTGACTCAGTGACCAAGAGAGCTCAGGAAACTCACCATAGGGCACAGGTATAGAGGAGGGAGCCAGACGGGGGGTTACAATCCCGGGAAAAGGCAAACTAGGGCATGGTCTTCAATCAACTGGCACCCCCAGTGGGGATTCCCCACCATCTGGGAGCACACTGTGGACAGATTGGTAACTCGTGACTTAATAGGTGTGAAAAGAAAAGAAAAAAGACTTTACAGTTAGTTGCCTGGCCCATATGGAGACGATTGCTAACCTCTCTCCTGGCACCCCTCCCCCGCATCTCCACTCCCCACGACCCAGGCAGGAAACTCAACTCAGCCGAACTTGAGAGAATGAAAAGTACCTCTGGAATGATCTAGAAGGCATAGTAGGGTTGCGATATTGTTGCTCTTTTGCCCCGCCCCTTCCCTAAATATCTTCTTTCCTTAACCTCCTATTGGTTCTAAGGACCACTTTCTCTTTATGAAGAGAGAAAATCAGGTTCCACTGACATGGCTTGCAGTTCATGGATACGTCTGGCAGAGGTAATGGCTACCAAAAACACAGTTTTCCAAGTCAAGTACTTAAGCTCTGCTGAGGACATAGGCTCAAAAGGAGGTTGCTTAAGTTGAGCAACGCAAACATTTAAGTCCCAAGCAGGGACAGGATCCCTAAAGGGAGGATTGGTATGAAGCAATCCCTTGAAAAATTTACAGAACACAGGATGAAATGATAGTGAGGAAGGCTTCCCCACTGACAAAAAAGCAGAAATAGCTGACAAGTGTACCTTGAGAGTAGCTGGTCTGAGGCCTAGGCCATTAACATGGACCATGTAATCCAGAACTGTAGACAATTCAGCAGTGTCTGGAGGCATATGCTTCTTGGAACACCAAATGCTGACTCTTTTCCATTTGGAGTTATAAGTCCTTCTGGTGGAGGGCTTTCGAGAAGCTTTGAGAATATCTAGAACCCCTGAGAAAGGTGCAAATCTGCATACTTTAACTCTTCAAGAGCCATGCCTTGAGATTGAGAGACCAACGATTGGGGTACCAAATCCTCCCCTGAGAGGAGGTTAACAGGTTGTTATTCCTGGGAAGAGACAGGGGAAGATGGACTGCTAGAGACAGCAACAGGGGGTACCAAGGCTGTCTGGCCCAGTCTTGAGCAATCAGAATCACTTTGCAAGGTTGTGACCTTATCTTGACTAGGACTTTGAACAGTAGAGGGAAAGGCATACAGAAATTTCCCTTCCCAGTTCAAAATCAGAGCATCCAGAGGGACTGAACCCAAGACGAGGGCCTGCAACAAAACAAAGGAAGTTGGTGACTGTCTGGGCTGCAAAGAGATCCATCTCTGGAGTGTCCCACCTTGGAAAAAAATCACTTTCAAAACCAGAAGGTCCAGGGACCATTAGTGATGGCCCTGGGAGATCCTGCTCGGTGCATCTGCCAGCACATTGTCCTTTCCTGGAAGGTGGACTGCTATCAAAGAGGTCTGCAGGGAATAAGCCAGGGACCACAGTTTCATGGCTTCCGAGCACAAGGCCGTAGAATGAGTGCCTCCCTGCTTGTTGATATACCACATGGTGGTGGTGTTGTCTGTTCTGACCTGAACCACCTTGTTCTGCACCAACTGAGGGAAGGCTTGCAGGGCCAGAAAAACTGCCCTGAGTTCCAGGAGATTGATATGAAGAAGGGACTCCTCAGGGGACCACAGTCCTTGGACTGTGAGGTCCCCCAAAGGAGTTCCCCACCCCAAAAGAGAAGCATCCATGGTAAGGACCACTGAATGAGACTGAGTGACAAAAGGGACCCCTTGCCTTAAATTGTCCTGATCCTGCCACCACTGAAGAGCTTGGATCAGTGTCTGAGTCACTGGAATCAGTCTGGTAAGAGGGTCCTTCCTTTGGGACCAAAAGGCCTTCAGATGGAACTGAATGTTCCGCATCTGAAATCTTGCCCCTTGGACCACTGCTGTAGAAGCTGCCATGCGGCCCGAGCTGAAGGAAGTGCCTTGCTGGTCGGGACACCTGAAGGCTGAAGGAAGAAGCCAGTTCTATAAGAATTCTTGTCCTTTCCAGGGGAAGAAAGGCTCTTGCTTTGACAGTATCTAGCTCTGCCCCTATAAAGGTAAGGAGCTGCACTGGTCTGAGAACTGATTTGGGGAGGCTGAGAAGAAAACCCAGAGAAGTGAGCACTTGCTGAGTCACTTGCAGGTCTGACTTGACTTGGTCTGAAGACTGACCCACTATGAGCCAATCGTCCAGATATGGAAAAATGGAAATCTTTTGCCTTCTTAGAAAGGCAACTACTACTGCCAGGCACTTTGTGAAGACCCTTGGAGCTGACGTTAGGCCGAAGGGCATTGCTTTGAACCGATAATGGCCTGAGGGCAACTTGAACCTGCAGTACTTTTTGTGGGAGCACCTGATGGGAATACGAAAGTCGGCATCTTTGAGGTCCAGGGAGACTAGCCAGTCCCCTGGCCTTAGAGAGAGAAGAACTATTCCCAGAGCCTCCATCCTGAACTTTGGTTTTAAAAGATGTTTGTTCAAGTATCTTAGATCTAGGATGGGTCACCATTCCCTTGTCTTTTTTGGGGTAAGGAAGTATCTGGAGTACAGACATTCACCCCAGTGTAGGGTAGGAACTCTCTCTATGGCTCTTAAAGCCAGAAGAGATGAAACCTCTGCCTCTAGGGCAAGGGTCTCAGAGAGACCTGCAGGTGGAAAGATCTGGCTCTGATCTCTGGAAATTTTTTGAAGCTGAGAACCAGTCCCTGGCTTACCACTTCCAGGACCCACTTGTCTGATGTAACAGACATCCAGCCTGCTCCCTACAGGGATAGGAGAGTCGACCCGGGCAGACCCATCAGGGTGTCTGCTTGGCAGGGGCCTTAGGCTGAGGAGTGGATGCTGCCCTGCTCATCCCTTCTGCCTCTCCCTCTGAAGAACCCCCTCTGTGAAAAGGGAGAAGAGGCCTGTGCTTGGTGAAAAGGCCTGCCCTTAGACTGCTGCTTTTGCGGCGTTGCCTGCCTCTCCTTGGCCTGAGCACTCCTATAAGTGGTCCTATACTCATCCATTTTCTTTATGTAATTCTCTGTCTGCTCCCCAAACAGAAAATTACCCACTACAGGAAAATCCATGGCCTTAGCCTGGGTGTCCTGTGAGAGGCTACTACATCTGAGCCAAGCCATCCTCCGAAGAGCCACAGATGTAGCCATGACTCTTGATGACATCACTGGAGTCCACAGCAGCATGAAATTGTACCTTTGATGCCTCAATCCCATCTGCAGCCACCTCCTCCAGCTCCCTGGCCAGCTGGGGGGAGGCCTGTTTAGCCAGTGCCAGTACAGTGTCCCACCTGGACTTCTGGTACCTGGCTGTATAGGCCATATAGTTTGCCTGCCCGAGTCCCAAGGAAGATGCCATGTACTGCTTCTTTGCCATGCATCCATCTTCCTGGAGTCTGTGTCTGGGGGGTGTGAAGCCAAGGGAATATTTGCCTAGTCACAGGCAGCAGCCTGCACTACCCCAACATGGCTGCATTGTTGGTATAAAAATGAAAATTACGTACCTACCGTAATTCTTGATCGTCTCTTGTATCTTCACCATTCATTACTGCTTGCTAAGCCGAGGCGCACCCACTACGGGTTTTTTTTTTTTTTTTTGAGTTGGCTCAACGGCGCGCCGTCAAGACCCATCGCATCGTGTCAGCGCGCCGAGGGCAGCCGTTAGTGCCGCAGACTCCTCCTCCATCTCAGTTCTGGCAGCCGGAGAGGCGAAATAAAGTGTAAGAAAAAGAAAGTGAGGCAAGAGAGCCGAGGATAGAAAAAGGAAAGGAAATAAACTGAAAAGGAATAGTCATGGAGAATAGACAGAGGAGAGAGTTCCTACCCTAAGGGACCGTAGGGCCTCTTCCGAGGCGGCTCTAGCGGAGGAACAGAGAGAGGGAGAGGAAAGTAGAAGAAGAAGAAGAAGAAAGAAAGAAAGAAAGAGGCATGTTGAGAGGGAGAACAGTGCCCATCGAGCATTGTTGGTTGAGAGGCTTATAGGCTCGAAACTAATAAGGGAGCAAGAGTCCCAGTTGCTAGGACTGAGGAGAGGTTCCACCGAACCTCCTGAACAGACCCAAGTGAGGGCAGACTCTCTGAACTCTCAACATGCCAAGTCCTTCATCCTAGTTGAGGGCTCCTAGACTGTCCGAGCAGAACCTGTTCCGGAAGGCGCCCATCCAGGAAGAGGACTAAGTTCCTTAGCACCTTGTTAAGTGCTAACACAGAAGAGTATGGAAGACTATGCCTTCTCGAAGGCAGTTTGTAAGAAAAGTAGAGGAACTCAATCAGACTTGCTAGACAAGGCAGACAGAAGCTTGAAGCTGACAAGTTCAGTCAGCAGCTGGAAAAGCTTGAATAATGATACCTGCCAGGGGGATTCCAAACTTTGAGGAGGCCAAGACAGGGCATGGCCACCAGGCTGTGAAACTACATGACCCGAAGAAGGTAAGGAATCGCACCATAGGGCAGTCAGAAAGAGTTCCCTCAGAATTAAAGAAATTTGCAACCGCACTGCCCCCTACCTTGATGAAAAAGAATCCATTCCACAAGAATGGAGAAAAACCAGAAAAAATTATTTTTTTTTTTTTGGCATAAAGGCCAAGGGGGAGAGGAATGAGACGGGAGGAGGCGCCACAGAAGGAGGCCACTGAGGGAAGGTGGGTGGGTATCAGTAATGAATGGTGAAGATACAAGAGAAGATCAAGAATTACGACGCGACGCACTTTATATCTTCCCTTGTCAATCTTCACATTCATTACTGCTTGGTGAGTACAAGCCCTCGCCTTGAGAAAAGGGGGGGGTAGAACCCTGAGGAACAAGACCCCAGCCTCCTGTTGGTGAAGAACAGAAGGGGAAGACCCTGGCTAACACAAAGAGAAGCCTAAGCGGAGAAGAGCTAGGAGGTGCCCCCCGAGGATGGGGAGACGGAGGAAGCCCTGCAAAAGTCTCCTAGCTCTGGAGGAAAAAAGACGGGTCCCCCGGAAAGCGGAGCGCATCACCCTACGCCGGGCCAGGGGTGACAACCTTGATAGACGGAGCCATGCCGTCCACCTAATGCAGATCGCTGTCCCCGCAAGCCTGGAAGCCACCTCACTGGCGTCATAAGATGCCCTTGCTTGGTGTCTTGCCAGCTCCAGGCCTATAGCGGAGAGGGCAATAGCCTGTCTGGTTTGCTCCGTATCAGGCACTGATGCTAGGAGCTGGGAGAGCATCGACCACAGATGCAGACTGTAGGCAGCGTGGTGAGCCTGATGTGATGCAATGCAAGCCACCGCACGAGAAGAAGAGAACACTCTTCGCCCCACGGTCGAATTGTAGGGAATCCAAATCTGGTGGGCGGTCGTGCGCCAGGCGGCGGTGCCCGGAAGGAGTCTCTAGGTACACCAAACCAGAGGACGGGTTGGGAAGGGTACCCAGGAATTCCGAGGGGGCACAATGCCTTCGACGACAGTCTGCCAGGGCTGGAGAAAGGGCGGCTGGCGACTGCCAGGAACGGATAGACGCATCCTGGAAGGGGATAGGCCAGGAAGGTACCACCAGGTGCTGGGCACTGAATTCTCCAAGGAATTCACGCCTCCTGCTCAGTATTGTCTCACCTAACGAAGAGATTCAAGATCCCTCACCATCCTCAGAGGAATCGCTGATATTCCGTGAAATCAGCGCCAGAAGAAAGATGAGCAGGGTTCTCTCCCTCAGAGGAGGAAGACGAGGATGATGGAGAGCTTGAATGTCCAGAAGATTCCTGCGCGGTGGGGAGAGTTGAAAGACCCGCTCATGCATGTATCTAACGATGAGGGAAGGCCGAGAACCTCTGAACTTCTCCCAGGATAAAGGACCGGAAGGACCGACATGGCCTGGAAGAGCGGGAGTGGATGCAGAGGTACTGGAGAAGGGCACCTATGAAGAGGCAACTGACCTCTGCCAGGGCTCTGAAACAGGGAACGGAGCCGAGCTGGCGGGATCCCGGACAACAAACCAGGCCACAAGACGAGACCCTGAGGATGTGATGCCTAGAAGAGCCCGAGGGAACCTCCCCTGAACCCGGACTGCATGGATCCAGAAGGGCAGTCCACAGCAACGCCACGGAGGAACCCTGGGCCCAAGAAGAAGCGGGGTTCGCGGCACGGCTCCTAGCCACCCCACAAGGGGTGGCTGGCGGAGACCGGGACCACCGTCCCCCGGCCCCTCGGACTCCGAGAGAGCCCTCCTCCTCGACTGCAGCGTTCCCCCACCCCGAGAGGAGGCAACAGCACCCAGGAGGGTAGCTGTCACAGGCCCCCTAGGAGGGGGAGCCTCCTCCTCAGTCCCCACCACATCACCCCCCTGGGACCCAGGGCCACCCCTAGCCCGAGGGCCCTCAGGGGAGGACGGGAGTAGGGACAGTGGAGGGCCCGCTGCGCCGCCTAGCACCCTGTGCCACCGGGGACCCTGACCCCAAAGAGTCAGGGTGCCAGGATGGGTCCACATCTGAGTCATCGACCTCCGAAGAGGACGAGACCAGCAGAACCTCAATGCTGGCAACCCCAGGGGTCCCCGGAGCAACGGCGCCGGTGTCAGGGACGGCGCTGGACGACCCCAGCCCACTCGCGACAGCCAGGCCCGGTCCTGGCTCCCCTGCCGCACCAGTTAGGCCCACGGCGCTGCTCCCGGCCGGACCCCAAACCCGCGCGCCGAGCATAAACGGACCTGCGGCGCCAAGGTTAGGGCGGCGCGCCACGGCGCCTGCCTCGATCACCAGCACCGATCCAAAACTGCGCCGAGGGCGGCGCCGAGGGTCCACCGTGCCAGGCCCAGAAATCGTGGGCCTCGACACTGGGGAGCCTGCACCTCCAGGAGGTGACTGCTGAGGCAGTGTCCCCTCACGGCCCCGAAGGGACGACGTTCCCCGACACTGCGAGAGAAGCTTCCTCTTCGCAAGAGAAGAGGAGGAAGCCTCCTCCCAAGGACGCGACAGGCCCGGAGGGGACCCGGGAAGGGCCTAGAGACCTACCTGGGAATCCCTGGAGCGACGCCGCCCCCAAAGGTCGGCGGGCCTTGCCGAGCTAACCCGGACTTCGAGGACACGACGATCCATGGAGAAACAACCATCGCACACGTCCATGTCGTGGTTGGGTCCCAGGCAACGGAGACTGACATCATGCCGGTCCGAGACGGAAAAATGCCGGCCACAGGAGCACCGACGCATAGGGGCGCAGCCCGCTCGACTTACCTGCTCCTGAACTGGACATGATGCAACTAAACAAGGAAAAAGGCAATAAAGCACTCGCCCGCAGTATAGAAAGAAAAGGAACGGTCTTACCGTGTATACGGCGTCGAGTGAATCGAGAAAACGAGGAGTCTTGAGGTTGGAAAACCGAGAAACTATTCGCTACTACGCAGCAGGTGCAGCCTCGACGATGGGAGAAACAGAACTGAGATGGAGGAGAGTCTGCGGCACCTAACGGCCGCCCTCCGCCTGCATGATACAGTAAGTCGCCTCAGGCGCGCCGCTGGAGCCGAAAAAAAAAAAAAAAACTCCCGTAGCAGGTGCGCGCCTCCGGCTTAACCCAAGCAGTAATGAATGGTGAAGATTGACAAGGGAAGATACTCCGTATCTGAGCCTGATAGTGTATACCTCTTGTCCTTCCTTCTGTCAACAGGAGGCACAGAATTGGGAGACTTTAGGATTTTTTTGTGTCTACTTCCCAAAGGATTTATGAAGGGGAATAGACAGTCTCCTGGACTCTGGGATGTCCATCATTTCCACATAATCAGGCTCCTCTTGATCCTCCATTGCCTCCTCCACAGGAAGCTGGAGGGTTGCAGCCACTTTTCTGTAAAACAGATAGTGGGGAGGAGACTCAGAAAGCCTAGAAGGGGAAACACCAGAAGGTCTGTCTGGGGAGATGTCCGGTTTCACAGGCACATCCAGACTTTCACCATCATCTTCAAACTCCCCCTCCTCCTCAAACTATGGTTCATAAAAGTCTTCAGGGGTATAATCTTGAACCGGGGGAACCAATCGAACCGAACCTCTGCCAAAAGGTGCCGGATCGGTCGGAACCGGGTGAAGTGATTCCACAATCTGAATCGCTCTGGCTATTTCCTTGGCGGTTGGAACATGCACCTCTGGATCCGAACCGGTCGATTTCTCTTTGCGTTTCCTTTTTGTAGGAACCGACCCGGGCTGGCAGAGCAACTGTTTGGTGAGGCGGAGTAAAGAATCTGATGGTTGGGTTTCAAAGGGCTGCAGACAGAGACCTCAACTGAGCTCGAGCTCAGCATTCTATACACTGCATAGAAAATTAACACTTTGTTCTCCGAGGCAGTTTAAAGGCTGGAACTAACTGCAATAGTCAGAATACAGCAAGACTTCATGTTGTTTGAATAGAGATAGATATGTCAGCAGCAGAGTGTTGTCCCACACATCACACCTACTAACATCAGGTAAACAATCTTCTAATTAAACAACGGGAAATGGAAATTATGTACTTTACCGTAAAATTCTTGATCTTCTTGGACGAAGTCTCAACCACTCATTCCCACTAATGGGATTACGCCGGAGGCGCTAGGACCCCACGGGAGCCAAAAATCTTCAGGAGGGCCAGCACCGGGATAGGACCCCGCATGCGAAGCACCGCGAGACTAGCTTGCACCGTATAGGCTATCTTGGCGTCGACCCTCCAACCGCCTCAGTACCTTTTCAACCAAGGAGGTGATGCACAAACTAACTAAAGAAAACCTAACCCTAACTTCCGGGCATATGAAGGCCTGGATGACCCATGTAAGAAGGGTCAATTCAACAACGTCTTCACAGCCCAAACACCAAGGAAGTGAAGACCAAAACAGAACGAATGAGCGCGGGGGATGGTGGGTGGGTGTGTGAATGAGTGGTGGAGACCTCGTCCAAGAAGATCAAGAATTATGGTAAGTATGTAATTTCCATATTTTCCTGGACTAAAAGTCTCCACCACTCATTCACACTAATGGGAGAGTACCGAGCTGAAAATCAATCCCCCCCCCCCCGCAGGGCGGTAGGAGACAGAGTTCACTCAGGACAGACGTCCATAAGGACTGTCCTGCCGAAGAAAGTGAGCTGTCTGGCATGGCCATCCAGAAAATAGCACTTTTACAAAGGTATGCACTGAGCTCCAACTCGCCACCTTGCAGAAGTCTGCAACGTGTACATTATGAATCCCCACTAGGGAAACTGCAACCACTCTGATAGAGTGGTGTGAACCCGGCCTTTCAACCTGACCTGTGCCATGGATTAGTAGTGTCAAAGACATGCAACTAACCAAGCCGAAATACATCTTGTGGCAACAGGTTGTTCCAACCAAGGCATGCTGAAAGATACAATGTTTGCTTGGATGCGCCTCTTCATTCTGTCGATATATAATTGCAGAACCCTCTTAACAGCCACAGAAATGAAGGGAGCGCTCTCCTTCATTCTGGAGTTAACAAAGTAAGTAGGGAGAAGTAAAACTTGACTAACAGTAAATGAAAATTACGTACCTACCATAATTCTTGATCTTCTTGGATGAAGTCTCCACCACTCATTCACACTGATGGGACTATGCCGGAGACGCTAGGACCGAGCGAGAGCCAAAAATCATCAGGAAGGCCAGTGCCGAGATAGGATCGTGCATGCGCAGTGCCGTGAGACAGGCTTGTGCCATATAGGTTATATCGGCGTCGACCCTCCAACCGCCTCAGTACCTTTTTTTACCATGGAGGTGCAGCATAAACTAAACAAGTGAAACTAACCCAAGTCGGACAAAAGATAGTCCGAATGACCCCGTATAACAAGGGTCAACACCACAGAGTCTTCACAGCCCAGCCACTGAGGGAGTGAAGACCGAAAAACAGACTAATAAGCACAGGGTATGGAGAGTGGGTGTGTGAATGAGTGGTAGAGACTTCGTCCAAGAAGATCAAGAATTATGGTAGGTACGTAATTTTCATATCTTCCTGGACGTAAAGTCTCCGCCACTCTTTCACATTGATGGGAGAGTACCAAACTAAAATAATCCCCTGAGAAGGAAGTCAGCAGAGAGGAGCTCACTCAGGACAGAAGTCCGTTAAGGATTGTCCTGCCAAAAGATGGATGTTGTGTAGCATGGACAACCAAAGCGTAGTGCTTTACAAAGGTGTGCACAGAGCTCCAGGTAGCTGCATTGCAGATATCTGCAATGGGCATGTTCCGAATTTCTGCTAGGGATGCCGCATCTGCCCTGGTAGAGTGGGCGTATACCCTGCCTTCCAGCTTAACCTGTGCCATCAAATAGCACTGGCGGAGACGTGCCACCAGACATGCTGAAATACACCTGATGGCCACAGGCTGACCCAGCTGGGCCATGCTGAATGAAATGAAGAGTTGCTTTGATTTGCAGATCTCTTTCGTTCTGCCAATATAGAACCGCAAAACTCTCCTAACATCCAGAGAATGCAGCGTACACTCTCCTTCATTCTGGAAGTTCATAAAGTAGGTGGGAAGAACCAAGGGTTGGTTCACATGGAATTCGAGACCACTCTGGGGAGAAACTCAGAGTCGTTCTGAGAACCACCCTGTCTTTGTGAAATACTGTATTTGGTGGGGGGTTGACCAGCACATGTATTTCAGACACTCTGTGAGCGGAGGTAATGGCTATGAGGAAGGCAGCCTTCTAGGTCAGGAACTTCAGCTCACATGTTGCTAGGGGCTCAAAAGGTTTATGGGTGAGCATGCCTAACACAAGTTTAATATCCCAAGTGGCTACTGGTCTCCCGACTGGTGGCCTAGTGTGGAGTATACCTTTAAGGAACCTCTTAACCCAAGGTAATTGCTCAAGGGACACAGAGTATATAGGTTCATGATAGGCTGAAATCGCGCAGAGATGGACCTAAACAGTTGAGTATTGTAGCCCTATGTTTGACAGGTCTAGCAGATACTCAAGGACTTTAAGTGGGCAAGAAAAGGGGTCCAGGAAGGACTTTGCACACCAAGATAAAATTACTCACCTTAGTAATGTTGTTTCTTCTAATGGAGTCTTGCTATATTCTGACAGTAGCAGCAGTGAGTCCCAACCTTCGAACTGCCCCAGAGATGAAAGAGTTAACTTTCCATGCCAGGCATGGAACGCTGAGCTCGAGCTCGGTTGAGACTCTGTCTGTTCTTCAAACTCAAACCGTCAGATCTTTACGAGCTAAATTCACTAAGGTCCTGTGCGGAAGCTGTAAACCTACACTAGCCAACTGGCTACTAACCACAAAACACATTTTTTTTTGGTCCCAAAACAAAGACTCAAGTCAGGAGACCCAAAAATGAAAAACAAACACCAACTCACCCCAAGAAAAGAAGGGGTGAAAACAAAAAGGTGGGCACCTACTAAGTGCCAACACTGCACTGCCCACCTACATCCCAAAAACAGAGGTTCTGAGAGGGGCAGGCAGGGGGGGAGGTCAGAATATAGCAAGACTCCATTAGAAGAAACAACATTACTAAGGTGAGTAATTTTTTCTTCAAACAACATGAAGTCTTGCTATATTATGACATATGCAGACTACACAGCAGTACATAGATACATACATACATAGATACATAGACAGTGTCGGCAGATAAGGGCCTATGGCCCACCCAGTCTGCCCATTTGAGCTTATAAGTTCAGTTTGTTTTCCTAGAAGTCTGTTGCACCTTACCCTGACCTCCAGAATTCCTTTATGTCTATCCATGCATTCTTAAATCCGTGATTGTTTCAGCCCCACCACTTCTTCTGGCAGGGTGTTCCACTTGTCCACCACCCGTTCTGTGAAGAATTCTTTCTCATGTTTCCTCTGAATCGTCCTCCCTTCAACTTCATCCCATGCCTCTAGTCCTGGAACATCTTTTTCGCTTAAAAATAGTGTTTTCCTGCACCCTGTTCCTCCCTGTAAGATACTTGTATGTCTCTATCATATCCCTCTCTCCCTCCTCTCCTCCAGGAGTACATGTTCAGTTCCTTCAACCTGTCTTCATAGGACTTGTGATGCAATCCATGCACCATCTTTGTTGCCCTCCTCTGAACCTTCTCTACCCTGTCTATGTCCTTACGTAGGTAAGGTCTCTAGAACTGTACACTGTACTCCAGGTGGGGCCTCACTAGTGTCTTGTATAGCGGAATTATGACTTCCCTTTTCCTGCTGGTAATGCCCCTGCCTATACATCCCAGCATGCTATTTGCTTTACCTACTGCCTTGTCACACTGTTTCCCTACCTTGAGGTCATTAGAGATGATAACCCCAAGATCCCTTTCCTGCTTGGTGCACGCTATATCCTCACCCCCAACTGATATATTGTGCCAGGGTTTTGTGCCCCATATGCATTATCTTGCACTTCTTTGCATTGAATTTCAACTGCCAAACCCCTGACCATTCTTCAAGTTTCTGCAGGTCCCTTCTCATTCTGTCTACACCCTCTGGTGTGTCTACTCTGTTACAGAGCTTTGTGTCATCAGCGAACAGTGAAATTCTGCCTTCTAGGTCCTCGCCATGTCACTGATGAAGATGTTGAATAGGACGGTCCCAGCACTGATCCCTGTGGTACCCCACTGGTCACTCTTCCTCTGTGGAGTGACAGCCATTTACCACCACCCTCTGTGTCCTGCCACCCAGCCAGTTACCACACCACACTACTGTCCTGCCCACCCATATTCCCCAGTTTGTATAATAGTCTTCTATGTGGCACAGTGTCAAAGGCCTTGCTGAAGTCCAGATAGGCCATGCCACTGCCCTCCCCTGATCCACCTCCCTAGTCACCCAGTCAAAAATTCAATGAGGTTGGTCTGACATGACCTCCCCTGGTGAAACCATGCTGCCTTGGGTCCTGTAGTCCATTGACAACCAGATGTTCTACCAATCTCTCCTTCAGTAGTGCTTCCATGATCTTCCCCACTACCGAGGTGAGGCTGACTGGTCTGTAGTTCCCTGCTTCCTCTTTGTTCCCACTTTTGTATAAGGGGACTACATCTGCTGTCCTCCAGTCTTTGGGTACCTCCCCTGTTTCCAGTGATCGGCTAAACAGTACCTCCATGGAGGAGGGACAGAACCTACTTAGGAAATAGGCTCTGAAGCACAGCTGTGCCAAACCGAGCATCACTCCTAGCCTGGATGTCCAGGGAGTAATGCTTGGTAAAAGTGTGAACTGTTTTCCAGGTAGCTGCTTGACATATCTCTAGAATAGGGATGTCCCTGGCAGCAGCCAGGAAGCAGCTGTACCTCTGGTAGAGTGAGCCCTCAGGCCTGAGGGAGGAACCTACCCAGTTTTTCATAGCAAAATTGGATACAGAGACAATCCACCTGGCAATGGATCTTTTAGTGGCAGGTTTCCCTTTACCAACCTCACCATAAGTGAGGAACAGTTGGAGGGAGTCAAACCTGTGACCCTTGGTACGCTCTATGTAGTAACTAAGGGCTCTTTCCACATCTAAACTGTGCAGCCTCCTCTCGCCAGAGGAGGAATGGTCAGTGAAGTACACTGGAAGAGACACAGATTAAGGTGGAAATCTGAAACCACCTTAGGCAAGAACTTCCTGTTAGTCCTGAGGACCACCTTATCTCTATGAAAGGAGATAAAAATCAGGCTCCACTGACAAAGCTTGTAATTCACTTATGCGTCTGGCAGAAGTGATAGCTACCAGAAACACAGTCTTCCAAGTCAAGTACTTAAGCTCTGCTGAAGACAAAGGCTCAAAAGGGGGTTGCATAAGCTGAGCAATGCAAACATTAAGGTCCCAGGCAGGGGCAGGGTCCCTGAATGGAGGGTTGGTGTGAAGCAATCCCTTGAAAAACTTGGAGAATACAGGGTGAGCTGAAAGAGAAGAGGGCTTACCTGCTGAAATAAAAGCAGACAGCTGCCAGATGCACTTTCAGTGTAGCTAGTCTCAGCCCCAAGCTATTTAAGTGGACCATATAATCAAGGACTGTGGGCAAATCAGCAGATTCTGGGGAAATATGCTTCCCAGAGCACCATATGGAAAACCTTTTCCATTTGGAATTATAAGTAGCCCTGGTGGAAGGTTTTCTAGAAGCCTTCATGATATCCATTACACCTTGGGAGAGGTGTAAATCAGCAAACTCTAACTCTTCAAGAGCCAGGCCTTGAGATTGAGAGATTTGAGGTTCGGGTACCAAACCCTCCCCTGAGCACAGGTTAACAGGTTGTAATTCCTGGGAAGACACAGGGGAAGATGGACTGCTAAGGACAGTAGGAGTGGATACCAGGGCTGGCTGGCCCAGTCTGGAGCAATCAGGATCATCTTGCAGGGTTGAGATCTGATTTTGACTAGCACTTTGAACAGGAGAGGGAAGGGGGGAAAGCATAGAGAAACTTCCCTTCCCAGTTGAGAACTAAGGCATCCAGGGGGACTGAGCCCAACACTGGGGGCCTGCAGCAAAAAAGGGAAAGTTGGTGATTGTCTGGGGCTGCAAAAAGATCTATCTGCAGGGTGCCCCATCTGGAAAATATCACCTCCAAGACCAGGGGGTCCAGTGACCATTCGTGATGGCCCTGGGAAATCCTGCTGAGAGCATCAGCTAGGACACTGTCCTTGCCTGGCTGGTGAACTGCTGTGAGGGAGGTGTTCAGGGAGTAAGCCAGAGACCACAACTTCATTGCTTCGGTGCACAAGGCCGTAGACCGAGTGCCTCCTTGCTTGTTGATGTACCACATTGTGGTGGTGTTGTCTGTTCTGACCTGTACAACTCTGTTCTGAACAAATTTGGAAAAAGCTTGAAGTGCTAGAAATACTGCTCTGAGTTCCAACAGATTGATGTGGAGCAGAGATTCCTGAGGGGACCACAACCCCTGGGTGGTAAGGTCGCCCATGTGAGCCCCCCAACCCAAGAGGGAAGCATCTGTAGTAAGGATTAAAGTGTGAGACTGAGTGACAAAGGGAACCCCTTGTCTCAGATTGTTCTGATCCTGCCACCACTGTAGGGCCTGGATCAGGGTTCGAGTTACTGGGATCAATTTGGTCAGAGGGTCTTTCCTTTATTTATTTATTTATTAACGAGATTAACCAGATAAGCATACTGAGCGGGAAATAAACCGCTCGTTTCCAGATGCGACCTGGGTGCATATAACATAAAATACATGGTAGTGCTTAGAGAAAACATTGGTACACTAGTCACTTGTTACAATAGGATAGATACTTCACTACATAGCTTGATACAGTACGATACAGCAGTGGTGAGAAACGTGACGGGACTAGGGAGATTTGAGACCAAAAGGCTCTCAAATGGAATTGAATGTCCCTCATCTGAAATCTTGCTCCCTGCACTACTGCTGTAGAAGCAGCCATGTGCCCCAGGAGCTGCAGAAAATGTCTTGCTGGTCCAGACACCTGCAGGGTGAATGAGGAGGCCAGAGAGATCAGGGTCCTTACCCTGTCCAGGGGAAGGAAGGCTCTGGCCTTCTCTGTGTCTAGCTCTGCACCTATGAAGGTGAGGAGCTGGACAGGCTCTAGAACCGACTTTGGAAGATTTAGAAGGAAACCCAAAGAAGTAAGCAGTTGCTGAGTTATCTGTAAGTGTAACTTGACTTGGTCTGGAGACTGGCCTACTATGAGCCAGTTGTCCAGGTAAGGGAAGATGGCAATCTTCTGCCTTCTCAGAGAAGCAACTACCACTGCCAGGCATTTTATGAATATCCTTGGTGCAGATGTGAGGCCAAAGGGCATTGCTCTGAACTGGTAATGGCCTGAGGGCAGCTCGAACCTGAGGTACTCTCGATGGGAGCTTCTGACGAGAATATGGAAGTAGGCATCCTTCAGGTCCAGGGACACTAGCCAGTCCCCTGGCCTTAGAGAGGGTAGAATAATTCCCAGAGTCACCATTTTGAATTTTGGTTTTAAAAGGTGCTTGTTTAAGTATCTGAGATCCAGGATGGGCCGCCATTCTCCTGTCTTTTTTGGGGTAAGGAAGTACCTGGAGTACAACCCTTTGCCCTGGTGTGGGGTGGAACCCTTTCCACAGCTCTGAGAGCTAGGAGGGAAGAGACCTCTGCCTCTAAGGCAAGTGCCTCTGATGGATTTGCAGGTGGAAAGGATCTGGTTCTCATCTTTGGAAACTTTTTGAAGCTGAGAACCAGTCCCTGGCTTACTACTTCCAGGACCCATTTGTCTGATGTCAGAGACTCCCAGTCCTGGCCAGCCTGCCCCCTACAGGTAGCTGAGAATCGGCCCTGGCAACCCCATCAGGGTGCCTGTTTGGCAGGGGCTTTGGGCTGAGGGGGTGGAAGCAGGCCTGCTTGTACCCCGTCTGCCTCTCCCTCTAAAGAACCCCCTCTGGGCATAAGCAGAAGAGGAGGCCTGGGCTTGGTAAAAAGGCCTATGAAAAGGCCTGCCCCTGCCCCTGGGAAGCTGCCTTTGAGGAGTGGTCTGCCTTTCCTTGGCCTGTGCACTCCTATAGGTGGTCCTATACTCATCCATTTTCTTCATGTAATTCTGTTTGCTCCCCAAACAGAGAATTACCCACAACAGGAAAATCCATGGCCTTAGTCTGGGTATTCTGTGACAGGCTAGTACATTTGAGTCAAGCCATTCTTCGAAGTGCCACAGATGTAGCCATGACTCTAGATGACACATCATTGGAGTCTACTATAATTGGCCTGTCTGAGTCCCAAGGATGCTGCCATGTACTGTTTCTTTGCCATGGCATCAATCCTCCTGGAGTCCTTGTCCGGGGGGTGTGAAGCCAAGGGAATGTTTGCCTTATCACAGGCTGCAGCCTGCACTACCCCAACATGGCTGCATTGTTGTGTAAGGAACTCCGTGTCAGAGCCTGACAATGTATACCTCTTGTCCATTCTCTTATCCACAGGAGGTATAGTGTTAGCAGTCTTTATAATTTTAAATGTCTGTTTCCCAAAAGATTTGTGCAAGGGAATAGACAGCCTCCTAGACTCTGGGATATCCATCATTTCCACATAGTCAGGCTCCTCCTGGTCATCCACAGCTTCTTCCATAGGAAGCTGGAGGGTTTCAGACACTTTTTTTTTTTTTATAAAACATGAAATGGGAAGGGACTCAGAAAGCCTAGGAGGAGACACTCCTGAAGGTCTGTCTGGGGAGATGTCCGGGTCAATGGGCACATCCAGACTTTCAAATCCACATTCACTTTCCTCCTCCTCCTCTTCCTCCTCCTCCAGTTCATAAAATTCTCTAAATCATACTCTTGAACCCGGTGGAACCAGCCGAACAGCGCCTGCCTGATGGTGCGGTTCGGTGGAGGCTGAGGAAGCGACTGAACAATTTTGATCGCTTTGGCTATTTCTTCAGCGGTTGGAGAGAAGGTTTGGCTCCACACCAGCTGATTTTCTTTTCTAGTTCTTTTAGCTTGAACCCGACTCCTCAGAATCGGCTCTCCTTTTGCCGAAGAAGTCTGCGCCCTGGTCAGAGGCACTCCTTCTGGTTCGGTTTGAACCGAACCGGCTACCATCGGTTCAGCGGACTTTTGGCCTCCTTTCCTGAGCCTACCAGCTCTCTTTTCTAGGGTAGCTGCAGGAAATTTTGCAAATCTGGCAGTCTGCACTGAGGTGGTCAAACCCCAGACAATAAACACAGGTGGTGTGGGGGTCAGCCTTGGCAAAGACTTCCCCACACACACTGCAGTGTTGAAACCCAGTGGGTCTGGTTTTTCTTTTGGGTTTCTCAGACATAGTGCCAGTCCTAACCAAACTTACCCTTTTATGGCAATCCGCCAGGCAAGACCCTCTTATCGGTTCCCAACCGTGTCACGGGTTGTGGAAAAAACCGCAATAAAAGCCGTTTTTTTTAAGAACCGGTAACCACACTCTAAAAGCACAATTTAAGATTTTTAAAACAACTTGATCGGTTCAAACCGAACCGATAAACCGTTTACAAGTTCCACACAGAATAGAATAAAATAAAACCTATCTAGTACTCACAAATATCACAGACAGAGACTGAACCGACAGGTTACGGTTTAAATTTGTCGAAAACCGAGAAAAGCGGTACTTTAACTGACAAATTGAACCGAGCAGAAGGAGAAATCTCTGGAGCGACTGTTCAGTGAGGCGGAGTAAAGAATCTGACGGTTTGAGTTTGAAGAACAACAGACAGAGTCTCAACCGAGCTCGAGCTCAGCATTCCATGCCTGGCATGGAAAGTTAACTCTTTCATCTCCGGGGCAGTTCGAAGGTTGGGACTCACTGCTGCTACTGTCAGAATATAGCAAGACTTCATGTTATTTGAAATGGAGAAACACTTCCACTTAGCCGTGTGAATCTTTCTAGTAGTCGGCTTACGTGTTGTTGGGAGCATGTCAGACTCTGCGAGAGGCATCAAATCTACTCACTTCTATCTCCTTAGCAGCCATGTGTGGAGATGAAAACACCTCAGATTGGGATGGACCATTTGGGCCCTGGGTTAGAAGGTCTGACTGAAGTGGTAGCTGTCTCGGTGGAGTTTCCGATAATCTGTTGATCAATAGAAACCAAATCTGATGAGGCCAGAATGGGGCAATGAGGTTCATTTTGCCTCCCGTGCCTCCAGCTTGAGGAGCACCCTATGAATTAAGGGAATAGGAGGAAATGTGTACAGAAAGCATCTTGTCCACTGCAGTCTGAATGCAATCTGACAGAAAACACCATTTTTGGATTTCTGAAGCAGAACAGAGGCAGTTTTACGTTGAGTGGGGATGCAAAAAGGTCCAGTTCCGGTGTACCCCACTCTTCGAAGAGCGATTACACGATGTTTACGTCGAGAGACCACTTTTGAGGGTCTGCTTTTGTTCTGCTGAGGTGATCTGCAGGTCGTTCTGGAGTTCAGGCAGGTAGACTGCTTGAATCAGGGCTCTGTGCTCTAGGCACCATTCCCACACGCTCATCACTTCTCTGCACAGGGGGTAAGAGCGTGATCCGCCCTGCTTGCTGATGTGGTACATTACTGCTTTGTTGTCCGTCTGAAGGAGAATTGTTTGGTGACTGAGGATATCCTTCAGGGCTTGGACAGCGTACAGGACAGTTCTCATTTCCAGGACATTTATGTGGAGTTGAGACTCGTCCTGACTCCACAGACCCTGGTTGCGGACAGTCTGACAGTGGGCACCCCAGCCAATTAGAAATGCATCTGTGGTGATGGTAATCTGTGCTTCCAGTGCAGCGAAGGGAAAGCCTTGAAGCAGGTTGTCCTCTTGAGTCCACCAGGTGAGTGACCACTTTAGAGGTTCCATTACTTTGATGTGAAAGGACTGAGGGTGTGTGGTTGGAGACCATGGAGAACTGAGCATCCACTGAGTGGTCCTCATGTGAAGAAGAGCCAAGGGCACCGTGAACACTGATGATGCCATGAGACCCAGCATACGCTGCATTGAGAGAGCTCGAACTGAGTCGTTCTCCCTGATGTAGCGAGCCATCTGGAGGATATCGTTTCTCCTGTCCTCTGGAAGTGTCCAGGAGAACTCCTATTAAGAGGAGTTGTTGGAAGGGCTGTAGCTGTGATTTTTCCAGATTCAGCAGAACTCCCATAAATGCGAGAAATTTGGAAGCCGTGGCCACAGCTTCCTGCGCCCCTTGTCTGGATGAGCTTGTTAGGAGCCAATCATCCAGATATGGGAACACCTGAATTCTAAGTTTTCTGAGATGCGCTGCAAGAACTGCAAAACACTTTGTAAAGACTTGGGGTGCCGAGGACAGCCCAAAGGGCAGGACTCTGAATTGGTAGTGCTGACCCAGAGTCACAAATCAGAGACACTTGTGATGGTTCGAGTGTACGGGGACATGCTGGTAGGCGTCCTGCATGTCTAGGGAGGTCAGCCAATCGTTTTGGTGAATAAAAGGTAGACGCGTACCAAGTTCAAGTTTATTGCAGGAAAGACTCTGTTGAGCAAGCTCATTCACAAGGAGGTCCTGAGGCACATACACATACAGTTTGCAATTACACAGACAGGAGATATAAAATGTAGAACACAGAAAAAAAAATATATAATACAAGAGGTATACACAACAGAGGTCCTTATGCTATATATGCAGTACACTCAGCTTTAACCTTGCCCTAAATTATGCAACACATTCAGCTTAATAAGTAGAGGGCCAGTTGGCACCTAGGGAGTTGACTTGGCGTTGGGGGCCTAGTAGCACCTACATATGTCTTTTAATTTAGAGATAGCTAGTGTTTTGTAGGAGTTACTTGATACGATGATGGTTAGCTTCAGCATGGCTTGTAGTTGGTTCCAAATGTTTGGGAGGGCGTATGAGACAGCTCTTTGGCCAGCTGTGGTACGTGTCCTGGGAACATCTAGTAGTGTAAGGTCAGATTTCCTTAGGGAGTAGCGATATTAGTGATATCATCTTGAACTTCTCCTTGTAAAGGAATCTGTTTAACTTCTGTAGGTCCAGAACAGGGCGCATACCGCCTGTTTTCTTTGGAACTAAGAAGTAATGGGAGTAGAAAATACAGGTTACTCACCTGTAACAGGAGTTCTAGGAATGGTATATGTTGTTCATCCACACTCATTGGCAGGTATCCTTGCCGCTTTAAATCTTGCCGGAAGGTCTTCAAGCTTGCTCCTCCCACCCACCCGGGTGGTATAACTCTCGGCTCCGCCCCATGACGCCAGATCTGGCCCGCTGGAAGCTCAGGTTGTGCGTCGAAGCCGGGGAGGTCGGGTGGGTCGTGTGGATGAACAACATATACCATTCCTAGAACTCCTGTTACAGGTGAGTAACCTGTATTTCTAGGGACATGGATATGTTGTTCATCCACACTCATTGGCAGACTCCTAGCAGTTCTCCGGGAGGAGGGAGGCAAGACGCACACCCCCAATACTTACTTGGGAAAGAGAGACTGGAGAACCGAGGCCCCAAAACCAGCATCCCGGCGTGACTCAAGGTCGATGTGGTAATGGGTAAAGAGTGTTTGCTGACTTCAGGTAGCAGCCCTGCAGATTTCCTGGATAGGGACGTCTCTGGAAGCAGCCACCGTTGCAGCAGTATGGCGGGTAGAATGAGCTCTTATCCCTCTGGGAGGCTCCATGCCCGCCAACTTATAGCAGATCTATGCAGGAGGTTACCCACCTGCTTATCGTCCGCTTGGCTGCAGGTCTGCAGATGCGGCTTCAGCGTGGTGACAAACAGCTGGCGCAACTTCTCCCGACTCTAGCCGTGCGCCTTATAATAAGCGAGCCTTCTAGGGTCCAGAGTATGGAGCCTATTCAGCTCCCTCCGAGGTGTGATTGGGGTAGAACACCGGCAGAGTCAACACCTGGTTAAGGGTGAAACTCCGACACCACCTTCGGAAGGAATTTCGGTGGGGCGCAGGACAACCTTGTCCCTGTGGAAAACCAGGTAAGGAGACTCGATGGAAAGCGCCTGGAGCTCTCCCATCCTTCTGGCTGACGATAGCCACCAAGAAGGCGGTCTTCCACGACAGGTGAGAGAGAGCATACCTGTGCATAGGTTCGAATGGCTTGCCCATGAGCTTTGCCAGTACCAGCAGTAGATCCACGAGGTGGGGGTTCCCACACTGGAGGAAATGTGATCAAGGCCTTTGAAAAGCGCCAGACCACCTTCTCCTCGCGCCACTGACTGCTTCCCGCCCGCGCCCGTAAGCAGAGATGGCTGCCAGGTGCACCCTTAGGGTCGCCGACCTAAGCCCTTGACTAGAAAGGGACCATAAATAGTCCAAGATGCTTGCCAAGGAACAGGAGGAAGGGTCCAAGCCTTGCCTGACACCAAATGGAAAACCTTTTCCATTTGAAGGCATAACATTTTCTGGTGGACTCATACGGGGCGCCTCAACTACATTGAGGACCTCGTCGGAAAGACCCAAGGCCTGGAACTCTGGCAGCTCAGGAACCAGGCCGTCAGGTGCAGGGATTGAAGGTCCGGATGGAACACCTCCCTGATTGACTGAGAGCAGGTCGGGCGAGCTGGAAGCTGCCGCGGAGTCCTGGAGCTGAGACTGAGGAGATCTGGGTACCAGAACTGGCGAGGCCAGTCTGGGGCTATCAGAATCACCTGCGCCTTGTCCCTCCTCGCCTTGAGAAGCACCTTGTGGATCAAGGGAAATGGGGGAAAGGCGGAGAAGAGGCCCGGGGTCCACGGCCTCGAGAAGGCATCCCCCTGCAGCGAGCCCTGCTGAGGGGGGCGGGCATGGAACAGGCTCAGCTTAGCTCCTGGAGGCAAACAGGTCCACCTGAGGTGTGCCCCAATGGAGAACAGATGCTGTACTACCTCCGCAGGGAGACCACTCGTGGGATGCAGCCCCTATCCGGCTCAGGGCATCGGCCAGGGTGTTGGAGGCTCCTGCCACGTGAAAGGCTAGGAGATCCGCCTCCAGGCTGCGCCAAAGTGACCAAATGCGGAGAGCTTCCTTGCATAGAAGCATGGAGCGGCCCCGCCCCTGGCGGTTTAGATAGTACATGGTCGGTATTGTCCGTCTGGACTCGGACCACTTGACCCCGGAGGAACGGAGCAAAGGCGGTGAGAGCTAGGGCGACCCGCCGAGCCCAGCAGGCTGGATGTGGCATCGGGACTCCCCGCGGGGACCAGAGGCCATGAGCCCGTGGTTCCCCAGATGGGCACCCCAACCCATCAGAGAGGCATCGGTCGAGAGAGACCGCCGGCTCGGGGACGAACGGGATGCCCTCCTGCAAATGATCTGGAACGTCCACCACTAGAGCGCTCCACATCCCCTGTGTCACCGGCTACAAGCTGGTCCAAAGGATCGCAGCTGCCAGGACCACTGGCTGGCCAGTCCCACTGAAGGGGACGCGATGTTCCAGCGGCCCAACGGACCACGCTGGTGCAGGCCGCCATGAGACCCAGGAGGCGAGGAAGTCCCGGCAGGGCAATTGCCCAACCAGAAATGATCGGGCAAAGGAGGAAAGAACTCGGCCCTGTCCGCTGGAGCCAGCCTGGCTCAAGAGAGTCGAGCTAGACCGATGAATAGAATCACCTGCTTCGCTCGAGTCTGGACTGGCCTCGCTGATAAGGAGGCCCAGTTGAGAGCAGACCTGGAGGCCAGATTTCTGGACCACTCTGCCTCCTTCCTGAGGGAGCTGCTATCAGCCAGTCGCCCAGGTAAGGGGTACACCCGACCCTCGGCGCCAGAGGAATGCTGTCACCACTGCCATGCATTTGGTGAAGACCCTGGGAGCTGGAGACAAGCCAAGGGCATGGCTTGGAATCAAGAGGATCCTTCCGTTCGAAGCGAAGGAATCTCTGGTGAGACGGACGGATGGGACGTGGAAAAACGTCCTGCAAGTCCAGAGAGCAGAACCACGCGCGCTCCAAGGATGGTATTATCTGAGCCAGAGTGACCATCCTGAAGGTTCGAGACCTTAGGAACTTGTTTAGGCCGTGTAGGTCGAGAATGGGGCGCCAGCCCCGTCTCGCCCGGAACCAGGAAGTACCTGGACACAAACCCTGGGTCTGAAGGAGGGTCCACCACCTCTCTTATCACCTCCTTCTGGAGGAGGAGAGCGATGTCGGCTCGACGAGCCGCCAGTGAGGCTGGGGATCCCGAAGCCCCCCGAGGGGCGACGGCTCTGAAGGGTGGTGCCTGCTCGAATTCCAGAGGCAGGCCTCTTCCCACCACCTCCAAGACCCACCTGTCCGTGGAAACAGCGGACCAGGCGGAACGGAAGTGCCGGAGCCGTCCCCCCACGGGGGGACCCAGGGATAAGGTGACGGGAATGGGGGCGACACCCCTCAGCCCGTCACTGGGCAGGCTTGGAGGAGGGACCGGCCGAGGGACCTCCTGGGCCTTTTCCTCCCTGCCTCCTGTTAGAGGAAGCCGGCGGCTTGGGTTTGGGATGCCAAGGCCGAGCCTGCTGGCCCTGACGTTGCTGGGCCGGGCGCGCCGGGGGCACAGAAGGACGAAAGGGCTTAGGCTGTGGTTTGCGGCCTTTGTCCTTCTGAGCGGAAGAGACCAGTCCAAGGTAGCATTGGACTTCTCGATCCTCTGCAGGTGACCTTCCACCCCAGGGTCAAGAGGTCAGTCCCAAAAGGGACATCCGCCAACTTGTGCTGGGTATCCGAGTAAAGGTGATATCCTCAGCCAACGCCGACGCACCATAGCCACTGCGGCATACGATCTGGCACATGAGTCCCTAAATCCAAAGCAGTCTGGAGCTGCTGTTTGGCCACTGCCCTGCCCTGGTCCCGCACCTGCTTAACCGTAGTCTGCAGATCGGCGGAAGATGAGGGATGACCTCATCCAGGAGCCCAACAGGGCATGAGAAAATGTGCCATGAGGACGGCCGAACTGGCCTGACGGCGTCCGAGAGGACGAGCGAGACTTTTCGCCCGACATAGTCCAATTCTTGACCCTTTGTCAGGAGGTTTGTCCACATCCCGGCGTTATGCCGCTACCGGAAAACGCTAGTCGGTAACCAACCCCTCAGCAGAGGGTGTTCCAAAACCGGACAAGGAACCAGTAGGGACCGGATACTTCCTGGCCATCCTCGAAGGCGAGGGCAGGAAGCAGGCGCTGCCAAAGCTCCAGTGCCGACCCACTATGGCCTCGGCCACCGAAAGGCTCCTGCGGAGAATCCCTCGGTCCAGAATCTCCGTGAGGGGATACCTGGCCCGTTTGGAAGCGGGTTCGAGCTCCATCCCGTGACTCCGAGATGAGCCAAGTAGTCCTCAGAAAGGACGACGGGCTATCGTCCATTGACTGACCTCCTGAAGACTCCAAGTCCAGTCGCTTGGAGAAAAAGGAGGAATCATCTTCGACTCGGAAGAGTCCTGAAGAGCTGCCTCTGGCCTGAGCCACCCTTCACCCTGCCGAGGTCGATCGGGAGTGAGGTAACTGACAGCCGATGGTGTAGACCCTTAGCCGCATCGAGAATCCTTGGTCGGAGCCCCAATTGGGGCTGTGGAGGCGGAGGTTCCACCTGAATCGGTGGAGCAGCTGGTTTTGGCCCAACAACCGCCTGGGTATAGGCTCTCGGATAAGTCGGGGGTTGTGTCGGCCGATCCGGTGAAAGACTTAATGGCAGAAGGCGACGGGCCGGCTTATTCCCCGCCAGGAGGAGCTGTAGCAACATAAGGTCCTCGCATCGTCGATCGGAATTACGCCAGCCTCCCTCATCCGAGGAGGGGACGGGGACGGAGCGGCGACGCCGCTTACACGGTGCCGAGACTGGAGACCGCCTATGACGGTGGGATCGGCTGGACCTCGAAGAGGTCCGAGACCGAGACCGAGAGTCCCGGAATTTCCGAGGTCGGTGCGGGGAGGTGTCGGCCGGAACCGGCACTCCCGGCTCGGATGGTGCATCCGAGGGCTCGGAACCGAGGCACAGGCGAGCCCACGGGATCCTCAACTCCTCCCGGGGGAACCGGGGAGAGGGGAATCTCGGCTGCTAAAGGTGACAGCCCGTCCAACGGGTCGAGAAAAATCTCGACTTCATCGGTGGGAGTCTCGGTCAACTGACCTGACGGGGACACCGTGAGGCCAGTGGCCGGAGCCGAGCGGTCGACCGAAGCCGACGGTCGATGGCCCGGGGAGAGGGACCTTTCCCGCTCCCAAGAGCGTCGACGGAGGGACTTACCCTTGTCCCTCTTTTTGGACCGAGAATAAGGTCCCGCCAACGTAGGCCCTTCTCCTTTAGTGGAGAGGGACAGACAAAGCTCCTCAAAAGAAGCCGTGTAAGAAGAGCCCAGAGAGAGCGGGATAAATGCCGCGGCCGAGGAAGATACGGCCCGCGCCGCCTCCTCTTCGAGGGCGACCATCCGCTCGAGCTGATCCGCCGAGCCCGCCGCCGCGGACACCGCCAACCGGGCCTCCTTGGACTTCACCGGAGGGAAACGCTTCTCGGGACGGCCCAGTTGCAATCGGGCAGCACGGTCTTCGAGGACGTAGGCCGAGAAAGATGAGCACAGGTCGCAAGCCTGCGGGTCGTGCTCAAGGCCTAAGCAGTAGACACACGTGGAGTGTGGATCCGTCCGAGACATCTTCTGCCCGCATGGGCATCTCCGAAATCCGGGAGTCGATTTGTCCGCCACGACGCGAGGGATAGAAGACTGAAGTCTTTTGCAAAATTTTTTTTTAAATCCGCATAGCGGAGAAATAGGAACCAGTCTCAAGCGCGGAGGCGTTAAGGAGGGAACCTGAGCTTCCAGCGGTAAGGAAGATCTGGCGTCATGGGCGAGCCGAGGTTATACACCGGGTGGGTGGGAGGAGAACAACTTGAAGACCTTCCGGCAAAGATTTAAAGCGGCAAGGATACTGCCAATGAGTGTGGATGAACAACATATCCATGTCCTAGAAATACAGGTTACTCACCTGTAACAGGAGTTCTAGGAATGGTATGTGTTGTTCATCACAGTGGCGGGTTCGCTGCCGCTTTGTCTTGCGGAGATCTCAGCGAATCTCCACCCGCCAGTGTCGCTCGGCTCACTTCATGTTGCTCAGATCAACCCTGGAAGCTCAGGTTATCGTCAGCTTGGGGAGGTGAATTGGGTGCGTGTGGATGGACAACATATACCATTCCTAGAACTCCTGTACGGGTGAATAACCTGTATTTCTAGGACATGGATATGTTGTTCATCCACACTATCTGAACTCTAGCAGTTCTCCGGGAGGAGGGAGGCAAAGCACCCTACTTAGGGAATAAAGACTGGAGAACCCGAGGCCCCAAAACCAGCATCCGGTATTGACTCGAGGTTGATGTGGTAATGGGTAATAAGGTGTGTGCTGACTTCCAGGTAGCAGCCCGCTGAATTTCCTGGATAGGGGCGTCCCTGGAAGCAGCCACTGATGCAGCAACGTAGATGGTGAGAATGAGCTCTTATCCTCTGGGGAGGCTCCATGCCAGCCAACTATAGCGAGATCTATGCAGGAGGTGACCCACCTCCTTATAGTCACAGGCTGCAGGTCTGCCAGGTCGTGACTTCAGCGTGGGTGACAAATAGCTGGCGAACCTCTCCCGAATTTCAGCAGTGCGCTCCTTGTAATAAGTGGCGCCCTTCTAGGAGTCCAAAGTATGGAGCCTGTATTAGGCCTCGAGGTGTGATTGGGGTGAGAACACCGGCAGAGTCAGCACCTGGTTAAGGTGAAACTCCGACACCACCTTAGGAAGGAATTTCGGGTGAGGGAGCAGGACAGCCATCCC
Organism: Neoceratodus forsteri; assembly: GCA_016271365.2. Taxonomy (NCBI): domain Eukaryota; kingdom Metazoa; phylum Chordata; order Ceratodontiformes; family Ceratodontidae; genus Neoceratodus; species Neoceratodus forsteri. The sequence goes on along the minus strand of CM057450.1, from coordinate 1,141,425,642 downwards.
TGTGGAAGACCAGATAAGAAGACTCAATGCAGGCGCCTGGAGTTCTCCCATCCTTCTGGCTGGCGTGATAGCCACCAGAAGGTGGTCTTCCACGACAGGTGAGAGTTCACACCTGTGCACTGGTTCGAATAAACTTGCCCATGAGCTTTGCCAGATACCAGCAGTAAATCCCATGGAGGTGGAGGTTCTCGCACTGGAGGGAAATGTGATCAAGGCCTTTGAAAAGTGCCAGACCACCTTCTCCTACGCCACCGACTGCTCCCGGGCCAGCGCCCGATAGCAGAGATGGCTGCCAGGTGCACCTTTAGAGTAGTCGACCCTAAGCCCTTGACTAGAAAGGGACCATAAATAGTCCAAAATGCTTGCCAAGGAACAGGAGGAAGGGTCAAGCCCTTACCTGACACCAAATGGAAAACCTCTTCCATTTGAAGGCATAGCATTCCTGAGTCAACTCCTTAGAGACGCCTCAACAACATTGAGGACCTTGTCGGAAAGACCCAAGGCCTGGAACTCTAGCAGCTCAGGAACCAGGCCGTCAGGTGCAAGGATGAGGTCGGATGGAACACCTACTCCTGACTGACAGAGAGCAGGTCGAGGCGGAGCTGGGAAGCTGCCTCGAGGAGCCTGTAGCTGAGGTTGAGGAGATCTGGGTACCAGAACTGGCGAGGCCAGTCTGGGGCTATCAGAATCACCTGCGCCTTGTCCCTCCTTGTCTTGAGAAGCACCTTGTGAATCAAGGGAAATGGGAAAGGGGTAAAGAGGCCGGGGTCCACAGCCTCGAGGCATCTCCTGCAGCGAGCCCTGCTGAGGAGGCGGGCATGAAACAACCTCAACCGCATTCTCCTGGAGGCAAACAGGTCCACCTGAGTGTGCCCAGTGGAGAACAGATCTTGTACTACCTCCGGCAGGAGAGACCACTAGTGAGATGCAGCCCCTATCCGGCTCAGGGCATCAGCCCAGGGTGTTGGGCTCCTGCCACATAGAATAGCTAGGAGATCCGCCTCCAGGCTGCGCCGCAGTGACCAAATCGGAGAGCTTCCTTGCATAGAAGCATGGGCAGCGTCCCGCCCTGGCCGGTTCAGGTAGTACATGGTGCGTGAGTGTGTCGTCTGGAGTCGGACCACTTGACCCCGGAGAAAGCGGAGCAAAGGCGGTGAGAGCTGGCCGGACCGCTTTCGGAGCTCCAGCAGGTTGATGTGGCATTGGGACTCCAGCATGGGGACCAGAGGCCGTGCACTCTGTGTTCCCCAGATGGCACCCAACCCATCAGAGATGCATCGGTCGATAGAGAGACCATCGACAGAGGCGGACAAGCAGGATGCCTCCTGCAGATGGGATGGGCGGTCCACCACTGGAGGCGTTCCACATCTCCTGGGTCACTGTCACTAGCTGGTCCAATGGATCGCGTGATTGTGACCACGGCCTAGCCAGTCCCCACTGAAGGGGCGCATGGCGTGCCCAGAGACCCACGCTGGTACAGACCGCATCATGAGACCCAGGGCGCCCAGGAAGTCCCGGGCAGGCGTGATGCCCAACCAGAAATGACTGGGCAAGGTAGAACCTCGGCCCTGTCTGCCGAGAGCCATGCTCTGGCTCGGGGAGTCGACTCTGCCCGATGAACAGGATCACCTGCTTTGGCTCGAGTTCCGACTTGGCCTTGTTGAGGAAAGCCGACTTGAGAAGCAAACCTGGAGGCCACAGATCTGGACAGCTCCACCTACCGTCTGGAGGGCTGCTATCAGTCAATCGTCCAGGTGAGGTACACGGACCTCGGCGCCGCAGAAATGCTGTCACCACTGCCATGCATTTGAGTGAAGACCCTGGGAGCTGGAGATAGGCCAAAGGGCATGGCTCGGAACTCAGAGGATCCTTCCACGCTCAAAGCGGAGGGAATCTCGATGTGACAGACGGATGAGACGATGAAGAAACGCGTCCTGTAGGTCCAGAGAGCTAGACCACAGCCGTGTTCAGAGATGGTATTATCTGCGCCAGGTGACCATTCTGAAGGTCAGAGACCTTAGGAACATTCAGAGTCGTGTAGGTTGAGAATGGGACCTGCTACGTCTATTCGGAAACAGGAAATACCTGGACACCCAACCCTGGGTCTAAGGGGTCCTCTACCTCCTTTGGAGGGAGGAGTGGAGTAATAAACTCGACGAGCCACCAGTGAACTGCGGACCCCATTTCAGATTCTAAGTGAGCCTTTTCCACCACTCCAGTACCCACCTGTCCGTGGTAACAGCGGAAGAGGCGGAAAGGAAGTGTCTGACACGTCCCCAGAGAACCGAAGGGGTAAGTGACGAGATGGGCGACACCCCTCAGCCCGTCTGGGCAGGCTTGGAGGAGGGACGGCCGAGGGACCTCCTGGGCACTTACCTCCCTGCTTCTGCTGGAGGCCCGGCCAGCTGGGTTTGGGATACCAGCTCGAGCCTGCAGCCCCCCCCAACATTACTGGGCCGGGCGCCGTGAGGCGCAGAAGGACCGAAAGAACCCCAGGCTGTGACTGCGGCCTTTGTCCTTCTGAGCCGGAAGAGACAGAGTCCAAGGTAGCATTGGACTTCTCGATCCTCTACAGGTGACCTTCCACCCCAGGGCCGAGAGGTCCAGTCCCAAAAGGAACATCTGCCAACTTGTGCTGGGTATCCGAGGTAAGGTGGATATCCTCAGACAAGCCCGGCGGCCTTAGCCACTCACGGCTGCCACAGACCTGGCACATGAGTCCCGATGTCCTACGCAGTCTGGAGCTGCTGTTTGGCCACTGCCCTGCCTCGTCCGCACCTGCCTGACCGTAGTCTGCAGATCTCTGCGGAAAGATGAGGACAACCTCATCCAGGGGAGCCCAACAGGCGTGAGAAAAATGTGCCATGAGGGGCGGCGAACTGGCCTGGCAAGAGCCGAGAAAGGGCGCAGCATAGACTTTTGCCCGGCACAATCCAATTTCTTGGATTCCTTGTCAGAAGGTTTGTCCATCCCTGGCGTTCCGACGCGGAAGCTGTCAGTAACCAACCCGGCCGGTGTTCAAACGGACAGGAACGGTAGGGACCGCATACTCCTGACAAACCTGGCCAAGGCGCCAAGAGCGGAAGCAGGGCCCTGCCAAAGTTCAAGGCGGACCGCATATAACCGGCCACCGAAGGCCTCCGTGGGAGAACCCCTCGGTCCAGAATCTCCGTGAGGATACCTAGCCCGTTGAAAAGCGAGTTCGAGCTTCATCCGGTGGACTCCGAGATGAGTCGAAACAGCCTAAGAAGGATGAAGGGCTATCGTCCACTGACTGCCCTCGAAGGACTCAAGTCCATGCGCTTGGAGAAGAGGAAGAACCATCATCAGGACTCAGAAGAGTCCTCAAAAGAGCTGCCTCGGGCCTGAGCCACCCTCCACCTGAGGTTTATCAGGAGTGAGTGACAGACAGCCTATAGGGCAAACCAAAACCCGACCGAGGTACATGGTCGGGAGCCCCAACTAATGGCTGTGTGGCGGAGGTTCCACCAAGTCGGTGGGGCAGCTGGAATTGGCGAACAACCGGACTGAGAACCGAACTCCTCGACTACAGGGGGTTGTTTGACTGCTCGATGACAACCTTATTGGCCGGGGAAGGCGACTGGTGACTTATTCGGTCAAAGTAGCTGTTGCCACACGAGGTTCTAAAGTACTTCCGATGCAACTTGCGCGAGAAGCCTCCCTCGTCCGAGGAAGGCGGCGGCGCGCTTGCAGCAGTGCTGCCAAGACCGAGTCTTGACTAGGCCGAGGAGGCGAGGAGAAGTGTCGAAATCGGCACTCCCCTCGGCTCGGACGTCCCACCGAAGGCTCGAACCGGAGGCACAGGCGAGCAGCGGGATCCTCAACTCCACGGGGAACCGGGAAGGGATTCTTAGCTTCTCCAGCTGACAACCCGTCTGCGAGTCGAGAAAAATCTCGACGCAGCGTGGGCTGGAGTCTCGGTCAACTGGCCTGGCGGGGACACGTGAAGCCAGTGGCGAGCTGAGGTCGACCGAGAGTGGGCTATGCGACAAGGAGGGATCTTTCCGCTCCCAAAAGCGGCGGAAGACTTGCACAACTCTTTTTGGACCTGGAAAAAGGTCCCGAAGAAGATGGACCCTCACCTTTAGAGTCGAGAGGTCAGACAAAACTCTCTTAAAAGAAGCCGATACGAGGCACCGAGAGGCGGGACAAATGCAGCCGGGTAGAAGCAGCCGATGCCGCCTCCTCTTCGAGGCGATCATCTACTCGAGCTGATCCATGAAGCCCGCCCAGGAACACATGTCAGGGACTCTTTGAGATTTCACGGTGGAATTCTTTCTCAGGCGCCCCAGTTGTATCGAGGCGCTTGACGGTCTTCAAGGCGTGGGCCGAAAGGAAGAGCACAAGTAGCAGAGCCTGCGGGTGGGTGCTCAAGGCCCAGAGCAGTGAGCCATGCACGTGGAGTGCGGATCAGTCTAGACATCTTCTGCCCGCCAAAGAACCTCCAGCTCGAGGTCGGTTGTCCATGCAGCCGGGGAGAAGAAGACCGAGAATCTTTTGTAAAAACTTTTGATTTGTTCGAAGGTAGGAACCAGTCTTAAGCATGGCGCGTTAAGGAGGAACAGGCTGTTCAGCGGTAGGAAGATCTCTGGCGTCGTGGAGTGAGCAAGAGTTTTACCACCCGGGTGGGTGGGAGCCAACAAGACCTTCCGGCAAGATTTAAAGTGGCAAGAACCTGCCAATAAGTGTGGATGAACAACATATCCATGTCCCTGAGAGCCACAGGTTACTCTACAGAGCAGGAGTTCTAGGAATGGTATTTCTTGTTCATCCACACTATCTGGTTCCTTGCGCCATCTTGGAAGGTCTTCAACTAGCGTAAACTCGTCAGCTCTACTATGACTTGCTCAGATCTGCTACTGCTGAGCCGGGTTGTGTGTCAGCTTGGGGGGTAGCGGGTGGGCGTGTGGATGAACAACATATGCCATTCCTAGAACTCCTATTACAGGTGAGTAACCTGTATTTCTAGAGACATAGATATGTTGTTCATCCCACTATCTAACAGAACTCTAGCAGTTCTCCGGGAGGAGGAGGCAAAAGCACACCTACTTGGGAATAATGACTGGAGAACTGAGGCCCCAAACCAGCATCCCAGCGTGACTCAAGGTTGATGTGGTAATGGGTAATGAAGGTGTGTGCTGACTTCCAGGTAGCATCCTGCAGATTTCCTGGATAGGACGCCCTGGAAGCAGCCACCGATGCAGCGGTATGGTGGGTAGAATGAGTTCTTTCCTCTGGGAGGCTCCATGCCTGCCAACCTATGTGAGATCTATGCAGGGTGACCCACCTGCCTATCGTCAGCTTGGCTGCAGGTCTGCCAGGTGCGGCCTCAGTTAGGTACAAACAGCTGGCGAACCTCTCCCGAACTTGCCGTCCGCTCCTTGTAATGACGCTCTTCTAGGGACTAAAGTATGGAGCCTATATTCAGCCTCCAGGTGTGACTGGGTAGAACACCGGCAAAGTCAACTACCTGATTAAATTGAAACTCGACACCACCTTCAGAAGGAATTTAGATTGGGAGCAGGACACTTGTCCCTGCGGAAGACCAGATAAGGAGACTCAATGGGCATGGAGCTCTCCCATCCTTCTGGCTGACGTGATAGCCACAAGAAAAGCGGTCTTCCACGAGAGTGAGAGAGAGTTCACACCTGTGCACTGGTTGAATGCTTGCCCATGAGCTTTGCCAGTACCAGCAGTAGATCCCATGGAGGTGGAGGTTCTCGCACCGGAGGGGATATGTGATCAAGACCTTTGAAAAAGCGCCCGACCACCTTCTCCTGCGCCACCAACTGCTTCCTGGCCTGTGCCCGGTTAGCAGAGACGGCTGCCAGGTGCAACTTAAGGGCTATCGACCAAAGCCCTTGCTGAGAAAGGAACCACAGGTAGTCCAGAATGCTTGCCAAGGAACAGGAGGAAGGGTCCAGGCCCTTGCCCTGACACCAAATGGAGAATCTCTTCCATTTAAAGCGTAGCATTTTCTGGTCGACTCCTTACGGGATGCCTCAACAATGTTGAGGACCTCGTCAGAAAGACCCAAGGCCTGGAACTCTAGCCGCTCAGGAACCAGACCATCAGGTGCAGGGACTGAAGGTCCGGATGGAATACCTTCCCCTGATTGACTGAGATCAGGTCCGGGCGGGCTGGAAGCCGCCTCGGGAGCCTGGAGCTGAGACTGAGGAGATCTGGATACCGGAACTGCCGGGGCCAGTCTGGGGCTACCAGAATCACCTGCGCCTTGTCCCTTCTCGCCTAGAGGAGCACATTGTGGATCAAGGGAAATGGGGGAAAGGTGTAGAAGAGGCCCGGGGTCCATGGCCTCAAGAAGGCATCCCCTGCAGCGAGCCCTGCTGAGGGGGGCGGGCATGAAACAGTCTCAGCTTTGCATTCTCCCTGGAGGCAAACAGGTCCACCTGGGGCATGCCCCAGTGGGAGAACAGATCTTGTACTACCTCCGGCAGGAGAGACCACTCGTGGGACGCAGCCCCTATCCGGCTTAGGGCATAGGCCAGAATGTTGGAAGCTCCTGCCACATGGATGGCAAGGAGATCCGCGTCCAGGCTGCGCTACGAGGGACCAAATGGGAAGCTTCCTGCACAGAGGCATGGAGCACGTCCGCCCTGGCAGTTTAGGTAGTACATGGTCGTGGTATTGTCCGTCTGGACCTGGACCACTTGACCCGATACAAAGCGGAACAAAGGTGGTGAGGGCTGAGCGAACCGCTCTAAGCTGCTGCAGGTTGATGTGGCAGCGGGACTCCGAGGGACCAGAGGCCGTCGCTCCTGTGTCTCCCCAGATGGGCACCCAACCCATCAGATAGGCATCGGTCGATAGAGAGACCGTCTGCTCGGGGTGGACAAATGGGATGCCCTCCTGCAGATGAGCTGGAATGGTCCACCACTGAAGAGCGTTCCACATCTCCTGGGTCACTGTCACTAGCTGATCCAAAGGATCGGAGCGCTGTGACCATTGACTGGCCAGTCCCCATTATAGGGGCCGCATGTACCAATGGACCACGCTGATGCAGGCCGCCATAAGGCCCAGGAGGCGCAGGAAGTCCCGGGCAGCGCTCAACTGCCCAACATAAAATGATTGGGCAAAGGAGGAAAGAACCTCGGCCCTGTCCGCCAGGAGCCGTGCTCTGGCTCGCAGAGAGTTGAGCTCTGCCCCGATGAATTGTATCACCTGCTTTGGCACGAGTTCCGACTTGGCCTCATTGATTAGGAGGCCAACCTGAGAGCAAACCTGGAGGGCCAGATCCCTGGACCACTCTACCTCCATTTTGGAGGAGGCCGCAACCAGCCAGTCGTCCAGGTAGGGGTACACCCGGACCCTTTGGCGCCGCAGGAATGCTGTCACCACTGCCATGCATTTGGTGAAGACCCTGGGAGCTAGGGAAAGGCCGAAGGGCATGGCCCGGAACTCATAGAGGGACCCCTCTGCCCAGAAGCGGAGGAATCTGTGGTGGGACGGACGGATTGGGACGTGAAAGAACGTGTTCTGGAGGTCCAGAGAAAGTACAGTTACGCAAGAACTTACCGTAGCAGTAGATCTTCGAGAACAGCTCTTGCAGCAGGTAACACCATTAGAACTGAAGCCGGCAGGCGTCAGGACCCCACGGAATTCTTCTAGCTAGCTATCTTCAGCGGGGACCGCCCCAGACGTCGGTCCCACCTCCAACGTCAGGCGTAGTACATAAGGGGGCGGTCCTGCCAGATTCCCCAGTTCTCCTGCCGGAGACTTCCGGCCACAGGACATCAGAATGGGAGACCGAGGATCCACCATCAGAAGACAAAAGGGCGTAAACCCCTGCCAAAGGCTTGGAAAGCCATGCCTACTCCAAGGGGGAAGGTGGGCGGGAAGGTACCTGCTGCAAGAGCTGTTCTCTAAGATCTACTGTTACCGAAAGTTCTTACGTAACTGTACTATCTTACTTCGAGATAAAGCTCTTGCAGTAGGTAACACCATTAGGACTGATTACCAAGCAATAACGCTTGTAAGCATTCTGGGAGGAGGAAACTAGGAAAATCCATACCAAGTCCTGACTCTAGGACAGGAGACCCTGTAGTACGGCCAGGAGGAGGAGACGTTACGAAGTGCTGCAAAGGAGGTAGCCACCCCCCTAGTGGAATGGCCCCGGACTGTACCCGGGAGGGGTTTCTGCTTTGTATCATAGTAGTATGATATACACTGGACAAGCCAGCGAGAAAGGGACTGCTTCGATACTGGTTGGCCCATCATCCTCTCAGCGAAGGAAACGAAGAGTTGCTCCAACTTGCAAAGCTGTTTAGTCCTGTTCAGGTAATACCTTAGACAGCAGTGAACATCCAGGGTGTGGAGCAGCGCTTCTCCTCTATTAGAATATTTAGGGAAATATACAGGCAGATCAATGTCCTGATTGAGAGTGAGTGCAGAGACCACCTTAGGCAAGAACTTAGGATTCGTCCTCAGGGACACACTGTCCTGGTGGAAAATCAAATAAGGTTCCTTACACATGAGAGCGTGAAGCTCGGAAATTCTCCTTGCTGACGTAACAGCAACTAAAAATAACGTTTTCCATGACAGGAAATGCAGCTCGCAATCAGCGGCAGGTTCAAGGGAAGCGTGAGTTGTTCCAGGACAAGAAGTAAATCCCATGGAGGAACAGGGTCCTTAATGGGTGGCCTAAGTGTAACACCCCTCTCAGAAAGTCTCGAGAGGTGTCAGGTTAGCCACTGTCGCTGACCGGGAAGTGGTAAGCAGAAATAGCGCAGAGGTGCACCTTAATAGAGGAGTAGGCGAGACCGAATGGAAAAGGAGAGCAGGTATTCTAACACCGCTTTCACGGGCAACCTGAGGGAAAGGCGCGTGCTTGCGACCACAAGCAAAAGCAGGCGCCATTTCATAGCATCGTCGCATGCGTTGCGGCTTTCTGGCCGTGAAGAACTTCCATACCTCTTGCGAGACCCTGTGGAATGGCGACTGTGTCTCTAGGAGCCATGCATGCAGGTTCAGTGAGCGTAAGTCCGGGTGGACCAGTGAACCTTCCTCCTGAGACAAGAGATGGGAGCTGAAGGGCAACGGGACCGGAAGTTCCCGGGACAGCTGCGTGAGCAAGGGGAACCAGATCTGCCTGGGCTAGAAAGGGGCTACCAGGATCAATGTTGCATGCTCCCTGCGCAGTTTGAGAAGAACTCTCTGGATCAATGGGAAGGGAGGGAAGGCGTAGAGGAATCTGTTCGCCCAGGAGAGGGACAACGCGTCTCACCAGAAAACACCAGGCCCTGGATCTAGCGAGCAGAAATTGGGCAGTTTTACGTTGGATGGGGAAGCGATTAAGTCCAGTTCTGGAGTGCCCCATCGAAGAAACAGATCCTCTGCAACCCCTTGAAGAAGTTCCCACTCATGGACCCTGGCCTGGAGCGACTCAGGCCGATCTGCGTTGTGTTGTCCACTCCGGGCGTGGTGCAATCAGGTTGGCATGCATGCTGGATCACCTATCCACCTCTCATCGCTTCCTGCAAAGGAGGTAGAGTGTCGCCTCATGTTTGTTGAGGTAATACATCACCGCCGTGTTGTCTGTTTGGATCATAAAGTAATAGTGGCATCTCTGACTGGAAGGCCTGCAGTGTATAAAGGACCGCCCTCATCTCCAAAATGTTGATGTGAAGGTGAGCTTCTTGAGGGGTCCACGTTCCCTGGGACCTCACCCCGTTCAGGTGTGCTCCCCACCCCAGCCCTGAGGCATCTGTGGAAAGGATCACCTCTGGGGACAGCGTGAAAAGGACACCCAGAGGAAGCGTTTCTGAGTCTAGCCACCACTGCCAGTCTCGAATCACGGCATTTGTAATTTCTGACCGGATGCTGCATATGGTCTTGCCTTTGGTCCCACTGCACCTTGAGCATCCACTGAGTTACCCACATGTGGAGCCTGCCAAGGGACGGTCGGAATGGCGCAGCCATGTGTCGAGCAGGCGAAGGACCAGCCTGGCAGGGACAGTCTTCTTCGCGAGAGATCCTGATGAGGGATCTGATGCGTTCCGCTCTGTCGTCTGGAAGAAATGCTCTCCCCTGAACGGTGTCCAGAACTGCGTCTATGAACTGCAGCTTCTGCGACGGTACAAGGAGAGACTTCTCATAATTGATTATGATGCCCAGAGACCGAAACAGAGCCTGGGTGCTCTGGATAGCCATCAACAACGCCCTCTGGAGGCGGCCATGAGAAGCCAATCATCCAAGTGCGGAAACACATAGTGGCCCTGTCTCCTTAGAGACGCTGCCACGACTGCCATGCATTTGGTAAAGACCCTGGGGCCATGACAGTCGAGCGGAAGAGCTCAGAACTGGAAGTGGGCGGCCAGGAACTCAAGCACAGGAACCTCCTGTGCGCTTGAGCCTCTGAGGATATGCAGGTATGCGTCCTGCATGTCCAGGGACCCTAATAAGGCATCCTTCTTTAGCATGGGAATAAGACCCTGCAGAGTCACCATGTGAAATCGTTTGTAGGCGACCGACATATTGAGCTTGCTGAGGTCCAGGATTGGACGGCGGTCCCCTGTTTTCTTCGGAACCAGAAAGAAGTGGGAATAGTATCCGTACCCTCTCTGGTTCTCTGGGACATACTCTACCGCTCCCTTTGCATGCGCCAAGTATTTCTTGCCTGATAAGCAATTTGTGCTGACCCGAGTAAGGAGAGCAGAGGAGGCCTCGAGGGTGGCTTGTCGAGAATTCTATAAAGTGGCCTTTTCGAATGAACTGAAGAACCCACCTGTGGGTGGTTATGGACTGCCATCCTGGCAGGTAATTATATCGACCCCGACCTTGATGTCCCGTTGATCCTGAGGCGGGGCCAGGAAGAGTCAGGCTGTGGCGGCGGAGGGTCCGTGGGCTGAGCCAGCATAGCTGGACGCTGACTTCGGCCAGCGGGCTGTCTTCCTGGGCTCTGCAGGAACCGGAGCCCCTCTGCTGTGGACCGGTGCGGGACTGTTGTCTCTGTGTCCATCCACGAAAACGGCTTTGGTTCCTACGAAATGAACTAAGCCTCGGTCGGTACATTGCCTGGACCGACCTCACCGCCTTCCCGGCCTCTTGGAGCTTGGTGAGAACCTTCTCAGAGGGTTCACCAAAGAGAACTTCTCCTTCGAAAGAGGCGTCCATCATGTTCTTCTGGAAGTCCGGGGTAAATCCGGAGACACGGAGCCATGAGTGTCTCCGGAGGCATACGCCTGAAGCTGCCGCTCTGGTCGAAGAGTCCACGGAATCATACGCGGCTCGCAGCACCTGGGTTCCCAAGTCCAAACCCGTACGGAGGAGCTGCAACATCTCCTCCTTCTGCTCACCTTCTGGCAATTTCTCCATGAGATCCAGTCCCTGTTCCCACAAGGCATTTTGGAACTGCACCATGTGGGTCAAGTAGTTCAGGATCTGATGGCAGTAAGCCGGAAGCATGTCGTGCGCCTGCCCATAGCGTCGAGCTGTTTGGACTCTGGGTCCAGTGGCAGGGTGCTCAAATGTTGCGGTCTCTGGGACCGGTCATGAGAGGCTGTTATGACCAGAGAGTTAGCCAGAGGATGTTGAGCCAAGTACTGGTCCTCCTTAGGAGCCTTGTACAGGCGGTCAGCTTTCTTGGCATTGCCGGGAGGCAGTGTGGGACGCTTCCACGCCTGCCTTGGTGACATCCACAGAGTGTCCACCAAGGGTGGTACCACCACAGGCTTAGGATCCTTCTGCGAAGATACCTAGCGGCGTAGTCTCTCTGGGTCTAATTCTTCCGCATCCAGCCCATGTTCTCTTGGATATGTCTCATGATCTCTGAGCGATGGGTCATCCGGAGGAGATCTAGGAAGCTCCGTGGGTCGGAGAGGGATGTGAAGGGAGAGGGGATCTGGATCCTGCCGAGAACTCCGATCCCGTATCCTCCGTCGAAGCGAACAACGGCATCTTCTGGGTCTCTTAGGACTGGGTGACCCTGAAGAAGATCTGGGCAGGAGGTCTCCTTTATCTGATCTCCCCTTGGAGGTCCGTGAGCTCCTGGGGAGGTACTGACCTGCTGCCGGACGGAAAAGGGGGCGCAGGAGCCGGAGGGGTCGCAGGTGGCAGAGGAGGTGGTGTGGGAACCATATCCCTTTTAATGGTATCCCACCAGTAAGTAAAGAGCTCCTTAACCTCAGAAAAGGAAAGGCCCGACGACGGACCGGGCGACGGTGGCCGGTCGTCGGGTTCCGGCATCGGCTCCTCAGGGGCCTCAGGTTGTGGGGAGGGTTCCCTGGGAGGTGCGACAGGACCGGGTTCGCCCGTCTGGTCCTCGGGCTGCGTCAACTCCTCCTCCGTGATAGTCTCCTGACCAGCGTCGGTGGGGAGGCGTCGGGGTCCTCTTCTCTACGCATTACAGATGCAGACGTCGCCCTCCTGCCCGGCGACCGAGGGCGAAGGCCTGACCAGCGGCAGGCGCTGGCGGTCGGCAGCTCCTGGGACCTGTGATGAGTGGCCGACGTCGGGTCCGACGGCTTCTTAAGCGAGGTAAGCTCCTTGGTCTTCCGCTGGGGAGGAGGAGGCAGACCCGACGTCTGGTTCGGAATGGCGGGAACCCGACTTGTGGTGATGATGACGATCCCCAGACCTGACTGGGGCTTTGGAAGAAGATGACGAAGAGGGCCTGGAGGTCTTGTCTGTGAGGAGGAAGAGGAGCCTGAAGGTTTCTTCACTGCAGCGGGGGGAGGCTGAGAACAGGCCCGGGAGGCGAACGGTCGGACCGGGAGCCGGAACTACGGGAGTCAGAGGCCCTAGACGGGGACTTGGATGGAACCCTCTCCCTGTGCTTTTCAGAGTGTTTCCGGGCCTTCTCTGCTGAATCTCCTTTGGAGGTGTCTATGGTCTTAATCTTCTCCTCGAGCAGGAACGCCTGCAGGGCCTTCTGGCGACGGATCCGGGTCCGGCTGTTGAACCCCTGGCAGAAAGTGCAGGACCGGGTGTCGTAGTCTGGGCCTAGGCACCGGACACAGGCCGAATGCAGATCCTTGAACGGGATTTGCTTCCCACAGGCGCACTTCGAGGGATGGCCTTCAACGGAGGTTGGAGAGGACATCAGACAGCAACTGAGCCGAAGAAATGAACGTTTTCCCAAAGGAAGAACTTAACCGTGCGTCGCGCGCTAGAAACGATCCGAAGGGTCGAGACATGCAAGTCAATGGCGGGAAAGAACTGGGGAATCTGGCGGGACCGCCCCCTTATGTACTATGCCTGACGTCGGAGGCGGGACCGACGTCGGGGGCGGTCCCCACTGAAGATAGCTAGCTAGAAGAATTCCGTGGGGTCCTGACACCTGCCGGCTTCAGTCCTAATGGTGTTACCTGCTGCAAGAGCTGTGTCTCGAAGTAAGATCAGAACCACACGCCTCGTTCCAAGGATGGAATGATCTGAGCCAGAATGACCATCCTGAAGGTTCGAGACCTTAGAAACCTGTTCAGGTCGTGCAGGTCTAGAATGGGGTGCCAGACCCCCGTCCGTTTCGGGACCAGGAAGTACCTGGACACAAACCTCGGGTCTGGTGGAAGATCTGCCACCTTCCTGATCACCTCCTTTTCGAGGAGCAGGGCAATGTCGGCTCGACGAGCCGACAGGGAGGCTGCGGACCCCATAGCGCCCCCGAGGGGCGACGGCTCGGAAGGGTGGGGCCGGCTTGAACTCCAGAGGCAGGCCCTTTCCTACCACCTCCAACACCCAGTGGTCCGTGGTGATAGCGGACCAGGGGGAAAGGAAGTGGCAGAGCCGTCCCCCCACGGGGAGAACCCGGGGGGAGCGACGAGGCTGGGGGCAACACCCCTCAACCCGTCACTGGGCAGGCTTGGAGGAAGGACTGGCCGAGGGACCTCCTGGGCCTTTTCCTCCCTGTTGGAGGAAGCCGCAGTCTTGGCTTTGGGGTGCCAAGCGCGAGCCTGCTGGCCCTGATGCTGGTGTTGCTGGGCCGGACGTGCCGCAGGAGCAGAAGGGCAAAAGGACTTATGTTGCTGACAACGGCCCTTGTCCTTCTGGGAGGCGGTGACCGAGTCCAGGGTAGCGCTGAACTTTTTGATCCTCTGGAGGTGGCCTTCCACTCCAGGGCCGAACAGGTCGGTCCCCAAGAAGGGGACGTCTGCCAATTTGTGCTGGGTATCCGCCATGAAGGTGGATATCCTCAGCCAGGCTCTGCGGCGCATGGCCACTGCGGCCGCTACTGATTGGGCACAGGAGTCTCCAATGTCTAGAGCCGTTTGGAGTTGCTGTTTCGCCACTGCCCTTCCCTGATCCCGCACCTGCTTGACCGTAGTCTGCAGGTCGTCCGGGAGATGAGGGATCACCTCATCCATGGAGCACGAGGGCGTGGGAGAAGTGTGCCATCAGCATGGCCGAGCTGGCCTGATGGAAGACGAGGGAGGACGCAGCATACACCTTGCGCTCGGCATAGTCCAGCTTTCTGGACTCCATGTCGAGGGGCTTATCCACATCCCTAGCATTCCCGGAGCACCGGAAAACGGTATCGGTGACCAACCCCTCCACAGATGGGTGCTCCGGAAAACCAGACAAAGAGACGGTAGGGACCGCATACTTCCTGGCCATCCTGGCTGAAGGCGCAGGACAGGAAGCTGGCTGCTGCCAAAGCTCCAAGGCTGGGCCAACAATGGCTTCAGCCACCGGAAAGGCCTCCGTGGGAGAATCCCCTCGGTCCAGTATCTCCATAAGGGGATACTTGGCCCGCTTGGATACGGGCTCGAGCTGCATCCCGGTGGACTCTGAGATAAGCCAAAGCAGACCCATGAACGACGATGGGCTCTCGTCCATCGACTGCCCCCCCGGAGGACTCCAGGTCAAGGGGCCTGGAAAACAGGGAGTAGTCGTCGTCAGACTCCGAAGAGTCTGTGAAGAGCTGCCTGGGGCCTGAGCCACCCTCCACCTGCCAAGGATGTTCGGGAGTGAGGGTGACTGACAACTGGTGAGGCAGACCCTGACCCGACCGACAGTCCTTGGTTGGCGCCCCCGATTTCAGTTGTGGAGGTGGAGTTCCACCACAATCGGTGGGGCAGCTGGTTTTGGACGAACAACCGGCCCAGGCTTGGGCACCTCGACTACCGCGAGGGGTTGTTTTGGCCTTTCGGGTGACAGCCACTTAATGGCTGGGGAAGGCGACAGCATCGGCTTGTTCCCAGACAAAAGGAGCTGCTGCCACATTAAGTCCACGTAGCATCGACGTAATTTATGCCGAAGCCTCTCCTCTTCCGAGGAGGAAGACAAGACGGCGGCGCCACCGCTACCTCAGTGCCGAGACCGCCAATGTCGGCGGGATCGGCTGGACGAATGAGGTCGAGACCCGACATCCTCGGTGTTTCCGAGGGTGGGTCTGGGAGGAAGCGGGGACACCGCTCCTCCTCGGCTTCAGGAACCTTGACCGGGGACTCCGGCACAGGAGGCGCAGGCAAGTCCTCGGTTTCCACCGGGGGAACCGGTGATGAAGGGTTGTCAGCTTCACCAGTCGACAGCCCGTCCGATGGGTCGAGAAAAATCTCTACCGCATCGACGGGCGTCTCGGCTGGCTGACCTGACGGGCACACCATGAAGCCAGCAGCCTTAGCCGAAGTAGAGTGTCGACTGTCCGGGGAAGGGGACCTCTCCTGCTCCCACGAACGTCAACGGTGGGACTTACCCTTCAAGTCCTTCTTTCTTGACTGAGAAGAGTGTCCCGATGGCCCCTCTCCCTTCGTGGAAAGGGACTGGCAAAGCTCCTTAAAAGAAGCTGTGTAGGAGGATCCCAGAGAGAGCAGGATAAATGCCGCGACCGAGGAAGATGAGCATCGGCCTGGGCTGCCTCCTCCCGAGGGCGATCATCTGCTCGAGTTGCTCAGCCGAGCCAGCCGCGGACACCGCCAACAGACTCTTAGACTTCACCGCGGATAACGCTTTGGGGCGCCTAAGTTGTAAACCGGGCAGCGCGGTCTTCAAGGACGCTGGTGAGAAAGATCTACACAACTCGCAGGCCTGCGGATTGTGATCAAGGCCGAGGCAGTAGACGCACGTAGAGTGCGGGTCCGTCCTGGACATCTTCTGCCCGCATGGGCACCGCCGAAAACCAGGAGTCGATTTGTCCATCGCAGCCGCGAGGGAGAATTTGACCAAAGTCTTGAGAATTTTAAAACTATTTTCGGGCGAACTGAAGAGTTAGGATCCAGTCTATACGCAGAGCGTTAAGGAGGGAACCTGAGCTTCCAAGCGGTAAGGAAGATCTGGCGTCATGGGGCGGAGCCGAGAGTTTTACCACTCGGGTGGGTGGGAGGAGCCAGCTTGAAGACCTTCCGGCAAGATTTAAAGCGGCAAGGAACCTGCCAGACAGTGTGGATGAACAACATATCCATGTCCCTAGAACCTGTGTTCCTTTGCTCCTGCGGAACTGTTTCTACTGTCCTGTTGTTCATATGGCCTTGAATCTCAGAAGCTATGAGGTCTGACTGTGTGACAGACAGCCTAGGCTGTCATTTGGGTGGATGATTCAGCGTGGTTTCTGACAAATTTAGAGTAACCCTCGCAAATTATTCTGAGGACTCATTTGTCTCATGCGACTGAATTCCACTGGTTGTAAAACTGAGTCAGACGGCCCCCTACTGCCGAAGAAAAGTCTCCCTCAGACAGCTGAGGCGGGACTTGGGCCGGAATCTCAGAGGGTGGCACTAAGCGCCTTTGGGCCCTGTGCCTTCTGCTGCATTTTCTTTTGCAGCTTCGGGGCTTAATTCTTGTTGAAACCTCCTCTGCCTTTGCCATGAAAGGACTGGCAGTTATGAAACTGCCGACGGTTCCTGCATTGGTGGGGGGCAGCAGGGGTCAGTCTGGTAGTCTTGATGGCAGTCCTAGTTTTCTGTGTGGCCTCCAATGCCTGCTTCACCTGTGGGCCAAACAGATAAATTCCATCAAATGGTAAATTCATGAGACTCTGTTGAGCATCATTAGTAAACTCCGCAACCATGAGTGGCGGGTGCAAATCCCTGCCGCTGCTGACCTAGAGGCAGTGTCAAAATCATCCACAGCAGCCTTAAGCTGCTGGTTATTGGACTCGATGCCTCTAGTAATGGTCTAAAAAAGCTCTGAAGTAGCATGCGACTCTGGAAGAGCTTTGACTAATGTTTTCAGCGAATGCCAGAGGGTATACTCTTATTGCGAGAAGTAGCCCTTGTAGCTAGCAATACTCATTCCTAGGGTAGCAGCGATGAAAACTCGCTTACCCAAAGTGTTGATCTTATGGGATTCTTTATTTACTGGACGAGCTGTAGATTCCTGAGGGAGTACAGCTTTGTCGTTTTCTGCGAAGACCACAACGGCATCTGCAAAAGCTTGGGAGGCCAAGATTGGTCAGTCCTTAGGGGAAGAGTACTTCCAATCTATGGACTTAGCCAGGGAAGGAATGAGTGCCGGATTATCCCACACTATCTGTGAGAGTCGCTCGAAAGAGGGCTGTACCGGAGGAGTCAGTTCCACAGGGTTTCCAGGACATGCAGCTATTGAAGGCGCAATAGCTTCCCTGGATCCACCTCCGACGTCTGGAGGAGAGGGTGGAGATCATGTTCTTCAGTAGAGATTTAAAAGATAGGTCCTTGACCAAAGGCTCTGCTGAAGTAGAGGGCTTGCTTTCCACTCCAAAGGAAGAATCCTCATCGAAGTAGAGTCTTAATCGTAGATCAGGATCAGGCTCAATATTATCTTCTACTAGCCCAGAAGGGATAGTATAAAGAGGAAAGAGCGCAGGACGGGGTGCTCCTCAAATCAGTCTCGAGAAACTCTGTACCCGAGGCGGCGCCAGGAACGGCACCGGATGCAGCGCCAAGACCGGAGTCAAAGGTGGCACCACAGCTGGCACTGTAAGGGCACTTGAGGACCCCAATCCAAACTCTGGGGCACGCAAGGATGAAGATCTGAAAACGTGAGAAGGAGAAGGTGGTACCTGTGCTGGCCCCTGCGCCACAGCCATGTGAGGGAAAAGCACAAGAGCACGGTGTTGATGGCACCGAAGGAGGTGCTGTGCAACAAGGCTGGCCCAACCGTCCTGCCCGTGGTTTCGAAGTCCCTAGGCCCCGGGACCGATCCCGCCGGCTCAGAAAGTTGGGACAACTGCCGAACCCACTGCTCCATAAGAGCAGCCCAATGATGCTCACCGGAGGACCCCCCAGGGGGTGGGGAGGGACTACAGAGCCGAAGATACCAGTCACTAGGGACAGAGGCCGCAGGTGACCCTGACGGAGTTGAAGTTGGCCTCCTGTCCCCTACAACTGACGATCGATGTGCAGACCTACCTGAGGGCGACATTGAGCAGTACCGTTTCTTCTTCGACCAGTGGGATGACGAAGATCGCGAACGGGCCTGCTTCTTCTTCTGCTTTCAGGAGGACCGCCCATAGTCAGACCATCCCTCCGCAGAGGGTGGTGGACTGGACCCAGCACTGCTGGAATTACAGCTTTCATGTTTAGTCTTCCTACCATCACTGGCCCCCTTCACGGTTGACTCCGTTGAAGGCGGGCTGAAGAAGACTCCTCTGTTCTTTCTCAATTAAACATTTTTTTTTTTCTTTTTAAATAATAAACTAAGAATATACTAAAACTAAATCAATACTGAGTGACTATGCTGCTGTTGTACAGACGTGAAGATTTGACCCCTGGCAGGTGAGCGTCGTCACTGAAGAGCACCTGGCGGTGGGAAAAAAGGAACAAAGGCAGTTGGAGGGTCGACGCCGAGACAGCCTATACGGCATGAGCCTGTCTTGCGGCGCCACGCATGCGCAGTCCTACATCAGCACTGGCCCTCCTGAAGATTTTTGCCTCCCGCTCTGTCCTAGCACCTCCGGCGTAGTCCCATCAATGTGAATGAGTGGTGGAGACTATGTCCAGGAAGATGCCTCAAGCTGCCTCTCAAACCAACCTGAGACCTCCTCTCACATCACTGTACCTGGTCCAGGCCGTGGCTTAAGGATACACCAGGACTTGGTAGGGCATATCACTAACTATCCTGCTCACCAGCTTACACAGCCAATGCTCCCTCACTGCCTAATTTCAACTCACTGTCTGGAAGCCTTGCCCTACCTATTACCACAAGCTCCTCAGGTCAATCTGCTCTCTTTTTCAGGACGGGCGTGTTATCTAGACCAGATACTGATGTCTGTTACGTTTAAACTGCCCCTTGTCATCCTGTAACTTTTCTCCCATTGTACTGCTGCTGGTATCCCTAGGCTACTTCACTTACCATTGTTTGGTTACCATAAGTAAGCTTCTGTCTATTGATGCTTGTACAGTATATTTAAATTGTATATTACATCTACTGCTTGTAATCTATGTACCGACACCTTGTGGCCCAGGTTGTGACTGAAAATGGTACTCTGGATCAGCGCACCTACCTGGTTACCAAAAACATAAATAAAAATAAATAAGATCTGAGCCAGTGACATGCTGTCTACTGGCACAAGATGGACCGAAAACGTGCAGAGGTGTACCTTCACTGCCGAGTAATGCAGACTTGTGTTCAACAGGTCCAAGAGGCACCCTAAGACCTTACTTGGTGGGCAACTGGAGGGTCCTGATGGGACTTGCACCCCAGAAGAAGAAGGGTTTCCATTTAACTGTGCAAGCCCTCCTGGAGAAGGCCTATGCTCAGCTTAGATGATGTATGCGATGGTTTGGGAAACCTAAAACTTGGCCACTTCCATTTCCTGAGGAGCCCAGAAAGGAGATGAAGGGAACGCAAGTTAGGATGAACTAAAGTCTCTGTGTCAGAGGTCCGCTCGTAGAGGGAGTAGCCCTCGGGAACTTCTGACAGACTGTTGATCAATGCAATCATACCTCTCAACTGTCCCTGATTTTCAGGGATGTCCCTGATTTTGCCTCAGAAATTTCTTCTGTCCCTCCTAAATTTGGCACTTCTGTCACTGAAAAGTAGGGATTTGAATCACAAAATAATGCCAGCCTTTGGTGTTACAGTCTAGTTCCTATTATGAAAATGCTATTCATACTAAGAAGCATGTTGTACATAGCTTCTGGAACTAATATTATTATTTTTTCAGACGTGTCCCTAATTTTGGTCATTTGTCCCTGATCATTTTAAGCTTTGTCCCTGATTTGTAATGAGGGATGTTGAGAGGTATGAATGCAATCATATCAGCTGAGGCCAGTCTAGGACGAAAATAATTATCCTGCCCCCCTGTGCCTACAGCTTGTGCAGCCCCTCTGAATTAAGGGAAGAGGAGGAGAACATACAGGGAGCATCTTGTCTACTGTAGTGAATACATCCTGACAGTAAACACCAGGGTCTGGATTTCTGAAACAGGATAGAGGCAGTTTTGCATTGAAAGGGGATGCAAAAAGGAGCACGTCCGAACTGCCCCACTCGCCAAAAGCGACTGCACAAAATCTGAACTGGCACATCATGCTCGAGGTACCACTGTCACAACCTCACGGCCTTCCTGTAAAGAGGGTGGGAGGGTGCCCCACCCTGCTTGCTGATGTAATACATCACAGCTCTGTCGTCCGCCCGAAGCAGGATCACTTTGTGGCAAAGGGCATCCTTCAGGACTCTGTTTATAAGATAGCTCTTATCTCTAAGAAATTTATGAAAAGATGAGGTTCCCTCCTGGTTCTACACCTGAGTGTGGAGGTCTTGACAGTGAGCTCCCCATGAAAGATTCTGTCTGAGGCACTGTGATTTTGAAGGGAGGACTGTGGGTGCGTGGTCGGAGACCACTGCTTTCTGCAGGGGACGCCCAGAGTCGCAGCATCCGCTCAACTGAAAGGGGCCTGAAAGTGTAATTTTCCATGATGTAACGAGCCATCAGAAGATATCATTTAGCCTGTCCTCTGGAAGGAAAAACGATGCCCAGGAGGTATCCAGGAGGGCTCCTATAAAAGAGAAGCTGCTGGGAAGATGAAACTGGCACCTTCCCCGAATCAGAAACCCCCCTGAAGAGAAATAAGAAGCTGTGGCAACTGCCTCCTGTGTCTCTTGCCCGGATGGGCTAGCTAGGAGCCAAATGTCCAGGAAGTGAATATTTGAATGCAGAGGTTTTAGTGAACTCCTCCCTGAACAGGTACTTGTTTAACCTTCCAAGGTCGACAAATGGTGCATGCTGCCTGTTATCGTGGAACCAGAAGCAATGGAAATAGGAAGATGTGCTCAGTTCCACTGTGGAACTTCGAGTGCCCAGTTCCCGCAGAAACCCCATATCTCAGAAGCAAAAGAGTGTGACTGAGAGGCAGACAGACTGGGCTGCCGTCTGGGTGAAAGGTCTGGGGAAATCTGAGAAATTGGGAGAGTATCCCTCTCGGACAATCCTGATGACCTATATGTCTGCTGTAATGAACTTCCACTGGCTGTAAAACCGAATTTCGCCCCTCCTGCCACCAAGAGGCGTCCCCCTCAGACAGCTGAGGTGGGACCTGGGCTGGATCTACAGAGGTTGGTACAGGGCACTTTGGGGCCCTGTGCCCTCTACTAGGTTGGTTCCCGATAAAGGCACCCAGGCCTTTACCTTGAAAGGACTGCCTGTACGAGACTGTCGAAGGTCCCGTCCCTCTGCAAGGCAGCAGGCGCCACCTGTTTAAATGGCAGCCATATTGTTCTGAGCGGCCCCCAGAACTCAACCTGAAGGCCTAACAGATAAACACTGTCAAGGAGACATTAACCACCTGCTGCCAGCAGCAGCTGCCCTAAAGGCAGAGTCACAGGCATCCATAAAATCTTTCAGCTAATTATTGGGCTATAAGCCCCTAGCAATGGAGCGTTAGATTCAGAAAGGCTCTCAACCATTGCATTGAGTGTGTTCCACAGGGCGTACTCGTGCTGAGGAATGTAGGAACTCAAGACGCAGAAGTCTGCTTTGGTCCACAGATGAAGACTGAAATGTTGTGATGGACCCCATATCTCCGAGGAAAAAGAACTGGAAAGAAAATCTTCCAATCACACTGATACAGAAGATTTGCATTCCAGCCCAAAAAATGAGTCATTCACTGCGTCTTCGACAAAGTAGAATAGGGAGAGACTCATCCAGGTCCACTTCTACCCCCAGAATAACCTCCAAAGGGCAGGTCTAGACCAGGAACACTGGAGACACCACCACCTGGACTGGCAGACCCGGCACCACACATGGCGCCAGAACTGCTGCTAGACCTGAAGAAAAGGGGGAGAAGTAAAGTGGTATCTGTGCTGGCCCGAGCAGGGAAAAAGGGGAGAGAGGGAGGCACTCGGAGTCGGCGTCGATGGCATTGGCACTGGAGAGGGCACCGCGCACATCCTGACCGGGCCACAGTCCAGTGGCTCCGAGGCCCAAAAGCCCCGGAACCGGGTCCACTGGCCAGGACAACTGGGCAGATGCCATACCCCCTGCTCTAAAAGAGTGGCCCAGAAGTGAAACTGCTCACCGGAAGCCCATCGAGGACAGAGACGGGATCTGGAGTTGAAGATCACATCCATTAAGAGCGGAGCCTCCTCCTCCCCCTTCTAATGGCTATAGCTGCTGTCGTATAGATGAAGACTTGACTCCCGGCAGGCGAGCGACGTCATCACTGAAGTGCACTCGACGGCGGGAGAAAAGGAACTGAGGTGGCTGAAGGGTCGACGCAGAGATAGCCTACACGCTAGTTAGTCTTTTGCTGGTACCACGTGATGTGCGATCCTATCCCAGCTACCAGCCCCTTCTGAAGATTTTTGGCCCCCGTGGGGTCCTAGCACCTCTGGCATAGTCCCATTAGTGTGAATAAGTGATGGAGACTTTTAGTCTAGCAAGACAGGAAAATGTATCTCAGATATCAAAGGTAATGGTTGACTGCTTTTAAAAACTAATATTAGTTTTAGGCAATATACTAGCTCTTTAAGTCCCCTGCAGATTTGGGGACAAGGAGGAAATGAAATGAAATGAGAGAACCACCCCCTGGTTCTTTGTTCCCAGGGAACTGGTTCTATGGCCTTCTTGTGCGTTAGAGTATGTGCTTTCTCCAGTAGTACTTGTATGTGATCTGGAGGGTAAAATGAGGGAATCAGCAGCAGCTCTGGAGGCAATTCCAGACGTTCTAGAGCGTCACTGTGCTCTATCAGCTGCCGGACAAAGCATCCGTTTTGATTTCCCTCCACCTGTCCAGGTGAAGGGAGACATGGCCCCCATCACCACCTCCTGGAGTATTGGAAGGAGGGGAGTCTGGTAAGGAGTCAGGCTGAAGCTGAACCTGTGGCCAGGACCGCACCTCCACCTCTGGAGGCTTTACCAGCAGTGGAGAAAGGGGCAGACAAAGCTGCTCCTGTTCTGCACTTGCCCTCCTGTTGGGTCCCTGTCCTGGGTCTGTGGGTAGCATGATAGGGCATCCTCTGCCCACTTCTTGGTTGAGTGTGGTAAATTGACTGGACTGACCTAGGAGTCCTTCCTGAGGCTTGAAGGTCAGAAAGAATATCCTTCATATCTGCCCCAAACAGCCTGTCGCCTCTGAAGGGGGCATTCAAAATAGATTGTTGACAAGTGAAGCACCGGGGCATCTGGGTAATGATCCCTCAGCTCTGATACCATGTGTATGTGGGAGTGATACTGTTGATAAATTTTCACCAATGTATCATACTGAATGGGACATTCATGTGTAGTGGCAATTCATTAAACCCACTACACCGCTACTCCGAAGTACAGTTGTTCTTGACAGATTTGAGCAAATCCAGACCCCTGAGCCAAGAATGCCTAATGAGGCAGATGCCAGCTGCAGCTGCCCTAGCTGAGGTATCAGAAATATCATAGGTAGACCTCAAGAGGTGCTTACCTAAATCAGCCACAGTCTGGAGGGCCTTCAGTAGCTCCTGTTTCTGGGGACCCTTTGGAAGGGCCTGAGCTGCCACTTTAGACTTTTTCCAAAGGGTACTCTGGAATTTGACCATATGGGTCTGGTAATTAGCAATCCTGAGGCTGTGTGGCAAAGGCACAGGTTCTCTTTCTCATAAGGTCCAGCTTTTTCGATTCCTTATCTGGTGGGAGAGAGCTGAGGTGTTTAGGCACCTTAGACCCATCATGGGCCGCCTTAATGACAACCGAATCTGCCTCAGGTTGACCTGCAAAAAAAGGCTTTCCTGATGGGGCCTGGTACAGCTTGTCTGCCTTCCTGGGCATAGCAGGGATCAAGTTAGGCCTGTACCAGGCAGCCAGGGTGGCATCTTCTAATGCAGCCAGCACAGGAGAGATGACCAGAGGTGGAGAGTCTGGCAATTCTAGAAACTCCACCAAGTTTCTGCGAGTAATGTCCTGTTCCTGGGCATCAAACCCCATGGCAGTTTGGAGCTGTCTCATTATGCCAACGAAGGTGGGGTCTTCAAGAGGGGACCTGGGGTATATAGAGTCCTCACTCCTGGTAGAAACAGTAGAGCCTGATATATCAGTGCTCTCATCCATGTCTTCATCCTCTTCTTCCTCCTCTTGTGGCATGAGGTCAGGTATGTATTCCTGATCTTCATCAGTGAGCTCAGAAGGCTGCAAAGTGGGAAGCGAGGACGTCGATGCCCTGGAATGAGCAGAGTGCATTGACGTGGTGGCTAATCTGGTAGGATCTGGCATTGACAGGCCTAGAGGTGGCTCAAGGCACTGTAAGATCTCCGCAAAGGATGAGAGCACCATCTGTACATCGATAGGAGCCTGCATCAAAGGAGCGCGCCTTGGGGCATCGATTGAGGAAGCTGGAGCCCCATTGCTGACAAAATGCCTTGTGGCAAAGGAAGGTCCAGGGGAACACGGCCTGCCAATCTAGAGGTAGTTTAAGTCTAAGTGGCAGGGTTTGCAATGTCGGCAAGAGTGTCAGCAGCCCGGACGTCGATGAGCCTTCACCAGCCGTAGGAGGTCTGGCGGAACTCACTGCCAAAGCTGACCCTATGGGAACAGGGTTCTGGGTGGCAGGAGGAGTGGACCAGGGGGAATTTGTCCTTACTTCACTCCCTCTCTCCCAGTGTTTGTGTTTGCTTGAAGACCTGTCCAGGGCCTTAGAGGAATGGGAAACCAAGGACTGGGCTGGCGACATGGAGAAGCTTCTCGCCTGGAGCTCCCTCTCCATCCTAGCTACCTTCTGCTCTAAGAGGAAAGACTGCAGGGCTTTCTGGCAGTATCACTGGGTGTATTAGTGGAATTTCAGGCAGTACTCACAGGCCTTGGTGTTATGGGCCTCTCCGAGACGGTAAGCGCAGATGTGGTTGTCGTGGGATTATTGTTCTCCATCGCACTCGCAACAACAAAAGAGCTTAGCTAGCTCTTTCTGTTACATACATGACAAAAGCAATCACTTCAGAAATAAAGTGATAACATACTAGGGCGGGGGAAAAAAGTAGAAAATTGGCGGTTGACTGAAGTGACGGTGTCTCAGTGGAGTCTGGTGATTATGGTCGATGGTGGGAAAAGAAATGAGGAGGGCGCGGGACTGCCCACGCTTACAGAGTGGAGGACGTCAATGTCCAAAGTCACTGTGGGTGGCCCCTAGCAGACTGTTAGTGAAAACGTTTCCATGTAGTTCTTGCCCCTGGCAGCTACAGTTCCATAGGGGTGGTCTGATGAAAAAGATGTCTTCAAAGAAGATATGTAATGGGTTACTGTAAAGAGTTTGGACTAACCCCCAGACACAGGAACAGACAGAACAATTGGTCATACCAAAGTAGTATAGAACCGAGTTGTTACAGATTGCACATGATAGTCCTATTGCTGGTCACTTGGGGAGGGGTCACCCTTGCCAGATTGCTGTACAGATTTTATATGCCTGGAATTCATGAAGATGTTGCTATTGCAGTTCTTGTGATGAATGTCAGAAAGTAGCCCCAGTGACTACAAAAGACAAGGTGCTCCTACCCTTGATAGATGTGCCTTTTAAGAGAATTGCAAGGGATGTGATTGGCCCCTTAGACAAAAGTAAAAAGGGCAATCAATTCATTTTGGTTGTATGTCACTATGCTATTCGATACCCAGAGGCAGTTCCAATGCATACTGTCACAGCCCTAAAAGTGGCAGCAGAGCTTGCCAAAATTTTCAGTAGGGTGGGCGTACCTAGATTATTACTAATCAGGGTAGTAATTTTGGTGCTGCATTACCAACGGAGCTGCACCGACTACTAGATATCACTGACATAAGAACCACCCCTCATCACCCTCAGACAGATGGTCTTGTTGAGTGCTTTAATCAAACTCTAAAACGCATGTTAAAAAGGTTTGGGGAAGGGAAAGACTGGGACCAATACTTACCTTACCTGCTTTTTGCTTCCAGAGACATTCCACAAATATCAAAAGGCTGCTTTGTTAGTTTTACCAAAAACTCCTACAGAAGATGTTGATATAGCTTATGACAGACTGGAACAAACTCTAACTGCTGATGCTATAAAGGCAAATGCTTCCTTAACTTCAGAATAAACCGCAGAAATTCATAAACTGGTAAAGACATTTAACAGTACTTTTACCACAGTGCCAGGCTGAGCAAAAGGGGCCAAGCACATAATAGTGACAGGGGATGCTTGCCCTATTAGACAAAAGACATACAGATTACAAGAACAGTTAAGAGCAGACATGGCCAAGGAAATACAAAACATGTAAGACTGGGTATTACAGAGGAGTTGAGAAGTGCTTGGTAATTACCAATGGTGATTGTAAATAAAAAAGAAGGGGATGTAAGAATCTGCCTTGATTTAAGAAACTTGATCAAGTATCCGAATTTGACAGTTATCCTATGCTCAGGAAAGATTATTTGGTGGACAAACAGGGAACTGCCAAGTACAACAGTACTCTCGATCTCACCAAGGATTACTGGCAAATTCCCCTAGCTAAAGAATCCAGAGACAAAACTGCATTTGTCACTCCTATTGGATTCAATCAGTTTATCACCATGCTAGTTGGTTTACATGGTGCACCCGCTACATTCCAGTGGCACATGGATGTGACTGTAGCTACTCACACTGGTTACTATGCTGCTTACCTGGACGATATCATGGTGTACGGTTCAGACTGGAAAAGCAGTTATTCAATCTATCAAAAAGAGAGGTCTGACAATTAAATCCTACCCAATGTGCACTGAGCATGCAGGAAATCAGATATTTGGGATATGTTTAGGGAAATGGAGAAGTAAAGCTAGAGATTTGTAAGACAGAAGCTGTACCAACAGTCCTATCCCTAAAATAAAGAAACATGTCAGGTCACTATCAGGGCTGGCTGGTTACTATCAGAGATTTGTTCCCAACTTTCCCCAGTTAGCTACTCCCCTCACTGAACTCATAAAGAAACAGTTCCCAAATAATGTGAAATGGTCCCGAGAGTGTGAGGAAGCTTTACGAGCCATCAAGGCTGCATTATGTTCAGCTCGTTTTAAGAAGCCAAGACTTTGAGAAACAATTTTTGTTACAGACAGATGCATCAGAGGTAGGCCTAGGTGCAGTCCCGAGTCAGAATATAGATGGGAAGGAAGAAAAAATTACTCACCTTAGTAATGTTGTTTCTTCTAATGGAGTCTTGCTGTATTCTGACTATTGCAGTGATCTCCAACCTTTGAACTGCCCCGGAGAACAAAGAATTAACTTTCCATGCAAGGCATGGAATGCTGAGCTCGACTGAAGCCTCTGTCTGCTGTTGTTTGAACCCCAACCGCCAGATCTTTATGAGCTATACTCACGGGGCGTTGTGTGTGGAAACTGTAAACTCACACTAGCCAAATGGCAACTAAATTTTATAAAAAAGGTTTTTTGGTTTCAAAGCAAAGACTCAAGTCAGGAAACCCAAAAAACCAAAAATAACACACACCAAAAATAAAAGAGGGTGAGAAAAGGGGCACCTTTAGGTGCCAACACTGCTCCTGCCCACCCACATCCCAAAACCAGGTTCGGTTGAGATCGAATACACAAGACTCCATTAGAAGAAACAACATTACTAAGGTGAGTAATTTTTTCTTTAAACAACATGAAGTCTTGCTGTATTCCTGACTATCATCAGTACAAGTACTACCTCCATGGAGGACAGAACCTACTTTGGGAACAGGCTCTGAAGTACTGCTCACCAAACTGAGCATCACTCCTAGCCTGGATGTCCAGAGAGTAATGCTTGGTAAAAGTATGGACTGTTTTCCAGGTGGCTGCTTGACAAATCTCTAAGATAGGAATATCCCTGGCAGCAGCCAGGGAAGCAGCTGTACCTCTAGTAGAGTGAGCCCTCAGGCCTGAGGGTGGGATCCTACCCAATTTTTCATAGCAGAATTGTATGCAAGAGACAATCCACCTGGCAATAGATCTTTTAGTGGCAGGTTTTCTCTTACCGACCTCTCCATAAGTGAGGAACAATTAGCTAAGGGCCCTTTTTACGTCCAGACTGTGCAGCCTCCTCTCTCCAGAGGAGGAATGGTCAGTGAAGAAAACAGGGAGAGACAGACTGGTTAAGGTGGAAATCTGAGACCACCTTAGGCAAAAACTTCCTGTTAGTTCTTAGGACCACCTTATCTCTATGAAAAGAGATAAAATCAGGCTCCACTGACAGGGCTTGCAATTCACTGATGCGCCTGGCAGAGGTAATGGCTACCAAAAACACAGTTTTCCAAGTCAAGTACTTAAGTTCTGCAGAGGACAAAGGCTCAAAAGGGGGTTGCATAAGCTGAGCAATGCAAACATTTAGGTCCCAAGCAGGAGCAGGGTCCCTGAAGGGAGGATTGGTATGCAACAATCCCTTGAAGAATTTGCAAAATACAGGATGAGCTGAAAGAGAAGAGGGCTTGCCTACTGACAAAAAAGCAGAAACAACTGCTAAATGTACTTTGAGTGTAGCTGGTCTGAGTCCCAAGCCATTGAGATGAACCATATAGTCCAGGACTGTAGGCAACCCAGCAGATTCTGCAGAAATATGCTTACCAGAGCACCAAATAGTGAACCTTTTCCATTTGAAGTTGTAAGTCTTTCTGGTGGAAGGCTTTCGAGAAGCCTTTAGAATATCCAGAACACCTTGAGAGAGGTGCAGCTCAGCAAATTCTAACTCTTCAAGAGCCAGACCTTGAGATTGAGAGATTTGAGATTCGGATACCAAACCCTCCCCTGAGAGGATGTCAGCAGGTTGTAATTCCTGGGAAGAGACAGGGGAAGGTGGACTTCTAAGGACAGCAACAGTGGGTACCAGGGCTGTCTGGCCCAGTCTGGAGCAATCAGGATCACTTTGCAGGGTTGAGACCTGATTTTAACTAGTACCTTGAACAGGAGAGGGAAGGGGGAGAGAAGCATGAGGAACGTCCCTTCCCAATTGAGAACCAGGGCTTGCAGGGGGACTGAGCCCAATACTGGGGGACTGCAGCAAAAAAGAGGAAGTTGGTGATTGTCTGGGGCTGCAAAAAGATCTATCTGTGGAGTGCCCCATCTGGAGAAAATCACCTTCAAAATTAGGGGATCTAGGGACCATTCGTGGTGACCCTGAGATATCCTGCTGAGAGCATCTGCCAGGACATTGTCCTTCCCTGGGAGATGCACTGCTGTCAGATAAGTTTGCAGAGAATAGGCCAGAGACCACAACTTCATTGCTTCTGTGCACAAGGCCGTAGACCGAGTGCCCCCTTGCTTGTTGATGTACCACATTGTGGTAGTATTGTCTGTTCTGATCTGGACTACTTTGTTCTGAACAGACTTGGAAAAAACTTGTAGTGCCAGAAACACTGCTCTGAGTTCCAAGAGATTGATGTGAAGCAGAGATTCTTGAGGTGACCACAGCCCTTGGGTGGTCAGATCCCCCAAGTGGGCTCCCCAGCCCAAGAGGGAGGCATCTGTGGTAAGGATTAGAGAATGAGATTGGTGACAAAAGGAACTCCTTGCCTTAGATTGTCCTGATCCTGCCACCACTGCAAAGCCTGGATCAGGGTTCGAGTCACTGAGACTAGTTTGGTCAGGGAATCCTTTCTCTGGGACCAGAAGGTTCTCAAGTGGAACTGAATGTCCCTCATCTGAAACCTTGCCCCCTGGATCACTGCTGTAGAGGTTGCCATGTGGCCCAGGAGCTGCAAGAAGTGCCTTGCTGGTCGAGACACCTGAAGGGTGAAAGAAGAGGCCAGTTCTACTAGTGTCCTTGCCCTGTCCAGGGGAAGGAAGGCCTTTGTTCTTATTGTATCGAGCTCCGCCCCTATAAGGTGAGGAGCTGCACAAGCTCAGAACTGAGTTTGGAAGATTTAGGAGGAATCCTAAGGAAGTGAGCAGTTGCTGAGTTATCTGGAGATGTGACTTGACTTGGTCTGGAGACTGACCCACTATGAGCCAGTCGTCCAGGTATGGAAAGATGGAGATCTTTTCTCTCCTTAGGAAAGCAACCACTACTGCCAGGCATTTTGTGAACACCATTGGGGCTGATGTTAGACCAAAGGGCATTGCTCTGAATTGATAGTGGCCTGAGGGCAACTCGAACCTGAGGTACTTTCTGTGGGAGCACCTGATGGGAATGTGAAAATAGGCATCCTTGAGGTCCACGGAGGCTAGCCAGTCCCCTGGCCTTAGAGAGGGCAGAATTATTCCCAGAGTCACCATTTTGAATTTTGGCTTTAAAAGGTGCTTATTTAAATATCTCAGATCCAGGATGGGCCGCCATTCTCCTGTCTTGTTGGGGGTTAGGAAGTACCTGGAGTACAATCCTTTTCCCCTGTGTAGAGGTGGAACCCTTTCTATGGCTCTGAGAGCCAAGAGGGAAGAGACCTCTGCCTCTAGGGCAAGGGCCTCTGAAGGATTTGCAGGTGGAAAGGATCTGGTTCTCATCTTGGGAAATTTTTTGAAGCTGAGAACCAGTCCCTGGCTTACTACTTCCAGGACCCACTTGTCTGATGTTAAAGACTTCCAGTCCTGGACAAAGTAAGCCAGCCTGCCCCCTACAGGTAGTGGGGGAATCGGTCCGGGCAGACCCATCAGGGTGTCTGCTTGGCAGGGGCTTTAGGCTGAGGGGTGGAAGCAGGCCTGCTCATACCCCGTCTGCCTCTCCCTCTAAAGAACCCCCTCTGAGCAAAGGCAGAAGAGGAGGCCTGGGCTTGGTTAAAAGGCCTATGAAAAGGCCTGCCCCTGCCCCTGGAATGCTGCCTCTGGGGAGTGGCTTGCCTTTCTTTGGCCTGAGCACTCCTGTAGGTGTTCCTGTACTTGTCCCTTTTTTTCATGTAGTTCTCTGTCTGCTCCCCAGAGAATTACCAATGACAGGAAAATCCATGGCCTTAGCCTGGGTATCCTGTGACAGGCTAGTACATCTGAGCCAAGCCATCCTTCGAAGGGCCACAGATATAGCCATGACTCTAGATGAAACATCATTGGAGTCCACAGCAGCATGAAATTGCACCTTGGATGCCTCAATCCCATCCAAGCCACCCGCTCCAGCTCCTTGGCAAGCTGGTCAGGGGCCTGTTTAGCTAGAGCCATCACAGTGTCCCACCTGGACTTCTGGTATCTAGCTGTGTAGGCCATATAATTAGCCTGCCTGAGTCCCAAAGATGCTGCCATGTACTGTTTTTTTGCCATGGCATCAATCCTCCTGGAGTCCTTATCTGGGGGGTGTGAAGCCAAGGGTTTATTTGCCTTATCACAGGCAGCAGCCTGCACTACCCCAGCATGGCTGCATTGCTGGGAAAGGAACTCGGTGTCTGAGCCTGAAAGAGTATACCTCTTGTCCATTCTTCTGTCCACAGGATGTATGGAATTAGGAGTTTTTAAAATTTTAAATGTCTGTTTCCCAAAAGACTTATGGAGGGGAAAAGACAATCTCCTAGACTCTGGGATGTCCATCATCTCAATGAAATCAGGCTCCTCCTGATCCTCTACTGCTCCTTCCATAGGAAGCTGGAGGGTTTCAGCCACTTTTTTATAAAACATAAAGTGGGAAGGGGACTCAGACAGCCTAGGAGGAGAAACACCTGAAGGTCTGTCTGGGGAGATGTCCGGGTCAATGGGCACATCCAGACTTTCATAATCACCATCACTATCTTCATACTCTCCCCCCTCCTCCTCCGGTTCATAAAATTCTTCCAAAGTATAATCCAGAACCGGGGGAACCGACTGAACTGAGCCCCTGACCGATGGTGCTGGTTCGGTCGGAACCGAAGTTAGCAATTGAACTATCCTTGTCGCTTTGGCTATCTCATCAGCAGTCGGAGAAAGAACTTGTGGATCCGAACCGGCTGACTTATCCCTTCTTTTTCTTTTAACCGGAACCGACTCCTCAGAATCGGTTCTCCTTTTGGCCGAAGAAGTTTCGCCCTGGTCAGAGGGCACTCCTTCTGGTTCGGTTGGAACGAACCGGGCTGACCATCCGGTCAGCGGACTTCTCGACCTCCCTTTCCCTCAGTCTACCTACTCTTTATCCAGGGTAGCTTTGGGAAAACTTTTACAAATTTGGCAGTCTGAACTGAGGTGGTCAAACACAGACAATAAACACAGGTGGTGTGGGGATCAGCCTTAGCAAAGGCTTCCCCACACACACCACAGTGTTGAAACCCAGTGGGCCCGTTTTTTTTCTTGGGTTTCTCAGACATGGCCAATCCTACCAAAACTTACCCTTTTTCGGCAATCCGCCATGCAAGACACCCCTATCGGTTCCTGACCGTGTTACGGGTCTTGGAAAAAAAACGTAATGAAATCCGTGTTTTTTTAGAACCGATATGGACCGGTTACCACACTCTAATAGAATAGAAAACTTTTTCCAAAAACCTGATCGGTTCAAACCGAACCGATCCAATGTTTACAAGTTCCACGCAGAAAACTAATATAGAAAAACCTATCTAGTACTCACCGTACCACAGACAGACTTAACCGACAGGTTAGATTGTAGAAATTCAGTTGAAACCGAGAGAAAAAAATGACACTTTAACTGACTTTTTTGAACCGAGCGAAGGAGAAATCTCCGTAGCGACTGTTCAGTGAGGCGGAGTATAGAATCTGGCAGTTGGGGTTCAAACAACAGCAGACAGAGGCTTCAACCGAGCTCGAGCTCAGCGTTCCATGCCTTGCATGGAAAGTTAACTCTTTGTTCTCCGGGGCAGTTCAAAGGTTGGAGATCACTGCAATAGTCAGAATACAGCAAGACTTCATGTTGTTTGAACATCCCATTCTATATATCAGTATGAAGTTGCACGACAGAGAGAAAAGGTACTCCACCACTGAAAAGGAATGCTCTGCGGCAAAGTGGGCCATGGAGTCCCTTAAGTTTTATTTGCTAGGAGATGACTTTGTACTTATAACAGATCACAATCCTCTCCTGTGGCTTAACCAAATGAAGAATAAAAATTCCAGAATACCAATGTGGTACCTGGTACTACAGCTATTTATATTCAAAGTGATGCACAAATCTGGAAACGAGAAAGTCAATGCTGATTTTCTGTCAAGATATGGATCAGGAATTGAAAATTCAGAAGGTTGAAAAAAATGCGCGAGTTTAAACTTCACTGTTTACTGCATATGCAGATAATTGTAAAAGTCATAAGGTAATGTTGGAAGAGAATTAAAAGAAAGTTTTGCAAACCTATTTTTTAAAAACAGGTTCCCTCTTACAGAGTAGGGTATGTGACAGGGTTGAATAAGGCCCAGTCCCATTTGTTACGCTGAGAGAGTTAAACGCATGGATCTGTTCTATCCTCTCCTTTTCTGTCTCTCGTCAATCTGACTGTGCAATCAAATTTTCTTGTGAGACCTAGGAACTGATCACTCTGTCTCACGACTCTCCACTTCCTGCTCTCTGCCTTCACTTGTAGTTTCTGTCTTTTCATGTCTTCCTTCTTGTTTATACGTGGTTTTAAAAATATATGTGAATCTGTATGTGAAACTGGGATCCTTTTGTTTGCCAATATATATATAATTGTATTGTTGAAATGATTGCAGAAAGTTATTTGAAACTCAGTGGGTTAACCCTGAGATGCAGCACAAGCTCATTTGCAGAGCTGTCAACAGCAGATTAGTTTTAGGACACCGTATTCTATTTTGTTCACCAGCAGGAAAGAAACTGACAAGAACTCGGATACATTTTATGTGAAAACATGATGTCTTAAGCTCAGGATGTAGAAATTAAATGCTAGGCCAAGACTTCTTATAAAAACAGCAGCAATGTTTGTTAGAGAGAGACTGAAATTTAGAGTTAGAGACACCCTCAGAGGAAGGACTTTGTTCTGTTAGAAATGGAAATTACGTACCTACCGTAATTCTTGATCTTCTTGGACGAGTCTCCATCACTCATTTACACTAATGGGATCTGCGCCGGAGGCACTAGGACTCAGCGGGAGCATACTTTTTGCTAGAGGGTCGGCGCCAGAGATGGAGCCGTGAGGAGCGGCACCACAAGCCTCAGCTCGTATGATAATGACTATCTCGGTGTCTACCCTCCAACCGCCTCAGTACCTTTCTTTCCAAGGAGGTGCAGAGCAAATAACCTAGAAGGATAGCCTAACCAAAAACCGGATACAAGACAGTCCGGACGACCTGTATAAGAAGGGTCAACAAAGAAGTCTTCACAGCCTAAAGATTGAGGGAGAGTGAAGACCAACAACAGAGGTGAGCTCGGGGGATGGTGGGTGGGCGTGTGAATGAGTGGTGGAGACTCGTCCAAGAAGATCAAGAATTACAGTAGGTACGTAATTTCCATCTCTTCCTGGACATAAAGTCTCCACCATTCATTCACACTAACGGGAGAGTACCGAGCTAATAATCCCCCGAGAAGACGGCAGGAGAGACCAAGAGCTCACAGTTTTTAGGACAGGAGTCCATTAAGGAAGGTCCTGACAAATGAAAGATGTCATCTGGCATTGACATCCAGGGCACAGTGTTTGACGAAAGTATGCACTGAGCTCCAGGTGGCCGCATTGCAAATATCTGCAATGGGCACGTTGCGGATTTCCACTAGGGATGCCACGACTGCTCTAGTGGAGTGAGCGTACACTCTGCCCTCCAGCTTAACCTGCGCCATGGAATAACAGTGGCGAAGGCATGCCACCAGCCATGCTGAAATACATCTGATAGCGACAGGTTGACCCAGCCGGGTCTTGCTGAAGGAAACAAACAGTTGTTAAGCTTTGCGAAAATCTTTTGTTCTATCTAGATAGAAACGCAAAGCTCTTTTGACGTCCAAGGAATGAAGAGAACGCTCTCCTTCATTTTGGAAGTTTGCAAAGTAAGTAGGAAGAACCAAAGGTTGGTTTAGATGGAATTCTGAAACAACCTTAGGGAGAAACTTAGGATGGGTCCTAAGAACTACCTTGTCTTTATGAAACACAGTATTTGGAGGGTCTGTGACCAAGGCATGTATCTCAGAGACCCTGCGGGCCGAGGTAATGGCCACTAGGAAGGCCGTTTTCCAAGTGAGATATTTTAACTCACAGGTAGCTAGAGGCTCGAAAGGTTTTCCAGTGAGCATGTCAAGCACAAGATTAATGTCCCAGGCTACAACTGGACGTCTGACAGGAGGTCTGGTATGCAGAATTCCCTTAAGAAACCTGTTAACCACAGGTAACATCCAGTGAAAAGTAAAGTACTGGCTCATGATAAGCTGAAATGGCACAAAGGTGAACCTTAACTGTAGAGTATTGCAGACCTGAATTTGAGAGGTCTAAAAGGTACTCTAGAACTTTATCTGGTGGGCAGGAAAAAGGATTCAAAGAGGATTTTGCACACCAGAGCAAAAAACGCTTCCATCTGGCTGTGTAAGTTTTCCAAGTGGCTGCCTTGCACGCAGCCAGAAGAGTATCTGAAACTCTGCGAGAGACATTGAACCTGTTCACTTCTAACTCTTCAGGAGCCAAGCATGAAGGTGAAGCGATCTCAGATTGGGATGGACCACAGGCCCCTGAGTAAGAAGGTTCGTCTGAAGGGGAAGCGGTTTTGGAGGGGTTTCCAACATACTGTTGAGTAGTGGAAACCATATCTGTCGAGGCCAGAAGGGAGCAATGAGAATCATTTTGTCCCCCTGGGACTCGAACTTGAGAAGGACTCTCTGAATTAGAGGAAGAGGCAGAAAGGCGTATAGAAAGCGTTTTGTCCACTGCAGCCTGAACGCATCCTGACAGAAAATGCCATGCCCTGGATTTCTGGAGCAGAAGAGAGGTAGTTTTATGTTGAGTGGGGATGCAAAAAGGTCCAGGTCTGAAGCTCCCCACTCTGCGAATAGTGACTGAACTATGGCTGAGTCGAGGGACCATTCGTGAGGATCTGTCTCTGTTCTGCTGAGATGGTCTGCCAGTTCGTTCTGCACCCCCGGCAGGTAGACCGCCTGAATTAGAGCCTTGTGCTCCAAGCACCATTCCCACACCCTCATCGCTTCCCTGCATAAGGGGTAAGAGTGAGCACTGCCCTGCTTGTTGATGTAATACATCACTGCTTTGTTGTCCGTTTGAAGGAGAATGTTCTTGTGACAGAGAATGTCCTTCAAAGCCCGGACTGCATAAAGGACGGCTCTCATTTCAAAGATATTTATGTGAAGCTAGGACTCTAGCTGAGTCCACGTACCTTGAGTGTAGAGAGTCTGACAGTGAGCTCCCCACCCCGTCAGGGATGCGTCCGTGGTAATGGAAATCTGATGATCCAGAAGAGCAAAGAGATACCCTTCCAGAAGATTGTCCTCCTGTGACCACCAGATGAGTGATCTCTTCAGAGGTTCTATCACCTTGAAGAGGAAAGGACTGAGGGTGAGTGGTTGGGGACCACTGAGTACTGAGCATCCATTGAGAGGTTCTCATGTGAAGGCACGCTAGGGGTACAGTGAACACCGAGGATGCTATGAGACCTAGCATCCATTGCATCGAGAGAGCTGACACCGAGCTGTTCTCTCCGATGTATCGGGCCATCTGAAGGATATCGCTCCTCCTGTCCTCTGGAAGAAATACTTTCACACAGGAGGTGTTCAGAAGAGTTCCTATGAAAAGGAGCCTCTGGGAGGGCTGCAGCTGCGATTTTTTGAGGTTTAGCAGGACTCCAATGGATGTGAGAAAGTGTGACGTCATGGCTATGGTGTCTAGAGTTCCCTGCCTGGAAGGACTTGCTAGAAGCCAATCGTCCAGATATGGGATCACTTGTATTCCGATTTTTCTGAGATGCGCTGCAAGAATTGCACAACACTTTGCAAAAACTCACGGCGCTGAGGATAGCCCAAAGGGCAGGACTCTGAACTGATAATGCTGTCCCAAAGCCACGAACCTTAGGTATTCGTGATGCTCTGGATGAACAGGAATGTGTTGGTAAGCATCCTGCATGTCCAGAGATGCTAACCAGTCGTGTTGATGAAGCAAAGGTAACAGGGTTCCTAGCAATATCATTTTGAATTTTTCTTTGGGAAGAAATTTGTTTAATTTTCTGAGGTCCAAAATGGGGAGCATGCCCCCGGTTTTCTTTGGAACCAGAAAGTAATGGGAGTAGAACCCTGTGTTCCGTTGATCCAGCGGAACTACTTCCACTGCCCCGTTGTTCAGAAGGCCTTGTATCTCAGAGGCGAGAAGTTCTGACTGAAGTACTGACAGCCTGGACTGTCATCTGGGGGAACGATCCGAAGGGGTCTCTAAAAGATTGAGGGAATACCCCTTGCGGATTATCCGGAGGATCCATTTGTCTGAGGTTATGGACTTCCACCGATTGTAGAAGTGAGCCAGATGACCTCCCACCGCTGAGGAAGAGTCCCCCTCGGGCAGCTGAGGTGGGACTTGGGCCAAAAACTCAGATAGCGGCACTGGACGTTTTGGGTCCTTGCGCCTTAGGTTGCATTTTCTTTTGAGGCTGAGGGGCTTGATTTTTATTAAAACCTCCCCTGCCTTTGCCCCGAAAGGACTGACGGTTATGAAACTGGCATTTGTTAACACCCCCTCGAGAGGAGACGGGAGGAGGCCGAGCCAATTTAATGGCTGACCTAGTCTTTTGTGTGGCCTCTACAGCCTGTTCTACTTCAGGGCCAAAGAGATACACACCATCGAAGGGCAACACCATGACCTGTTGCTGGGCATCATTCGTGAAACCTAAAGTGCACAGCCAGGAATGACGGCGGGTAAAAATGCCTGCTGCCGCCGCTCGGGAGGCAGTATGGAAGGCGTCCATAGCTGCTTTAACCTGCTGGTTGTTGGACTCGATATCCCTGGTTATGGTTTGAAGAAGCTCTGAATTAGTGTCTGACTCCGGTAGAGCTTCAAGCATTAGTCTGAGTGAACGCCAAAGAATATACTCGTATTGAGAGAAATAGCCTTGGTTGCTGGCAATATGCATACCTAGGGTGGAAGCAGCAAAGACTCTCTTACCTAAAGTGTCTATCTTACGAGATTCTTTGTTTATAGGTCGAGCTATAGTAGTCTGAGGGAGGACGACCTTATCCTTCTCTGCCAAGACTACAATAGGATCTGCAAAGGCTTGGGATTCCAAAATGGGTCGATCCTTGGGAGCAGCATATTTCCTATCTATGGACTTAGCCACAGAAGGAATGAGAGCAAGAATTATTCCATACCATTTGAGAAAGCGTCTCAAAGGAGGGCTGTACCGGAGGACTCAAATCCATAGGGATCTCCGGAATATGGAGGTACTGGAGTCTTAACAGTTTCCCAGGATCGATATCTGTAGTCTGGAAAGAAAGAGTGGAATTCAAATTTTTCAGCAGAGACTTAAATGACAGGTCCGCGACCACAGGCTCTGCAGCAGGATTAGATCCTGTTCCCTCCACATCATCAGCCAGACGAAAGTCTGAGTCAGGATCAATGTCATTTCCTGACAGCCCAGGAGGAACCGTATGGACAGGAAAGGAGTGAAAATCAGAAGGAAATAAGGAAGGGAAAGGATTCAAAGAAGAGGAGCCCTGAAGACTGGATGACACCCTAACAGGCCTCTTCGCCAAAGAAGAGCACGGTGCCGAAAAAACGCACGGCACTGAAGACAGCGCCAAGGACAGCGCCGAGAAGCCACACGGTGATGAAGACAGCGCCGAGAAGCCGGACGGTGCCGAGAAGTTGCATGGCACCAAGGACGGTGCCGATGAGGCTCAGACAAGCCCAACGGCGCTGAGGACGGCGCCGACAGACGCATCGGTGCCAAAGATGGTGCAGAATGTTCTATCAACGCTGAAGGCGTCGAAAACATCCTAAGGCTCCGAAAAACAGGATCTGAGGAGAAAGAAGGATGAATACCAGGAGATAGAGGCATCGGTGTGGCCCCCTGCGCCGCAGCCATGTGAGGGGGGGAACACCTGGCCGGAGTCGATGGCACCAAGATGACGCCAACACGACTAAGGAGGCCCAACCCGCCCCTATCAGATCCCCGAAGCCTGAAGGCCCGCGGACCGGCCAGGCAGCTGGACCAACATCCGGCCATTGCTCCATAAGAGCAGCCCACTGATGAAACTGCTCATCTGAAGACCTACCAGAGGGCGGGTAGGGCTCCAATGTCGAAGAGGTTGGCGAACGGAAGAAAAATTACTCACCTTAGTAATGTTGTTTCTTCTAATGGAGTCTTGCTATATTATGACTATTGCAGTTTGCCCCAGCCTTAGAACTGCTCCGGAGGTGAAAGAGTTAACTTCCATGCAGAGCATGGAGCTTAGAGCCTGAGCTCGGTTCAGAAGCTCTGTTTGGCTGGTTTCAAACCAAAACCGTCAGATCTTTACAAGCAAAAACTCACTAAGGTTCTGTGTGGAAGCTGTAACCTACACTAGCCAACTGGCTACTAATATATTAACACATTTTTACTGGTCCCAACACAAAGACTCAAGTCAGTGGACTAGAAAAATTAAGATAAAATAACTAAATGAACACAACACCCAAAGATGAAAGAGGGCATCAATAAATGTCAACAGAGGACTACCCACCCCATACCCCAAAGTTCTGAGTTCTGAGAGGGGCAGGCTGTGGGGGAGGTCATAATATAGCAAGACTCCATTAGAAGAAACAACATTACTAAGGTGAGTAATTTTTTCTTCAAACAACATGAAGTCTTGCTATATTATGACTATTGCAGACTACACAGCAGTACCTCCATGGAGGAGGAACAGAACCTACTTAGGGAATAGGCTCTGAAGCACGGCTGTGCCAAACCGAGCATCCCTCCCGGCCTGAATATACAGGGAGTAATGCTTGGTGAAAGTGTGTACTGTCTTCCAAGTAGCTGCCTGACATATCTCCAAGATAGGGATGTCTCTAGCAGCAGCTAGAGATGCAGCTGTACCTCTGG
Organism: Neoceratodus forsteri; assembly: GCA_016271365.2. Lineage (NCBI taxonomy): Eukaryota > Metazoa > Chordata > Ceratodontiformes > Ceratodontidae > Neoceratodus > Neoceratodus forsteri. The sequence goes on along the minus strand of CM057450.1, from coordinate 1,141,385,503 downwards.
TAGAGTGAGCCCTCAGGCCTGAGGGGGGAACCTTACCCAGCTTTTGATAGCAAAATTGTATACAAGAAACGATCCACCTGGCAATGGATCTTTTAGTGGCAGGTCTCCCTTTCCCAACCTCACCGTGAGAAACAGTTGGGAGGGAGTCAAACCTGTGACCCTTGGTACACTCTATGTAGTAACTTAGGGCCCTCTTAACATCTAAGCTGCGCAGCCTCCTCTCACCAGAGGAGGAATGGTCAGTGAAGAACACTGGAAGTGAAATAGACTGGTTAAGGTGGAACTCTGAAACCACCTTAGGCAAAAACTTCCTATTAGTCCTGAGGACCACTTTATCCCTGTGAAAGGAAATAAAGTCAGTTTCTACTGATAAAGCCTGTAACTCACTTATACGTCTGGCAGAAGTGATGGCTACCAGAAATACAGTTTTCCAAGTCAAATACTTAAGCTCTGCCGAAGACAGAGGCTCAAAGGGGGGTTGCATTAGCTGAGCAATGCATACATTAAGATCCCAAGCCGGGGCAGGGTCCCTGAATGGGGATTGTGTGAAGCAATCCTTTAAAAAAACTTGGAAAATACAGGATGAGCAGAGAGAGAAGAGGGCTTCCCTGCTGAAATGAAGGCAGAGACAGCAGCCAAGTGCACTTTCAGGGTGGCTGGTCTCAGTCCCAAAGAATTAAGATGGACCATGTAGTCCAATACAGTAGGTAGATCAGCAGATTCTGGGGAAACATGCTTCCTGGAACACCATATGGAAAACCTTTTCCACTTGGAGTTATAGGTAGCCCTGGTGGAAGGCTTCCTAGCAGCCTTCAGGATTTCGAGACCACTTTGAGAAAGTTGCAAATCAGCAAACTCTAACTGCTCAAGAGCCAAACCTTGAGGTTGAGGGATTTGAGATTCGGATACCAAACTCTGCCCTGAGCACAGGTTAACAGATTGTGGTTCCTGGGGAGACACAGGGGAAGATGGACTGCTAAGGACAGAAGGAGTGGGTACCAGGGCTGCCTGGCCCAGTCTGGAGCAATCAGCATCATTTTGCAGGGCTGAGACCTGATTTTGACTAGTACTTTGAACAGGAGAGGAAGGGGAAAGGCATAAAGAAACTTCCCTTCCCAATCGAGGAGAAAGGCATCCAGGGGAACTGAGCCCAACACTGGGGGCCTGCAACAAAACAGTGGAAGTTGATAATTGCCTGGGGCTGCGAAAAGATCTATCTGAGGAGTGCCCCATCTGGCAAACACTATCCCCAGTACTAGGGGATCCAGTGACCATTCGTGATGGCCCTGGGAAATCCTCCAAGACATTGTCCTTGCCTGGGAGGTGAACTGCTATGAGGGAAGTGTTCAGGGAGTAAGCCAGAGACCATAACTTCATTGCCTCAGTGCACAAGGCCGAAGACCGAGTGCCCCCTTGTTTGTTGATGTACCACATTGTAGTGGTGGTGTCTGTTCTGACCTGTACCACCTTGTTCTGAACAGATGCAGAGAAAACCTGAAGTGCTAGAAAACAGCTCTGAGTTCCAACAGATTGATGTGGAGCAGAGATTCCTGAGGGACCATAATCCCTGGGTGGAGAGGTCGCCCATGTGAGCTCCCCATCCCAAGAGGGATGCATCTGTAGTAAGGGTCAAGGAATGGGACAGAGGATGAAAGGCACCCCCTGTCTCAGATTGCTCTGATCCTGCCACCACTGAAGGGCCTGGATCAGGGTTCGAGTCACTGGGATTAATTTGGATAGAGGATCTCTTCTTTGAGACCAGAAAGCTCTCAAATGGAACTGAATGTCCCTCATCTGAAATCTTGCTCCTTGCACCACGGCTGTGGAGGCAGCCATGTGCCCTAGGAGCTGCAGGAAATGCCTTGCTGGTCGAGAAACCTGCAGAGTGAAGGAGGCGGCCAGGGCCACTAAGGTCCTTACCCTTTCCAAGGGAAGGAAGGCTCTGGCCTGCTTTGTATCCAGTTCTGCGCCTATAAAGGTGAGTACCTGGACATGTTCCAAAACTGACTTTGGAAGACTGAGAAGAAACCCCAGAGAGGTAAGCAGCTGCTGGGTAACTAGCAGGTGTGATTTGACCTGGTCTGGAGACTGACCCCCAATGAGCCAGTCGTCCAGGTAGGGAAAAAATGGCAATCTTTTGCCTTCTTAGGTGAGCGACTGCTACTGCCAGACACTTTGTGAACACCCTTGGGGCAGAAGTAAGGCCGAAGGGCATTGCTCTGAACTGATAATGGCCTGAGGGCAGTTCGAATCTGAGGTACTTCGATGGGAGCTTCTGATAAGAACATGGAAGTAGGCATCTTTGAGGTCCAGGGAGGCTAGCCAGTCCCCTGGCCTTAGGGAGGGTAAATCATTCCAGTGTCACCATTTTGAACTTTGGCTTTAAAGGTGCTTGTTTAGATATCTTAGATCCAGGATAGACCGCCACTCTCCTGTCTTTTTGGGTAAGAAGTACCTGGAGTACAGACCCTTGCCCTGGTGAAGGGAGAAACCTTCTACAGCTCTGAGAGCCAGGAGGGTTGAGACTTCTGTTTCCAAAGCAAGAGTCTCTAAAGGGTTTGCAGGTGGAAAAGATCTGGCTCTCATCTTTGGAAATTTCTTGAAGCTGAGAACCAGACCCTGGCTCACTACTTCCAGGACCCACCTGTCTGAAGTTAAAGACTGCCAGTCCTGGACGAAGTGAGCCAACCTGCCCCCTACAGGTAGTGGAGAGCCGACCCTGGGCATCACATCAGGGTGCCTGTTTGGCAGGGGCTTTAGGCTGAGGGTGGGAGCAGGCCTGCTCGAGACCCGTCTGCCTCTCCTCTGAAGAACCCCTCTGTACATAGGCTGAAGAGGAGGGGCCTGAGTCTGGTAAAAGGCCTGTGAAAAGGCCTACCCTACCCTGGCGGCTGCCTCTGAGGAGTGACTTGCCGTTCCTTGGCTTGTGCACCCTGTAAGTGGTTCTATATTCATCCATTTCTTCATATAATTCTCTGTTAGCTCCCAAACAGAGAATTTCCCACCACAGGAAAATCCATAGCCTTAGACTGGGTATCCTGTGACAAAGTAGTACACCTGAGCCAGGCCAATCTGACGAAAAGCCACAGATGTAGCCATGACTCTAAGGATATATCATTAGAATCCACTGCAGCATGGAATTGCACCTTAGATGCCTCAATACCATCAAGAGCCACCTGCTCCAGCTCCTGCTGAGCTGGCCAGGGACCTGTTTGGCTAAGGCCATGACAGTATCCCATCTAGATTTCTGGTATCTTGCAACATAAGCCATATAGTTAGCTTGTCTGAGTCCAAGGATGCTGCCATGTATTGTTTTTGGCCATGGCATCAATCTTCCTGGAATCCTTGTCAGGAGGATGTGAAGCCAGTGAAATATTAGCTTTATCACAGGCTGCAGCCTGAACTACCCCAACATGACTGCACTGCTGTGAAAGAAAATCTGTATCAGGACCTGACAAAGTGTACCTCCTGTCCATCTTTTTATCCACAGGAGGCACAGAATTAGGAGCTTTTAAAATTTTTACTGTTTGTTTTCTAAAGGATTTATGTAAAGGGATGGACAACCTCCTGGACTCTGGGATATCCATCATCTCCACATAGTCAGGCTCCTCTTGCTCATCCAACGCATCCTCTAAGGGAAGCTGGAGGGTCTCAGCAACTTTTTTATAAAACAAAAAATGAGAAGGGGACTCAGAAAGCCTAGGGGGAGACTCACCTGAAGGTCTGTCTGGGGAGATGTCCGGTTCAATGGGCACATCCAGACTTTCAAAATCACATTCACACTGATCATAATCCTCATCCCCCTCCTCTGGTTCATAGAACTCTTCTATATCATAATCCTGAACCACTGGAACCGACCGAATCAACCTTTTGCCAGACAGTGGCGGTTCGGAGGGAACCGGGGACAGGGACTGGACAATCTGTATTGCCCTGGCTATCTCAGCAGCAGTTGGAGAAGGAATTTTGGACTCCAAACCTGCTGATTTTTTAAATTTCTTTGCTGGAACCGGCTCCTCAGAGCCAGCTTTTCGTTTGCCCAAGGAAGTCTCGCCCTGGTCAGAGGGCACTCCCTCCGGTTCGGTTGGCACCGAACTGGGCTGGCTATCCGGGTCAGCGGACTTTTTGGCTTCTCGTTCCCTGAGCCTGCCCACTCTCTTGTCCAGGGTGGCTGCAGGGAAATTTTTACAAATCTGGCAGTCTGAATTGAGGTGGTCAAACCCCAGACAATAGACACATGCAGTGTGTGGGTCCAGCCTTGGCAAAGGCTTCCCCCTGAACACTAACAGTGTTGAAACCCAGTGGCCCGGTTTTTCTTTGGGTTTCTCAGACATGATGCCAGCTAACCAACCAACTTGCCCTTTGATGGCAGTGCCAGGCAAGACACCCTTATCGGTTCCAAACCGTGTCACGGGTCCTGGAAAAACCATAATGAAATCGTTTTTTTGAACCGATAAGAACCGGGAATCAGACTCTAAAAAAGCCTTAAAAGGCTTTAAACTTATATTTAACACAACTCAATCGGTTGAACCGAACCGATAATACTTTTACAAGTTCCACACAGGAAAAACCCTATCTATTACTTACGATTACCATAGACAGAGCCTGAACCGATCGGTTTTGCGGTTAAAATAATGAAATCGCGGTTAAATTAAACCGAGAAATAGCGCTTTAAACCGAAGAAATGAACCGAGCAACAGGAGGAATCTCCGGAGCGACTGTTCAGTGAGGCGGAGTAAAGAATCTGACGGTTTCGGTTTGAAACCAGCCAAACAGAGCTTCAGAACCGAGCTCGCGCTCTAAGCTCCATGCTCTGCATGGAAGTTGACTCTTTCACCTCCAGAGCAGTTCTAAGGCTGGGGCAAACTGCAATAGTCATAATATAGCAAGACTTCATGTTGTTTGAAACACAGACCGACGACTCCATAGGAGAAGACCGGCAACTAGCCCCAATAATCAACAGTTTATGCGCAGACATAT